>CM077151.1:37655998-38255998 GCA_039583875.1 Platanthera guangdongensis | reverse complement strand
GCTTTAGGGCGATAAGGTCACCAAGTGGATTCCCCGGCATTGCCGGGCCAAACCGGCCCGGAAGTCTTCCCAAGATGCGTCGGGTTGCTCACGAAGTAGTTGAGTCACCCACAGCCGGACCAAGTAGGTGGGAAGAGGCCAGACCAACACGTTCCTGCTACGGAGTATGTTGGTTGGTGAAGAAGAAATCACATTGCGTGAGCCATGAGAGGGGGGTCTTCGTGTCCCTTAAAGATAGGAAAATCCATGTGGACGATGCGAGGAAATGAGAAGGTATCCTCCCGAGGAGCCGAAGCAACCTGGCTGGCCATTGGAGAAACCGCTGGAGGAGGAAAAGACGGCGATGGAGTGCCTTGGATGGAGTCCAAACGGGCGTTAAGTGCTTCCATCTTCTCATTTTGGGTGGCTAACATAGCTTGAAACATTTCCATCACTTGGGTGAGGGAGGGGCCGCCGTCGGCCATTGGCGGTGGCCGCGCGAGGTCTGCGGGTGGCGCAGGGAGAAGACTTGCTGGATTTGCGGGCGGTGGAAGAAGAACTGGCGGCCGACGAAGACCGGTAAAGGCGGATCGGTAGGTGCCGGGGAGAGGAGGGCCGGCGTTTGGCTCTAATACCAAGTTGTTGTGGTCTCCCGATCTCGATCTAGTGATTGGCCCCAAGGAGGACGAGGATCTCCACAGTTGGGTCGGTCCGGTATGAGATCTGGTGGGTGCTATGGTTGGAAAATGGGGGAGAACAAGAGGAAGAGAGAGAGAGAAGGGAGATGAAGAAGAGGGTAGGGAGGGAGAGGGAGAGATACCGGAGGGGAGGAGTTGGGCGGCGTCGGCCTGCACGCGGAATCGGCGAACTTCGGCGATACAGCTAGGGCACGGGTCGCGGGTCGGGAAGGGGGAAAGAGAGAGAGAGAGGATTTAGAGAGAGGGAAATACTAATTTCATTTCATGCCTTTTCCCATGGTTCCAAGCAACATATAATAAAGTTCAAAACGCGCCTCCCCACTTGGGCTTAAACACGTGGATCAAACGAAAGAAAACCATACGATAATAAAAAACGTAAAACATAAGTTCGCCCGACTACCATCATGCGGTCGTGGTAAGAGGTCGACGCTAATACGTGTGCCCCCATTGCGGATCGGGCTCATCACACGTCATCGTATCATGTGGCGTAATAGGCACCCTACCTACATTAGAATTATCTGATACTAAAAATATGAGGCAAGAGAGGGAGAGGTTGGTGACAGATCTAGGAGTATGATAGGGAAGATCTGTGGAGGAGCAGGAGAGTGATGAGGTGCTGGAGGAGGAGATTGAGGAGGAGAGGCGAGATGTTAGACCGCATGATCTAGGGTTAATACCAATATAATTTTTTTTTAAAAAAGATTTGAGACCAAAAATCATTACTCCACTTGTATTCCTTTTTTTGCAAAAAAATGGATCCTCCATTTTTCGCATTGCTGATAAGGAGTTTGTCTATGTACAAAACGCCACTCTATATAGAAGGTTGATATTTCCCTTGCCACACTATCTTCCTTTCTCTCTCCTATATAGATGCCATTTAACATGATGGGTGTTTCCTAAAGTAGAAATGAGAGAAATTTTGGGACTATCAACCTATCAAAAATAATGAAAGGTATGTTTCATTCCACCTTCATGGAGTGAGTTCTTGTGACCCAATCCTGCACATATTATGCTATCAAAGATGGAATGAGCTATGGGGAAGCTTCCAAATTTACCTTTACCGTTGAATTGCTCGTTATCAAAATTCATATATGAGGATATTCATTGGATGAACCATTGGATAGATGCAACTAGATTTTAGTGATATAGATTGAAGGAAAATGAAGAAGATGAATTCCTCATTCAAGTGAAGATGAGTTAATGCTGAGGAAATATTGTTTAAGGACTTGGCTCAATGAGGACGAACCTATCCTTCTCTAGTTGAATAACAAAGTGTTTTTGATGGGAACCATGACGCACATAGGCATACATGACGAGCAAAGCCGTCTCTTTTGTGTGGATCGACGATCCATGATGTTTAGTTATTTTTTGTATTTTCCTTATTTTTATTTCATGAATTTCGGGGGCTGTCATGATCAGAGAATCATGGTAGGAGGTGCTCTCCGCCTTGGATATAAATCGTGCGGTGGGCTGTTGAGGTCGGAAATCGATCCCAGGACCTCCTTTATGAGAGGATTTTAACTTCTCCTCCCATACCCAACTGAACTGTAGCTCAGTTGGGTATGTGAGGAGAAGTTAAAATCCTCTCATAAAGAAGATCCTGAGAAACGATTCCCGGCCTCAACAGCCCGCCGCAAGGTTTATTTCCAAGGCGGGGAGCGGGTTGGGGTGCACCGACTGCGGTCGGGCTGTGGGCCCGTGTCTTTACCTTTATATTGTCAACCTTGACATTTCTATGATCGGTGGACCCACTTTCAATAATTATAATCATGAGATTTATTTGTTTATTTATTTTAGTTTTACTTTAATATATTACATACTTCCAATTTTAAAAATTGCTTCCATATTTTATAGCTAAAATATGCTGGATGGTAATAAATTAGATTGATTTTAGATTTTAGCATGTTACCGCAGAATCAAGATCTGAGATTTGGGAGTTGAAATGAATGTATAAATTTCTCTATGCTAGTCTACTTCGAAGATCTGGACTATTGGACTATTCATTGAAGTTCAAATCATGAATGAAAAATATTTCTATTTTTTTTTTCATTATAGGAAACCAACTCCTGAAAATGCTAAATGTCAATGTCTGTCTGAAGGGTTAGTCTGTCCCAATAATATATGAAATTGCCAGGTTTATTTGCAGTATGCATCCATAGGAAACATTTATTTCTTCAAAGTTTTTTTGGTAAAGTGTTAATGAATTTGTGACATTTCCTTCTATTCTCGGCTTACTTATAGTATGATCTTTTTATTATGCTAGTTAAGTAAGAGTAATTGTTTTATCATGGAATATATAAGATTCCCCTTAAAATTTTCTACCTGCAAGTAAAAAAAAGTGCTTCACATGCAACCTAGGGCCTGTTTGGGAAATCTTTTCAGAAAGGAGAATGAGTGGTGACAAAAGGATGGTAGAAAAAGGAGCTTTTGGAAAATGTCTATTAGAAAAGGAGAACTGTTTGGGTAAACTCAATTTATAGAGCTTTTCAGAAAAAAAAACACTTTATAAACCGTTTGACAAATCTCCGCGACGGTAACTTTTTTTATTAAAAAACTGCGTCCGGGGGAAAATGAGTGCGCGAGCCAAAAATGTGCTTCGAGGCGGAAAATGCGCACCCGACCAAAAATATGCATTGGGGGCGAAAAGGCGCCATTATTTTCGCCCTGACACGTTTTTTTTTCGAGCGGGACCTGTTTTTTCGCCAGGGCGTGGTTTTTTAGCCCTTGAGCGGTTTTTTCGAACGAGCGCGATTTTTCGCCCGGGCGCGATTTTTTCGCTTAGACGCGGTTTTTTGGCCCGGGCGCAGTTTTTTCGCCGGGACGCGGTTTTTTCGCCGAGACGCGGTTTTTTCACCCGGACACGGTTTTTTCACCCGACCGTGAATTTTTCGCCCGGGTGTGATATTTTCCGCCCGGGCGCAAATTTTTCGGGCGGGCGCAATATTTTTTGCCGGAGCGCCAATTTTTCAGTCGGACGTGAATTTTTCGCCCGGGCGCGAATATTTCGCCCGGAGGTGAATTTTTTGCACGGGCATGAATTTTAGCCCGGACACGATATTTTCTCACAGACTTGATATTTTTGCCCGAAAGCGAAAAAATGCATTCGAGCGAAAAAATAGCATCCGGGCGAAAAAATACACGGCTGGGGAAAAAATCACGAGCGAGCGAAAAAATCAACCTCGGCAAAAAATTCGCGTCCGAGCAAAAAATTCGCCACGGGGGTGCTTAGGCGACAAAATCTCGGCTGGGAAAAAAAATGCGCCCAGACAAAAAAATATAGCTCATGGGCGAAAAATTCGCGCCCGGTCGAAAAATACACGACCGGGCGAAAAAAGCAGCTCTCGGGGCAAAAATACGTTCTCTGGCGAAAAAAATGCGCTCGGGAGAAAAATTGCGTCTGGGAGAAAAAACCGCTCACTTGCGAAAAAAACAAGCTCGATGAAAAAATATCGCTCTTGGGCGAAAAATTCGAGCCCGGACGAAAAATTCGCACCCGTGCAAAAAATTGCGCTCGGACGAAAAAAGTCGCGCCCGGGAAAAAAATCTCGTTCGGGTGAAAAAATCACGCCTGAGCAAAAAAATGTCGCCCTGGCGAAAAATTTGCGCCGGTGCAAAAAAAATCACTATATGAAGAAAAAATCATCCCGGGCGTATAAAATGCATCAGGGCAAAAAGAAAATCGTGCACGGGCGAAAAAACTGCACTCGGGCGAAAAAAAACACTCAGGCAAAAAATCCTGTGCCCGGACTAAAAAATCTGGCCAAGGCGAAAAATTCGTGTCGGGCGAAAAATTTGCGCTTCGACAAAAAAATTCGCTCCCGGGCAAAAAAATCGGTAGGGCGAAAATAACCCTCCGGGGCGATAAAGATCATGCACGGGCGAAAAAAACCGCACTCGGGCGAAAAAAGCGCACCCGGGCGAAAAACCCGCACTTGGGCGAAAAATGCCTGCCCGGACGAAAATTTCGTGCCCGGGCGAAAAATTTGCGCCCGGGCGGAAATTTTGTGATGAAGAAGTGCTTTTCAAAAAGGTAAAAGTACGTGACGAGTGACTTTTCCAAAAGATGAGAAAATGGAGTTTTCCGCGGTAGCTTTTCCCACCGGTAGACAATCCAAACGGTTTCTTAAGTGTGTTAGCGTTTTCCAGAAAATGGAAAGGAGCTAAAAAGCCCTCCCAAACAGGCCCCTAATCAACAAGGTTTCACTTTTACTGAATAGAAAAAGAAAGTTAAAAATTGAAACATCATTTGTACAACCCCAATTTAGCGACTCAGCACAACCTGCACCCAAGGTGGAGCCCAGCCCGCACCTTAGCGAAACGACCCCAAGCCTTGCTGACTACAGGTAGCCGCGAGGCGACCTCGCTACGTCGGGAGATGGTGTGCCCAACGAGCCCCAGACGATGCCATACTAGCTGGCCTCGCATTGAGGCGCGTCCAAGGGGCGACGAGTTCATGTCCGACAAGCTCGCCCCTGCAGGGAAGCTTACAGGTTAACCATTCTACTATTTGCAGACCTTCATGGTCTGCCCATATCTACCTCAAACAGTGGGATTCCGCTGTCCGCAAACCAGTCGGGGGGGGGGGGGGGGTGCCGATAGCAAAAATGAAAAGACGGAGACTGCTATCAGTAAACCAAAAAGACAGTTTTGCCCCGGGTTTGGAGTTTACCTATAAATAGATATTCGAAGCACCTTGGAGAGACGGACCCAGCCTCCTAGAACTTCTGGATTCTCGAGTCCCAGCTCTGAGCCGATCCAAGGTGCCGAGCTCAGCTTGTCTTTAGGAGGGGAAGACGCAAGCAACACTTCCGGGTGTGTGGTGGGACCTCCCCGCTGCAGCTCAACAAGTCTACGAATAAACAACCAATCATTCTTACGGGAGGGTCAACTCCGAGCTCACCTCAATTTGTTCATGCGTATCCGACGACAGGTCCAATTACTTGAACTGCATCCTCTTAGTCCGAACTCTGTTGAACCAGTATCCGGGTTTTAACATTTTTGGTGCGGTGAGCGTGAACTTGTAGTTCTTGAGGAAAAGCTCGTCTGACAACTCCATGGCAGGACCTGGAGAGCAGGGAGATGACCCGGGGAACTCACACCCAGCTAGCGAGTTCATGACGTAGGGCCAATTCATCGAGCTCGCCGGGATGATGAAGTCAATGGAATGGATGGTGATGGGACTGATCTCACAATGGGGTGATCCGACGGTACCTAGTCCCGGAATCGCCTCGCAGATCGAGCCAAGTCCGACCAGCGACCCAACAAGGAGTTAGCCCAGGAGAGTGGCGATCTGAAACTACAACCATGAGTGCTTTTTGCGAGCACGCCGATCACTCGCGCCTCAGAAGGTGAATACGAGCGGGTCAACTCGCCCCGACGAGTCCATTCTGCGAGCTAGTGATGACAGCCCCCGTTCCAGTTGGGTTCGTGGAGTTGGCGATGAACTTCTATTCGAGTAGGGATGATCCCCTACAACATCTGCAATGGTTTGAGGACATGATGTCGATCCAGCCGATGTCCTACCCATTTAAGTGTCGGCTGTTCGCCATCGCCTTCAGGGGAAAGACGAGAGACTGGTTCAATCAACTGCCAGTGGGATCGATCTACAATTTCGAAGACCTCAGCCGGGGTTTCCTGCTCCGTTTTTCCACGTCAAAGAAAATAAAGAAAGAAATGGGGAGATTCCCTTTTCCTTATCAAGCAAAGGCCCCAAGAATCGTTAGGATCATATGTTGATCTCTTCCAAGAGGAGATTCTCTTGTGCCAGGAGGTGCCATGACACACCCTTATAATGGCCTTTGGTTTGGTCCTGTAAGGATGGTTTTTCAAAATGGAATTGACTCGCATCTCCCCGATGTCCTTTGAATAGTTGATCGATCAGGCAACACGCTAAATCGAGGGGGAGTCGACAAGCAAGGGGTTCGTGACCAAGCTAACCAGAGAGAAAGTGGAGGAGACGGTTGAAGGAGGCAGAGAAGCCAAGAGGAAGGAGGAGCCAAAGAGGCGAGAGGAAGGCAGAGCGAGGGAGAATAAAGATTGCAGGGATCAGGAGAAGAGGTTCCGAGGACCTCACGCCAGGCCAACACAGAGGATGGTCAGGGGAAAAAAGGATACATCCTCATAATGGCCTTTGGTTTGGACCTGCAGGGAGGGTTTTTCAAAATGGAGTTGACTCGTATCCCCCCGATGTCCTTTGAAGAGATGATCGATCGGGCAACACGCTACATCAAGGGGGAGTCGACAAGCAAGGGGTTCGTGGTCAATCTAGCCAAGCTAACCGAAGAGGAAATGGTGAAGACGGTTGAAGGAGGCAGAGGAGCCAAGAGGAAGGAGGAGCCGAAGAGGCGAGAGGAAGGGAGTGCGAGGGAGAATAGAGATCGCAAGGTTCAGGAGAAGAGGTTCCGAGGACCTCCCGCCCGGTCAGCACAGAGGATGGCCTGGGGAGGGTATCAGGGGGGACCCGGAAGTAGGTTCTCACCCGAGCGGCGGGATCGGTGACATTCTCCTGTGAGGAGACTAGAATAGTGCAGACAGAATCAACCACCTCGGCGGGAGGCCTATGCCGTCGGGAGAGGAAGAGGACGTGGGGGAAGACCCCGACAATAGAGAAGAGAGGGGGAAAGGATGGTGGTCCTCTACTATGACTACCACCAGTTGGAGGGTCATGCCACTGCGACGTGCCCTGAGTTTCTGGAGCTGAGAACAGGAGCAGAGGAAGGAGCCCTGGAGGGGCAGCATGAGCCAGGACTGGGAGAAGATAGAATGGAAGGAGCCGGAGGGCAAGCACCAAGATGGGGCAAGGATCGGGTAGATCAGGGAGCACACGGTGGGATCGAGGCAATTCACGTGGGGGGGGGGGGGGCAGGAGTAGTTGCAACCCGGAAGGGAAGCCTCATGGAGTCTACTGCAGAGGCGTGATCTCTACCTTGCATGCCCCTCCCCCGTTCGAGGAAATTACCTTCTCGGCAGAGGACATATTCTGCAACGAGAATCCCTTCCATGATGCCTTGGTGATTCAGACAGCAACGGGGAACTTCACGGTCTCTCGCAATCTCGTTGACAACGGGAGTTCGGTCAACGTGGTCTTCAAGAGGGCGTTCGAGGCCATGGCGGTGAAAGAGAAGAGGGTTACTTCAATTGACGGCCCCCTTTTGTCTTTGTAGGGGAAAGAGAAGAAGTCGAGGGAGGGGCGGAACTCCTCGTCACTCTGGGGGGGGGGGAACGACGGTGTGCCGCTTCGTGATCGTGGACGTGCCCAACAATTATAACACCATCTTCGGGAGTCCCCTAATCAACGCCTTCCAATGCGTGCCCTCGTCATTCCACCAATGCTTGAAGTATAACGTCAGAGGTCCGCTAATCAGGATCAGGAGCGACCTCAGGGTAGAGAGGAAGTGCTACCTTAACTCCGTCAACACGATCAACTGGGAGAAGAAAGCAGAGGCAGTAGACAAGGTGATGGAGGAGATGGCGAGGCTAGAGGCTGCAGAGGAGGTAGAGGAGAAGGAGATCGAGGCCACGGGCGGGAGGCATGGTAAGGAGAAGATCAACGACGAGAGGCATATAGAGGAACGTGGAGGACATGCTGAACGCCGACGCAGACGTCGCGTGCCATCATCTCAACCTGAACCCGGGAACTCGCCCCATCCAACAGAAGAATAGGAAGATGACCACAACTCTGGCTGAGCCCATCCGGGCAGAGGTGGAGAAGCTACTAGAAGCGGGCTTTGTGGAGGAGATTCAATATCCAAACTAAGTCTCCAACATTGTAATGATGAAGAAAGAAGATGGAAGTGGTAAAGAGTAAGAGTGTAGAAGAGCATCTCAGGGACCTTCTTGAATTGCCGCGCTCCAAAAAAACAAGATGAGGCGCAACCCCGCCAAGTGTGTTTTTGGGGCAAGGAAGGGAAAATTCTTGGGTCACCTCTTGACCTCGAAGGGAGTAAAAACGAATCCAGATAAGGTGAAGACGATCATGAATATGGAGGCCCCCCAGAAATGTGAAGGAGGTTCAACGTTAACAAGTCGGCTCGCAGGATTAAACAGGTTCCTCTCATGGGCCGGAGAGAAGTGCTCCCCTTTTTTTCCGAGCATTGCGCAGTAAAATAGATAACACGAGCTTTTAGTGGTCGTCATAGTGCGAAGAAGCGTTCAAAAGTCTGAAACGCCAGCTAACGCAGGTGCCCCTGCTTCAAGGGCCCAGGGAGGGAGAGGACCTCTACCTTTATTTAGGGATAGGGGCCGAGGCGGTAAGCTCGGTCTTGTTTGAGAGGATGAAAAAAAAACAACTCCCAATTTATTATGTGAGTAGGGTCCTCCGGAAGGCCGAGTTATGCTATCCCATCCTGGAAAAATTGGCCTTCACACTCGTCATCTCAGCTCGGAATCTTCGACCCTACTTTCAAGCCCACTCAATTAAGGTGGTGACCGACCATCCGCTCCGTGGCATCATGGAAGGGGTTGAGCATTCGGGAAGGCTGACCAAGTGGTCGGTGGAGCTCAACGAGTTCAACGTCACCTTTGACCCACGGGTGGCGCTAAAGACTCAAGTGGTGGCCAATTTCTTGGCCGACTACCCGACGGAAGCTGGAGACGAGGAGACACCAGAGCGACAGGATTGGGAAATGTTCGTGGATGGAGTTTCAGGGGAATACTCAATGGGGACAGGGGTCGTTCTGACGAGCCACCAGGGAGTCAAGATCGAGCAAGCGGTGGACATTTGTTTTCCGGCCACGAACAATCAGGCGGAGTACGGGGCCGTCATCGCCGGTCTTCGCCTCGCTCGCGAACTCGGAATTCAGGATCACAGTGTGAAAGGGGAAACTAGATCTGATATACTCTAAAGGGGGGGTGAATAGAGTATATGGTGCTTTTTAAAATACAAAGAAAAACTTTTGCAAAGCTTTACAACAATTGTTGTAATGAGTGTAAGTAGGGAAGCAGAAGTAAAACTAATCACAAAACTAAGCTATGCAGAAATTAAACACAAGAAAATCTAGGCCAGAAACAAAAGAAAAACATGCAGAACCAGATGACACAAGGAAATATAGTGGTTCCCCAACTTGGGTACATCCACTCTTCTACCACCCTAGGTAGGAATCCACTGCAGGATGAGTTGATCAGGTGTCCTGGGCACCAATGAGCTTTTGATAAGGTGCTCAAAAACCAAGTCAGATTTTTTGATCAGGTGTCTTGCCACCAATGAGCTTTTGACAAGGTGCTCAAAAACCAGATTCAAACTTTTGAAGGGAGTTTGAAAAACCCTTTACAGAGAGGGGGTTGAGAGAGTTATGACAGTCTTCTCTTTTCTCAATCAACTGAGAAGACTAAGTGGATTGATTTCAAAGCTCCCCCTGAGTCCTTGATCTACAGGAAGATGAGCTTTGCTGAGGGTGATAGGCCTTCAAAGATAGATCTCCAGCAAAAGATGATTTCAGCAAGCTGAAATGTTGAGTGTCTGGAGTCTTGAAATGATGTTGGCCTTGAACACTTGAGAGCTGAAGAGATCTGAAGAATGTTTGAAAGCTTGATCTCTTCTTGATGAGTGTTCTTCTGAATTCTTGTTGACAGGATAATTTTCAGAGACTCTGTATATTGAGAGGTGTCCCTTTCTTGTCAATCTTCTCCTTTTTGTTCTTGTCTGTGCTCTTTTTGTTCAAAAAACATTCTATCTCTTTTATTCTCTAAGTCTGAATAGAATATTACTCTGTCAAAGATAGCCGTTGGTCTGCATTGATTACAGCCTTAATTGCATAATATGTTCTAAAGGAAAGTCCACTGAATTGTTCCTTGAAAAATCCCTTGAAACTTGCTCCAGAAGTAAATGAAAATGGCTGGCAGATCTTCTGAATTAAATGCAGAATAACTTCTATCTGATTTGAATTTGAATTCTGAAAGATAACTGAAATCGTCGAACTGAGCTCTGCTATCGTCGAGCTGAGCTCAGCGAATTGGAAAATGCAAGCAGCAAAGAAATCGTCGATCTGAGCTCACAGATCGTCGAACTGAGCTCAGAGATAAGGATCTAGTGCAGAGTAAAAATCGTCGACCTGAGCTCAGCGATCGTCGAATGGAGTTCGACGCTATTGAGAAGTTGAGCTCAGCGATCGTCGACCAGAGCTCGACGATATTGAGAAGTTTGAGCTCAGCGATCGTCGAATGGAGCTCGACGATCTGTCAATAGTTGAGCTAGACGATCGTCGACCGGAGTTCGACGAAACGTCGTGCTGAGCTCGACGATTTGGACTTAGTCTCCAGAAAAACTTGGGTCTTCAGGGCAGCTTCCAATCCTAGCCTTCTAACCCTTAGACTCAATTCTAATTGACCTATTAAGCTATACAGAAGGTCAAAACACAAGTTCCTAGAGACATAGTGATCCTGACCCAAATTAGTAATAGGGTGTTCCAACAATCTCCCCTTATTTGGGTTAGGAAAACTATTTACAGACATAGGAAAAACAAACAACAACATACAATTAGAAAAACATAAAAACAACAGCAGCTAGACATCACAGAACCATCACAGAAATATATATATAAACATGATATCTAGAAGGCAGTCAGAAAAACCAAGAGTTATCACCTTACAGAGTTATTCCTTTTCTTTGCCTTTTACCATTTTGATTTCTCTGTTAGGATCTAAGGCTTGTTGCTTGGATCTGGTATCATCAGCTGCACCCAAATAAATTTGCTTTGATGTCCTGGGAACCACTGCAGCTGGATGCAATTCCATGTACCTGTCTGCATCAAAAAAATTTGCTGGAGGCATATCTCTCTAATTCCTTTTGTCTTTGTTCTGACATTGTGGAGATGTTGGAAGTATCTAGGCCTTTTTCTTTGGCTTTCTTGATTTGATCTAAAGCAGCCAGCTCTTTCATTCTAGCAGTCCAAGCCATAGGATTCTTCTCAGGGTCCTCAAATGGAACATGTGGCTCATACCTGTTGGAAGAAGTATCTTGAGGAGTCCTGGCAGTCACAGTATCTTTGAGCTTATAGGGGAAAGGACCAGAAGATGTGTCAGAAGGAACATGTCCTCCCCTAGAGTAAGGATGCTGCCTGGAATGCCCTTTGGAGTAAACCTGAGTCTCTCTTTGGTTTCCCCTATATCCTCCCCTTCTAGAGTAAGAGCCCCTAGACTGGCTTTCCCTTTGATAAGTTCTAGCATGAGGTTGGTAGGGAGCCTGGCTTCTAGCAGGGCCTGATCTTGCTGAGCTGCCACCTGCACCTGCATCAGGTGGAGGTGGTGGAGGAGGATGAGGGTGCTTGAACTGAGTGGAATCTTTCTCATACTTCCTCTTCTTTTTCATAGCCTTTAACTGGTTCTTAGAGAATTGCATCCAATGTTCAGAGATTGGGCAATTGTGCAGAATATAGTAGGGAACATCATTGTCATCTCTAACTTTGGCAGGAGGAACTCTCTTCAAAGCCTTACTTCTTGCTTTCCTTTTCTTAGCAATGGTGGCAGATGAATCATCAGAAGCAGTGTTATAATCCTCAGATTCAGAACTCTGTGCATCATATAAAGCATCAATCTTTTTCATCAGATCTTCTTTTAGCTGAACAGCAGCTGATGGGGCAGAAGCAGAAGCAGAAGGGGCAACAGATATAACAATAGGTGCAACAGCATATGGAGCAACATAAACAACTTCAGAAACAGCACTAGTGACTTCAGGAGAGATAGCAGCAGCAGATAAAACAACAGGTACAGGAGCACTAGCAGAAACAGTGATTACTTCAGGAATGAGTGCAGCAGCAGCTTCAGAAACAACAACTTCAGCAGGCTCAAAGTCAACAACCTCTGTCATCAGAAAATCCTGGGGAATGGGCTCATCAGCAGCAGTTGGAACAGAGTCTTCTTCAGCAGCAAGAATAATTTCAGAGGCAGATACAACCTTGTCTTCAGCAGCAGCAGCAGCAGTAACATCATCAGAAGCAGCAGTTACTGAATGAATAAAAGCAGAAATTATACTGGGGTCACAGCATGAGAAGGGCACCAGAGCCCTAGACAGATCTTCAGAGGGCTGGACAGCATTGGGCTCTGGGAGGCAGCAGTGGTATGCAGGATCAAATGTAGATAGCAAAGACCTTAGGTCTATTGCTAGGACTGGAGTAGCAGAGGCAACAGTTGCAGGAGCAGCAGCAGTAGCAGAAGCAGACACAGAAACAGCATCAGTAGCAGCAGAAGCAGCAGCAACAGCAGCATGAAGGCTGGCTTCATAGGGCATCTCCCCCTGCCTGGATGCAGATACCTCTGGATCAAGGCAACCTGCTGGGGGTGCTGCTTGAGGAGTAAGGAAGGAGGAAAGCCTGGCAGAGAGAGCTGCCACTGACTGTTGTAGAGGAGCTAAAGAGGCCTCCATGAGAAGAGAGAGCCTGGGTGCAAGGAGCTCATACAACTGGTCAGCCAAGGCTGGCAGATCTACATGCTCAAGGGCAGGAGCAGAGGTAGAGGGAATTGGGATGGCTAAGGATGCTGGAGGAGGAGGGCTGATGGGTGGAATGAATGGCTCAGGAGAGGGGATGGTGGAGATGGAGGATAATGGGATGATATTGATGGAGTGAATGTGGGTTGGGCAATAATGTGGTGGAGAAGGTCTTGGAAAGAGGTGGAAGAGGATGGTAAGTCTGGAGGAGAGGAGGGGGAATCATCCATGTAGGATTCATCCAGAAGTGTGAAGGATGGAAGGGATGGGGATGAAGTGACATCTGGTGGGGGATAAGAGAATAGGGGATGGAAGTGGTCTGCTGGTGGAGATGAGATGGTTGCTGGAGATGGTATTGATGTTGGAGATGGGCTGGAAATTGTAATGGTGGAGGTAGCTGGAGTGGTGGATGGAATGGGCAGGGTTGGGCTTGGAGGAGGAGAAGCAGCACTAGCAGCAGGCAGGTCCTCTGCAGGGGCAGAGACCTGGGGTGGAGTGACTCTTAGAGTCCTGGTGCCTGAAGGGGCAGATGCTGATGAAGAGGGCCTGCTGGGCTTGATGATTTGCCTGTCCCATTTCCCAAATAGGGCATAGGTGAGTCTCTTGGAGGCATTGATGTGCACTCCAGAGGAGACTAGCAGAGCAGGGCACTTAGCCTGGAGGAAGACTCCCAGAATTCTTCCAAAATTCACAAATGTTTTGTTTATCTTTTTCTTCAGCAGATCAAAAAAGACTTCTCCCCAGTTCAGGCTTTTCCTATCCACCAGAGCTCCCATGAGGCAGAGCTGATATCTGGAGATGGTGTCATGGGCAGAATGTTTGGCCAACAGAACCTTGCCTACAACATCTGCCAGAAACCTGTATTCCACTGACAGGTTCCTCTTAAACAGCTTGCTAGGGTTCCCCTCAGGATGGCCCATCCTGGCAAGAATATCAGAGAATTCTTCTCCAGAGAGTTCAGCAGAGTCTGCACCATTCCTTAAACCAAAAACCTCTGTCAATACTGTTGGGGTCAGAGGTACCTGGGTGCCACCAATAGAACCAACAATGGTGTTGTTGTCAAGGTTGTGTGCAGTATATACCCATTCTTTGATTTCATCAGAGGCAAGTTTGATTCTGGTTGTCATGAGGGCAGAAAGTTGCTGATCTTTGAATAAATTGAGGATGTCCTGGAAGACTTGATCAGTTGTGTTGAAGGAGTCTAGATCAATGTCAAAACCCGCATCAAATTTCATTCCGGCGAGTACAACAACTGAAACGGCCATTGTACCTGCAAAAATCAACAGACAAAACGACCAAGTGTAGAGCTGTTTGGAGAGAAGCAAATTCTTGCAGAGAAATTGAAAGCGCAAGAGAGAACGACGGCGAAAAATGAGTTTTATATTAGGGTTCGACGCAGAATTGGAAAGATCGTTGAACTCAGTTCGACGATCGAGGCTTCTAAAGGAATCTGAAGAGACTCCAAAATCGTCGATCTCCGTTCGACGATTTGGAAAGGCGTCGAGCTCCGTTCGGCGATCGTTCAGTGAACAGAATCGTCGAGCGCCGTTCGACGATCGTTGACCAGAAGGGATAGTCCATACTATCAAAGGAGCGCTGAACTCAGTTCGACGATTCAGGAAATCGTCGAACTCCGTTCGACGATCTTTGGGGAAATCGTCGAGCGCAGTTCAGAGATCAGAGAAATTTTAGACACTAAGGAAAATCAGAATTTTGCCTAGTCTTGGTCATTTTTAGCTTTCAAAATCTTGGATATTATTTAAGACTTCCTCCATCTAACATTTCTAACTGATTTAGGAAGAAAGTATGTTTCTTTTTATCCAAAGGCTTGGTGAAAATATCTCCCCTTTGTAAATCAGTTGGGATATACTGCAATTCAATTTTGTTCTTTTCAACATTATCCCTTAAGAAATGATGCCTAATCTCTATATGTTTTGTCCTACTATGGAGGACTGGATTTTGAGCTATGGAGATAGCACTTGTATTGTCACAAAAGATTTTTGACTTTTCTAAGTTGTAACCATAGTCTAGGAGTTGATTTTGAATCCACAATATTTGTGAACAACAACTGCCTGCAGCCATATATTCAGCTTCAGCAGTTGAAGTTGACACAGATGTTTGTTTCTTGCAAAACCAAGAGACAAGTCTATCACCAAGGAACTGACAAGTTCCACTGGTGCTTTTCCTGTCAATTCTGCATCCAGCATAATCAGCATCAGAGAATCCAGTTAACTCAAATGCTGAATCTTTTGGATACCAGAGACCTAGATTTGGACAACTTTTAACATACCTAAGAATCCTCTTTACTAATGTGAGGTGTGACTCTCTAGGGCTTACTTGGAATCTAGCACATATACATGTAGCAAACATTATATCTGGTCTACTAGCTGTAAGATACAGTAAAGAGCCAATCATTGCTCTATATGTTGTCTGATCAACAGGTTTCCCATGTTCATCAGCATCCAATACAGCATTGGTAGGCATGGGTGTTTTCATACAAGATGCCTCAGACATACCAAATTTCTTAACCAACTCATTAGCATATTTGGTTTGAGAAATAAAGATGCCCTCAGCATGTTGTTTGACTTGCAATCCTAGGAAGAAGGATAGCTCACCCATGCTACTCATCTCAAATTTAGAGTGCATTAGGTTAGAAAACCTTCTGCATAGTTTTGAGTCAGTAGAACCAAAAATGATATCGTCTACATAGATTTGTACTAGTAGGGTATGGGACTTATGAGTTCTAATGAAAAGAGTTTGGTCTACTCTACCCCTTATAAAACCATTTTTCAAGAGAAAGCATGCTAGGGTCTCATACCATGCTCTAGGAGCTTGCTTGAGACCATATAATGCTTTATTTAATCTAAAAACAAAATCAGGATGAGTTGGAGAGATAAAACCTGGAGGTTGTCTGACATAGACTTCCTCTTTGATGTCTCCATTTAAGAAGGCACTCTTGACATCCATCTGATAAACCTTGAAGCCTTTGTGAGCTGCATAGGCTAAAAATATCCTGATGGCTTCTAATCTTGCAACAGGTGCAAAGGTCTGGTCGTAGTCAATTCCTTCTTCTTGAGAATATCCTTGGGCAACTAGCCTTGCCTTGTTCCTTATTATTACTCCTTGATCATCCAGTTTGTTTCTGAATACCCATTTTGTTCCAACAATGGAATGATCCTTAGGCTTTGGCACTAGTTCCCATACTTTGTTCCTCTCAAATTGATGCAACTCCTCTTGCATGGCAATGATCCAGTGTGGATCTTGCTCTGCATCTTGAATGGACTGAGGCTCAATTTGAGAAAGGAAGCAGGTGTGCAACAGGTTTTGGTTGACCTGATTTCTGGTTTGCACACCAGCTGAGATTTCTCCAATTATTTGGGTAATTGGATGGTCTCTTGATGTTACTAAATCAACAGGGGGTGTTGATTGTTCACCAACCTGTGTTGTTGTTTCCTCTTGTGGTACAACAACTGGCTCTTCAGATTGTGCTTCAATATGTTGAGCATTGCTTTCATCTTCACTGCTTTCTTCTTCTTGAGCAACCTGTAGCTTGTTCATATCTTCAACTAGAGAATGTTCCTGCAAAGGTTCTATGGTAGAAGAGATCTTCTCCTTGAAAGACATGTTAGTTTCATCAAAAGAGACATGAACAGATTCCTCAATTTTTAATGAAGATTTATTATATACCCTATAGGCCTTGCTGATCATGGAGTATCCCAAAAACACTCCTTCATCAGCTTTGGCTTGAAATTTTGCTAGATATTTCTTATCATTATTGTGAATATAGCAAGTGCAACCAAAAATTTTGAAATAGTCAACTTTAGGTTTCTTCCCTTTGAGTAATTCATAGGGAGTCTTTCCCTTCAGTTTATGTATTAGACTTCTGTTCAGCACATAGTTGGAGGTGTTCACTGCCTCTGCCCAGAAGGATAGAGGTAGATGAGCATCTGACAACAATGTAGTGGCAGATTCAATAAGGGTTCTATTTTTCCTTTCAGCTACCCCATTTTGTTGAGGAGTTCTAGGAGCTGAGAAAGTATGCCTGATCCCTTCACTCTGACAGAACTCTTGCATAAGAAGAGAATCAAACTCTGTCCCATGATCACTTCTGATCAGGGCAATGTGAGTATTGAACTCAATCTTTATACATTTGAGAAACTCTGTCAGACACTTAAAGTTATCAGACTTCTTCCTTAGAAAGAACACCCAAGTGAATCTAGAGAAGTCATCTACAATCACTAAAGTGTAGGATTTCCCTCCTAGGCTTTGTACTGTGATGGGTCCAAATAGATCCATGTGTAACAGATACAATATCCTAGGTGAATCACTCTTATTAAGTGACTTAAAACTGTTTTTAGTTTGCTTGCCTAATTGACAAGCCTTGCAGAGTCCTTCCTTTTTGTAGGGGCCAGAAGGTAGTCCTCTAACAAGGTTGTCCTTGGAGAGCCTAGCAATAGTTCTAAGGTTTATGTGTCCTAATCTCTTATGCCATAAAACATTTGGTCTACAAACTGAATTGAATAAACAGATATCTATAGTAGTTGAAAGAAAGTCTACTAGGTAGATGTTACCTTTCCTTTTACCTGTCAACACAGTTGTGTTGTCCTCTGACTTGATTTTGCATGAAGTTTTGCTGAAGTTCACCTGGTAGCCTTCATCACATAGCTGACTGATGCTGATTAGGTTGTGCTTCAGTCCTTCCACATATGCTACCTTCTTGAAGGTTACAGAACCAATCTGGACTGCTCCATATCCTTTAGTTTGTCCAAAGTTGGAGTCACCAAAGATAACTTTGGGTCCAAGCTTGGCTCTAAAGGAATTGAGGTTGTCCTTGTTCCCTGTCATGTGCTTAGAGCACCCACTATCCAAATACCATTGCTGGTTAGATGTTGGATAGGTCTTCACCTGCACATGAAACAATTTACTTGTTTTTGACCCAGTTTACCTTGGGCCTAGGTTGATAACCTTTAAATTCAGAAATGAAAGACATCCCTGGCTGACTCTTATATCCTTCAGGATGATATCTCCTTGGAGGTATAATCCATTCAGTATAAGGGTTAAAGGTTTGGGATGAAGAACCCTTAGGATTCAATTTTGACTTGCCTTTGAAAAAATTTCCAGAGCTCTGACCTCTGTTCGACGATCTTGGAGCTGCGTTCGACGATCGTGGGTCAGATCGTCGAGCTCCGTTCGACGGTCGACTATGGCTGAGGTCAGGTATATAGGATCGTCGACCAGCGTTCGACGATCTTGGCTGAGATCGTCGATCAGCGTTCGACGATTTGTCCTGAGATCGTCGAGCTGCGTTCGGCGATCGTCGATCTTCATTCGGCGATCGTCGATCTCCGTTCGACGATTTGTGCTGGACTTTAGTTTTCTGAGGCAGATCAGAATTTTTCCTGGCAACCTCTACAACTCCCTTTCCCTTGTCAGAAATGAACTTGATAGGGGTTGTTAGAACAATAGGTTGGCTGGATGAGGCACCCAAGCCCAGTGTACTGTTGAATCTTGAGTTCACTGTGCTTGTGATGTCCATCAGCTTGATGCTTCTCCCATTGAGAGATTCTTCAAGCTTCTTGGCCTCAGAGAGCTCACTCTTCAGTGAAGCTATCTGTTCCCTATAGTTCTCCAACTCCTGAGAGAGTTTGAGGTTTTCTGATTTTAAAGCATTTTGTTCAGATAATTGATTTCTGAGAGAGATGATCTCTTTCTCAGACTTTAGCAGGTCTAAACATAGTGCTTTAAATTCAAGTTTAAAATCTTCTGAAGTGAAAGTCAAAAGAGCTGATTACCTGATCTTCTTCAGGTTGAGTCTCTGAGTCTGACTCTGACTTCTCTTCCTCTGAGTTGTGTTGTGAGGCATTGATTGCCATCATGCAGAACTCCTTTTCCTCTGCATCATCCTCATCATCACTTGAGCTGGAAGAGGCTTCTGACTCCTCTTCAGTCTCACTACAGGACTCAGCAACAAATCCTTTCCTTGTGTGCTTATTTCTGCTGGAGGAAGGTTTGCTATTTCCATTTCTTTTGGAGTCCTTCTCCTTTCTTCTTTCTTTTCTGTCCCTTCTGTCCTTGTTCTTGTTTTCTGGACAGTCAGGAACCATATGCCCTGGTTTCCTGCAACCAAAGCAAATGATGTCTTTGCTATTGCCAATGGACTTGTCATACCTTGGCTTATCCTGCTCCTTGTATGATCTTCTTCTGAAGTCCTTTCTGGCCATCTTATAGAATCTTTTGGCCAACAAGCTGAGAAGTTCATCATTGGCTGCTCCTTTTTCTTCAGGCAGATCCTCAGTTGCCTTGAATGCTATAGTCTTCTCCTTTCTTGTGGCTGGTGAAGCAGCCTTCTGTTCTTCTTCTCTGTTCTTGATGAGTAGCTCATAAGATTTGAGCTTACCCAACAAGGCTTCAGTCGTGATCTCATTCAGGCTTCTGGCATCTTTAATTGGCCAGATTCTTGAATCCCAAGTGCTGGGGAAGCACATTAGGATCTTGTCATTAAGTTCTGTCAGTGAGATCTCTTTGTCTAATGTCCTCAGTTCACTGACAATTAGACTCAGTCTGTTGTACATGTCTCCCACTGACTCAGTTTCTCCCTTCTTGAAGTTCTCATATTGGGAGATGAGATGGGATCTTCTGTCCTTTCTCTCATCAGCTGATCCTGAAACTATTTCTGAGAGCTTATCCCAGATCTCCTTGGCTGAGTTACATTCAGCTACCTTCTGAAAAATGTCATCTGACATTGTCTGAGCTAGAATGTTCATTGCCTTGGCATCAGCTACTTTCCACTTTTTGATGTCAGCATCTGTTCCTGATGGAGGTGGAACAGCATTTGTGCTTGTGTTCTCTGGAGGTCTTGGACACACTGTCAGAACAGAATTAAAAATATCTTCGTCAATAGAATTCATGTAGAGTCTAATCCTTGCTTTCCAAAGTGCAAACTTTGATAGATTGCACACTGGAGGTCTGGTGCTAGCATAATCTTTGTTTTGGGCCATGATTTGTGCAAGCTAAATCTAATAATGAAATACAACAGAAGGATCTAGTTTGGGATCTTGGGGTTCAGGTGTTAGCCTGTACAACCAAACAGATATGGTATGATTAACCAACCTCGCTCTGATACCAATTGAAAGGGGAAACTAGATCTGATATACTCTAAATGGGGGGTGAATAGAGTATATGGTGCTTTTTAAAATACAAAGAAAAACTTTTGCAAAGCTTTACAACAATTGTTGTAATGAGTGTAAGCAGGGAAGCAGAAGTAAAACTAATCACAAAACTAAGCTATGCAGAAATTAAACACAAGAAAATCTAGGCCAGAAACAAAAGTAAAACATGCAGAACCAGATGACACAAGGAAATATAGTGGTTCCCCAACTTGGGTACATCCACTCTTCTACCACCCTAGGTAGGAATCCACTGCAGGATGAGTTGATCAGGTGTCCTGGGCACCAATGAGCTTTTGATAAGGTGCTCAAAAACCAAGTCAGATTTTTTGATCAGGTGTCTTGCCACCAATGAGCTTTTGACAAGGTGCTCAAAAACCAGATTCAAACTTTTGAAGGGAGTTTGAAAAACCCTTTACAGAGAGGGGGTTGAGAGAGTTATGACAGTCTTCTCTTTTCTCAATCAACTGAGAAGACTAAGTGGATTGATTTCAAAGCTCCCCCTGAGTCCTTGATCTACAGGAAGATGAGCTTTGCTGAGGGTGATAGGCCTTCAAAGATAGATCTCCAGCAAAAGATGATTTCAGCAAGCTGAAATGTTGAGTGTCTGGAGTCTTGAAATGATGTTGGCCTTGAACACTTGAGAGCTGAAGAGATCTGAAGAATGTTTGAAAGCTTGATCTCTTCTTGATGAGTGTTCTTCTGAATTCTTGTTGACAGGATAATTTTCAGAGACTCTGTATATTGAGAGGTGTCCCTTTCTTGTCAATCTTCTCCTTTTTGTTCTTGTCTGTGCTCTTTTTGTTCAAAAAACATTCTATCTCTTTTATTCTCTAAGTCTAAATAGAATATTACTCTGTCAAAGATAGCCGTTGGTCTGCATTGATTACAGCCTTAATTGCATAATATGTTCTAAAGGAAAGTCCACTGAATTGTTCCTTGAAAAATCCCTTGAAACTTGCTCCAGAAGTAAATGAAAATGGCTGGCAGATCTTCTGAATTAAATGCAGAATAACTTCTATCTGATTTGAATTTGAATTCTGAAAGATAACTGAAATCGTCGAACTGAGCTCTGCTATCGTCGAGCTGAGCTCAGCGAATTGGAAAATGCAAGCAGCAAAGAAATCGTCGATCTGAGCTCACAGATCGTCGAACTGAGCTCAGAGATAAGGATCTAGTGCAGAGTAAAAATCGTCGACCTGAGCTCAGCGATCGTCGAATGGAGTTCGACGCTATTGAGAAGTTGAGCTCAGCGATCGTCGACCAGAGCTCGACGATATTGAGAAGTTTGAGCTCAGCGATCGTCGAATGGAGCTCGACGATCTGTCAATAGTTGAGCTAGACGATCGTCGACCGGAGTTCGACGAAACGTCGTGCTGAGCTCGACGATTTGGACTTAGTCTCCAGAAAAACTTGGGTCTTCAGGGCAGCTTTCAATCCTAGCCTTCTAACCCTTAGACTCAATTCTAATTGACCTATTAAGCTATACAGAAGGTCAAAACACAAGTTCCTAGAGACATAGTGATCCTGACCCAAATTAGTAATAGGGTGTTCCAACACAGTGTCCACTCAGATACTTCGGTAGTGGCTTCTCAGATACGGGGAGAGTTCGAAGCTCGGGGGCCCGCTTTGAAGCGGTATTTGGTCAAGGTCAAGGAATTGACGGACGCTTTTCACTCATTCACCATCCAACATGTGCCGAGAGAGAACTCTGCAGTAGATCGTTTGGCTAACCATGGCCCCGCGACAGGGGGTGCGATGACCGAATTATTTCGACCATCCATCGAAGAGGGAGAGCTCATGAAGATCGACCGACAACCATCTTGGATGGGCCCCTTTGTTGAATTCTTATCCATGGATCAGTTTCCTCCCGCAGCTCAGGATCAGAAGCGATTCAGGTTTAAGAGCGCTTATTATCTGCTTCACGAGGGAAACCTTTACCGGAAGACCTTATCGTCCCCCTGGCGCGGTGTATGGTTGAGGTGGAGGTGCCCCGGGTATTTGAAGAAATCCATTCAGGGGAATGCAGAAGTCATTCCAGAGGGAGGAATATGAAAAAATGGGTGCTGAGGCAGGGATACTTATGGCCGACCATCTGGAAGGACGCGGAGCAGTTCACAAAAAGGTGTACGAGATGTCAGCTTCATGCACTCCTCCAGCTATAACCAACATAGCGGCTCAGGTTAATCACAGCTCCTTGGCCATTCGCGATCTGGGGAATGGACCTCGTCGGGCAGTTCCGTCAAGCATGTGGACAAAGAAGATTCATCCTCGTAATGATCGATTATTTCTCCAAGTGGATCGAAGTGAAGGCCCTGACCAAGACCACCTCCCAGATCATAAGGAACTTCATATGGAGGGAAATCATCTGTCGGCACGGGTTGCCACTCGCGATCGTCACAGACAGCAGCCCACAGTTTGCAAGTAAAGAGCTCATTAATTTCCGCGGTCCGCTGGGGTCCGACCTCCGTTTCGCATCCATCCACCACCCTCGGAGCAACATCTAGGTTGAGGCCGCCAACAAGGTCATCGTCAACTTGCTAAAGAAGAAGGTGGAGAACTCGGAGATGGCCCTTTCAAACTGTCCCACAATTTGGAAGCTGTCATCCCGGTAGAGTTCGATGTCAGGAGCCCGAGGGTCGTAGCCGCGGAAGGAGAGGATTGGAGAATGGAGAACGACGAGGGGCAGAGGTTCTCACTCGACTTGGTGGGAGCTTCGAGACTTCGCGATGATCCGTCAAGAGGAGGTCAAGCGCATCATGACGAGGTATTTCGGCAAGCACATAAGGGTTAAACAATTTGCCAGAGGTGACCTGGTTCTCAAGAAGGTGGATGCCGCCGTCCGGGGCGCGACGGTGGGCAAGTTCTAGCCCAATTGGGAAGGACCCTTCGTGGTGACCGAAGCGCTAAAATACGGGGGGGGGGGGGGGGGGGGTGGCGGTACCGACTCCAAGATTGCGAGTGGGAGATCCTTAGCAACACATGGAGCGATGACAACTTAAAACACATTTTTTTCTTATAACTCCCCCCCCACTTGTTCCATGTACTCAACCTGTATTCCTTCATTTGATTAAGCAAAACTCATTCGATGCCATTATATAACCCCAATTTAGTGAAAGTGAGTAGAAATCTTCGAGTTGTGTTGTTGTCGTACTCCGGGTCCCCGCGCGAGCTTTTCTCCCGCAAACCGACTACTTGCCCCCTCGAGTGAGTCCAAGTCCTTGAGTTGTGTTGTTGTCGTAGTCCGGGTCCCTGCGCGATCTTCTCTCCCGCAAACCGGCAACTTGCCCCCTCGAGTGAGTCCAAGTCCTCGAGTTGTGTTGTTGTCGTAGTCCGGGTCTCTGCGCGAGCTTCTCTCCCGCAAACCGGCTACTTGCCCCCTTGAGTGAATAGAATTCCTCGAGCCATGTTGTTGTTGTAGTCCGGGTCCCTGTGCGAGCTTCTTTCCCGCAAACCGGCTACTGCCCCCTCGAGTGAATAAAGTCCTCGAGCCGTGTTGTTGTCGTAGTCCGGGTCCTGCCCGAGCTTCTCTCCCGCAAACCAGCTACTTTCCCCCTCGAGTGAATAGAATTCCTCGAGCTGTGTTGTTGCCGTAGTCCGGGTCCCTGCGTGAACTTCTCTCCCACAAACCGGTTACTTGCCCCCTCGAGTGAGTCCGAGTTCTCGAGTTGTGTTGTTGTCGTAGTCCGGGTCCATGTGCGAGCTTCTCTCCTGCAAACCGGCTACTTGCCCACTCGAGTGAATAGAAGTCCTTGAGATGTGTTGTTGTCGTAGTCCGGGTCCCTGTACGAGCTTCTCTCCCGCAAACCGGCTACTTTACCCCTCGAGTGAGTCAAAGTCCTCGAGCTGTGTTGTTGCCATAGTCTAGGTCCATGCACGAGTTTCTCTCCCGCAAACCGGCTACTTGTTACCTCGGGTGACTCCAAGTACTTGAGCCGTGATGTTGTCAATGCCCTCAGGTGAAGTATCCTTCCCCCCTAGGACCATGGGATCCAAGGAGTATAGGAAAGGTAAGAAAGGGGAAAGCCTAGCAAAATGATTGAGCTCGCCTTGCTTAACGAAGATAGGCGGAGTGGTTCGCGAGGTGCGGAGAACAAAGGATCCTGTTGGCGCGAGATGAGAAAGGCATGTCTCCGGGCGAGGAAAAGCAAAATGAAAACAAGATCCTAGTTATGATCACGCAAGCGGAGAACTTAAGCTCACGTGAAGGGAAAGTTAAAATAAGCCCTAGCTATGATCGCGCGAGTAGAGAAAAAATGAACTTGCGTAGAATGTTAACATCAAGCCTAGCATGGAGGAAATTTAAATAGAAATAATAAAAAAGAATATGTTTATGTCGGGCGTGGGTGGACTCGCGCGGACTTAAATGTTCAAATCGCATCAAATAAAGAAATACATGTATCATATAAACTAAGCTGGGAGGACGCACAACACCATAATGTTTTTCACTTCTCGCCTTTGTGCGAGCTCCGTGAGGTGAGCTCGAATGAGAGGGGAAGAGCTCCGAGACCAGCAACTCCGGGATAAGGGCTAGGCCCACATCGTTCAGGCTGCCCCGCAACCGAAAGCACTTCACGACGAGTTGGGTTGCGGTCACCGCAAGGGCTCTGCGGACTTCAGCCTCCACGACAATGGGCCCAGGCGCGACGACGCTGACAGGCTTCTCTTCGGCTTGGCGTCGACACTCCAGGAGGTTCGTTTCCGCCTCACCGAGACGGTTAGCGAGGTAGTCATTGTTGGCGCGGGACTACCTTAACTCCTCTTCCAGTTTGGAGATCCGTTCATCCCACACAAGCTCGGCGGCCTGTGAAAAAGCATTGGTCTAAGCGAAGGGTCAAATCACAAAGACAGAATGGGAACTCATACCTCGCTTGAAGCCTGCGAAGCGACACTGAGGGCAGTCCCGAGCTCAACATTGGTTTTCACGAGCTCTTTTTGGGTGGTGTCAAGAGTGGTTATGTTCTCCCCCAGCTTGCAGTTCATTCTGAGGGCGCACCTCGCCGTTTGATGGAAGAGCTCATCAACGCGCAAAACAGATCGGATCCCGCGATTCGCCAGCTCGCGGATGAAGGTCCCCACCAACACCGCCGCGTCTTCCTGCCCGTAGAGGCCGAACAGGATGCTGAATGCGTCATCATCAGCGTCCTCATTTTCCATCCAGGAAGGGAGCAACGAGCTCAAGCTCACCATGTGCTTGTCTTCATACCACTTAAGGAGGGCGTCATTCTTCAGGTCTTTAGCGCGCATCCTTAATCCGAAGTTGGCATGGGTACGGGGGGACTTCCTCCGACAACTTCTTCTTGAAGGTTTTTAGGTCCACCTCGCTTTGGGGGTTGGGAGTAACGCCTGGTCGCTTCTCGACAGGGGCGGAGCCCGCCTCGCCTGTTTTGATCTTCTTGAGCTGAGGATCGGCGGAGGGGGCATCATTAAGGGGCTCCTTGCCTTTATCTTTTGAAGGAACTGAGGAGGAGACTCCAGTTGGTTTTGGCCGGAAGGGTGACGCGCTGTCCATGTAATGCTCCTGGCTTCATGGAAGTGATCTTGGGCTCGCCGAAGATGGTCCATGCCCTTGCGCATGTGCTCTTCCAGCCTGCTCGCCTCGCCAACGGTGCCCGCAACTTGGGCAAATTTATGCAGATGGTCTTCAATGGCATTCTGGCGGGTCTCTAATTCATATATTCTCTCTTCAGCATCCAACATTCGTAGAAAGAGACCGCCGTTGCCCTCCAACTGCGCGTTGTAATTCTCCAGGGCCACCACGCGACCCTGGAGCTCGCCGAGATCTTGCCTGGTCTCCCGATGAGGCGCGATCGCAAGGGCCGAGTCATAAGGCGAGAGCACCCTGAGCAGTCGCGCACTGAAATTGGCGCTGTCAACTCGGGGGTCAGCCATTAGTTCGCGAAGAGGGGTGGATATCCAGGGAGGAGTCATCTCGAGTGGGATCCCCAACGATGACAACACGCGAGAAGGGGAAGACTCGGTGCCGGTAGAAGGAAAGTTAGAATAAATCCAAAGGGTGAACAAGAAAGTTCGGGAGTTTCCAGGAGCAGATTTGGCATCGCCGTTCGGAAGGCCAGGCGGCTCCATCTTCAAGGATTTCCCACCAGTACGGGGGCGGCTTGACTCACCGTCTTCAACATTGCGAGGTGGGACCACGATCCCTGCAATGGTCAGCGGAGGTGGCGGCGGCTGGCCCCCAGGCAGGTGAGGTCGGCTGATGGAACCGTAGCGTGCTCGCCTAGCGAGCTACGAAGCGAGGGCACTGTGGAGGAGGGCATATTGTCTGCGGGGCCCCCATGAAGGCGGGAAGGGGAAGGGCCCCCATCCGACACGAGTGGGCGAGGCTGCTTCTTCCCTTTGGAGAGCTTTAACTTCTTCGTCTGGGCGACGTCGCCATCCTTTGAGGTTGCCAGGGTGACCACGACAGAGGGGCTATCCGCGAGTTGTGAAATTGGAAATATGTGAGATTAGGTCAATGACAACAACATGAGAGGGCGCAAAACCACTTACCACGACAATAGCAGGTTGACTGTCCAACGGCGGCCGGCCCACATCGCTATGCAGCACAGTCGTTCTCGCGGAGGGTGCGCGCCGCGAGGGCACCTCAGTAGAAGTCATGGTTGTCGGAACGTGAGACTTCGCCACGGATAGATGTTCTCGCTTATGGCCAGATCCCCTGCCTCGCTCTTCCCGCTGAGTCCTCAGAGGGAGTCTGTTGATCAGGTTGAACAGGGCCGCCGTCTCAGCGTCATCTCGGTCAGGCAAGTCCATCCTGATCAAGGTAGCAGCAGGTCGACCCAAAAATTTATTATAAATCATACCCACCCACCATGTATTTATAGAGACAAGGGGAGGAGAGGGTAGCAACCAATCGCGTGACGATCCAACTACTCGCCAAATCGGGGTTGGATGGTTTCTTCCCCATCTCTGGCGAGCTCGCAAAGAAGCGAGGATTGTGTACAACCCTGATTTAGCAACTTAGCCCAGCCTGCACCGAAGGAGGAGCCCAGCTTGCACCCTAGCGAGGCGACTCCGAGCCTTGTCGACTCCAGGAAGCCGCGAGGCGACCTCGCTACGTCCGGCGATGCCGCGCCCAACGAGCCCCAGGTGATGCCATACTACCTAGCCTCGCGTCGAGGCGCGTCCAGCGCGCGAAGAGTTCAAGCACGACGAGCTCGCCCCGACAGGGAAGCTTACAGGTTAATCATTCTACTATTTGCAGATCACCATGGTATGCCCATATCTACCCCCAAACAACGGGATTCCGCTATCCGCAGACCAATCGAGGGTGCCGATAGCAAGAACAAAAAGGCGGAGACCGTTATCAGCAGGCCAAAAAGACAGTTTACCCCGGGTTTGGAGTTTACCCATAAATAGACATTCAAAGCACCTTGGAGAGGCATACCCAGCCTCCTAAAACTTCTGGATTCTCGAGTCCTAGCTCTGAGCCGATCCAAGGTGCCAAGCTCAGCTTGACTTTAGGAGGGGAAGATGCAAGCAGTGCTTCCTGGTATGTGGTGGGAACTCCCCGTTGCATCTCAATGGGTCTACGAATAGGCAACCGATCTTTCTTACGAGAGGGTCAACTCCGAGTTCACCTCGACTTGCTCATGCGCATCCGACGACGAGCCCAATAATTTGAACTGCACCCTCTTAGTCTGAACTCCGTTGAACCGATATTCGAGTTTCAACATCATTCTTATTAATGACTAATATAGAATGCAAATAGATACCGCTAATAGATAATGATACAAAAGTGTGGTTAATGAACACTAAAGTTTTGTATGCAACAACACTCAAGCCTTTTTCCCACCGTAGCGGGGTCAGCTATATGAATCCTTTGTCTCCATTGCACCCTATCTTTAGTCATAATCTCACTAGGGCCTATATACATCATGTCTTTCCTTATAGTTTCCTTCCAAGTCTTTTTTGGTCTACCCCTCCCCCGTTTAAACTAAAATATTGTTGTTAAAAATATCTTTTTGTGCATAATGACTTATATATTTGGATATAACTCTATATTGTTGATATGAGATATAACTTAATGCAGAGTTATTGTTCTAACACCGAACGCATAAGATTTCCCTTAAGTTTGTATACTTAAGGAAGAAAAAAATGGACACGGATCCCACGCCATCAATTATCATGTAGTTATATTATTGTTGAAACCGAAAACTCGGTTCCTGTGGAGTTCACCCTTGGGGAAAGGGGTGATCGCGCACCTACTTCTCTTCTGCAAGCAAAACAATAAAGGGAGCAAGATGAACAGGACCCAAGGGCTCGACTCTCCTCTCCTCTTGCACCTTGCCGCCTCTCGGCTCCTTCTCTTCCTCCGTGGCCCACCTGGCCAGCTTCTGGGCAAATTCTGAATTTGACGCCTCCCCGTCAACTTCTCTCGCCGCCCTCTCCATCAGCTCCTCGTAGGAGGGGGGGGGGCACTCTCTTCAGCTCCATCCTGGAGAAACCCTGCTGCAGTCCTAGGGTGAAAGCCATCATCAGATTATGGTCCGGCATCACCTGGACCTGGGTGACCTCCTCTTGGAACCGGTCAACATAGCTCCCCAGCGTCTCATTCACCCCCTGCTTGATGTAGAACAGGGACTCCGAATCCTTCTTCCTCTTCTTCGAGGTAGTGAACCTCAACATGAACCCCCAGCGCAGGTCCTCGAAGCAGTAGATGGAGCTGGCCGGCAGCTGGTGAAACCACTCCCTCGCCTTATCCTTGAGAGTGATAGCGAAGAGTCAACACTTGAAGCCGTCTGACATCTGCCGTATCGAGACCACGTCCTCAAACCACTGGACGTGTTGGAACGGGTCTCCCTTCCCGGTGTAGTAGGACATCTCGGGTTCCCTGAACCCCTCTGGAACTGGAGCAGAAGAGACCAACTCGCTAAAGGGGCTGCCTCCCCCTACTGGGCGAGCTGGCGCATCTCGCGGGCCTAGCTCGCCGATCCGGCCTTCGCCTGCCGAGCCGGGGAAGAACACGCGCCCGGGGAGCTCGCACCCTCGGCCCTCCTCGGCCACCTCCTTCCCAGCTCGCCTGCCGGGGGCGGCCTCGCCCAGAGATGGGGCTGCAGCGATCTGAGCAGCTGGAGTCGAGCACTCGGCCCGCGCGCCAAGTGCGAACTTGATGAGGCTTAGCACCTCGTTCCTGAAATCTTCGAACATCCCCACCGTGGCCAGAGGTGGGGGGGGGGGGTGGCGAGTCCGACCTGTCAGATCCTTGCCCTCCTGTCATCGAGCTCGCCAGAGATTTTTTGTACTGACCACGCTCCTCGCTCACTGCACCAAAATGTTGAAACCGAAAACTCGGTTCCTCTGGAGTTCACTCTTGGGGAAAGGGGTGATCACGCACCTACTTCTCTCCTGCAAGCAAAACAACAAAGGGAGCAAGGTGATCAGGATCCAAGGGCTCGGCGAGGAGGACCCACCACACACTCGGAAGATCTTAGAGCGCTTCCCCTCCTTAGCCAAAGGCCGAGCTAAGGCTACCTCAGAAAGCGTTAGAAGACTAAGGAGCAAGTGAGTATGAAAGCCTGCTTTCTGAGGTGCCCCTTGGGTCTTATTTATAGATTTCTGAAAAAGGCATGCTAATAGCCAACCTCCGTTGTTTTGAACAACTATGTGTAGCTCAACTTGGTCTGCCAACAGCGGAACTCCGCTGTTTTAGCAAGCTATTCGCACCCATGGGAAGGGCATCCTGGTAATTTCACCTCTGGGCCCCACTGGGCTTGTCCCAGGGATATGGAGGCCAGCTCGTCACTACTCTCTTCTCGCATGGGGCGGGTGCGACCTGGCTCCCGCAGCTCGCCTTTTCCTCTTGCGCGAGCGCGAGCCAGGCCACCGCGACCCGCCAATGCCCGTGTCAAGGCGGGTTGGCGGCTAGGTCGCCTGTAGGAGAGTGGGCTGGCGACCAGACTTAGAACTGTAACCATGGGAGCCCCGGAGAGAGGCTTGCCGGTCTGGACTCGTCAAGCTCAACTTCGAGCTCTGCTCGACGAACGGCGAACGAGCTAGGGGGAAGCGGCCAACTCGCGCGGCTCGCTCGCCAGACTTGGGCGGGAGGGAGATGGCCACCTGCTGCCTACCCGCATACTGTTCTGGTGCGGGCCGGGCGCCTTGGTCCGCTCGCCTGGCTTGGCGGACACACTTGGCGAACACGGGGTTGTACAATTATTATGTTTGTTTATGTATTGAGTCGAGCCTTTATGTATCGAGTCGAGTCTGAGAGTACCAAGTTCCGTCGAGTTAAGTCGGTTCATATTATCTTTATTATTATTCTTAATTGTTAGGGATAGTATGGTGGGTCTATAAATAGACCGACCATTGTATGAATAAATATATCAAATAAGTAAATCAATTTCTCACCTCTCTTTGGAGTTCTCCCTCTCTCTAGTCTCTCTTCTCAACTCCTCTCTCATTTTAGAGTTAGTTTCTTGTATCCCTGCTCCCTCTTGGCTGCCATGCTCCCTCTTGGCTGTCATACACCTTTGACGAAGCCCTCAAAATAGTCTTGTAACATATTTGGTATCAGAGACGAGTTTCCTTCCTACCCTTTCTCCTCTTCTTACGGCCCCTTTGAGTTCCAGCCGCGACATTCTTTGTTGAAGAAAACGACGCCCCCTGCAATCAACGTCCTCTGCCAAAGAAGACACCACCTGTTGTCGTCCTCTATCGAAGACCGAGCCGACCGTCGCCCCTTTTCGCGTACGAGCACAGGCTTCTCCTTCTTCCACCCAGTGCATCCTTCCTGTATCGTGCCTCTCCGCCCTCTGCGTTCCTTTTCCCTGCAAGCATCTCCTTTACGAACGCACACCAGTCGCTCGTTCAGCAAGCTACTTCATCCATCCGCGTCTCTTTAGCGTGCATCGTCAATGTTCTAGTAGGTGCGCCTCTTCAACGACACCTCTTTGCTTCCTTCCGCGGGTTGAGCTTCTACCCCGTCCAGAACCGTCACACCATCCATCGTTATTTATCACCGCCTGCTGCTCCATTACCTCGCTCCATCCTTGTTGTCCCAATAGAGCAGCGACTGCCGCCCTTCTTTTCAAATCCTCGAACCCATTGATGGGGAGCAGAGGGGTAAAGCTGCAACGGAAGAAGAGTTTTGGGTCCATTCGGGGCTGATTTGGCGACTTACCATATATGGTGTGTCTGGATATAATCAAAGATATGAAAACAAATTTAGTGATAAGGGTTAGGACATTTGGAGGATTAACTCAGGAATTCCCTATCGCTGTTGGCTTACATCAAGGTTCAACTTTAAACCCTTATCTCTTTTACCCTTGTCTTAGATGAGCTCCCCAGACATATCCAACCAACAATATCTTGGTGTTTATTGTTTGCGGATGATATCGTTTTGGTCAATGAGACGCGCGTGAGTGTAAACACAAAACTTGAATCTTGACAAAACACTTTATAAAAAAAGGTTTTAGGTTGAGCAGGGAAAAAACGAAGTATATGGAACTTAAATTTAACAGTGCAGGAAGGGCGAATGATTTCATTATTAAGTTGGGTGATCAAGATATTTCCCGTAGTGAGTGTTTTAAATATCTTGGATTGATAGTTCAAAAAAATGGAGGTATTGATAAAGATGTGACATATAGAATCCAAGCGGGTTGGTTGAAGTGGAAAGACGCGTCAGAGATTTTATGTGATCGTAAAGTACAATTAAAACTTAAAGGCATGTTTTACCATACTACAATTAGAGCAACGATGCTCTATGGTTCTGAGTGTTGGGCAGTGAATTGTGTATATGAGCAAAAAATGAGAGTTATGGAGATGAAAATCCTTAGGTGGATGTGTGAGCACACGAGATTGGATAAAATTAGGAATGAATATATCAGGAATAAATAGGAGTAACACCAATTGCAGAGAAGATGTGAGAAACTCGACGAAGATGGTTTGTACACGTTCGAAGGAGACTATTAAATGCACCGTATAGGGGTTGTGAGATTCTAGTCATTAGGCATGTTAAACGAAGGAGCAGACCAATGAAGACTTGGAATGAAACTATAAGGAAAGACATGATGTACTTGGTCATTAGTTAGATTATGACTAAAATAGGGCACAATGACGACAAATGATCCATATAGCCGGGTCCACTATAGAGGGATAAAAGCTTGAGTATTGTTGTTGCTTATATTATATGTCACACACGAGGGACAATGCACGAGACCCCCGCCCTGTGCCCCGCACGACAGTACCCGACCCGCGGTGGGCTTCGCTGACCCGAGAAGGGGTTTGCCCGCCCCCAACTGACTTCCCCCGCCGGCTTCCCCTACCCGCCGCCGGCCTCCCCAAACAGGTTTTTTTATAATTATTTTATATTGAAAAATTATATTTATATATATTTTTATTAGATAAATTCTGTTTGAATTAAATTAAATCAACAGACCCGATGCACCCTCCCCCCTTCCTCCTCACGCAACTCACACGGACCTTACCACATGTCTAAGCTGCCAGCGGCAGAGCCGCCGACAACCTGACAGGAGCTCACCGGCGAACCCGTCGGGGGTTGTCCGGCGGCGAGCGGGCAGGGTCACATTACCCGCAAGATCCAAATCTAGCTCTCACAGGCAAGGCCACTGCCGGTGGTGGCCTTGCCCGCTCGCCGACAGACAACCCCCGACATGTTCGCCGGACTCCGTCGAACTCGTTGTTGAGCTTCGGTCAGGTCGCCGACGGCATTGGCAAGTGGTGAGCTCTATTTTTTGCAAATTTGGCCGCCGAGCTTCTTGCGGGATCGAATGAGGAATTATTTTGCAGTTATGACTATTTGCAGACCAAATTGCTTAGATCCAACGACCTGGATTCATTTTATGGCATAACTCCGCGTCAAGATATTCCAAAATGTTTTCGTATGTAAAAAAATATATAAGTATAAAAGTTATAATAATTGGTATAAAAGTAAGATTTGTATCACGTGTATAATCAATACATATATATTATATATTAACCTTAGTTATTAAAGGCGCAAGACGCACCAAGACGCAAAGAGGTCTGAGAGACTAGACTCATGGAGTAGGCGCGCGCCTGACGAAGGCAAAACGCAACCACGTTCATTTTAAATAATTAGCATCAAATATCACTTATCTTCTTGATCAGATTCTTCGTCTATTATACTCATTAATCATTCATTACTATCATTTAATATCTCTTAAAAAATAAAATTAATGTGGTCACTCGAATCATATCTAAGTCTCAACGCTCGATTGTTTTTCATAAACACTAAATCATACAAAAATTATTGAGCACATGCGTTTCTTTATTTTGGAAAAAATAAATTACAACAAAAATCAGTCATATATGCATTTTATGCTCCAACAGACGCAAAAAGCGCACAAATGCCCTAACCTATGAGCCTTGAGCCTTAGACGCACCTTTAACAATATAGATATAAACATATATAATATAAAAATTATTTTATGTGCCTAGTTATTTTAATTACATAGATTTTTTATTCAATATATATATAATATTTGTCGACCCCACTATAGTGGGATAAAGGCTGGAGTGTTGTTGTATATATAAAATATTTAACTTGTGATACCAAATTTAGCGCAAGGTAAGCCGTGTGATTTGGGTGTGCCGACACTAATGCAATCATATATAAAATACAAGATGAACTCAACAACTTTGTGAGAAAACATGTAAATAATAGAATTTTGTTGCTCCAAAAAATTACATAATACAAGGGTATGCTCCCTATTTATAAAAAGGGGGGGGGGGGGGGAGAAAACGAATTAACAATGTCTGTCACATGCGACTAGGCGGTTACACAAAATTTAATCACGCGGACTGTGCAGTTAGACATATCTAATCGCATGACTACAAAACTTCAACACTTGCTTTGGCCTCTGTTCGCCTCCAATGCAGTAGCCCGTTCGAGAGTTATAGTGACAGTTAGTCACAACTTAACCGTCAGACTGCGGTTACAACCAACAACAACAATCTGCAAGTGTCATGTCTCTGAAAGTCGCCATGACTTGGCACATATCAATTCCAGCGGTTATCCTCACAATATCATCAGACCGCTAGTTCAAGTTGTCAGACCGCCAGACCGGTCCGCCTATACAGACCGCCAGTACTAAACCACCAAACAGCCAGGGCACCATTTTCTAATAGAGATTAACCGCGAGCGCTATGACATCAGATCGCCAAGCCTATATGCCACTGCTAAGCCGCCAAACCGCCAAACTGCACAGATTCTTACACCCCCTCAAGCTGAAGCATATATGCCAACCATACCCAATTTGTTACAGACATCTGAAAAGGAATACACTGGTTTGGTAAAGACTTCGACAGGCTCTTTGTCAGAGGCGACAAACAGAGTGCAAATCTGATTCTTCGACACCTTTTCTCCAATAAAATGACTGTCTACTTCATTATGTTTATTCTTTTCATGAAATACTGGATTCTTTGAACTATATATAACTGCCTTATTGTCACAAAACTTTGACAGAGGATGATCATAAACTTCTCTCAAATCAAGCATTAGTGTCCGCAATCACTTCAGCTCACAGGTAGTCAAAGTCATGTTTCTGTATTCGGCTTCAACACTTGACCTGGAAACTACAATCTATTTCTTGCTCTTCCCGCTAACAAGATTTCCTCCTACGAAGGTACAAAAGCCAGACGTGGATTTTCTATCCTCCTTGTCATCCGCATAACTAGCATCAAAATAGGTCTCAATTCTCAAATTATCATTCTTATGAAACAGAAGTCCCTTTCTCGGAGACTATTTCACATATTCCAAGATTTTTAAAGCTGATTGTAGATGACACTACTCGTGAGCTTGTATAAACTGACTCACCTTTCATACAATATAACAGATATCAGGTCTTGTGACTGTCAGATAAATGAGTTTTCTCACAAGTCATTTGTACCTGGTGACATCTGCAAGGAGAGGTGAATCCTCATTTCAACACTTGTCATCACCAAAATCCATTGCACATCGAGCAGGTTTAGCCCCAATAAGACCCGTCTCTTTCAAAAGATCCAAGACATGCTTCCGCTGTGAGAGCACTACAGAATTAGGCTTTCGGGAGATCTCAATCCCTAGGAAGTACTTGAGAAACCCCATATCTTTTGTAACAAAATACTGAAGAAGTTGTTTCTTTGTTATGTCAATTCTCTTATTATCATCCTCTGTAAGAAAAATGTCATCTACGTAGACAACAAGAACAACCTGTCTTGTAGAGGTTTTGCTTATGAATATAGAGTGATCTGCAGTACTTCGAGTAAACCCAATAACAGAAATAATTTCGCTGAACTTTTCAAACCAGGCTCGCGGACTTTGCTTAAGGCCATAGATTGTCTTGCTCAATCTACGCACCTGAGACTCCCAATGAGCAATATACCCAGGAGGTTGCTCCAAATAGACAATCTCTTGTAGATCCCCATAAAGGAATGAATTCGTGACCATTCTTGTCACGACATCAAGGCGAACCCAGGCGAGCGCCGGACGCCTGGACGCTTAGGCGACAAGACGGACGCATAGACGACAATAAGACGAGCAAGTCGCAAGACGACAACTTAATATAAAAAAAATCTAATGCAGGCTATAAAAAGTGGTTTTTATAATAACCGCTGTCTAAAATTCTACTTTTTAAAATTTAACAGATTATTTACGAACCAACAACCACACAAATTGTTACTTCATAACAGTTAGCAGTAAACAGTAAGCACAAATTCCTGATATCATGATCTCAAATTCTCAAATATCTAACACTCTTGACTTGACAACTCATCCTAAGCAAAACCAATAAATATTAAATTATTAATGCATAATTGCATGTAAGAAATTATACTTCACGAGCAATATTGTTATTGATAATTTACAAATGATAAAATGATACACAGATCATTGTAATAAACCGTTGTCTATTCTAGGGTTCAAAGTATAATCGACAGTGGTTTATATATAAAACAGTGTCTATTCTAGGGTTCAGAGTATAATAGACAGCGGTTTATATATAAACTGTCGTCTATTCACATATTTTTTTTTAAAAAATAAGACACCCAACACCTTGTTTACAATTGGGCGCCTAGCCGACGCCTGGGCGACACCATGACAAGAATGTTCTTGACATCCAACTGAGACATCTCACAGTCTCTGCTAACGACCACTGAAAAGAGAACACAGATCGTTATAATCCGAGCAACGAGAGAGAAGGTGTTAAAAAAGTCCACATCATAGGTCTGAGTAAAACCTTTGGCTACAATCTGAGCCTTATAACGATCGATGGTACCATCAGGAAGAAACTTGATCATAAACACCCAGCGACAGCCAACCAAAGCAACACCTAGAGAGGTAAAGACAAGAGTCCAAGTATCCTGCTCAGTCAGAGTTTTCATCCTTTCATCCATGACGACTTTTCAATGAAGAACAACAAGAGCCTCTTGATAGGTAGTCAAGATGACATTAGCTGGGAGAGCAAGAGCAAAGCTCTTGCAGGAAGAAGACAGCCGAGCATAAAAACAACATCATGAATAGGATGTTGATTTTATGTCTGAACTCCCTTACAAAGGGCACTGGGAAGATCAAGATCTGACTTGTCTGTAGTATCAGATATCAGATCCATTTGTCTGAAAGACTGCTGGCCCGGGAACTGTCAGCGGTGACTCAGCGAAGAAAGATGAATCCAGAGAAAGAGAAGTATATTCAGAGACTGGTGTAGAAGGAAGAGACACCGGTTCAGGTGGAGGAGCAGAGATAATATGTAGAGAAGATGAGTCATCAACATGTGGGAGCGTAATGGTGTGAGAAAAGTAAGAAGCATCTTCAAAGAAAGTGGCATCCGCGGAAACATACTGTTTCTGGAGAAGAGGATCATAACACTAATATCTTTTTTGTGTCGGACAATAGCCCAGAAAGATGTACTTAACTGAGCGAGGAGAGAGTTTGTCACGTCCAGGAGAAGCAGAGTGAACAAACGATGTGCATCCAAGGACACATGAAGGTAAAAGAAACAGTGTCGCACCAGGATGCAGACTGAAGAAATGAGTTTTGCCGTTGAGAACCGAATAAGGAATTCAGTTGATGAGGTAACAAGAAAGAAGAACGACATGTCCCCAATAGGACCGGGAAACACTCATTTGAGTGAGAAGAGTGCGAGTCATATCAATACGATGACGGTTCTTGCGTTCAGCAACCCCATTATGTTGAAAGGTGTAAGGACAACTAGTTTGACGTATAATGTCACGATACATACAAAATACTGAGAATTGATGACTAAGGTACTCTTTGACATTATCTGTGCGTAACTCTTTAATATGAGTATCAAACTGAGTACGTATCTCATTATAGAACGCATTAAAAACAGAAAAAAGTGCAGAACGTTCTTTTAACAAGTACAACCAAGTACATCTAGAAAAATCATCAATGAATGTAACAAAATACAGACTACCCCTTCCAACAGATTTGGTAGGAGCAGGACGCCAAATGTCAGAATGAACAATCTTAAAAGGATGAGAAAAACTGCGCCCTTGCTTCGCTGGAAAAGATGCACGATGGTGTTTGCCGAGTTGCCAAGCTTCACAACTGAGAGAAGAGTCTCACCCCGAGGTAGATTGGGGAAGAGTTGGTAAAAAAGACGAGCATGTTGTCCAAAGAGAAGATGTCTTTGTAGAAGAGAAGTAAAATCAAAAAATGCAGACACATTGTCAAGATAGAACAAGTTGCAACTTTCAGTCCCAGTAGCAATCGTCTCCTTGGACTGTGGATCCTGAAAAGAGCAAGTAGCTGAGATAAAAAACCCGTGCAATTTAGTTTACATAAAGAAGTAACAGAAAGTAGATTGCATAAAAAAGTTGGAATGTAGAGTGTCCGCAAGTTGAAGAAATGGAGTGACATGCACTATGCCAGAGCCACACATGGGGGACGGAGAACCATCCGCAATAAAAACCTGAGGTGATCAGATATGTTTGTCCAAACGAGAGAAGAGACAAGGATTGTCTGTCATATGATTCGTAGCACCAGAATCAATAAGCCACCTACCCTTAGTGACCATATTAGCACTACCCGAAGAGGTAGCAAGAGAAGTGAACTTCTTCGAGGTAATATCACCCGCAGCAGGGTGAAGATGAGGATGCTTGACCCAACAACGGTCAACAAGGTGACCAGTCTTGCCACAATGAGAGCAGAGATATCTAGTGGGGCCACGGCCACCAAAGCGGCCTCCACGACCACTCAGAATATCACGATGAGCCTGATGAACAACTGTGTTAGAATGAGGCGGAGAAGCAAGCAAAAGTCGTCGAAGAAGAGTAGTAACAACCGAAATACGCGCAACAGTAACATCCAAAGTAGGAGTATCAACTTCTCCAAGAATTTGCTGTTGAATCGTATCATAAGAGTCGGGCAAGCGAAGCAAATAGCACACAACCAGAAGTTCCTGAAAATGTTTTTGTTGCTCGACAAGATCAACAGAAAAGAGGCGATGCTGAAGAAGTTCAGCACTTAGAGCTGGCACTTCCTGATAAGCAACAACATGATTCATGACAGGTCGGGCAAAAAGATCTGCACACAACGTATATATGCGGGAAGTTTGAGCTCCTTTGAAGTACAGAGCAGCAAGATGATTCCAAACAGTCTTAACCGTCGCATCATGTCGAATGACGGGAAGACACTCATCAGATAGACTATTAGCAAGCCAAGTTCTCACCAGAACATCACTGACATCCCAATCATCAAAAGTTGCAGACCCATATGCAGGAGGGTCATCATTGAGATGATGACGCTTACACTGAGAGCGTAGCAGAAAGATAAAGGAAACACTCCAATCAGGATAATTTAGTACAGTGATCTTAAAGGAAGTACCCAAATTGCCAGAAGTAGAGATATTAGCAGGTAGAATAGGAGGTGCAGATAGAGTAGAGGAAGAGAAGTCCGACGTCTCCATAGAAAGAAGAGAGAGAGAGAGAGAGAGAGAAAAGTGGTCTAACCACACAGATTGAACAAGAGACCGCAAGAAGAGGAGTAGAGACCGCACAAACAGAGCGCGACAAGGATATTGCGCGGAAAGAAGAAAGAAGAGATCATGGTTTAAGAAAGAAAACCGCGACAAGAAAACTACGGTAAAGAAGCAAAAACCGCAGAGGAAAGAAGAGCGCGGTTAAGAAATAAAACCGCGACAACAAGAGAAAGCAGAAAGAGAAGAGCAAGCAGTTAAAAAGGAGGAGACCGCTTGATCTGCCACTCGCCCAAAAAACAGAAACCGGAGCAAATAGACCGAGACCTTTGATATCATGTGAGAAAACGGGTAAATAACATAACTTTGTTGCTCCAAAAAGTTACATAATACAAGGGTATACCCCCTATTTATAGAAAAGGAGGGAAGAGAGAGAAAAACAAGAGAGTATAAATAACGTCTGTCACATGCGAGTAAGCGGTTACCCAAAATTTAATCATGCGGACTGTGCGGTTAAACATATCTAACCGCACGACTACAAAACTTCAACACTTGCTTTGGCCTCTGTTCGCCTCCATTGCAGTAGTCCGCTCGAGAGCTATATTGGAGGTTAGTCACAAGACTCACAACTTAACTGCCATACTACGGTTACAACCAACAACACCAATCCGCAACTGTCATGTCTCTGAAAGTCGCCATGACTTGGCACAGGTCAATTCCAGCGGTTACCCTTAGAATATCATCAGACCGCTAGTTTAAGTCGCCAAACTGCGAGACCGCTAGGACTAAACCACCAAACAACTAGGTCACCATTTTCTAACAGAGGTTTATCGCGAGGGCTATGTCGTCAGATCGCCAAGTCTGTACGCCACTGCTAGCCGCCAGACCGCCTACCTGCACATGTTTTGACAAACTTTGAAATGATGCATGGACAATTCATTTAATCCGAAAATAAAAAGTGTTTGCAATGATAATTTTATAAGCAGAGCAAATTATCACATGTTGATTTATGATTTCCGGTGCTCAAAAAAATCACGCTAACATTCACACAAAATGTTATCCACTATAATTTCCACGATTAGATTTTATAAAACTAGATAAAATAAGAACAATTACAACCATGCATCAAAATATCCCAACAAGTATGAGGCATTTTCCAATATTCAATATATGTAGAAATAAGCACAGTAAACAATTACTCACAAATATGCGGAATTCGGTGATAGACAGTTGATGGTGGGCTGTTGCTACGTGTGGACTAATTTGGCTGCAGAAAATAGAGTGGGAGAAGACTGAAATGTGTAGCAGGAAGCAGTGTTTGGTAGAGGTATGAACAAGCACAATAACACGAAATAGGAAATAGTCAGAGGAAGTTTAGGGAGGGAGGTCGCAGACTGGGAGTTAAGCTTGCAGCTTCTCTTGGACGAAAAGGTAACATACGACTGGAGAAGTGCCGAGCAACAAGGTAGTGGAAGAGGAACTGACGATCGGTGGAAGGGAGGAGAACATGGATCGATGATCGTAGCGTGGAGTTACGACATTTGATGGTGTTGGAGCTTGTGGAGACCGGCCGTTTTATGTCTAGCCGCAGCGGTCTGCTACTCTCAGCGGACTGACGGTCTGATGTAGCGGTCTGGTGATGATTCTCAGCTGGCGGTCAGGAGGATAGCCGCAGCAGCAGGCTGGCTATTAACCGCGCAGCGGTCTGGAGGCAACCCGCAGCAGCGGTCTGATGGTTAGCCGCAACTGCGGTCTAGTGGCAACCCGCAACAGCGGTCTGATGGTTAGCCGCAACTGCGGTCTAGTGGCAACCCGCAGCAGCGGTCTGATGTTAGCCGCAACTGCAGTCTGGTGGCAACCCGCAGAATGGTCTGTTGGTTAGCCGCAACTGCGGTCTGGTGGCAACCCGCAGTTGTAGTCTGGCGGCCTGCCCCGGCGGTCTTCCCTGGCGGTCTGGCGGCCTGCCCCGACAGTCTTCCCTGGCGGTCTGACGGCTTTCCCTAGTTGCTGTTGGATGGCCTGTTGTGCTTTGTATAGTGTGCGGTTTGACATTGTCAAACCACTTAGGCCGCACAAATTGTATTTAGTCCCACATCGTTGGTTGTATTCTCTCACCTCCCCCGGTTTCTATAAATAAGGGGGAATACCTATGTAATGATTATCCTTTTGACGCAATAAAAATTGCGGTTTATTTAGGTTTTTGTTCATTTTTCACATGGTATCAAAGCGAAACCGATCCTTTGCTTAAAGCGATAGCGGTTTGTCTTTTCTAACCGCATCCGGTTTTCGTTTTCCGGCCTTCTTTTGGCCTGCTTCCGGTCTGTTTCTTCCCGCCCTGCCCTCCCTTCTAGTCGCTGTTTCTGTGACTTGATCCTTGCGAACATTTCTGTTCGCTCGGCCTTTCTTTCTAGCCGCTCTGCCTTGCTCTTTCTTCTTGTGTCCGCTTGTTGATGCGGCCTTTGCGGGTTCTTTGTCGCGTTCTTTCTTTGCTTGTCGCTTGTCTTTGCGACTTGTCGTGTTCACGCGGTTTGTTGTGCGGCTTGTTTTCTTCCTGCCGCCTTCTTCGTTAATCACTCCTCTTTACTTAGTCGTGTGGTTTCTCTGTTGATCCTCTTTGGCTTTTCTCTGTTGCGAGTTCTGCATCTCGGTCGCGGCATCTTGCCGCTGGTGTGTTGTCACCCTGACCGTGCAGACTCTTTCTCTTCTTTTCTTGTCTCTCCTTTGCGGCTTGTTCTGCTCGTGTGGCTCCTTTCCCATTCGCGCTTTCTTCTCCTTTCTTCCCGCGGGTTCTTTCTTCCTGCGGGCTCCACATTTTGGTCGCGACATATTTCTTGCCGCTGGTGTGTTGTCACCTTGACCGTGCTGTCTCTTCTTTGTGATTTCCGCATTTTGGTCGCGACTTTGTTCTTGTCGCTAGTGTGTTGACAACGTGACCGTGCGGTCTCTCCTCTTGTTCGCGCGGTTTGTTTTGTGAAACCGTGCGGTTTCTATTGGTTTTCTATGGACACTCCTACTACTTTCTCTACTCCTCCTCCTCTTTCTACTTCTTCTTTCTCTGCGTCCGGTAATTTGGGGACTGCTTCAAAGCTCACAGGTCCCAATTACCCTGATTAGAGTGTGTTCTTCATTTTTCTCTTGCGTTCTCAGCGCAAACGTCATCATTTGACTGATGACCCTCCTCCTTCTGGATTCGTTTCTTTTGATGATTGGGATGCTTCTGATGCATTTGTGCGGACTTGGTTGGCCAACAATTTGTCTGAGGAGTGCCTTCCTGTTATTCGGCATGATTCGACGGTCAAGGCTGTCTGGAATCATCTTGCCGCTTTATATTCCAAGGGAGCCCAAACTTCACGCATTTATACTCTGTATGCTGATCTTTTCACTCGACCGGTCATGAACCCTGCTTTTGTCTATCAGGAAGTTCAGACTCTTGGTGCTGAACTTCTTCAGCATAGACCATTTTCAGCTGACCTGGCTGAACAAAACAGATATTTTCAGGAGCTTCTTGTTGTTTGTTATCTGTTTCGCCTTCCGGAGTCTTATGATATGATCAGGAAACAAATTCTTGGAGAGGCAGATACTCCGACTCTGGATGCTACTGCTGTTAGGATATCTGCTGTTACTACTCTTCTTCAGCGTGCTTTGATCTCCTCTCCATCTCCATCTCATAATCTTGTTGCTCATCCTGCTAGTCATGACATCTACGGTGGCCGTGGTGGCCGTGGTGGTGGCCGTGGTGGAAGCCGTGGTGGTGGTCGTGGTTACTCAAAGCATCTTTGTTCTCATTGTGGCCGTCTTGGTCACTTGGTTGATCGATGTTGGACCAAATATCCTCATCTTCGTCCAACATCTGCTGATTCCTCCAAGCCATCTACGTCTTCTCTAGCTAGTTATGGAACTGCTCAGTTGGCTACAACAGGTAGGTGACTTATTGATTCTGGTTCTACAAACCATATGACCGGCAATTCTCGTCTTTTCTCTTATCTCGACGAGAGCAACCGGTTACCTCCGGTTCTTATTACGGATGGTTATCCGTCTCCGGTTTGTGGGTCTGACACTGTGCATATTACTCACTATCTTCAGCTGCAAGACACTCTTTATGTCCCGAATTTTCCGTGCAACCTTCTTTCTATTACTGCTCTTTGCAAACAGTTGCATTGTGAAGCTATTTTTACTGTCTCTACTTGTGTTTTTCAGATTCCTCGTTCCAAGGAGGTGAATGCTACTGGGACTGAGAGCGGCGGATTATTCTATCTTGATGCTGCTTCAGCTGCGGATTATTCTATCTCGATGTTGAACTTCTTCAACATGACCGCAGTTCTTATCGTCCTTTTGATCTGATTCATTCGGATATTTGGGGTCCTGCACCCTTCTTACTGTCGGTATGGGTGGTTTGTATTTTGTTACATTCATTGATGATTTTTCTCGGTGTACTTGGTTATATTTGTTACGAGAACGTTATGAAATTTTTTCAGTTTTTTCTGCCTTTTATAATGAAATTTGTACACAATTTGATACCCCTATTAAAATTCTTCGCACTGATAATGCTAAGGAATAACTTAGTCATCAGTTTACTTCGTTTTGTACGGATCATGGTATGATCCATCAAACTACTTGTCCTTACGCTTCCCAACAAAATGACGTTGCTGAACGTAAAAATCGTCATCTTTTGGATGCGTCTCGTAGTCTCTTATTCATATGCATGTTCCCCAGTCTTATTGGGGTCATGCTGTTATTCTTTCATGTTTTCTCATTAATCGAGTTCCGTCTTCGGTTCTCAATGGAAAGACTTTTTTTTTCTATTCTATATCCTGATAAAACACCGTTTTCGTTACCTCCTTGTGTCTTTGGGTGCAGAGCGTTTGTTCACTCTCCTGCTTCTGGACATAACAAACTCTCTCCTCGTTTTGTCAAATGCATCTTTTTAGGCTATTGTCCGACACAAAAAGGTTATCAATGTTTTGATCCTTTTCTTAGGAGACTGTATGTCTCAGCGGATGTTACTTTCTTTGAGGATGCTCCATTCTTTTCTTCTCCCTCTCTTCTTCCTTCTTCTGATGATTCTTCTTCTTTTTCCTATTTCTCGGCACCTCTTTCCGAGCCTACCCTTCTTTCTTTTCCTCCTATTTCTGATCTTTCTACTGTTCCTAATTCTTCTCTGGATGATGCAGCTATCAGCTCCCGGGCCAGGGGTCTCTTCTTTGGATGATGCTGATACAGTAGACAAGACAGATCTTGATCTTCCGATCGCTTTTCGGAAAGGTGTTCGCTCCTGCACGCAACATCATCTACAAGATGTGGTCTCTTATGCTCAGCTTTCTCCTTTGTCTAGGAGCTTTGCTCTTGCCCTCTCGGCGAATGTTGTTCCAGTCTCATATCGAGATGCCCTTGTTATTCCTCATTGGAAGGCTGCCATGGATGAAGAGATGCACACTATGATTGAACGAGATACTTGGTCTCTTGTCCCTACTCCTCCAGGAATTGATGTGGTTGGCTGTCGCTGGGTATTTGTCATCAAATTCCTCCCATGGCTCTATTGATCGCTACAAAGCACGACTTATTGCTAAAGGTTTTATGCAGACTTATGAAGTAGATTTTTTGATACTTTCTCTCCTGTGGCTATGATTACTACAATCCGTGTCCTTTTTTCGGTGGCTGTCAACAGAGACTGAGAAATATCTCAGTTGGATGTGAAGAATGTCTTGCTTAATGGTGACTTGCAGGAAACTGTCTATATGGAGAAACCTCCTGGGTATGTTGCTTAAGGTGAGTCCCATGTCTGTAAACTGCGAAAGACGATCTGTGGTCTTAAGCAAAGTCCTAGGGCCTGGTTTAACAAGTTCAACAAAGTTATTTCTGTGGTTGGTTTTGCTCGAAGTGCTGCAGATCACTACTTATTCTTTCGCTAAACCTCGACTGCTCTGATTATCCTTGCGGTTTATGTGGATGACATTTTTCTTACTGGGGATGATAGAGAAGGTATGAAAATGACAAAGAAGCATCTTCATCAACATTTTGTTACCAAAGATACAGGATCTCCAAAATATTTCATGGGGATTGAGATATCCAGAAAAACAGGATCTATTGTTCTCTCACAGCGGAAGTATGGCTTGGATCTCTTAAAAGAGACATGTCTTCTTGGTGGTAAACCTGCTCGATCACCAATGTCTGTTGGAGATGACAAGTATTGGCTTGAGGATTCACCTCTTCTTGGAGATGCCACCAGGAACAGACATCTTGTGGGGAAACTCATTTATCTGACTGTCACAAAACCAGATATTTGTTATGCAGTGAGAAAAGTGAGTCAGTTTATGCAAGCTCCTAAGAAGTATCATCTTCAATCAGCAATGAAGATTCTAGAGGATGTGAAAGATGCTCCAGGGAAAGTACTTCTGTTTCAAAAAAAGGGACATTTGAAAGTCGATGCATACTCTGATGCTAACTATGCAGATGATTAGGAAGATATGAAGTTTACATCAGAGTTCTGTACATTTGTTAGAGGGAATTTGGTCAGCTGAAAAAGCAAGAAACAAGCGGTAGTGTCCAGGTTAAGTGCGGAAGAAGAGTATAGAAGCATGACTAACTACTTGCGAGCTAAAGTTGTTACACACACTTATGCTTGATTTTGAAGAGATTTATGATCATCCTCTGCCGATGTTTTGTGCTAATAAGACAACCATATATATTTCGAGAGATCTTGTCTTCCATGAGAGGACAAAGCATATTGAGGTTGATTGTCACTTCATCAGAAAGGAGATTTTGAAGAATTAGATTTGCACTCCGTTTGTCACCTCTGAGAGAGAACTGACTGATTTCTTCACCAAACCAGTTACTCTTTTTGGGGAAGTTTGTAGCAAGCTGGACATGGTAGATATAAATGCTCCAGCTTGAGGGAGTGTTGGAGCCTGTGGAGACCAGGCGATTTATGTCTAGTCGCAGCGGTCTGCTACTCTCAGCGGACTGGCGGTCTGATGCAGCGGTCTAGTGATGATTCTCAGCTGGCGGTTAGGAGGATAGCCGCAGCAGCAAGCTGGCTATTAACCGCACAGTGGTCTGGAGGCAACCCGCAACATCAGTCTGATGGTTAGCCGCAACTGCGGTCTGGTGGCAACCCACAGTAGCGGTCTGATGGTTAGCCGCAACTGCTGTCTAGTGGCAACCCGCAGCAGCGGTCTGTTGATTAGCCGCAACTACGGTCTGGTGGCAAGCCGCAGTTGCGGTCTGGCGGCCTGTCCCGACGGTCTTCCCTGGCGGTCTGGTGGCCTGCCTCGGCGGTCTTCCCTGGCGGTCTTACGACTTTCCTTAGTTTTTGTTGGATGGTCTGTTGTGCTTTGTATAGTGTGCGGTTTGACATTGTCAAACCGCTTAGGCCGCGTGAATTGTATTTAGTCCCACATCGTTGGTTGTATTCTCTCACGTTCCTCAGTTTCTATAAATAAGAGAGCATACCTATGTAATGATTATCTTTTTGGAGCAATAAAATTTGCGGTTTATTTAGCTATTTGTCCATTTTTCACAGATGTTGGATCCACGACAAAGATTGGGGGGGGGGGGGTTGTGGAGGAAAAATACAGTAGAGAGGGAGGTTTGCGGTGACTGGTAGATACAACTGGTGGTTCCACGAGCCGACGAAGACGGGAGAGAAGGAAGCAACACTGAGCTCATCTGGTGGATAAATTTCACTCCTTCAGCTTCGACGAGGAGAAATCCATTCTCCCTCAGGTATCAGAATTTGAAAATTTAGTTAATTTCTTGCATAATGAGTCTATTAGTCTGCCAGATAGTTTTGTTGCGGGCACAATTGTGTATAAGTTGCCCTTCTCGTGGTACAATTTCAAAACGGAGATGTACCGCAAGAAGATGCAGGTTGGTCTGAACGACCTCAAGCGTTTCATACGCATTGAGGACGAGAACAGGACGAAGCACGCCTCGGAAGCTGTTGGCAAGCAGAAGGCTGCTGCCAACATGATTTCAAGCTCTAAGTGTGCTCCTCCCCCTCACAAGACCAAAACGTCTCGTAGTAGCCCTCAGGTTGCAGGACCGAGTAGACCCTCTAAGAAATTTAAGGGTAAATATTTTAACTGCAACAAGTGGGGACACTGCGCATCTGACTGCAAGTTAACGAGGAAGGAAAGAACTAAGGCACCACAAGAGGGCAACCAGACCCATCTGGTTAGTCAAGCTGAGCCATCCGACTTTGTTGTCATGGTCGGACACGAGCAGGACAGCACGGAGTGGTTCCTGGATTCTGGGGCAACGTGCCACGTTTGCAACAATGCTAATCTTTTGACAGGGCTGAAGAATGCAAAGGAATCAGTGACTGTAGCAGATGGAGGAACTGCTGACGTATTGAAGGTAGGGAACGCAACTCTGATGCTCTCCTCAGACACGTCTTTAAATTTGAAGAACGTAAAATTTATTCCTTCTTTATCTGTTAACTTAGTGTCTATTAGTTTATTGTGTGATGTTGATATGTCAGTTAACTTCTGTGGCGGTAGAGTGATTCTGTCATTTAACTCTCACTACTTTGGATGTGCTTACGTCCAAAATAGGATGTACCGTCTGAGTCTAGCAACTGAAGTAGTGCAACAAGTTCAATTGAATTTAGTTAGCCCTAGGACTCTACATGAGAGACTAGGACACGTAAACTACAGGAAAATGTTCCAAGTACCTAGAACTCACAAGATCACTTTAGACACTAAGTCTCCTCTTGGAAAATGTGAAGTGTGTGCTCAGACTAAGATCACTAGGAAACCTTTTGGCATGGTTACTAGGAGCACAACATCTCTTGAGCTTATACATTCTGATATTTGTGACTTTAAGAGTTTTGTCACTAGAGGTGGAAGGAAGTATATGATCACATTCATAGATGACTGCACAAGGTTTTATCATATTTCGTTGCTTAAAACTAAAGACGAAGCATTTGAAAAGTTTTGCCTTTTCAAAACTCGGGTAGAAAACCAATTAAGCATGAAAATAAAGAGATTTAGGAGTGATAGAGGAGGAGAATATATGTCCAGTGAGTTCAGATGCTTCCTTGCTTCACATGACATCATAGCAGAAACCACTGCTCCTTACTCCCCCCAATCTAACGGCATAGCCGAACGTAAGAATAGAACGTTAACAGAAATGTTGAACTCTATGCTGCTCACTGCATGCATGCCTTCCGTTTATTGGGGAGAAGCAGTTTTGACTTCGAATCACATTCTGAATAAAGTTCCTCATGCTAAGTTAGAGGTTACACCCTACAAGTTTTGGTTTAAGCGACCCCCCGTCTTTAACTAGACTTAAGACTTGGGGCTGTATAGTCTATGTCAGGGTTCCTGACCCTAGACAGTCTAAGGTTGGACCTAGGACCAATACATGTGTCTACTTAGGTTGTGCTGAAGATAGGCTGCAGATAGGTTCCTTTATATTTCTAATAATATCATAATAGAATCTAGGGATGCAGTGTTCTTCGAGGATAAATTCCTCAAAGATAAGAACCTAACGATCCCAAGTATGCAAACAACTATTACTGAGGAAGATCCTGAATCAGTACCGAGCACCTCCTATTTTGTTCCGGTAGATAACTCTGGCCTAGAGTATAGGAGAACTTCAGTGAGAGAGAGAACCTCCAGAACCTTCGGTAGTGATTTTGTCACTTACCACGTTGAGGATGATCCATCTACCTTTAAGGAAGCAATGAGATCAAGGGATTCCCTACTCTGGAAAGAAGCCATTGAGGATGAGATGAACTCTCTACTTCAGAACGGCACCTGGATGTTAGTTGATAAGCCAAAATGGGCTAAAACTGTAGGGTGCAAGTGGGTTATGAAAAAGAAGCTAAATCCCGATGGTAGCGTAGCTAAGTATAAAGCACGCCTGGCCGTGGCTAAAGGTTTCACACAAGTAAGCGAAGTAGACTATTTTGATGTATACTCACCTGTGTGTCACTTAACAACCATTAGGGTTCTTCTTGCTATTTTGGTCATTGAGAACTTTGTTGTTCATCAAATGGATGTTAAAACTGCGTTCTTGAACGGAGATCTGACCGAAGAGATCTACATGAGTCAACCTGAAGGTTTCATTGTAAACGGTCACGAAAACAAGGTCTGTAAGCTTTTAAATTCGCTATACGGATTGAAACAAGCACCGAAATTATGACATGAGAAGTTTGACTATACTGTAAAGAACATGAGATTCATGTCGAGTCTCTCGAACAAATGTCTTTACATATGTCATAGATCAGACAAAGTTGTCATAATATGCTTGTACATGGATGATATGCTTATTCTTGGATCTGATCAATCCGAAGTGGATGACGTAAATTCAGGTCTAATTAAAGAATTTAGCATGACAGACCTCAGTGTAGTTGACACTATACTAGGTATGCAAGTGAGCTTTGGGAAACATGACATTTCCCTAAGTCAAAGTCACTACATCCAGTCCATGTTGGACACGTGGGGATACAGTGAATGTAAAGCGACGAAGACACGATACGATTATTCTAACCTCTTAAAGCCCAATGATGGAGCTGCGGTTCGACAGTTAGATTATTCTAAACTGCTTGGTAGCCTCATTTACGCTATGGTCTGTACGAGACCTGACATAGCCTTTACGGTCGGCATGTTAATAGTTCACTAGCAATCCTGGTCAAGATCATTGGGATGCCCTCGATAGGCTGATGTGATACCTAAAGCACACCCGACAGTATGCTTTATGTTATAGTGGCCATCCTCCAATTCTGGAAGGATATTCTGATGCATCATGGTGCTCAGAAGTAAACGACAGCAAGTCCACTAGTGGATTCCTCTTCACACTAGGAGGAGCAGCTGTAGCCTGGAAGTCCAAGAGACAGTCGTGCATTGCACTCTCATCTATGGAATCTGAACTCTATGCTCTAGCTTCAGCTGGTGAAGAGCCAGAGTGGATAAGAGATTTGGTGATGGACATTCCACTATCGAGCCTGAAACTGAGTTCTGTTGCAGTTTACTGCGACAATCAGGCTACTAAAATGATTGCTACGAACACGTTGTTCAATAGCAAAAGAAGGCAACTACAGATGAAACAATCCTGGTTGACCTCACTTACGAGTCAAGGGATTGTGAACCTCGTTGATGTTAGGTCAAAAGATAATGTTGCAGACGCCCTTACTAAAGGATTAAATAGAGCTCTCACAATCAAAACATCGGGGGAAATGCGATTAAAGTTCATAGAAATATGAAACTTTCCTCCAACGTTTATGCTTTGATACGTACGAGCCTATAGCTGTCAACATTCAAGCATCTAAATAGTAACAGACTGAAAACCCCAAATAATTTCTTGATGAAAATCCAAGATGGTTGGATGCTGGTTATTCCACACTTGATAACCTAACGTCCTCCCATTGTAAGTTGATTCAAGTGTTATTCAGCTGGGAATTGAAAGTCGTTGTAAATGTTAATCTAAACATTATTGGTCACAGCACATTATTTCACATTTGATAATGTTGCACGTGATGTGTGCCCACATGTGTTGGTGAGGCACATAGTGATCAGTAATGAGTAAGGTAACATGACTAGTCCTAGTTAGACTGGATGAAATGCTGACAGAGTTACTTCACCGTTGCTAGAAGTGCTAAGCGCATTTAGTAAAAGCTAGTTTACTTTAAATGTTACTGCATATGTTTATGAATTCATAGAGTCTGACTCATGAAATTCCTTGCAGACTACGATGGAGATTATGAAGGAGCTGTGACTTGGACATGGATGACGATGATCTACTAGATGAGTAGAATCATCAAACGTTTAATTCATGTCTTTGTTTTGTAATAATTATTCAGACTATGTTTTGGGATAACATCTGTGTGATTGTTTGTCGTTAGGCAAAACCTTTATTTTGATTAATTAGTATGATCTGTTCTGAATGTTTTGTTTAGTTTGAATTATTATTTTGTCTACACTCCAGCACCCTGAAACGTCACCGTTATTTGTCACGAATATATGAGGAGATTGTATGTGTATATTCAGACGAATAATGGGCTCGGGGGCTTTGCGCGAATAAACCCTAGGTTTTACTCTATATAAACCTAACTGGGGGCAACTGGGAGTGTGTTCCACTTAGACTCTCCTCCGGATGTTTCGAGCGACCTTCACAAAATGCACCTCTAATTAGAAAGCTGCTGACACTTTGCAGTCGGGCTGATATCGGATCGAGGTTGAGCGATTTGGGCTCGGCTCGAAATCAAAATTTACGAGACGAACTCGACTCAAAATCGAAATTGAGTTGGCTCGACTCGAAATGACTCGATTCTGAGTCGGCTCAAAATCGAATCGAGTTGGCTCAAAATTGAGCAAATTTTCTTTTAATTCTTAATTGTCTCAAAATTAAACTGGGCAACCTCTAAATTTAGCAATCAAAACACTTAAAACATTCACTCTTTCTATTTAGGTTTAATTTTTAGTGTTTTTTATTCTAAAAAGAATATTTGAATAAATAAATAATATTTTTAATAAATTTGGGTTGATTCGAATAATTTCTTGAGCGATTCAGAGCTGGCTCGAAATCGACTTGAAATCAGATTCGAGTCAATTTTAACCGATTACGATTTGGCTTAATATTCGAGCGACTTTCGAGTTTCGAATAATATGCTTAGCCCTACTTTGCACCCTGGTGGGGAGGGGGTGCATTTTGTCTATTTTTTTCTAATAGGAATATGCATTTTGTAATATTTAACAATTTGAGAAGCATTTTGCTAAAACCCTGCAACTGAGTGTGCATCTTCAACTAATTATATATAAAACACCTAAAAAACATCATTTTTGAAAAACGTCTACCGTTTTCCGAACACCATGCGGTACTAGGCTTTTATTGAAAACTTTTTAGGTAGGCATAAACTATCAAAAAGGAAGGTAGGGAAGAATCATGGGTCATACTATTATATGATCGGACAGTTCACGATTTTTAAAATGCCGTGTTCTCTCTTTCATTTTTCTTTCGTTTTTTAGTAGATACGATGGGATTTTGTGAGCCGTCGGATTGAACGGCCCACGATTCTCCCCTATCTTCATCTAGATGGGTTACACCTACCCAGTTCGGCCACCCTTTTTGTTAACCCAGAAATCGACGATCCTTCCCAAGGTGGACAGCTGGCTAATCGCGACCCTTAGATTGTCCCTTTTGATCGCGATGAGCCCCAGCGTAGGCGGACAGTTTCCCCTATCCGCCTAGGTCTCCTAGCAACCGCGTGCCCTGCGGGACGGCAGGCTATTCCCATGGCTCACCCTCGCGGGACATGCGGTTAGGTCCGCTAATCATGCAGTACTTTTCCTTGCAGGAGTCCGCCAACAGCATTGCCAGGAGCGGCCTCCTATTTCGCCCAAGGGGCGGTGGTCTCCAGCCGCCGTCCGCCGAGGCCGCCCACTAGGGGCGGCCTCCCTGCTGCCCGAGGGGCGGCGGCCTCCTGCCGCCGTCCGCCGAGGCCGCCCACCCGGGGCGGCCTCTGCCCACCAGCCGGGCGGACTCCCCCTGGAGTCCGCCCAGGCCGCCCGCAAGTGGGAGGCCAGGCCCGCCGGGCGGACTCCCCCTGGAGTCCGCCCAGGCCGCCCGCTAGGGGGCGGCCCCGGCACCCAGCCGGGCGGACTCCCCCTGGAGTCCGCCCAGGCCGCCCGCAAGGGGGCGGCCAGGCCTGCCGGGCGGACTCCCCCTGGAGTCTGCCCAGGCCGCCCGCTAGGGGGCGGCCCCGGCACCCAGCCGGGCGGACTCCCCCTGGAGTCCGCCCAGGCCGCCCGCAAGGGGGCGGCCAGGCCTGCCGGGCGGACTCCCCCTGGAGTCCGCCCAGGCCGCCCGCTAGGGGGCGGCCCCGACACCCAGCCGGGCGGACTCCCCCTGGAGTCCGCCCAGGCCGCCGCAAGGGGGCGGCCAGGCCCGCCGTGCGGACTCCCCCTGGAGTCTGCCTAGGCCGCCCGCTAGGGGGCGGCCCCGGCACCCAGCCGGGCGGACTCCCCCTGGAGTCCGCCCAGGCCGCCCGCTAGGGGGCGGCCCCGGCATCCAGCCGGGCGGACTCCACCCGGAGTCCGCCCAGGCCGCCCGCTAGGGGGCGGCCTCCGGCCTGCCGGGCGGACTCCTCTCGGAGTCCGCCCAGGTCGCCCGCCAAGGGTGGCCTCCAGTTCTCTCCAGGAGCCTCCTTCAACCAGCTGCTTCACTCAACAGTGGCGGACGCAAAATCTCAGTCCGCGGAGTCCGCGCAGGTCGTCATGCTGACGTCACTGGGCCCCGCTTCTAGAAGAACTCCCCTGGGCCTATAAATAGCCCATGGTGCCTCTCATTTTGCATGGCTCCAGAGGCCAGAAGGTGGATACAAGTCTTGTCAGCACCTCCTGCGGACTCCGTTTTCCAGTCCGCGCAGTCCGTCATCACCCTTCCAGCAAGCTCTGCGGACTCAGATTTCCTGTCCGCGCAGTCCTCCACAGCTCTTCAGCAGCTTGCCAGCAGACTCTGCAGACTCGGTTTCTCAGTCCTCCAGCAGCTGGCAGACTCTTTTACTTAGTCTCTGGCAGCTTCTCTCCTCTGCTTTCTGGCATTTTCTTCTCTCTTAGCCGCCAGCTTCTCCTTGTACCCCTTTGTTGATTTGTTGTAAAGGTGTACTTGTAAGCTTGTAACCTCTCGCTATTAATCAAAGGAAAGCCCGTCGCAGGAGTGACATTTAGGCCGCGGCGGGCGAAGTGTGTTGTTGCCGCTGCTAGCGGCCCCCTCTTCTTCTCCTCTGCTCAGCAAGCTTCTTCTCTGCTCAGCTCAGCTCTTCTCGGCAACCAACCTGCAAGCACAACCGTCACATTAGCCGTCTGCTCGACAGCTCCTGGTCAACCTCCTTCTCCTCTCTTGATCAACCCGCTCTGTTGATCAAGCTTCTCTCCTCTATCCCCGCAACCCTCTTTGACAAGCCGTTTGCTCCACTCTCGAGCACTCAGAGGCTTCCTTCCTTCCATCCTCTCCTCCTCTCCTAGCTTGTGAGACCGAACACCCCCTCCGTGTTAGCTGGCTGGTGCCCCGCGACGTTTCCGCGCATCAACACTTTTCTTTCAGATATTCTTCCCTATCAAAATGACTTCGAAATTATATCAATCAAGAAAAAATTCAAACGTTAATGTCATCAAGCAAAACTGTCTTTTTCTTCGGCCAAACCAGGAAAGATAGAAGTAATACCATCTAGCCCGGGTATAAGATTTAAGAGACAATGGTTGCAATCTGTAGCAGGGCCCTTCTGTAGCAATTTTGTAAAGCCCACACAACTCCGTCAAACAAAATTTTCAAAAAGCTCATCCAAACAAAATTTTGAACAGGGGCAGTGGCATCTGCCACCGCTATTAATAGCAGTGGCCCGCTATTTCCCAGTCGCGGAATTTTTTGACGACTGGGAAATAGCAGCTTGGCTGCAGCGCTGCTGTACTTTTTTATTTATTATAATATATAATAAATAATTATATATAATAAATTATATATTAAATTAATTATATAATAATAAGTTATATATTAAATTAATATTGTATAATTAAGTTTATAATTAAATTGTTATTATAAGTTAATAATTATTATAATCAAGTTATAATTATTCCACCACTGCAAACGTTATTTTTCAAACAGATTCACAGATTCTGTCATCACTCTGTAAAACAGTCGATTATTTCACCACTGCTTCTCCAGTCGCTACAGCTGCGCCAAACAGAGCCTAAAATATTCCGCCACCGGCCGAAAACATTTTTCCAGCTCAGTCGTCTCGATACCCTCCCACTCATCTTCCACGTGAAGCAGCGATCCGCTCTTGATCTCAGCAACACGCACTATTTTCACATAAGAAGAAGGCGATTCATCTTCCTTCTCCTCTTCGTCCTCGTGTTGAAATCGGGAAAAATTCCAACTTCAAAATATTTGGATCTAAGTGGAGTCAATGACTACTGATCCGACAATTCAGCAGATTGGCCCTGAAGACAAGAACCAGGAAGGGAAAAAAGAACTAGAGGACCTCAAGCGCTGCAGCAGGGAGGTCCCACCACATACCCAGAAGCTTGAGCGGGGATGGGTGGGGGTTGTTAAAACTACCAGTTGTCCTCCCCGTAAGCATACTGATCTATTAAACTTAAAAATTTAAAAGACTAAGGGTGCGTTTGAGGCGGCTTTTTGCAGCTTATTTGCTCCGTTGAGGTTGGACAAAAATGTTAGTGTCATAAAATGTATGTTTGGTATCACAAATGTTACAAAAAAGAAATTAGTTTGAGGCATAAGATTTTAATATGATAATGATATTTTTGTCTAACCACACCAGAACAAATAAATCGCGATAAGCCGCGTAAAACGCAGCCTAATCGTATAAAATCTATGGACATCAAAACTTGGAGGTGTGAATGAAAAGATTAAGGTGGCGTTTGGCGCGGCTTATGTCCTGCGGTGCGGTGGAAACGCAACGCCATTTTACAAATAAGCACCGTTTGGCGCGGCTTATTATAGAAACGACGTTTAATTATAACCGTGGTTCTCTCCTTATACCCAGCCACGACATTTTCTTGCGGACAACCGCAGACGCACCCTCACGATCCCGTCCGCTGCTGCTCCCGAGTCCCGCCTCCGAATCTCCCGATCTCCCGATCTCCCGATCTTCTTCTTCTTCTCAGAAATTTCTAAAATTTAAGAAATTTCTTCTCAGGAAATTTCTGAGAAGAAATTTCTAAATGCATATGACGAAGGAAGGCACATACCACAGGGGAGCATCCCCCCTTCCCCCATTTCCATATTCTCCGCATTCTGCATTAATCTGCAATATTCCTGCATCTCCGTATTCATCCTTTAAAGTAGGCAAAATTATCAAATTGGTCCTTAAACTTTGAGACCTTTTTCAAATCAGTCCCTAAACTTTTAAATGACTCAAATAGATCCCTAAAATATTAAAACCATTTCAAAATCATCCCAAACTGGTTTTCCGTTTATTTTTTTCTTATTTAATATATGACATGACATAATATATATATCGGGCTATTAAATCTTTACAGTAATTTCTCTTTTCATCCGCTGCTGCAACCTTGAAAAGTCGCCCTGTTCGCCGATCTTCCCGCCGACCTTGTACATGGCCTCCAGTTCTGCTCGCCAGAGCTCATCAATCCTCCCCACCGGTGACATTATTGACATGGTAAGTTTCAATAATTTCTCTCGTTGTCTTCTATTTCCCCGGCCGGTGTTTTAGGGTATTGTTTTATCACTTTGTTTTAGGGTTCTATTTCTCCAACTTCATACTCCCCGGACATCGCCAGATCTGTGATAGTGTTGTCTTCTATTCCCCGGCCGGAATTTTTTTTAGGATTTTGTTTTAGGATTTTGTTTTAGGAATTTGATATAGGAATTTTTTTTAGGAATTTGTCTATTTCCCCGGCCAGATCTGTGATAGTGTTGTTATAAATCTGTATTGTATAAACTGATTTTGTACTCTGGAACTGATTCCTGTAACCCATTCGGAAAAAGGTCTCCATGCTACCATTTGGGAGAAGGTAGCATGGGATATTAACTCATTTTGGGACCTTTTTCAAATCATCCCAAACTGATTTGATATTTATGCCTTTGAATAAATATGTGATAGTGTTTATAAATATGTTGTATTATGATGCAGTGTGCTTATAAATCTGTTGTATTATGACTGTTGTTTTACAATTTTGTTGTAAATTATTAAATATGTGTTAAAATATGCAGAATCTAAACAGTGACGAAGAATTTTGCGAGAGTGATGAAGAATTGAGCGATAGTGATAATAGTGTCCATGATATTCATTTTGAGGGCGAAGAAGAATTATTTGATGATGCTGGTATTGAAAACTTGCATACCACTCACGAGAGAATGAATGAAGATTTAAATCAATCAGATTCACTTCATTCTCTTAGTAGTGATGATGAATGTACAAGCTCTGTGAGAAGAAATCATAAACAACCATTGTTCACACCATTAAAGGATATGAAAGAAATGCAGTGGCAACCTGGCTTAATTTTTAAGTCGAAGGAACATTTTAAAGATGCAGTAACAACTTATGTTGTGCATATGGGTGTGAGTTTAATTTTGAAAAAAAATGATGAGCAAAGAGTGAGATCAAATGTAAATCTGGTTGTGAATGGGAAATTTATGTTGCACCAGTGCGAAATCAAGATACTTGGGAGGTAAAAACTATAGTAGATAAGCACTCATGTAGTCGATAATTCAATAATAGATTATTAAGTGCTAAATGGTTAAGCAAACGAATAGAGTCAAAGGTAAGAGAAAATCCAAACATACATCCAAGACAAATTGTTGCTAAAGTTAAAGAAAAATGAGTTACAGGAATTTGTAAGAGTAACGCACAACGAGCAAAACAACAAGCTAATATTGCACTCGAAGGTAGTGTCGGTGAGCAGTACAACTCTTTGAATCAGTACTGTGCTGAGTTGTTTAGATCAAATCAAGGAAGTTCCGTTTTCATGAAATTTACCTAGCCACAAGAGTTTTATGTTGAAGATAGTATGTCATCAAGAGCTATATTACCAAGGTTTCAAAGGTTATATGTATGTCTTGCAGCATGTAAAGAATCATTTAAAGTATGCAGACCAATTGTTGGGTTGGATGGGTGTTTTCTAAAAGGCTATTATGGCGGGCAGCTATTAACAACAATTGGCAGAGATCCAAATGATCAGATGTTACCTATTGCTTATGCAATTGTTGAAGTAGAGAATAAAGATTCATGGACTTGGTTTCTCACTAATCTAATCAATAATATCGGGATGTATGATATCACATATATTTCAGATCAACAAAAGGTATGATTTCAATTTTATGCTTCATTTATAAAAAAATTTAAGCTTTTAACATATGTTATGTTATGATACATGTTTTTGTTTAAACATGTAGGGTGTTGAAGCCAAAATTTGAATTCAACGAATGTTCACAAAATAGGGGCGTAGCCGACTCCTACTTGGCCCAAGCTCCGACCTCCGACCGGTCGTGAAGGATTAGAAAACTGGCCCAAAGCCGCAGCAGGGAGGTCCCACCGCTTACCCGGAAGGTCACAGAGAACTTCCCCTCCAAAGCCAAAAGCTGGGCTTGGAGTTCCTCAGAAGACCGTGCCAATCAAACCTCTCTAGAGTCTCCAAAAAAAAGTCCCTTCTGAAGAACCCCTATGGGCTTATTTATAGATTTCAGAATCTGAACTGCAAATAACAAAACTGCTCTGGCCTGAAATTACTGGGATACCCTTGGCTGGGTCTGCCAACAGCCAAACTCCGCTGTTCTGAGGAGCTATATGCAGTCCACCAAGGGTAAAAGGGTAAAAATACCGGGGGTAGAAGAGTAAAAACCCCCTGCTTTGATAGGAAAGGTTAAAAAACCTTCCTGCCCCCTGGCGAGAGGAAAGGCGCTTGCCGGCGAGAAGGACCCACCGTCCGTCTCGCCGGAGCCTCTCGCCCCTGGAGGTCCTCTTGCTTCTGGGGGCCCACTCGCCTCTGGAGGGGCCCTCCCGCCCTTTAGAGAGCCCATCATCTCGCCGCAGGCGAGTGGGCCTTCTTGGTACCCTTTGCCTGTCTCGTCCTTTTTACTTCTTGAGGGCTCTTTGCGAGCCCGAGGTTGTACACAATCCCCGCTCTTTTTGAGATTACTCTAAGCTCAAAAAGAATGTTCAACCGAGGCTCGTTATTCGAGGTGCATTAAAAAACGTATTTATGAGGAATCTTCTGAGGCCCCCACCGGGGTCTATAAATATGTGACTCCTGCCCCGTGCTCCTGATGCCCCGCTCTGCATATTCTTCTTCTTCCCTGTCCTTGAGTTCCTGCAGAATGACTCACAGTCAAAGTTTTCGCGAGCGTCTCGCCCTGGTGCGAGAGCAGCATAAGGCCAACGTGGCTGCTTTCACCTCTTCTCTGGTTCGCCCTCTCGCCCCATCGTCTCGCCTGAAAAAGGCGAAGGCTGGGGGCCCATCACCTGCCGCAGGAGATTTGTCTCGCGTCGCCTTGGAAACCATCCCCACCCCCCTCGCGCCTTCCACGGAAAAAGAGGTGGGTGTTCGCTTTTATCACGGTTATTCCTGCGACCGGGTGCTCTTTTGCTGACTAACGCTTTTTCAGAGGGCTCTCGCGGTCCCGCCGTCCCCGAAGAGTCCGCGAGGTGGTTCTTCTGTCCGCTGCGAGGAACTTGATTCGCTACCCTCATCTACTCCTCCAACTACTCCCAGCGAGAGGCGGGACGATCCTTCCCCTCCCGCCGATACCTCTCGGCATCCTGGTAAGGGACCTTCCCTCGCCCTTTTGAATCCCCTTCGATATTCTCACTCCCTCCTGCGAGTGCCTCTTCCACCCTGCCCCTGCACTCCTTGCGCAGATTCTCGGGCCAACTCTCCTACTGACGAGCAGCCAAAGCGACTCTCCGTCTCGCCTCCTCCTTCAGACGGGATCGAAGACTATCTGGGTGATCCTTCAGATCCAGTGGAGATGAAGCGGAAGACGGCCGAGCTCTTCCGGAAGCACGCGCGCCTTATTCACTCCTTGACTTTAGATAAACAGGCTGCGGAGAAGCGCATCGAGTCGCTGGAGTGCGAGTGCGCCCGTCTATCTTCTGGAGCCAATGCCAAGTTGGACGTCGACGGCACCGACCCCGAGGCCATCCTTAATGAGGCCGATATGCAGCTCCGCCTCGCGCGACGCGGTCTTAAAGCCATCCGCTCCTTCCACTTGCCGAGTAGACCTCCTCGCGGGGGAGCTCGCGGCGGTCGCTGGGAATGGCGCCCCTACTGAAGAATGCCCGTCTTGCTGTTTATCTTTTTCTTTGGCTTCTTCTCGCAAGATTTTGTAATAATGGTGGTCTCGTAGAGAGCTTGGTCTCCTGCGGGGTGATGTCTGGACATATATTTATTATTTTTCTAAGGCTAGATTTTTTTTTTCCTTCTTTAATCTCCTTTTTGTTTATGCTAAAAATTCCTTTATAGTTTTTCATGATTGTGACGGGTCGCGCCGATCGAGGCTTTAGGAGAGAGAAAGTTATCGACTCTTCCTCTCCCCTCCTATTTTCCCGCCTTTTTAATCATTGGCTGATCCTCGGCTTATAAATATGCCTAGCTCGGGATTAGATGTCGCTTTTTCAGCTTCTTCAGTTACCCTAGTTCTTGGCTTTTTGACCCCTTCGTCTCGCCGGACTCTTCTCGCCTATTTCTTCCTTCGTCTCGCCGAGGACCAATTCGCCAGAGGAAATGGGTAAGAAGAAGGTGGAGGAGGGTGAGGGGCGCAGCCGCTGCGGGAAGAGGTTTACCGACCATGACTTCCCGCTCGGCCGGCTCTCTCAGGAAGACCATGACAAGTTCGCCCGCGAGTATCTGGGAGAAGGGATCGAGTCGCGTCCCCCTAAGGTCGGCGAGTGCATCAATACGTATTACCCGGGGGAACTCGCCTTCCCTGTCTCGCACTTCGAGGCAGGATTGCGACTGCCCCTCTGGCCTGAGGTGAAGCAGGCCTTCAAGTACTTTGGTGTCGTCCCGGCACAGTTCAACCCCAACGCGATTTCGGTGCTGATCGCGTTCGCTTGCTACATGCGCCGGGAGCGTATAGAGTTCAGCTTGACGGCGTTCCGCAAGCTTTTCATTTACCACGCCAACGCCGATGGCGTCTCGTATTTCACTGGGCAAGGGCTCAAGGTATGCGAGACGCCTAACAAGAACCATCACTGGCTCACCCGATTTGTCTTCATCCGGGGAGACCGGGCTGACTTTGGTGGCATTCCTCTCGCGCCGGTCTCTCCGCCAGAGAGCTTCTACGCCACCCCCCAAGTCAGTGGGCCAGAGAAGCTGTTATGCGAGTACTTAGCGGGCAAGAACTTCGAGGTCAATTTCTTGCGGCGAGGCCTCGACTCGCTTCTCCCAGTGCTCCCGGGCGAGGGTATTCTTCTGTTCCTCTCGCTTTGCTACTTGTCACCTTGCTTCTTCCTAATCCCCGCTTGCTCTTAGGTGAGCGAGTTGTTCCAGCATCCCCTCCCTACAAGAGCAACATTCACCCTGCTAAGGGTCTTGATCTCGCCAATGCGGCGGCAGAGGCGGCGAGAGAGTCCCTGGCGGTCATCCCGCCCAAGCGTCCCGGAGATGTCACGGTCCCTTCTCGCCCCAGCCCTCCCAAAAAGAAGATGAAGAAAGCTGTCGCCATCTCCAAGGAAAAGAAGAAGGCTCCCCAAGGGAGCCCTATCTCTGTGGGGGAAACTCCACCGCCTCCCTCGCCTAATCACCCGGCCGTCTCGCCTATTCGCGAGACGGTGCTTCCTAGCCAACCTGCTGCTGCTTCCAGCCTGCCCGCCGGTGCTTCCAACCCGCGAGCTGCTGCTCCCGAGACGGTCGCTGCTTCCTCTTCTCGCGAGGGCGATTCTTCCGGCCGTCCCGCCCCCGCCTCTCATATGAATTACAATCTGGGTCCCGTGGTTCACGATGCCGTCGGCGACCCTGTTCTGTTGTGGGGGCGGGACGCCAACCGCGTGTCTATCTCCACCCTCCTTCCTTCATGGAAAGAGCAAGAGGTCCCTTCCAGCCACGCCTTCGCCATCGGATACGGCCTCTATGGTGGCCTTGACGCCACTTCGCCTGAAAGCGAGTCCACTAAGGACCTTGTGCTGAAAACCTGCCACCACCAGATGCGGGCCTTGGAGTTCTCGCATCGCTCCTCTCGCCGCCTTATTTACATTAATTCAAAATGGAAGGCCAGCGAGGAAAACCTGGAGGCGGAACGGGAGAAATCTGCTGGTCTAGCGAGAAGGCTGTCAGATGCCGAGTCACTTCTCGCGAAGGCCCAAGGCGGCGTGGTAAGCCACAACTCTCCTTTTTTCCTTTGGGTCTTTTTTCTTCCGTGATTCTTGGCTAATTGCTAGGTCATCCCGCAGGATGCCGAGACGGCGGGACAACTTCGCTCGCGCGTGGCGGCTTTGGAAGAGGAGGTCCGGGTCCTGACAGCGGAGAACGCGCGCCTTCAGGCTAGTGCTGCGTCGTCATCTCGCCGCGAGCCCTTCCGGACACCTCCGCCTCACTACTCTTACGAGGAAGTTGAGGAGCGATGCCGAGACGCTGGTGTCCGTGGGGCTGAGCTGGTGCTGCAAATGATGAAAGACCTGGGCGTTGTGAAGGACGACTCCGAGACAGTAACCGCGCGAGACCTGGTCCCCGAGCTTTATAGCGAGGAGAGTGATGATTCTTCATCCGGCGAGGAGGACTGATGCGTCACCTCCAAGATTTAGAATCACTCTCTCCTCCTCCTGATGTAAAGGTTTTAGACTATAACTATATTTTTGTGGCATTTGCCAAGTGACGAGCGAGTGCTCGATTTTGTTGCCTTCTATTTTATTTCTTATTTTGTGAAGTTGATTTTTGGTCTACCTCTCCTTCTTTTCTTTTTGTCTGCGGGACGGTGCTACTACTTCGTCTCGCCGCGTAACCTTTCTGCACATATTCTTCTGTTTTATGTTGTACGCGAGACGGGTTTTCGACGCGCGCAACGACCATGAGTTGGCACAATGGTTTGCCTCGCAAGTGCTCTTTCGCCTCGGCGAGACGATCCTCGAAAGCCATCCGCTGCGAGTGCTGTCACCCGCCTTACTCCACACCCTTTTCCCTTTGTTTATTTTTGTGGCTTAGGACTAAGTGGGGACTCTAAGGTGTAGTGCCGCTTAAGGGGACTTTTCACCCTATTCTGCCAAAATGAATTTTGCCTTGTCAGTTTGATGCTGATGGAGATTGCCTGTCCCAACCCTATTTCGGACCTGCTGATGGGAGCCTGCGCAGCGGGTCTACCTGCCGAGCTCGGGGTGCCCCTTAACTCCCTATCCCCCACAGGCGAGCCTTCGGACCTGCCAGCTAGATGGGAGCCTGCGCAGCGGGTCTACCTGGGGCCGAGCCGAGCTCGGGGTGCCGATGAAGACCTTAACTCAAAACCTATCCCCCACAGGCGAGCCTTCGGACCTGCCAGCTAGATGGGAGCCTGCGCAGCGGGTCTACCTGGGGCCGAGCCGAGCTCGGGGTGCCGATGAAGACCTTAACTCAAAACCTATCCCCCACAGGCGAGCCTTCGGACCTGCCAGCTAGATGGGAGCCTGCGCAGCGGGTCTACCTGGGGCCGAGCCGAGCTCGGGGTGCCGATGAAGACCTTAACTCAAAACCTATCCCCCACAGGCGAGCCTTCGGACCTGCCAGCTAGATGGGAGCCTGCGCAGCGGGTCTACCTGGGGCCGAGCCGAGCTCGGGGTGCCGATGAAGACCTTAACTCAAAACCTATCCCCCACAGGCGAGCCTTCGGACCTGCCAGCTAGATGGGAGCCTGCGCAGCGGGTCTACCTGGGGCCGAGCCGAGCTCGGGGTGCCGATGAAGAACCTTAACTCAAAACCTATCCCCCACAGGCGAGCCTTCGGACCTGCCAGCTAGATGGGAGCCTGCGCAGCGGGTCTACCTGGGGCCGAGCCGAGCTCGGGGTGCCGATGAAGACCTTAACTCAAAACCTATCCCCCACAGGCGAGCCTTCGGACCTGCCAGCTAGATGGGAGCCTGCGCAGCGGGTCTACCTGGGGCCGAGCCGAGCTCGGGGTGCCGATGAAGAACTTAACTCAAAACCTATCCCCCACAGGCGAGCCTTCGGACCTGCCAGCTAGATGGGAGCCTGCGCAGCGGGTCTACCTGGGGCCGAGCCGAGCTCGGGGTGCCGATGAAGAACTTAACTCAAAACCTATCCCCCACAGGCGAGCCTTCGGACCTGCCAGCTAGATGGGAGCCTGCGCAGCGGGTCTACCTGGGGCCGAGCCGAGCTCGGGGTGCCGATGAAGACCTTAACTCAAAACCTATCCCCCACAGGCGAGCCTTCGGACCTGCCAGCTAGATGGGAGCCTGCGCAGCGGGTCTACCTGGGGCCGAGCCGAGCTCGGGGTGCCGATGAAGAACTTAACTCAAAACCTATCCCCCACAGGCGAGCCTTCGGACCTGCCAGCTAGATGGGAGCCTGCGCAGCGGGTCTACCTGGGGCCGAGCCGAGCTCGGGGTGCCGATGAAGACCTTAACTCAAAACCTATCCCCCACAGGCGAGCCTTCGGACCTGCCAGCTAGATGGGAGCCTGCGCAGCGGGTCTACCTGGGGCCGAGCCGAGCTCGGGGTGCCGATGAAGACCTTAACTCAAAACCTATCCCCCACAGGCGAGCCTTCGGACCTGCCAGCTAGATGGGAGCCTGCGCAGCGGGTCTACCTGGGGCCGAGCCGAGCTCGGGGTGCCGATGAAGACCTTAACTCAAAACCTATCCCCCACAGGCGAGCCTTCGGACCTGCCAGCTAGATGGGAGCCTGCGCAGCGGGTCTACCTGGGGCCGAGCCGAGCTCGGGGTGCCGATGAAGAACTTAACTCAAAACCTATCCCCCACAGGCGAGCCTTCGGACCTGCCAGCTAGATGGGAGCCTGCGCAGCGGGTCTACCTGGGGCCGAGCCGAGCTCGGGGTGCCGATGAAGACCTTAACTCAAAACCTATCCCCCACAGGCGAGCCTTCGGACCTGCCAGCTAGATGGGAGCCTGCGCAGCGGGTCTACCTGGGGCCGAGCCGAGCTCGGGGTGCCGATGAAGACCTTAACTCAAAACCTATCCCCCACAGGCGAGCCTTCGGACCTGCCAGCTAGATGGGAGCCTGCGCAGCGGGTCTACCTGGGGCCGAGCCGAGCTCGGGGTGCCGATGAAGAACTTAACTCAAAACCTATCCCCCACAGGCGAGCCTTCGGACCTGCCAGCTAGATGGGAGCCTGCGCAGCGGGTCTACCTGGGGCCGAGCCGAGCTCGGGATGCCGATGAAGAACTTCAATCCTGCCTTTAGGACTTCATAATAGACAAAAACAAGATGTGTTTTGAGAAATATATTATATTGATCATGCTTTGAGTACATATCTACCGCTCTCCCTTTTCATGGGTAGAAGCGTTTTAAGTCATCCCCACTCCAGGAATGGTTCAAGGTCCTACCCTCCCCATCCTGGAGGTAGTAACCCCCTGCTTTCAACACTCTCTCCACAATATAAGGTCCCTCCCAATTTGGATTGAGCTTTCCCACCGAGGCGGACCTCCCTGCCGCATCAACCTTCTTTAGTACTAGGTCTCCTTCTGCGAACTGTTTTATCCTGATATGCTTATCGAAGTGCTTTGCCATTCGTCGCTTGATTTCCTCCTGTCTGATGGCTGCCACGTCTCGCAGTTCCTCTGCCAGGTCTAGCGAGAGGCGCAGACCTTCCTCATTTTCCATTCTCCATGCCTCGTCTCCATTACCTGCGGCCGCAACTCGTGGGGATCGGACCTCGAATTCCACTGGTAGTACCGCCTCACAACCATGGGAAAGTTTGAAAGGGGTCTCACCAGTGGCCGTGTTCGGGGTTGTTCTTAGAGCCCATAGGACCGAGGGGAGCTGTTCTACCCAGTTCCCTCTCAGATTCTCCACCTTTTTCTTTAGCAAGTTAACGATAATCTTGTTTGCCGCTTCCACCTGACCGTTGCTCCTAGGGTGGTGGACGGAGGCAAACCTGAGGTCAATGCCCTGCTGAGTGCAGAAGCTGATGAACTCTTCACTAGCGAACTGGGGGCCATTATCCGTGACGATGGCCTGAGGCAGCCCGTGCCTGCAGATGATCTCCCCCCAGACGAAGTTCCTGATGACCTGGGAGGTCACCTTTGCTAGTGCCTTAACCTCCAGCCACTTGGAGAAGTAATCTATCATAACCAGGAGGAATCTTCTTTGCCCACTAGCTGGAGGAAAAGGCCCCGCCAGATCCATTCCCCAAATGGCGAAAGGCCACGGTGCTGCGATGCTTCGGAGCCTTTGAGCCGGCAAGAGCTGGAGTGGGGCGTAGAGCTGGCACTTCCGGCATTTCCTTGCAAACTCTGTCGCGTCCTTCCTCAGGGTGGGCCAGAAGTACCCCTGCCTGACCACCCTTGCTTCCAACGTCCTCCCTCCGGAATGACTACCACATTCCCCGGAGTGCACCTCCTCTAGAATGTGTCTGGTCTCCTCCTCCGTTATGCATCGAGCTAGGAGACCCGAGAGCATTCTCCGGTGCAGTCCTCCTTCATGCATGAGATAATGAGCCGCCTTATGGCGGAAGCTTCTTGCCTCCTTGACCCCCTCAGGGAGGGTTCCTGTCAGAAAGAAAGTAACGAAAGGGTCTACCCATGAGGGCCGCCGATCCACCTCCATCAGCTCCCCCTCCTCAATCGCTGGATGGAATAAATCAGTCAGGGCACCTCCTTCCCAAGGTCCGAACTTGGCCAATTGATCGGCAGCAGTGTTCTCTCCTCTGGGGACGTGCTGGATGGAGAACGTCCGGAACCCCCCGATGATCGTTCTTACCTTGGATAAATATTTCACAAGGGTGGGCTCCCGCGCCTCGAACTCTCCACGTATCTGCGACGTCACTACCAATGAGTCTGTGAAAACCTCAACGTCCTTGATCTCGAGCTCCTTGGCCAGGCGAAGGCCGGCTATCACCGCCTCGTACTCTGCTTGGTTGTTGGTTGTGGGGAAATGCAAGGCGACTGCTTGTCTTATGGTCACTCCCTGAGGACTTGTCAGTATCACCCCCGCTCCGAGGGAGTGCTTTCCCGAGGCCCCGTCGACCATGATCTTCCATGCCTCGGGTTGCTGCGGTTCCTCGGCCCCGTCCTCCGCGACGTAGTCTGCCAAGAAGTCGGCCACCACCTGTGCCTTAATGGAGAGCCTTGGTACGAACGAAATGTTGAACTCACTCAACTCGATAGACCACTTGGCCAGCCTGCCCGAGTGCTCCACCCCTTCAAAAATTTTTCGGAGAGGATGGTCCGTGACCACCCTAATCGAATGAGCCTGGAAATACGGTCGGAGCTTCCTGGCCGAAATGACCAAGGCGTATGCCAGTTTTTCTAGGATGGGGTAGCGAAGCTCCGCCTTCCTTAGGATCCTGCTAACATAATAAATGGGCAGTTGCTTCTTTCCCTCTTCTCTGACTAGGACGGAGCTCACCGCCTCTGCTCCCACCCCTAGGTACAAGGTTAGATCCTCCCCCTCCTTTGGGCTTTGAAGCAGAGGAGCCAGGGAGAGTTGCTCCTTCAGCTTTTGAAAAGCTTCTTCACATTCCGCGGTCCATTCGAACCTCTGGTTCCCTCGTAGCACTTTAAAGAAAGGTGAGCATTTCTCCCCTGATCTGGAGAGGAATCTGCTAAGGCCGGCTAGCTTCCCTGTCAAGCGTTGCACCTCTTTAGTGTTTCGCGGTGATTCTAGTTCTAGGATGGCCTTTACTTTATCAGGATTGGGTTCTACCCCTGCCGGGGTCAGGAGGTGCCCAAGGAATTTCCCACGACTTGCCCCGAAAACACACTTTAAGGGGTTCAACCTCATTTTGAACTTCCTCAAGGTGGCGAACGTTTCTTCCAAATCTTGGAGATGCAGGCTCATTCCTTTGCTCTTTACCATGAGATCATCAACGTAGACTTCTAGGTTCCGACCCCTCTGACCCTGGAAAACTCGATCCATCATCCGTTGGTACGTTGCCCCCGCGTTTTTCAACCCGAAGGGCATCATGTTATAACTAAAGCACCCTTCCCTGGTGATGAAGGAGACGTCCTTGACGTCGGGAGGGTGCATCCGGATTTGATGGTAACCTGAAAAAGCATCCAGAAAACTCATAACAGAAAAACCAACGGCTGAATCAACCAGCGCGTCGATTCGAGGCAGGGGGTAGCAATCCTTGGGGCACGATTTATTTAATAATGAAAAGTCGATACACATTCTCCATTTTCCTCCCCCCTTCTTTACCATTACAACATTGGAGATCCAGCCTGGGTACTGGATCTCTGAGATGAAGCCCGCCTCCAGGAGCTTCTTGACCTCCTCGCGAATGGGTTCCTCCAGCTTGACGGCGATGCTCCTCATCTTCTGGCGTATGGGGCGCATTCGAGGGTCCAGATTTAGGCGGTGGCAGGCCACATCCGCATCAATGCCTGGCATGTCCGCCGCGCTCCATGCGAAGATGTCGACGTTGTTCTGGATGCAGACCCGCATCCGCTCCTGGTCTTCGGGACTCAAGCCCCCGCTGATCCGCACCCTTCGTACCTGTCCCTGGCTGGTGCGGACCTCTACCTCCACCACTTCCTCGGCCACCTCCAGCCGTGACTGTTCCCAGCCGTCCCCTGCTTCTTCTTCCTGCTCCCGTTCTTCCTCCCCTCCTGCTTCCTCAACTTCTATCACCTCGTCCTGCTGTTGCTCAATTTCCATGTTCCTTTGGGCTTCTTTCTCTGCCCCTTCTTCTCCCACTCTCTCCAGCATTCTTTCTCGTGGCTCTGACTCTCCGCTCCTCCTGGCTTCCTGCATGTCTTCTCCCCTTTGCTCCTCCTCAATTTCCATTCCTCCCTCCGGGCTCTCCTGTTGCTGCTCGACCTCAACATCCTCCTGCGCCTCCTGCACACCTCCTTTCTGCTTCTCAGTCTCCTCCTTCCCGACTTCCTCTGGGCGCACCTCCTCTTCCCTCAAGGCTTCTTCTTGCGCCGCTATCTCCTTTTCCAACTCCTCCGCCTCTGCCATCCAAGATATGGTGTTAACCGCCGTGACGTAACACTGTCTTGCCACTTTAGGATCTCCCCTGACCCTGACCTGCACCCCCCCATTGTTAAACTTGAGACATTGATGGAACGAGGAGGGGACGCAGCGAAAGGCGCTGATAAGGGGTCGCCCAAAGATGGCGCTGTAGCTGCTCGGGGCATCTACAATCACGAACCGGCAGTTCCGTGATACGCCCCCCAACCTCACGTGCAGCCCTACTCCCCCTTCCACTTCTTTCCTCTCCCCGGAGAACCCGAACAACGGTCCATCCGAGGCCAAAACCCTCTTGGCTTCCACCTGCATCTCATCGAAGGCCTTTTTAAAAATCACATTTACGGAGCTCCCGTTATCCACTAGGATCTTGGAGACCGTAAAGTTTTCCACCGCTGTCTGGATCACCAAGGCGTCGCAGAATGGGTCCTCGTACTCCGGCATATCCTCTGAAGAGAAGGTGATTTTTTCTAGCGGGGGTGGAGTCTGGGAGGTTGAGGCTACCCCCTTTCGGAACATGGTCTGGAAGCTCCCCTTCCGGGTGGCCTCGATCCCAATCCCCCCATGGATGGCCCCGATACCCCCCCGGGTTCCCACGTCCACCCGGTCCTCGCACCTATCTTCCGTCTCCCCCTGCTGCATTTCCTCGATCCTCACCGGCGGATCCTGCCTCCTCAAACCTCTGGCCTCTCTCATCTCCAAGAATTCTGGGCACGTGGCTGTAGCGTGACCTCTCTCCTGATGGAAGTCACAGAAAGGTAACGCCACCCCACCCCTTCTCCCTTCTCCTCTTCCTCTTCTTCCTCCTCCTCGAGCTCCCCTTCCTCGACCGATCCCCATTGCCTCCTGCTGATGCTGAAAACGGTCCCTCGCTCCTTGTCTCCATGCTGGTTGATCGAACCTTCTTGGCTCCCGGAAAATATCTCTTCCCTGGAAGCCTCCTCCCAACTCCTGGGGGCGACCCTCATGAGGCCTCCAACCTATCCGGTTGTTCGGCTCTCGGGCCCCCCGATGAATCTGTCCCTGGTCCCCCTGGCCTCGGGGTTCCTCCTTCCTTCTCTCTTCTCTCCTCTCTCTCTGCTCTTTCTGCTCCTTTTTCTTCCCCTCTCCTTGCTCCTTTTCATCGTCTTCTGCCAACCTGGCTAACTTTCTTGCGAACGCCGGATTGGCTCTCTCAAAATCTGTTTCCTTCGCCGCCCTCTCCATAAGTTCCTCGAAAGAGAGGGGGGGCACCCTTTTTAACTCCATGCTGAAGAAGCCTGGTCTCAGTCCCAAGGTGAACGCAAGCATCAGCGTATACCCGGGGACCTCCTGGACCTGGAGGATCTCTTCCTGAAACCGATCCACGTAGTGTCCCAATGTCTCATCCTGTCCCTGCCTCACCGAGAACAAGCACTCCGCCTCCTTCTTACGCTTCTTCGAAGTCGAAAACCTCAATAAGAAGCCTCTCCGCAGATCCTCAAAACAATAAATCGATCTTGCCGACAACTGATGGAACCAATCTCGCGCCTTCTCCTTCAAAGTGATGGCAAACAGCCGACATTTGAACGCATCCGTCATTTGCCTTATCGAAACTACATCTTCGAACCACTGTACATGCTGTACCGGATCATCCTTTCCTGAGTAGTAGGACATATCGGGCTCCCGGAACCCTTCTGGCACCGGAGCAGAGATGACTAGTTCACTGAATGGGCTCTCGCCGACAGCCTGCCGAGAGGGCACGTCTCGCGGCCTCGGCTGGCTGGCCCGATCTGCGAGACCGTGACCAGGGAAAAGCTCTCGCACAGCTGCCTCCTTCTCGCCGTCTTCTGCTGGGATCTCCTTCCCGGGGCGCTGGCCAGGGAAGAGCTCTCGCGCCGCTACGTCCCTCTCGCCAGCCTCTGTGGGGACCTCCTTTCCCGGACGCTGTCCTGGGGCGTTCTCGCCCAAGAGCGGGACCACCTCGATTGGGACCTGAGGTGTCGCCCACTCGCTCCTTGCCGAGAAGGCCAAGCTTATGGTTTGCATGACCTCTCGCCTGAAGTCCTCCAGCATTTTCCTCGTCGCCTCTTCTACCTGGGAGGGGGAACCTCCAGAACCAGACCCCTCTCCTTCACCTCCTGTCATAGGACCAAACTCCAACTTTTCTTGAACCGGCTACTTCCACGCTCACCGCACCAGAACTGTTGAAGCCAAAATTTGAATTCAACGAATGTTCACAAAATAGGGGCGTAGCCGACTCCTACTTGGCCCAAGCTCCGACCTCCGACCGGTCGTGAAGGATTAGAAAACTGGCCCAAAGCCGCAGCAGGGAGGTCCCACCGCTTACCCGGAAGGTCACAGAGAACTTCCCCTCCAAAGCCAAAAGCTGGGCTTGGAGTTCCTCAGAAGACCGTGCCAATCAAACCTCTCTAGAGTCTCCAAAAGAAGTCCCTTCTGAAGAACCCCTATGGGCTTATTTATAGATTTCAGAATCTGAACTGCAAATAACAAAACTGCTCTGGCCTGAAATTACTGGGATACCCTTGGCTGGGTCTGCCAACAGCCAAACTCCGCTGTTCTGAGGAGCTATATGCAGTCCACCAAGGGTAAAAGGGTAAAAATACCGGGGGTAGAAGAGTAAAAACCCCCTGCTTTGATAGGAAAGGTTAAAAAACCTTCCTGCCCCCTGGCGAGAGGAAAGGCGCTTGCCGGCGAGAAGGACCCACCGTCCGTCTCGCCGGAGCCTCTCGCCCCTGGAGGTCCTCTTGCTTCTGGGGGCCCACTCGCCTCTGGAGGGGCCCTCCCGCCCTTTAGAGAGCCCATCATCTCGCCGCAGGCGAGTGGGCCTTCTTGGTACCCTTTGCCTGTCTTGTCCTTTTTACTTCTTGAGGGCTCTTTGCGAGCCCGAGGTTGTACATAGGGACTTGTACAAACATTTAAGGAGTTACTTCCAAATGTCGATCATCGCTTTTGTGTTAGACATCTTTACAATAACTTTAGAAAAAAATTTCCCAGCAAGAATTTAAAATGCTTACTATGGAAGGCATCAAATGCAACATATGAGGCGGAATGGGCGAGAGTTATGAATGAGATTAGAGAAATTTTAGTTAAAGCGTTTGATCATCTAGTAGTTATAGAAAGAAGCTTATGGTGTAAGCATGCTTTTAGTGGCCACGCCAAATGTGACGTAATCGTAAACAACATGGCGGAGGCATTTAACCGAGTCATTTTGGACATGCGTGAAAAACCCATTCTAACAATGTTGGAGGATATTCGGACTTACTTAATGTGTAGATGAGCTATCAACCGACAGAGAATTGAAAAACAAATAAGCGATGTGAACCTCAAGATTGCAAAAAAACTTGATGATGAGACAAAGTTGAGTGGAATGTGGATGCCATTATGGTCACATAACAGAGTTTTCGAAGTAATACATACCCCGGATAAGTTTATAGTTGACTTGGCTAATCATTTTTGTGCTTGTGGAAGATGGAGAGTCAGTGGACTTCCATGTCGTCATGCAATCAGTTGCATGCATTATCTAAACACAAACACACACGACTTTGTACATGAATGCTTCAAAAAGTCTACCTATATTGCTTGTTATAATCATGCCATCATGCCCAAAAATGGACCCAATTTATGGCCAACTGTTGAGAACACTCAGATCCTTCCTCCTATTCTTCGAAGAGCTCTTGGGCGACCAGAGAAAAAAAGAAATATTGATGCTACAGAGGAGAAGAATCCAAATAAATTAAGTCGGAAAAATGTTATAATTACTTCCTCCAAATGTGGTGTTTCCTTGAAGTTGGTTTTTTTCCTTGACAGGTATTTATACGCCTTGAATATTTTTTGGTATTTTATATTTTATCATCAACTCTATTAACACATTATATTTTTGCAGGTTATGATTTTTCTTAGGAGAAGCTACAAGGCGCATACTATTTTTTTGGGATAAGCTGACTCATTTTGGGAATATTATGATTAATTTTTGGGGAGAAACTATCTGTAAATGAATGATATTGGTTTTGTGGCAGCTGCTTTCTTTGAAGGTTTTGATTTTAAGTTTTGATTTTATTGAATATGATTCTCTTATTTATGCGGGGGTAATGTTTGATCGATTGATCAGCTTATAAAGCATTTTTTGCTCTAAAACAGATGCAGTTAATGTGAAAATTGTTTTGTGCCAGCTCCACCACATCCAGTTTAACCATCTTTGATCATTGACGCATAACGAATTTCATAAGTTGTTTTCGAATTTACTATGCAGAAAATTGATTTGTAATATCAGATTGTTTTAATTAAGCATGTTAAAGAACATCCATTCTTAAATTTCAAATCGGCATTTATTTGGGTGAATCTATTTGCACTAATTGATTTACAAATCGGTATCAAGTATGACGATTAAATTTTAGGATTTAAGTTATCTCAATTTTCCTGTTTAAATTTTTACTTAACACTTCATTTGAGTGTTTTGAAGAGTTTGCTTACGCAAATTAATTTAAGAATTATTATCAAGTGAAACAAAAATTAAATTAAATAAGAAAAAATAAACCGAAAATCAGTTTGGGATGATTTTGAAGCGGTTTTAATAGTTTAGGGACCTATTTGAGTCATTTGAAAGTTTAGGGACTGATTTGAAAAAGGTTCCAAAGTTTAAGAACTAATTTGATAATTTTGTCTTTAAAGTATAATCATTGGCAACAATGATTCCCTCTTCCCTGTCCCCTAAGCACCACGAGGGAAACCATTCTCAGAACGAATTCTTTTTTTAAAGAAAGGTTAGCACAAATTTCAACTGTAAATGCTATTGCTCGAGCTTTCCAGAATCCCGAAGCGCTGACGCCTTGTTTTATTTTGATCTTTCTCACGGGTAAAGAATGGAACTCAACTCCGACGATGGTCGGTGCATCGCAACTCAGAGAATAAAACTTGTTAGCGGCTGCCTGCGCGAACCCTCCCATTTCTTCTCAGAAATGGCTTCTTCTCAGAAATTTCTGTGTTCAATTTCGCTAGGTTTTCACGCAAGATCTCATCTCTTACCTTTTGTTGTACTGAGCTCCTGCTTTGTTCATCGTAGCAGCAGGATAAACACTTGTTTTGGGAGGAGGGAGCCGGAGGAGGGGAAAAAATTCAAAAAATTTGTTTTGTTAGGAAAAAAAATTTCACTCAAAACTCTGTTTTGTATACAAACAACTTTTCAAAAATTCTATTTTGTAAACTCTGTTTCACCCAAACAGTTTTTTAACAAAACTCTATTTTCCAGAATCAGCACTTTTTCTATCAGCAACAGTTCATCAGCAGCTTTTCATCAGCAACAGCCCAACAAAACAGAGCTTAAGGCCGCGTTTGGTGTGGCTTGTCGTGTCTTATTTGCTCCGGTGAGGTTGGACAAAAACGTCATTGTCATACGAAAATCTTATGCCTCAAACTAGTTTCTTTTTTGTAACATTTGTTCAACTTCACAAGAACAAATAAGCTACGATAAACCGCACCAAACGTAGCCTAAATAAAGCTCCCTAAGAGCCTCCGTCTCATAAGGTGCATTCATTCCGAAAATTACCAACACTGATTTTTTCTTGCAATTAACACATAATTTTAAGCAGCGAGATACGTACATCCTTCTCCAGTTTTTCTTTTTAATGCAAGATAATCACGTATAAATGCAGGATAATCATGTATACTAAAATTAACTTTTGAAGGAATAAAATTAAGAACAAATGAAAATCCTACTCAAATTTGATTGCCTCAGCAACATATAACTTACTGAAATACAATGTGCCTAAATCCCAAGCTCACATATATTCACATCATTTTTTAGGAATAGAAATAATTTTTAGTTAGCCAGTAATACTAGAAGCTCTGAAGTAAGGTTTCGTTTGGGAGGACTTATTTTCATCGGTCAAGCGGTTACGACCGCATGAATTGAGCTTTAAATTTAAGGTCCAATTCATGCGGTCGTAACCGCTTGACCGGTGAAAATAAGTCTTCCCAATTGGAGACTAAATTGTCTAGAAGAACAAGTTAATTAATAAACACTATCTAGAAGTTTAATTTCAATATCTTAACAGGATGATAGTATGCAACATGATGATAATATAAAACAAAAAAATTACTTAAACATCAAATCACCAAGTTCCTAGGGAGTTTGAGTTAGTGCGCTCGAAGCATTTCGTGTGACCGTCAAGTTTAGAACGACCTCCGTGTTGCCCACAGGATGGGTAAGTATAGGCGTAACCTTAAATCCCCAACGATAGGTTATTGGATGCCTAACGGATCCAATCAAACTCAATAAGAACTCGTTACCAAAATGAAATATACCTCAATAGTTTGATCCTCCAACAGGAAAAACATATGATTTAGTCCCTTTATAAAAATCGTGTAAAATACAAGGTGTAAGAGCCAACTCATGCAAGGACAAATATCATTGCAATTTAATATATTTCTTATAAAGCTCATGCATATCAATAAATTTCAATATTCACACAGATGACACTAAATAATTTGGAGCCTGATTAAGGCGTGGCTTATGGCGGCGTATTTGTTCCCATGGGGTTGGACAAAAATGTCATTGTCATGTCAAAATCCTATGTCTCAAACTAGTTTTCTTTTTGTAACATTTGTCATACCAAATATATATTTTATGACAATGACGTTTTTGTCCAACCTCACGGGAGCAAATAAGTTATGGTAAGCTGTGCCAAACGCAGCCTAAATGAGTAGACACTATAGTATATGATGAGGTTGGTAGATTAAGGGCGGACCACCACTTGTCGTAGCCCGCACAAATCTAGATACGTAGGATGCCGAGATAAAATTGTCGTATAGACGATCAGAGCCAATAGTCATATTTAAAGCGACCACAATATTTTTTATGTAATTTTTATATTTCATGTAAAATAAGTGAATTTATATTTCTCACAATCATGCATGCCTGTAATGGGTTGTCCTAAGTCTATAAATACCCACGGCGCGGTTCCGTGAAGATCCTACTTTTGAAGTCACCGTTTGACAGGTCATACAATCTACAGTTTTCCACATATTGCTGCCTTTTACTCTCTCAAGCAGTAACTACCCATATCCCTTGCAATTGTAACTATGTATTCCTTTTCCTTCAACCAATCAGTCTCCCTGTAGCAACTACCTATCCACCGCAGTTACAATCAAATCCACATATACGTGACCTTTTCCCTTCATCCAATCTGATAGCAGATCATTGCTAACATTAAGTTTATGCTGGGAAACAGTAAGAGGATTGGGCAGCAAAAGAAAAGACAAAGGAGAAAGGATAATACTATATTCACCTAAAACATATCAAAAAATCACAAAAAGTGGGTCCCACTCAACACAAAAACACCCGACCTCCTTATTTCTCCCAACTTTACAAACCTAATTACATGAGTCACGTGTTCTTGTGCTGAGTGGGGCCACATTTTTTAATTTTTTGATATGTTTTAGATGAGTATTGTATTATCCGAGGAGAAAAACAGGATATTAGCATTCATACTTGCATATCAGAGGGAATACAAAACAAGTTCGTTAAGACAATGCTTGACCAAGGTAACATGATTATTGGGAAAGACACTACATTAATAAATTGTTTTATTTAAGACAGGCAGATGGCAGTTCAGGAAAACGGTTCATGCTCCAATAGAATCCTCCACTTCCCTCCCAATCTCAGCATGCTCAGATCCGAGGTTCATGACCTCCTCTTGGAGACAAGAAGTAGTAGGTGCCACCACCGTAGGGATCGGATCTGCTGTCGGCCTCATGCGGTGGTTCAAGAACCGGTCGACCGCTCTCTCTCGGTCGACCAATCTCTCAAACTCCGCCATTTCTTCGAGGATGCAGCGGTGCAGCTCTTTCAGCTGCTTGGTAGATTCCTTGGATGAAGGGGAAGCGGCAGCTGCGGCAAAGCGGTTCTTCTCCTTGTCCATGATGTTGCCCATGATGAAGGAATTGTATTTATCGATTTTAATTTCTCTAGCAGCCGGCTATTTCCAACCTTCCTTGTGCTATTAATGCTCGATGCGAACTCCATTTTATTTACCACAACCATATTTATAGGAAACTCCATTTCAGAGATATTAATAATTAATGTTTTATTTTTGGAAATCTTGTTTTTAGGAAATCCTGCATTAGTGGTAAACAGGTATTGCAGGAAAGAAATGAAATCCTGCATCAGTGACAAGCACGTAATATAGGAAATAAATTCTTAGGCAACCATGTCTTTGCCTATATCTCGCTCTCCCTTTCTCTCCTCCTCTCCCTCTTATTTCTAAATATAAGAATGAGAGAGTTATAAAGGTTTTCTTTCTCTCTCTCTCTCCTTCTTTTTTATCTTTTTCCTTCTCTCTCTCATTGAACGAATGAATGAATGAGATCAAAAAATTTAGGGTGTTTATATTGTCAGCGCAGCTTTAGATATTGGCAGCCCAGCAAAATAATAAAAAACATACATAATATGACCGCTAATGGCAGCTCAAAATGCGGAACATGCGTATTTTGAAAATAGATCTACTATATGATATTTTTAGAAAAACTGTTCAACATGAAAATTGTAAATATCGACGAGATCTACAACTTTAATGTTGAACACTTTTTCTAAAAATGTCATATAGTAGGCCTATTTTCGAAAGGCGCGGAACTCGTGCTGAACTATGTTAGTTTCGCCTAGGTTCCGCGCCTTTTGAAAATAGACCTAATATATGATATTTTTAGAAAAAATTGTTCAACATAAAAGTTGTAGACCTCGTCGAGATCTACAACTTTCATGTTGAAAATTTTTTCTAAAAATTTCTATTTAAAAATTTCATTTTTGTATTGTCAATATCCATCGGACTGCCAATTGCCATATTTTAAGCTGCCATTATCTTTGGGCAGCCAATATCCATATAGGGGCTGCCAATATAAACACCCAAAATTTATCATATATTGAATGATTAAGATTAATTCTATAACTACAAACTACTTTAATTTAGTGTGTGTGTGTGTATATATATATATAAACCAATATACATATCTTCAATCACACCAACGAATGAATCTGGACCGTCCGATATCTAAAAAATGAATTCTGGCTATTGGATCTCAACAAAGGCCTGCAAATATCCAAACCCCCCCAAACACTGTTCACTCTCGAAAATATCCCGATGCCCAGCTTCCGCTCCCGCCCCCTCACGGGCTCACCCCCGCAGCCACCGGTGGCCCTCCCCGATCGCCGCCGGACAACCCCCGGCGGGTTCGCCGGAGGCCGGCGCACCCGCCGGTGGGCGCCGGGCAGGCCGCCGGCGGCCGAGAAGATCGGCCTGCGTGAGCAGGCCGATGCGGGGGGGGGGGGGATTTTTATTTTTTTTTATTTTTTAAATTTTTTTAATTATATAATTTATTAAATTTATTTATAATTTATTTATAATTTATAAAATTTATAAAATTATTATATTCGTATTAAATTTTCTATTAAAATATAAATTAATTTTCGCCCGCCGGGGGGCGGGCGAAGCCCGCTTGATTGCGGGCGAAACCCGCAGCGATGCATCGAGAACGGGCGGAGCCCGTTCGAAGATGCTAGAATGTATATATATATATATATATATATATATATATATATATATATATATATATATATATATATATATATATATATATATATATATATATATATAGTTTTGGCTGAAACATTCAAAAATATCAATTATGACATCATTTTTATATTGGAATGACTTGAAATATATTATATCATATTTCAAAGATATTAAAATAAAATGTTCATTCAAGTAATTACACTATCAAAAAATTAGAAGTAATGATGAAAATTCATTTAAATTCAAAAAGTTGTTCGTATCCATGATACCTACAACTTTCATGTTAAAAACTTTTTGATTTGGAGTTGTTTTGACTTTCGATTTGGGGATCAAAATCTGAGGCGGTGAGAGTGCTACTTTAACACTCTCGTCACCCCAAATTTTGATCCCCAAATCGAAGGTCGAAACAGCTCCAAATCAAATAGGGATCAAATCTGTTCGACAAGAGTAATTAATTAGGAAGGAAAAAGAGATACTGTTGAGAAGTAGCAGGTGCCGCCGCTGTGGGGATCGGATCTGCTCGACACGGGGCTCCTCCATTACGACCAAGCGCGACAGTACCTGACCGACAACGGCAGCTATGCCCGCCCCGGCTGCTGCACGCGCAACATATACATATGAGTACTCAAAATGGCCGTAAAAAAATATGCATCAATATTACGGCACGTACCTTCGGCCCTATGTTAGAGCAACGACCAATCGCCTGCCCCTGGCGGGCTTCTCCCGCCCACAACGATAATTTAAGAAAAAGATAGAGTAAAAATTAAAATTAAAATTAAAATTATAAATATATATATATATATATATATATATATATATATATATATATATATATATATATATATATATATATATATATATATATGTACAATATAAAATTATATACACTATGAAAATATTAATTATATATATAATTATTATAATATATAGCATAATATGTTTGTTGTGGACTAACTCAAAGTCCCGGTTGGGCCGGAACTCTTGCACCGCCTTAGCTCTCAGAACGGTCGAGTGCGCACACAGTCAGAAGAGTAGCTTGATTGTACACAAACAGTTTTAACATGGAAAAACTCTGAAGAGAAAGATGAGAAATGAGGAGGCCAGAAGACTCTGAAGAGAAAGATGAGAAATGAGGAGGCCTGAAGCTCCTTTTATAGGCTCCAGGAGGTGGTAACAGTGGTTATACGACTATCCACGCACTATAACCACCTTCATAAATGTTTTTACTATAGTTTAAATGTGCGCATCCCGCTATTTGGAGACCGTCATAAATAAAATAATAAAATATTACGTAAATTCACTCCCACTAACCTGATGGTTAGTGTGTGGTTACGCGCGAATCGAACGGCCGATGACGCTCCCCCTTGATCGGACGACGGGAACGGGCCTCCACGGGCGGCCGACGAACTTGTCGCCAAATTCGTCGGCGAGGGGAGGGTCGCCGACGGCGTCCGGGGAGGAGCGGTCGCTCTCCTCGGCCACGCGCCAGCGGCCGAGGGAGGGGCGGCCGGGGCGGCCACCCCTTTGGCCACCGGCGGCCAAGGAAGGGGCGGCCCGGGCGGTCGCCCTCCTCGGCCGTACCGGTGGCTGAGCTAGAGGGCGGCCCGGGCGGCCGCCCCCTGGGCCGCACCAGCGGCCGAGCCGGTGGGCGGCCCAGGCGGCCGTCCCCTCGGCCGCTCCAGCGGCTGGGTGAGGGGGCGGCCCGGGCGGCCGCCCCTTTGGCTGCTCCGGGGATTCGCTTGCCGCCATCGGTGGGCTTCGCCCACCACCGGCGGCCCCCATGCAGTGCGCAACAATAGCTGCCCGCCCCCAAGATGCCGCGACAGGATCCGCCCGGCCCTGACATTTCTTATAAATATAATTTAATTTTTTAATAAATGGAAATCATTAAAAATTTAAAATAAATAATAATAATTATTAAAATTAATAAAAAATAATAATTTATATAAATATCTATACAATATATAAATTTTTTTATCCTATCTACAGTAAGATCTATCAAAATTTCATATATATATACACACACATACACACTAGCATCTTCGCACGGGGCTACGCCCGTGCTTGATGCTCTCAGGAGGCCTTTATCCGGATCAGTCGTGCTTCACCCGCCTGTGTACGGGCTTCGCCCATGCTTGATGCTTCAGGTGGTCTTCGACCGCATAGAAGCGGGCTCCGCCCGCTTCCACGCAATCCAACAGTTTGGCGCCGCACCCGTCACTCGCGACCCCCAAGAACCCTATAATTGTTTGATTTTGCTCCCGGGGGCCGCGAGTGACGGGTGCGGTGCCGAGCTGTTGGATTGCGTGGATGCGTGCGGACCCCGCTTCTATGAAGTCGAAGATCACTTAAAGCATCAAGCATAACCGAAGCCCGTGCGCAGGTGGACGAAGGCCTCCCGAGAGCATCGAGCACGGGCGTAGCTCGAACGAAGATGCTCATATCTCTCTCTATATATATTAAGCATTAATTTATTATATTAAATATTTTGTTATATTTAATGCTGGATAAGCAAAGGCATGATCTAGTGAAGTATGTAGATGAAACTCATGAAAGCAATAAAGAGCTGTAGTTTCAACTGTCTTAGGATATTAAGTCAATAAGATTTGAAGTCATTCTCTTGAAAACTAAAATGACTACTTTCTTTGAGAAAGGAGCTATTATTGTAGTCTATATTGCTAAACAACAGCAAAAAGCAAAGACAATTGTAGATGGGATGGTTGTCAAACAAGGCTCTGTCCTTGAAAATCAAAGGATTTTGGATGAAAACATGGCTACTTTACATACATAAATAATGGTTAAGCTGACCGAGCAGTTTAGTGAGTTCGAAAACAAAATAACTACTGCTACAAAAGCCATGGAACTCAGCTGACAAACCATTCAGCCTACTTGCTTAAAGATATAAAAGCTTCTAACAAGAGTTTGAACAACAATTTACTGAGAGTAAAGAATACTGTCACTTCAAGTATCAATTACTTAGATGAACATGTCAGATTTCATAAAAATGATTTAAGAGATCATGTTGAAAGAGAAGTCATAAAGTGGGAGAGGATAATTGTAACACCTCCCCTGTAATGACCGTATAATATGGGTACGGTCGGGGCCCCACAACATACTGAGGCCACATCTTTAGTATTATAAGATGATATAACTACCCCCACACTCAAAACACTTTGCACAACACAGCAGAAACACAAGTAAGACTAGAAGTTATCCACCACTACAAGAGTAATAAGATGGCCTTATGGCCTTACAACACAAGAGAGTCCAAACTCACATAATACAACAATCATGAAAGTGCATAAGCACTCCTAGTCTACCTCGGCATGCAAGCCGGACAACATGTGTCTCAAACATGCAATATCATATAAGAGGAGACACAAAAGAGGGGAAACACTTCATGAGGCTTAGGCCTTTCTGGCCGGCGAACTAGCTCCTGCTTGCGATCCTTGCCCTGTAAAAATTATTAGTAACGTGGGTCAGCAAATGCTGACCTTGTTGGGTACATTGGTCAAATGTACCTGATTTGAAGAAGTCTCACCCAACTCAATGATATACATCTTAATGTATTTGATGTATGTTTGAGTCACTTGTGCAGGTTAAGAAATCACTGGACTGAAGCAAAAAATTTCTAAGTCCATGTGTCGACACCCAGAGGGAAAGTGTCGACACTTAAGAAAGCTTGTGTCGACACCCAGACAAGCAGTGACGACACTTGGAGTCATTGTGTCGACACCTGGGATGCAGAGTCGACACCAGACAGAAAGTGTCGACACTTGGAGCTGTGTCGACACTCAGTGAAGAAAAGTGCAGACAGAAAGTGTCGACACAAGGAGGTGTGTCGACACTCAGTGAAGCTGTGTCTATACCAGAAAGTGTCGACACTTGGAGCTGTGTCGACACTCAGCAAAAGTCTGCAGAGTCTAAGTACAAGTGTCGACACTCAACACAATGTGTCGACACTATGCAGAAGAGTCAGCACTTGAAGTAAGTGTCGACACTCAACACAATGTGTCGACACTCAACAGAAGAGTCAGCATTTGAAGTATGTGTCGACACCCAGAACAATGTGTCGACACACAGCTGAAGACTCAACACTGGAAGAAAGTGTCGACACATGGAGCTGTGTCGACACTTAGCAAAGAACAGAAAGAACAACAAATTATTCTAAGTACAAGTGTCGACACTATGAGAATGTGTCGACACTCAGCTGAAGTCTCAACGACAAGAAGGTGTGTCGACACAAGGAGCTGTGTCGACACTCAGCAAGATTCAACATAGAAGACTATGTGTCGACACCAAGAAGCAGTGTCGACACTTGACAGATTCAACACAAGAAGATGTGTCGACACAAAGGAGATGTGTCGACACATAGAAGAATTCAGCAAAAGCTAGAAGAACAAGTACTTGTGTCGACACTCAATTTCAGTGTCGACACATGCAGAAGAATCTGTGTCGAGACATACAAGGAGTTGTGTCGACACCTTGTAGACTTGTGTCGACACTTACACAACATGTGTCGACACTTGGACTATAAGTGTCGACACTTAAAGACAGAAAGTCTCGACACTTACAGACAGTTAGAGATTTTCAAGAAGTGACTGGATGATTTGACAGATGCCGTTCCAGCCGGTCTACAGCACCTGTCAGAGATATCAGAAGTCAGTTATGGACCGGACCAGCCGGTTACCATGAAGAAGGCCTATAAATAGGCACCTACAGTTTACAGAAACTGTTGTTGAAAGAAGTTCAAAGTTGTTGAAGTTGTTGATCAGATTATTGCTGAAGTAATTATAGTGGTACAAAGAGAATCAACACAAGAAGATCTAGCAGTTCAAGTGCAGATCTAAGAAGTTGGAGAGAGAGGGCTCCATCCAAGAAATCAGTCTTTGGAACTAGGCTGAGAAGAAGGATTCAGATTCAGTCTGGATCTTAAGTGGCAGAGGTCAAGGAACAACTGCAGAGGATTCAGTCTTATTCAGTTCTACTCAAGAAGCTTTGAAGAAAGCTAAGTCAGGGTGAATCCAGCTGAGTTCTTCCAAGAACTCATCAAGAATCTCTCAACTCCCCTCCTTTAATTCTGAGTTGTAGAGATATTATTTGTATTACATTTTTAACTTGTAGGATCCATTGGATCTGAGTGATTGTAAGCCTATATTTATAAAGGCTGAGGGTAGGGCTTGTTTGCCTGAGTGTAGAGATAGAGATCTCTGAGTGTAGGCCTTGTTGGCTGAGTGTAGGCCTTGGTTGGCTGAGTGTAGGCCTTGATTGGCTGAGTGTAGGCTTTGGGATAAAGCTGAGTTGTAAGGCTTTGGGCCTGAGGTGTAGGAACCAATTTGGGTTCTGAGACAGTGCAGGAGTTTGGCTGAATCTAGTACACTGCTAGATAGGCGAAGGGGGAAAGTGGATGTACTCATATCTTGGGGAACCACTATAAATCACTGTGTGCTGTACTGTGCTGAAATTGTTGCTGTGTATGCTGTGTTTGCTGTGATAAACTAGTTAGATTGCTGTGATATAACTGATTGCTGCCAATAAAGTTAGAAAAGGATTAGGTCACCTATTCACCCCCCCTCTAGGTGTTTAGGTACCATATCTTTCAAGTGGTATCAGAGGGAGGTTCCTCAAACAAGGACTAACAGTCTGAAGAGATCCTGTTTGGCAGATTCAGTGTAAGGCATTACACAGTTTCAAGAAAATCAAGAAAATCAAGAAACATGGGTTCTTATGAGAATCACAAGGAATTGGGTTCCATGAAATTACCCATATGCAGAAAGGAGATCTTTGGGATCTGGAAAGAAAGGGTAAGGCTATTTATGGAGGCCTCAGACCCTAGAATCTACATCACAGTAAAGGAAGGGCCTTATGTGCCTATGAAGATTTCAGTTCTAGATGCAAATCAGAGAACTCCAAAGGATTTCTCTGAGATGACTAAGGATGAAATTGTCCTGGCCACCATGGACAAGAGGGCACAGAACATAATAGTGAGTGTCATTGATGATGCAACTTTTCAGAACTTAATTCACTGTAAAACAGCAAAAGAGATGTGGGATACTCTCATTGTCTATATAGAAGGTTCTGAAGAAGTTAGGCAAGATAGGAAGTCCTTGCTAAATCAGGAGTATGAAAGCTTTAGGCAAGGAAAGGGTGATAGCATCACTGAGTGTTATAAGAAATTTTACAGAATAGTTAATGAACTCATGTCTTATGGAAGAGAGTTCAGTAACTATGAACTAAATGACAAGTTCTTAAGGTCCCTAACAAAAGATTGGGACACCAAGATCTGTGCCATAAGAGAAATGGCTAAGTTGGGGAAATTCCTCCCCCTACACTGTTTGGCAAGTTATTGTCATATGAGATGCAGTTGATAGTAAGAAAAGAGGAGTAAAAATCAACAAGGACTGAGCACAAAGAAAGAACTGTTGCTTTCAAGACAGAAGTTCCCAGAAAGTGCAGGAATAAGTCTTTAACTCCACCTCCAGAAGTAGTTGAATCAGAGTCTGATGAGTCTGTCAGCACAAAGTCTAAGAGCAGTGAAAGTGATGAAGACTTTGCTGCTTTCACTAGACACTTTCAGAAGTTTTTGAAAAAGAAATAGTGGAGGTCAAGGCCTTCTACATCACAAGGAAAGGAAGACTCTTATCAAAAAAAGAGGTCTTCAAAGAATGACAAGAAAAGGACAAAATCAAGCAAGGCAACTGGTTCAAAGATTGTTTGCTATTGCTGCAATAGACAGGGCCATGTTATTGCAGATTGTCCAGAGAAGAGAAAGGAATCTGGTGACAGGAAAAAGACTCACTTCAAAGGGAAGAAAGAAAAGTCTTTTGTTGCTAAGAAGGAGAAGACTCTATCAGATATCTCTTCTTCAGAAACTGAGTCTGAGGCTGAAGCCTACATAGGGCTGTTTGCTGAAGAAGAAGAGGAAGAATTCATGCAGATCTTGGAGTCAATTTATGAACAAGAAGACAGTCATTGCCAAGGGCTAATGACTTTGACAGAAAGTGCCAAAATCCTGGAGCAGCCAGGACCCAGTCAGGTACAAAGTTCAAGTTTAAATTCACTTTCTTGTTCTAGTTCAGAATCAGATTTTTCTTCATCAAGTGATGAGAATATATCTGAGTCTGAGGAAGATATTCATCAGCTTATAGATGAATATAAGATACTGTTGCAAGCTTACAAGAAAAGCAAGACCCTAGCCAAAAGTCAGGCAAAGGAAATTGCTGATCTTAAAGCTGCTGCAACAGATTTTGAGAAGCAATTCGATCAAAAACTGAATGAGGTAGCCAGGCTGAAACACATTACTGTGATTCAGATGGGAACTATCACCTATAAGAATGATCAAATTAAGAGACTGGAGATCAATCTTCAGAAAGAGAGAGAGCTTGTTGCTAGGTTTTCAAAACCTAAATCAGTGCTACCCTTAATTGATGAATTTGTTCATCATAAAGGCAAGGCTGGGCTGGGTTTTGTTAGACCTGCAGGGACTGAGCAGTCCAAGTATAAGTCCAAGGGCAAAGCCCCAACATTCAACAAGCCTGCTGTAGTCAAGACAGCCAAGGCAGTACCTAAGCAAAGGTACAATAAATTTGAATGTTGGTGTTGTGGCAAAGTTGGCCATTTTGCAGTAGACTGTTGGCACAATGTGAGTGCCAAAGTGAGTTCCAAACTACCTGTTGGAAAGGCAGTAGGTAGATTTGTCAAATTGGAAACTAACAATCACCAAGGACCCAAGAATACTTTGGGTTCTAAGGTTCATTAATTTGTTTTGCAGGTGAGTCCAAGTGGCCATACCCCTACATGGTACTTGGACAGTGGATGTTCCAGACATGTGACTGGAACAAGGGGACTACTGAAGGACTACATTCCAATCAAAAATGGTCCTAAAGTGACCTTTGGTGGTTCTGAAAAAGGAATCATCAAAGGGTTTGGTAACATTTCTTCAAACTTAGTTACCATTACTCAAGTGGCTTATGTTAAAGGGTTGAAACACAACCTAATAAGTATAAGTAAATTAAGTGATGTAGGGTATGACATCTCATTTGTTAAAAATGGTTGTCATATCAAGAGGTCAAGTGATCAAGAGATCATTTTGACAGGTTATAGGAAGAGGAATGTCTACTGCCTAGACATTATGATTGAGAACAATGGTTCTCCAGTTTGTCTTGTAGCTGATGAGACAGTCTCTCATTGTGTCAAATGGCACAAGAGGCTAGCTCATCTTAACTACAAGACTATTAGCAAACTCTTTATCAAAGAGTTAGTGAGGAATGGTCCTCAAGTTAAGTGTGTTAAAGATGGCATTTGCTCAGCTTGTCAGAAGGGCAAGCAGACTAAATCCACCTTTAGAAGCATAGATAACAAAGATGCTGTGAGGTATTTGTACCTCTTGCATTTGGATCTCTTTGGTCCAATGCCAGTTCACAGCTTAGGTAGGAAGGTCTATACCCTTGTAGTTGTAGATGACTACTCAAGATTTTCCTGGGTGTTCTTCTTAAGACAGAAATCTGAAACACCTAGTGTCTTCTACAGCTTTGTCAAGCAAATTCAGAATGAACTAAATAGTGATGTGGTCAAAATTAGAAGTGACCATGGTACTGAATTTCAGTCTGATAGCATGACAAAACTGTGTGAAGATTTTGGGATATTTCAAGAATTCTCTTCACCTAGAACACCTCAGCAAAATGGCATTGTTGAAAGGAAAAATAGGACCTTGATAGAGGCTGGTAGAACCCTACTAAGTGATACATCACTGCTAGAGTATTTCTGGGCTGAAGCAGTTAATACTGCATGCCATGTTATAAATAGGGCTACCATCACTAAAGGGCTAAACAAGACCCCCTATGAAGTTGTGAAAGGCAGGAGACCAAACCTATCCTACTTTAGGATCTTTGGTTGCAAATGCTTCATACTTAACAATGGAAAGTCTTACTTAACTAAGTTTGCTGCCAAGTCCCAAGAGGGAATTTTTGTTGGGTACAACAATAATAGTAAGGCTTATAGAGTCTACAACTTGACTACACAAGTTGTAGAAGAATCAGTGCATGTAGTTTTTGATGAGACAAAACTTATCAATAATGAGTTGTCTAGCAATGTATGCAGCCCCACAGGTTTGACAAAGACAATGGACAAGCTTACTATAGAAGAGGTGCCTGCTGCAAGACAGCAAGGAGAGGAGAGTAGCTGCTGTCCAGGGGGAGAACTACATGTGCCAAGTGTTGAAGAAATCCAAGGAATACAGCATGATGCAGATGCTGAAGTGGTTCAACCTGAAGTGAGGATGCCTCCAGCCCACAGGCATCTTAGAGATCATCCAGTAGAGCTGATTATTGGAGATCCAAGACAAGGAGTTCAAACTAGGAGCAGAAATCATAATGCTGCAATCTATTCCAGCTTTCTATCACAAGTTGAACCTAAGAAGTTTGAAGAAGCAATACAAGATCCACAATGGACTGAAGCAATGCAAGAAAAGCTTAATCAGTTCAAGAGGTGCAAGGTTTGGGAACTTGTTCCTAAACCTAAAGACCACAATGTAATAGGAGTTAAGTGGATCTACAGGAATAAGATGGATGAACAAGGAGTCATCATTAAGAATAAGGCTAGACTGGTTGCTAAAGGATATAGGCAAGAAGAAGGTATTGACTTTGATCAAACCTTTGCTCCAGTAGCCAGACTGGAAGCCATAAGAATGTTCTTGGCCTATGCAACCTATCAAGGATTCAAGGTATACCAAATGGATGTCAAGTCAGCATTCCTAAATGGTAATTTGAAAGAAGAAGTCTATGTGGAGCAGCCTGCAGGTTTTGTTGATCCAACTCTACCTCATTATGTCTATAGACTTAGGAAAGCTTTGTATGGGTTAAAGCAAGCTCCTAGAGCTTGGTATGAAACCCTATCTAGTTTCCTCATTGAGAACAAATTCTCAAGGGGGAAAATAGATAAGACTCTATTCCTTAGGGAATCTAGAGGCAAAGTCATACTAGTCCAAATATATGTAGATGACATTATATTTGGGTCTACTGAAAGCAGCCTTTGCAAAAAGTTTGCAAAACTTATGCAAGGTCAGTTTGATATGAGTAGTATGGGAGAGCTGAAGTTTTTCTTGGGTCTCCAAGTTAAACAGACTGAAAATGGTTTATCCATATGTCAGTCAAAGTTCACCCTAGAACTCATAAGGAAGTATGGTATGGATTCATCCAGTACCATGAAGACTCCTATGGGGTCAAGTATGTCTCTTAGCAAGGATGATGCAGGGAAACCTGTAGATGAAACCTTGTATAGAGGGATAGTTGGCTCCCTATTATACTTGACTGCTAGTAGACCAGACATCATGTATGCTACATGTGTTTGTGCAAGGTATCAAGCCTGCCCTAAAGAGTCTCACTTGACTGCTGTCAAGAGAATTTTGAGATATCTAAAGGGCACTCCCTATCTAGGCCTCTGGTACCCTAGGAATGGAGACTTTGATCTAACAGGTTATTCAGATGCAGACTTTGTAGGATGCAAAGAGGATAGAAAGAGTACTACTGGAACCTGTCAATTCCTAGGTGGGAGACTAATTTCATGGAGCAGCAAAAAGCAGACTAGTGTGGCTATCTCCACAGCTGAGTCAGAGTATGTGGCTGCAGAAAGTTGTTGTGCTCAACTTCTGTGGATTCAACATCAGCTAGAGGACTATGGATTTCAGGTAAGTAGAACTCCACTTTACTGTGATTCTACAAGTGCTATTTCAATAGCTAATAACCCTGTATCTCATAGTAGAACAAAACATATTGAGATTAAATATCACTTTCTTAGAGAACATGTTAAGCTAGCTGTCCCGCCTGTTCATCTTCAAAATTAGACAGATATAAATAGGGTTCTGTCTTTGTTTGTCGACACGCTTTCAAAGTTTCGAGACCAAAACTACTGTGTCGACACTTCTCTTTTCTAAAGACTAATTCTCCAAACCCTAATGACACCTAAGCTTGAGGAGAATGTTAACGAGGGCTATGAGCTAGTGCGAGGCGCGTTCGATGAAGCTGATCAAGAAATCAAGTCGGTGGTAACCCTAGTTGCCAATTCTGGACTAGAATACTTGGTTTCAGAACCAACAAAGATTTGGAAGAAGGAAGTTCTTGAATTCCTTAATGGAGCTGCTGTAGATGACTCTGGATATAGAATCAAATCCAGAGTTCATGGATCTAAAGTCAAGATTTCACCAAAAAGTCTGAGGAAGGTACTCCAGCTACCTAAAACACAAGATGAAGAAGAAGTAACTGTATCCAAGACCAGGGAAGCTCTTACCTGGTGTGGTCTTGATCCTAAGATGAAGATAGGATTTGTATTCAACAGAAAAGGCATGAAAAACCAAGGAAAGTTTATGTCTGAGATTGTGGGCAAGGTTATTCTTAGTAAGCCTGGAGGGCATGACAGGGTGTCTGCCTCTATGTTTGGAATCATGACAAGAATAATTTTCACCCTGAAAACAGATTGGTCTCAAGTGGTCTATGAGAAAATCAAGGAGAGTCTGAAGAAGCCCAACCTGGGCAGAATACTTAGTCTCTACCTAGCTGGTACCATACCAGAGGTAATGAATACAGCTGCAGGAAGTAAGATCAGTCACATGAGAAAGATGGATCAAAGGATCTTTTCCAGATGGGACAGGGTATTGTCCAAGGAAATGCCAACTCCAGAGAAGCCAGTTACTGAGAAGGAGACTCCTCCAAGGAAGAAAAGGAAGACAGCTGCTGTGACACAGGAGTCCTCCAGCAGTTCAGGGAGTGAAGAACAAGTTGTTTTCACTCCTGATGCTCAAGAGGAAGTGGCTGCAGAGAAGACCCCTGCTGCTCAAGATGTAGCTGAGATCCAGGGGGAGCTGCCTCAAGCTAGCCCCATCCATAGGGATCACAGCCAGGGGGAGCTTCCAGTAGTAGAAGAACCCTCTACTATGGACAGTGAGCAAGCCACTAACATCATCCAAGAGGTACTCATTGATCTAAATACATTGAATTTTTCTATAGTAGATTCTGATTTGTCTGATGTACATCAACAAACTCAGCTAGACAGTCAAGAACCAGATGTTGTTATCCAAGACACATCTGTTGTACTAGAAGTGGTTCCTGATCAAGTAGTTGAAGAACCAAGAACTTCTCCAGCTTCTTCACCTCAAGAGTTTACAATGGAAGATCTATTCCTAAATCTAGATCAAGAAGATTTTGATATGGACAAGAGTGCTGCTGCTGAGGGGGAGCAACTGACAGTTCTGGAAGAGCCTATTAGGCTAGAAACTGAGCAAGCACCTGATGTGCAAACTGAGAAGCCTCAAAGCCCTAAGGACAGGGTTGATATTGCCAGCACTTCTGCCTCTGAAGATGAGGAGAGTGCTAGGGCCAAGAAGAAGAAACTCTATGTCTTCAAGAGGAGAAGCCAGAGTTATAAGAAGGCTTTACAATCTATAGCCCCACAGCCTATAATTCACCATGCTCCAACAGTTGATTATAGTGCTTTACTGATTGCACTGCAGATCAAAATGGATGAACAAAGGCTATAGAGGCTTATGTTGATGAAGGGCAGAAGACTTTACAGTTTGACCTGGCCCAAGAAATAAAGTCTATAAGGTTTGAGATGAACCTTAATAAGAAGGAGATGAATGAATGCTTCCACAAGGGTGGAAATGCTGTGGTATATCTGGCAACACACCAAGAGAAGATAAAGGCTCAGGTAGATGATATAGCCTTAAAGCAAGGATATGTGCTGGAAAACCAAATCAGAATGAATGACAATCTGACTGAGTCACATAATGCTCTACTCACAGAATTGAAGAACAAGGCTGATGAGCCTTCTACATCTGCTGCTGCAGTTAAGGCTGACTTTGATAAAGTATTTCAAGCTGAGATTACTGTTGTTAAGTCTGCTATTCAAGATTCCCAGAAAGTCATCTCTGAACAACTCACAAAGCTGAAACCATTCTTTAAAGAGGGAATCAGGTATTTGGATAGTCAAATAAGATTTCAAAAGGATGATGTCAGAGACCATATGGCCAGAGAAGTCATAAAGGGGGAGAGAGTATTAGTCAAAGCTAGCTCTGACCATGCCAAATGGATATCTAACTCCATCAGAGCTACACTGGGCTATCCTCCACTCTGTGATGATGATAATGTTGCTGAATCAGGGATTCAAACTGCATATCTTGGAGGTGAGCAACCAGAGGTAGCTCAAGTGATTTATCCACCTTCAGATTTTGACATGATTCAAGCAGATGTCCAGACAATGTATAGCCCAACTGAAGGGAAGCCTACTGTTATTCTGGATAAAGTGGTTCAGCCTATTTCTGCAGCTATGCAAGAGGCATTAGAGAAAGAAGAAGAGGCAAGGTTGTCAAAGAAGAGGTTTAGGGAACAAGCAGAACAAAGGCCAGATTTTGAACAGTGGAGCCCTACCTCTAGGAATATAATTTTAACTGCCTGGAAAGCTGCCAAGGACAATGCTCATGAAAGGAACAAGTGGTTCTCTGAAGCAGAATGGAGGAAACATGAAATAAGACAGGAGGCCATTGTTCAATATAGAAGAAAGGCAAAGATGGGAAAGCTACCTCCTACTGTAGTGGAGCCTAGCAAGTACTTCCCCAAGCCATATCACTATTTTGAAAGGCAAAAAATCAAAGCAGAAGAGCTGAAGAAGAAGGACTTAAAAGGCAAGAAGCCTGCTGATGCTGCAACTGCTGAAGCCACTGTCAAAGCTCAAGTCCAATCAGGCAAATGCATTGTTATCAAAGAACCAGATCAGAAATAGATTAGGAATTGACTGGAAGATTGTTGTAATCTTTTGAATGAAAAACATTTTTGTAAACCATTGAAGATGTATTAGAAAAATGTTAGAACAATATATGATAAATATATTTCATGATTGTTCTGAAAATATGTCTATTTCTTGTTTGTTCTGCAATGTTGAATGTGTATACATGTGTGAAATATTACATGTTTATGTTTACCCTGCTGTTTATAATCTGCTTTACATCATTTTGTAATTTTAATTATGAATGGTGTATATCATTGACTAAGGGTTATGACTTCTCCAAATAGGGGGAGATTGTTGGGTACATTGGTCAAATGTACCTGATTTGAAGAAGCCTCACCCAACTCAATGATATACATCTTAATGTATTTGATGTATGTTTGAGTCACTTGTGCAGGTTAAGAAATCACTAGACTGAAGCAAAAAATTTCTAAGTCCATGTGTCGACACCCAGAGGGAAAGTGTCGACACTTAAGAAAGCTTGTGTCGACACCCAGACAAGCAGTGTCGACACTTGGAGTCATTGTGTCGACACCTGGGATGCAGAGTCGACACCAGACAGAAAGTGTCGACACTTGGAGCTGTGTCGACACTCAGTGAAGAAAAGTGCAGACAGAAAGTGTCGACACAAGGAGGTGTGTCGACACTCAGTGAAGCTGTGTCTACACCAGAAAGTGTCGACACTTGGAGCTGTGTCGACACTCAGCAAAAGTCTGCAGAGTCTAAGTACAAGTGTCGACACTCAACACAATATGTCGACACTATGCAGAAGAGTCAGCACTTGAAGTAAGTGTCGACACTCAACACAATGTGTCGACACTCAACAGAAGAGTCAGCATTTGAAGTATGTGTCGACACCCAGAACAATGTGTCGACACACAGCTGAAGACTCAACACTGGAAGAAAGTGTCGACACATGGAGCTGTGTCGACACTTAGCAAAGAACAGAAAGAACAACAAATTATTCTAAGTACAAGTGTCGACACTATGGGAATGTGTCGACACTCAGCTGAAGTCTCAACGACAAGAAGGTGTGTCGACACAAGGAGCTGTGTCGACACTCAGCAAGATTCAACATAGAAGACTATGTGTCGACACCAAGAAGCAGTGTCGACACTTGACAGATTCAACACAAGAAGATGTGTCGACACAAAGGAGATGTGTCGACACATAGAAGAATTCAGCAAAAGGTAGAAGAACAAGTACTTGTGTCGACACTCAATTTCAGTGTCGACACATGCAGAAGAATCTGTGTCGATACATACAAGGAGTTGTGTCGACACCTTTTAGACTTGTGTCGACACTTACACAACATATGTCGACACTTGGACTATAAGTGTCGACACTTAAAGACAGAAAGTCTCGACACTTACAGACAGTTAGAGATTTTCAAGAAGTGACTGGATGATTTGACAGATGCCGTTCCAACCGGTCTACAGCATCTGTCAGAGATATCAGAAGTCAGTTATGGACCGGACCAGCCGGTTACCATGAAGAAGGCCTATAAATAGGCACCTACAGTTTACAGAAACTGTTGTTGAAAGAAGTTCAAAGTTGTTGAAGTTGTTGATCAGATTATTGCTGAAGTAATTATAGTGGTACAAAGAGAATCAACATAAGAAGATCTAGCAGTTCAAGTGCAGATCTAAGAAGTTGGAGAGAGAGGGCTCCATCCAAGAAATCAGTCTTTGGAACTAGGCTGAGAAGAAGGATTCAGATTCAGTCTGGATCTTAAGTGGCAGAGGTCAAGGAACAACTGCAGAGGATTCAATCTTATTCAATTCTACTCAAGAAGCTTTGAAGAAAGCTAAGTCAGGGTGAATCCAGCTGAGTTCTTCCAAGAACTCATCAAGAATCTCTCAACTCCCCTCCTTTAATTCTGAGTTGTAGAGATATTATTTGTATTACATTTTTAACTTGTAGGATCCATTGGATCTGAGTGATTGTAAGCCTATATTTATAAAGGCTGAGGGTAGGGCTTGTTTGCCTGAGTGTAGAAGATAGAGATCTCTGAGTGTAGGCCTTGTTGGCTGAGTGTAGGCCTTGGTTGGCTGAGTGTAGGCCTTGATTGGCTGAGTGTAGGCTTTGGGATAAAGCTGAGTTGTAAGGCTTTGGGCCTGAGGTGTAGGAACCAATTTGGGTTCTGAGACAGTGCAGGAGTTTGGCCGAATCTAGTACACTGCTAGATAGGCGAAGGGGGAAAGTGGATGTACCCATATCTTGGGGAACCACTATAAATCACTGTGTGCTGTACTGTGCTGAAATTGTTGATGTGTATGCTGTGTTTGCTGTGATAAACTAGTTAGATTGCTGTGATATAACTGATTGCTGCCAATAAAGTTAGAAAAGGATTAGGTCACCTATTCACCCCCCCCCTCTAGGTGTTTAGGTACCATATCTTTCAGACCTCAACTGTGTAACCAAAACATCTCCTCTCGGCCGCCCCTAACGGACCCCGGGGTACTCCTCCAACCTGCAAGTTAGCACTTCGTATGCAATATTCCTAAGCAAGAAAACAACTAAAGAAACAGGCTTGGATGTCACAAACATCATACATGTTCTCTACTGTTGAGCATTTAATATTAGCACTATGCAACATGAATGCAACACCCGGGTTTCACCCAAGGCACCCTATAGCGTATGCATCTAGCACATCATCACATCAATTGGGTACTCATCACTTCCCCATTGGCATAAAGCCACAAACAAAGGGGGTAACACAATTCCCCCCACGACGCACATGCCGCCACAAAAACTCTTGCTAAGGCCCCACCCGCTCATGGTCTTAGACCCGGGCTTGCCTGCAAGCTCTGACATCTCATGTCAGGATTCCAACAAACACAAACTGACCGATTCTAAGAAGCCTTGCTGGACCCCACCCGCTCATGGCCTCATTGCCCGGGCTTGCCCCCATGCTTGGCATTCTCGTCAGTCTCACAGAAGGGGACTAGTCTCGCCGGGACACTCTCCACACATGATGTGTACGTCACGGGATAGCCAACAGACCACGGAGACACAGCCACGCCTTGGCACATCACAAACCAAGACAATTCCACCCTAGTCCCTCATTCGTACTGCAGCGTTCCAAGGAAACCATCTACCACTCATGCGGAGCTAACCTTGTCCACCAAGGAAACCATCTACCGCCATTGAAGAGCTAACCTTGTCCGGTTCCGGCTACACGTAGTCACTCGAGAAAAAGGGGAAAACATCACCACATCACAAACGGCATCTTGCCGCAACATATCTCTACGAATCCTTAAAGCTCGTATGCAACATCACCGAGTCGGACTAACGGTCGCGACTACGGCTTCACCCACCATGCCTAATCCACTAACAGAGCGGATCTCTAATGCAAAACATGCCGGGGACGGACTCAATCGACCCGGAGGTTCCTCTTGAACCTTGGCGACCCAAACCCCTCTCATTTGAGTGTTTGGTACCCAAAACTAAAAAAGAAAAGATGCTAAGACATGCATCCTAAAACCGAGAGGAGAAGTGTCGTTACCTTCCGACTCCTCTTCCTAGCCATGGACAAATAGCTGGATGAAAACCTTTGCAACGATCTAGCCTCCAAGGATCTGGACTCGGCTCGCGATTTGGAGCACTGAAGCCTCTCCAACAGCCGGATCTCCACTTCACCTTCTTCCTTGCTCTCACTTCTCTCTAGAATTTAGAAAGAGAACCACTCAAAAGAAAATGAGGGTTTCTAAGGGTCCAATCCCGAGTATATCCCATCAGGAATAACCCCCAGCCGTTGGATCCCTAAATAAATAAACGAACGGCTTTGATTCGGGCCTGAAAAGCTAAACCTGGGCCGGACACGGCCTGCGACACGCCCGTGTCCAGGGCCGTGTCCCCCATTCGTCGTCAAAACCGACGCGCCTGGAACAACACACAGACATCCAACACGCCCGTGTTCGACCTGACACGCCCGTGTCCCAAGTGACACGGCCGTGTGGTCGGCCGTGTGCCTCCATCGACACAGCCCCGAAAACAACCCGAGAACTACACGGGTACTGGACACGCCCGTGTCCTTGCCCGTGTCTACCTCAACACGCCTGGGCTCCAGGCCGTGTTCACCTGACACGGCCTCGGACACGCCCGTGTCCTAGGCCGTGTGCCTGTCTCGATACTTCGTCGAGCGAAGTTCGTCGACTGACCAACACGGCCTTGGACACGCCCATGTCCTAAGCCGTGTGCCTTGTCTCGACACATCATCGAGCGATGTCTCGACACTTCGTCGAGCGAAGTTCATCGACTGATTGACACGGCCTTGGACACGCCCGTGTCCTAGGCCGTCTGCCTTGTCTCGACACTTCGTCGAGCGCTGTCTCGACACTTCGTCGACTGGAGCCTGACACGCCCTGGGACACGCCCGTGTCCCAGGCCGTGTGCCCCCTTCCAAAAACCAATTTTCCTTCTCGTCGAACCCGAAATTAAATGGTACAAATTTTGGGGCGTTACAACTCTCTCCCCCTTAAAAGAATTTCGTCCCGAAATTACAAAACAAAGGGAACAAAACTTAAATGGTACCTGAAATGAAGAGTTTTGGATACTCTTCTAGCATGGATTATTCTCGTTCCCAAGATTGCTCCTCACGACCGCAGTTGTCCCATCGGACTTTCACGAGTTTAACCTCTTTATTCCGCAACTGCCGAGTCTCCGAATCCTCTATAGCAATTGGACGGACTCGCGTCCTCAAGTCTTCCTCTATCGGCACCGATGCCGGCTCGATCACCACACTAGCCTCCACTAAGGCTTTCCTCAAGACGGAGACATGGAAGACATCATGCAATCCACTCAGATCCGCGGACAACGCCAACCGATAGGCTGCTTCTCCCACCTGTTCAACAACTTCAAAAGGCCCCAAAAACCTTGGACTCAACTTCTTGAGTCGGTGAATCCGTGAGACGCCTTTGAATGGCTTGATCTTCAAATAGACCCAATCACCTACCGCAAACTCCAACTTCCTGTGACGAGCATTAAAGTATTTTGCTTGCCGGTCTTGCGCCACCTTCATACGCTCTTGAATGGTCTGTACCAACTCACAAGCGTCAACTACCACCTCTTTTCCCAAAATGTTGGTGTCTCCCGCCTCTGTCCAAGACATCTGTGTTCGACACCGTCGCCCATACAAAGCTTCGTATGGCGTCATTTTTATACTTGCTTGATAACTGTTATTGTACGCGAATTCCACCATGAAAAGGTGATCTTCCCACTTCTTGCCGAAGTCAAGAACGCACATTCTCAGCATATCCTTCATAGTACGGTTCGTTCTTTCGGTTTGCCCGTCAGTTTGAGGATGGAACGTCGTACTGAACTTTAGCTTCGTGCCCAAACTCTTCTAAACCAATCTCCAGTCCTTGGACGTAAACCGTCCATCTCGATCACTGACTATGCTCTTCGGAATCCCATGCAGTCGCACAATGTTGCGAACATACAACTCCACCAGCTTCTCCACGCTGTCCTCCTTCCGATTTGAGATGAAGTGGGCCACCTTGGTTAAGCGATCCACGATCACCCAAATAGCATCATTACCTTGATGCGATCTAGGCAGACCATGTACAAAATCCATGAAGATGTCATCAAATTTCCACTCAGGGATTGGAAGGGGCTTCAGGAACCCGCCCGGCTTCTGACATTCGGCCTTCACCAAGGCGCAAGTTTGGCAACGATTTACATACAAAGCTACGTCCCGCTTCAGCCCCGGCCACCAAAAGGATTTCTTCATATCCAAGTACATTTTGTACTGCCCGGGTGAATGGAGTACTTTGTGAAGTGAGCCTCAAACATCAACTCCTCACGGAGTTTGCCGAACTGCGGTATACAAACCCTTCCGTCCTTCCTCAAAATCTCATCAATCATCTCCCAGGCGTTGCTCTCGCCCTTTTGAGCCTCCAACACAAATGGTTGAAACTCCACATCCAACCGAGTCGCTTCCCGAATGCGATCGGACAAGTCATTTTGCATTTCAATCCAGTTCAACTGAGCCACGCTGGACTCGCCTCTCGCCACACATTCCAAACCAAGGGACTCCCATTCCCGAACCAACCGCTCATCATGAGCTTCGATCCAATTCCCTTGCCCCGAGTACTTTCTACTCAAGGCATCCGCCACCACGTTGGCTTTACCTGGCGTATACTGAATCGCCACCTCGTAGTCTCCAAGAAACTCAACCCACCTGCGTTGCCGCATGTTCAAGTCCTTTTGATCCAAGAGATACTTCAGGCTTTTATGATCCGTGAAGATCTCCACTTTTGCACCATACACATAATGTCGCCATATTTTCAACGCAAAAATTACCACCGTCAACTCCAAGTCATGGACGGGGTAATTCTTCTCATGAGGCTTCAACTGTCTAGACCCAAAAGCTATCACTTTGCCATGTTGTACCAAAACGCAACCCAGACCGCATACCGATGCATCACTGAAGATCTGAAATCCCTCGGTCCCTTGCGGTAGACTTAGGATTGGAGCCCTCATAAGCCTCTCCTTCAATGCCTCGAATGCTTGACTGCACTCTTGAGTCCACACAAACTTATGATTTTTACGAGTAAGTGAGGTGAGGGGTAGAGCTATCCGCGAAAAAATCTCCACGAATCTCCTATAATACCCGACTAGTCCAAGAAAACTTCGGATTTCCGCCACGGTCCTCAAAATTGGTCAATCTCTGATGGCTTCCACTTTTGTTGGATCCACTGCCACCCCATCCCCACTAATCACGTGGCCCAAAAAATGTCACCTTCTCTAACCAGAACTCGCACTTTGAGAACTTTGCATACAGCTGATTCTCCCTCAACACTTGCAATACCACTCTCAAGTGGGTCTCATGCACCACTTCCAATTTGGAATACACCAAGATGTCATCGATGAAGACAACCACAAAAGAATCCAAGTATTCCCGAAATACCCGATTCATAAGGTCCATGAACACAGATGGTGCGTTCGTCAGCCCGAACGGCATCACCGTAAACTCAAAGTGTCCATACCTCGTACCAAAGGCAGTCTTGGGTATGTCCTCGTCCCAAATTCGCAACTGATAATAGCCCGACTTCAAGTCCAATTTTGAGTACACCACCGACCCAACCAACTGGTCGAACAAGTCGTCTATCCGAGGAATCAGATACTTATTTTTAACGATCAGTTTATTCAGCTCTCGGTAGTCTATACACAGCCGCACACTACCGTCTTTCTTCTTTACAAACAACACCGGCGCGCTCCACGGCGAAGAACTGGGTCTGATATACCCTTGCTCCAACAGTTCCTGTAACTGTACTTTGAGTTCAGCCAACTCCTTTGGTGTCATCCTAAACGGAGGACGTGACACCGGCCTAGCCTCCGGCACTAACTCGATTGAGAAGTCGATCTCCCGCCGAGGAGGCGCTCCAGGAAGTTCATCCGGAAACACATCCTTGAACTCTGCCACTACGGCACTTCCTCAATAGACAACTAGGAGAGGCGAACCTCCAATAACGCTACCAGCGCTACACCACCCTGGTTAACCGCTCGCATCAATTGCATGGCCGAAATCAGGGAATAAGCCACTCCACAAAGGCCCTTAAATTTGACTTTCGCCTGCCCTTTGCTCCTTAGGGTCACTACCTTAGATAGGCAGTCAATACTAGCGCACTGCTCTGCAAGACAGTCCATGCCCAAAATGACATCGAACTTAACCAATTGTAAAATCGCTGCTACCAAAACGAAATCAACTCCGTCCAACTCCCAACAGATGCGCCCTTTGGCCCCGGTGGTCATAGATGAACCATTAGGCATGCGCACTTTCAGCTCTGCGTCCGCCGAGAAAGACTCAACTCCTATTCTCCGGATGAAGCTCTCCGCGAGAAAGGAGTGTGATGCTCCCGTATCGAACAATACCCTAGCGGGGTATCCGGAAACTAATACGAAGCCTACAACATAGATATCACACATAAAAGTCTAAAGGTATGAAGCACAAAATTAAGCTTAAATTTCCTCATACTTGTCACCACATCGGTTTGGCGGATCGCTTCCTGCTGTCCAAGGTTGTAGGTCCTTGGTTGCACCGGTTGGAACCGAGAAGCGCATGACTCCGCCATCTTCCCTTTCTCTACGGCACTGGGGCCGGAGCGCACAGTCTGCTCCTGCCTTGCCTCTTGCTCCGCTCCTCCTTGAGGACAAACACGAGCTATGTGTCCCACCTTACCGCAGTTGTAGCACGTCGGCGGTCCACTAGAGTGAGAACCTCCAGGCATCCACTTGCTCTTCTCACCGGATTTGGGAGTGTGAGGCTTTTTCCTCCACCTACTCCCTTCAGACTTTCCCTAGGATTGGGGAGGCTTCCCTTCCCCTTGCTTGGGAGTGAAACCCTTACGGCGTTGGGTTCGCTCCAGATCACTCTCCAATATCCTGGCAGCCTCAACTATTTCATTGAAACCAGCTCTCTTCATGGATATGAGGGGTTGCCTCAAATTCTCCCTCAGCCCCTGGTAGTAGAGGTTATCCCTCTCTACATCATCTGTCATCGTCGTTCCCGCGTAACGACCCAAACGGGTGAACTCCTACACATACTCGTCCACCGTCTTGTCTCGCTGCATTAAGTGCAGAAACTGCCTCTGAAGGGCCAACCGTGTAGAAATGGGAATGTACCTCTTTAGAAAAGCATCCCCAAACTCCTCCACTGACGGGGTGCGTCCAGGGAACTGGCGGCCGCTATGGCTCACCCACCGCAACTTGGCGTCTTCTTCCAACATGAACGCCGCATACTTAGATTTCTTTTCCTCTGGCGTCTCTGCCGCCCTCAAAAGCTCTTGAATTCGAACCCACCAATCCTCCGCATCCGTTGGCGTACCAACTCCCTTGAACGACGGGGGATGGAAACTCAGGAAATACTTCATGTGCCGGTCTCCATATCCGACAACCACCCTTTCCGCCAAAGGCTCCACTCGTCTGGCTTCTCTGCCTGGCACGGCCGTCGCCGTGTCCGGTGTAGCAGGGGTTGATACCTGAGCTGCCGCAGCAGCTTGGGCTGCCACCATCGCTTCTGCAAGCATGCAGCAGAAGTCGGCTAGGTTTACACCCGTGCCCAAAAGACTTGGAGCAGTGACACTGCTCGCCGAAAGTTCTTCTCTTGCTCTCGACGTACCCGCTTCGTTGCTTGCATTCTTCAAGAAAACAAGAAACAATGGATCAGTCTCTAATCTCAAGACTTAAACAAAAGGACACTCATGGTCCAGCGTTACTCTTATGTGGATAACTTCTTTACGCACTGACCTTGAATCAAACCTCCCTCTGATACCAAATTGTAACACCTCCCCTGTAATGATCGTATAATATGGGTCCGGCCGGGGCCCCACAACATACTGACGCCACAGCTTTAGTATTATAAGATGATATAACTACCCTCATACTCAAAACACTTTGCATAACACAGCGGAAACACAAGCAAGACTAGAAGTTATCCACCACTACAAGAGTAATAAGATGACCTTATGGCCTTACAATAAAAGAGAGTCCAAACTCACATAATACAACAATCATAAAAGTGCATAAGCACTCCTAGTCTACCTCGGCATGCAAGCCGGACAACATGAGTCTCAAACATGCAATATCATATAAGAAGAGACACAAAAGAGGGGAAACACTTCATGAGGCTTAGGCCTTTCTGGCCGGCGAACTAGCTCCTGCTTGTGATCCTTGCCCTGTAAAAATTATTAGTAACGTGGGTCAGCAAAGGCTGACCTCAACTGTGTAACCAACACATCTCCTCCCGGCTGCCCCTAACGGACCCCGGGGTACTCCTCCAACCTGCAAGTTAGCACTTCGTATGCAATATTCCTAAGCAACGAAAACAACTAAAGAAACAGGCTTAGATGTCACAAACATCATACATGTTCTCTACTGTTGAGCATTTAATATTAGGGCCTACTATGCAATATGAATGCAACACCCGGGTTTCACCCAAGACACCATATAGCGTATGCATCTAGCACATCATCGCATCAATTGGGTACTCATCACTTCCCCATTGGCATAAAGCCACAAACAAAGGGGGTAACACAATTTCCCCCACGGCGCACAGGCCGCCACAAGGAACTCTTGCTAAGGCCCCACCCGCTCATGGTCTTAGACCCGGGCTTGCCTGCAAGCTCTGACGTCTCATGTCAGGATTCCAACAAACACAAACTGAACGATTCTAAGAAGCCTTGCTGGACCCCACTCGCTCATGGCCTCATTGCCCGGGCTTGCCCACATGCTTGGCATTCTCGTCAGTCTCACAGAAGGGGACTAGTATCGCCGGGACACTCTCCACACATGACGTGTACGTCACGGCATAGCCAGCCGACCACGGAGACACAGTCACACCTTGGCACATCGCAAACCAAGACAATTCCACCCTAGTCCCTCATTCGTACTGCAACGTTCCCGCACACCAAGGAAACCATCTACCACTCATGCGGAGCTAACCTTGTCCACCAAAGAAACCATCTACCGCCATTAAGGAGTTAATCTTGTCCGGTTCCGGCTACACGTACTCACTCGAGAAAAAGGGGAAAACATCACCACATCACAAACAGCATCTTTCCACAACGGATCTCTACGAATCCTTAAAGCTCGTATGCAACATCACCGAGTCGGACTAACGGTCACGACTACGGCTTCACCCACCATGCCTAATCCACTAACGGAGCGGATCTCTAATGCAAAACATGCCGGGGATGGACTCAATCGACCCGGAGGTTCCTCTTGAACCTTAGCGACCCAAACCCCTCTCATTTGAGTGTTTGGTGCCCAAAACTAGAAAAGAAAAGATGCTAAGACATACATCATAAAACCGAGAGGAGAAGTGTCGTTACCTTCCGACTCCTCTTCTTAGCCATGGACAAATAGCTGGATGAAAACCTTTGCAACGATCTAGCCTCCAAGGATCTGGACTCGGCTCGCGATTTGGAGCACTGAAGCCTCTCCAACAGCCGGATCTCCACTTCACCTTCTTCCTTGCTCTCACTTCTCTCTAGAACTTAGAAAGAGAACCGCTCAAAAGAAAATGAGGGTTTCTAAGGGTCCAATCCCGAGTATATCCCATCAGGAATAACCCCCAGTCGTTGGATCCCAAAATAAAGAAACGAACGACTTTGATTCGGGCCTGAAAAGCTAAACCTGGGCCGGACACGGCCTGCGACACGCCCGTGTCCAGGGCCTTGTCCCCCATTCGTCGTCAAAACCGATGCGCTTGGAACAACACACGGGCATCCGACACGCCCGTGTTCGACCTGACACGCCCGTGTCACAAGTGACACGGCCGTGTGGTCGGCCGTGTGCCTCCATCGACACAGCCCCGAAAACAACCCGAGAACTACACGGGTACTGGACACGCCCGTGTCCTTGCCCATGTCTACCTCAACACGCCTGGGCTCCAGGCCGTGTTCACCTGACACGACCTCGGACACGCCCGTGTCCTAGACTGTGTGCCTGTCTCGACACTTCGTCGAGCGATGTCTCGACACTTCGTCGAGCGAAGTTCGTCGACTGACCGACACGGCCTTGGACACGCCCGTGTCCTAGGCCGTGTGTCTTGTATCGACACATTGTCGAGCGATGTCTCGACACTTTGTCGAGCGAAGTTCATCGGCTGATTGACACGGCCTTGGACACGCCCGTATCTTAGGTCACGTGCCTTGTCTCGACACTTCATCGAGCGCTGTCTCGACACTTCATCGACTAGAGCCTTACACGCTCTGGGACACGCCCGTGTCCCAGGCCGTATGCCCCCTTCCAGAAACCAATTTTCCTTCTCGTCGAACCCGAAATTAAATGGTAGAAATTTTGGGGCGTTACAATAATAATAAGAGCTAGTTCTGAACATGCTATCTGGATATCCAACATTATCAGGGACACTTTAGGCTATACTCCCCTTTGGTATGATGGAGATCAGACTGCTGAGTCTGGTTGTCAACCAGCTCAACTTGAAGCACCTCATGCTACTGGTACTCATGATGCTGAGCAAACCATGTATAATCCTGCATCACAAGTTACTTTTGAGACTATCCAAGCAGCTGTCCAACACATATACAGTCCTCCACCATCTGTTCAAAATGTTATATATGAAGAGGTGAAAATGCCTGAATCTGTTATGATTAAAGAAAAAGAAGCTCAGCTTTCAAAGAAAAGGTTTAGAGAACAAGCAGAAACTAGACCTGATTTTGAGCAGTGAAGTCCAACCTCCAGATCTATAATTCTCACTGCATGGAAGGCAGTCAATGCCAATGCTACAGATAGGGGAAAATGGTATCAAGAGTAAGAATGAGCTAACATTTGAAGCAACAAGAGGTTATCCAGAAGTTCAGACAAGATCTGAAGAAAGGAAAGATTCCTGCTAATTCTATTGAGCCCAGTAAATATTTCCCCAAGCCTGAGTGGTAGGAGATTATATCTCTGAGTGGTAGGGCTTTGTGCCTGAGGTAGGACTTAAAGAAGTCCAAGAGATCCTGAGGGATCTGAGTTGTAAGTTCTTTTGAGCTGAGTTGGAGAAGTTGCCTTGTCTAACAAATTGTTAGAAAGGTGGGAGAGATAGTGGATGTACCCATAATCTGAAGAATCAATATAAATTTCATGTATGATGTTTGTGATTGTCTTAAAAGCTAAAGTTAAATAAATCACAACACACCAAAGAACAGTAAAAGTTTAAAAAGACTTAAAAACCGATTCACTCCCCTTTAGGTGTTTAGATACTCTTGAAACTAAATACTTTCACATCATATGACTCACCAAGAGCATACAGGCAAGCATCTGGGATCGTGAAGGATTTTATGGCCCCAGGTTGGGGAGAACCCAAGAACATCGTTGGGTTTGCACCACCCCGAAGCAAATTGTCGACGCCCGCTCGCACCCGGGCTCCTTTGACTTCATAACACCCTCTTGCGAGTCCAAGAGTTTAGGTGGTGCTAAGCCTTGCAGATAGTAGACGAGCGGTACAAAAATGTTACCTCGTCAATGGGGGTAAGCCCCTTGCCAGATGGCATTGTCGTCGGATTAACGACGATGGTCTTGCCTGCATGCGGATCTCGCCTAATCCTCTTGGCCTTTTTAACATGCCTTGAGGAGGAACCCAAAGGTTTGCCGGAAGCCCATGAAAGGAGCCCAATAGCGGAGGACTTATTATTCTCACGTGGGGTGGCAAGGCAAGCCTGCAAGTCTTTGGAAAGAGGCATCACGCATCAAGGGTAGAGGGGGGGGGGGAGGAATTGGGTTTGCAAGGCGCCCTCTACCCCCCTTATTTCGACCTATATATAGCGTTTGGGGGGACCTACCAAAAGATTATCTCCAGACAGGCTCCAACTCACCAAATATTTGAGGTTGGACTTTTCTTTTTGAGTTTAAAAGAATCTCGCAAAGAGAGTGAATTGTGTACAACCTCATATTTGCCAAGTGAGACCCGTCGTACAGATCAAGACAGGCATGGTAGTCTAAGGCGAGCCAATAAGCGAATGGAGTGCATGCCCCTCCTCGATTCACCCAGAACGAGTGCCACAAGCAACTAAGTGGCGAGTGGGCGACTAGGTTCGCACTCGCCCCAGGCCCAGAGCATGTGGTGCGCGAGTGGGGTGACTCGGCCCGCGCTGGCCCCCGACCCGAGACGCGCTGCCTGTGCTAATCTTACAAGGCACTTGCTGCCCCATGCGAGTGGTAACACCGTAGTTGATTCACCCATGGGCAATTCCTCGAGAGACCCATTTAGGCCTGTTCATAACCCTTTTAAACACCGGAGTTCCGCTATTAGCAGGCCAATTTGGGCTGCGGATAGTAAAATAAAAAAGGCAGGATTCCACTAATAGCAGACCTGGTTTGGAAAACTATAAATATAACCTAATGACACCTTTGGATGAGGGTGTTTTTGGTAATTCTCCCCAGGGATTGACTCTTATTGGTTCCAAGTGACCTCCAAGAAGCCCGGCTCAGTATTGGCTAAGTAGGGAAAGCTCTTTGAGATCTTCTGGGTGTGTGGTGGGACCTTCTCGCTGCAGCTCAGAGGTCAGTTTCTAGTCCCGAACCACCGGTCAAGTACTCTTACTTGGGAGAAGTAGGTGTGGGTTACCCAATTGGTCTGAACTCCTCTTGGAGCCATGTTTTCGGTTCCAACAACCTAGATCACCAATTTTCATAAAATGACGGGCGTGCCCACCGGGTAGTCCGAGCAGCTCGGGCAGGATGCCCGACGGTGGCTGCGGGCGTCGACGAGCGTAGGAGGTGGCGGCGGCCGCCGGCGTGGGCATACTCGCACGCGTTGCGAGCCCAAGGGGCGCGCGCGGAATGCGCGGTGGGCATGTGCGCGCCCGAGGATCGCGCACGAGCGGCGTGCGTCGCGCTCGCTCCGACTTATTGTGCTTGTGATCGGGGCGGCCCGTGTACGTGCGTGCTTCTTCTTGCGAGGTTGGTTGGTCGCCTTGGACTGGCTGGGAAATGTTGGAGGGGATCTCTATCTAGCCTCTTAAGTTTGCAAGTCCATTTAGGGCGAGCCCACAAATGAGACTTAATTTCATTGATTTTAAAAAGTTGATAGATCAAAATCATGCCAAAAAAAAAGTTGAGTAATTGATTTAAGAAAATGAAAAAGTCGAAGGACTAATTTTATCATTTTGCTCAGCAAGATTCCCACTCAATAATCAGCTAAAGAATCAAAACATAAAGGTGCATGACCTCCTCAATATGCCTACATTATTTAATCTCAAAGTTTGCAATTTTTGACCTCTTGTCATAAAGAAATCATCTCTTTCTCTTAAGTCCGATGCGCAGCCTCCCCGTCCTAAGAATTTCTTGGAAAAACATTAGAGATGCCAATAATGTTGATTTATATGCTTATGGAGGAAATGGGCTTACATTTGATGCAAATTATTATCATTAATTAATTGCTAACCTTTGCATTGTTCTCCTCTTTGAAGCCCTAAATATTTTGTGCAGATCTCCTTCTCGCAAGCCCCATTCGTCGGTTAATCCCTAACATTTTTGTCCCTCATGTCTCTCGCCAGTGAATACCTAGTCGCCCTTCCCCTCACGTTTATCGCCGGTGAGGCCTTTTTTTTCTCGTGAAATTTCATTGCCCCTCACTTGAATGTACGGTTACTCCTGCTCTATTGGACAAGTGAATGTCAATGCTGGATATTGGAATGGTGATGACTTCTTGCTGTAATACTTATCTTGCTAATAGCAATTCAAAATTTTCAAAAAAAATATTTCATATAACTAACATGATTTTTATTCGACAGGTAGGATCAAATGTGTATTTCTTCAATTTTTGATAGCTTGTACTAGGGATATAAGTAAGTAAATATTTCAAAAAGATAATGATTACATAGGTATGCCTCCTTATTTATATAAAATGAGGGAGATGAGAGAATACAATATGTGATGTGAGACTAAATAAGTATTTGTGCGGTTAAGCAGTTTGCCACTGTCAAACCGCAACACTGTACAAAGGACTGCTAACTGCCAGACCGCCTGCTAGCTGCCAGGCCACCACTTCTAGCTGCCAGACCGCCTGGTAGCCGCCAGGCCGCCACTGCTAGCTGCCAGACCGCCTGCTAGCCGCCAGACCGCCACTGCTAGCTGCCGGATCGACTGCTAGCTGCCTAACCGCCAATGCTAGTTTCCTGACCACAGCTGATGCAGCAAGCCACTAGACCGCTGTTGCTAGGATAAGATACCAGAGAACCAAACCGCCTGAACAAACAGCCAAACCGCCCGAACAACTAGCTGCCTGACTAGAAAGACAAACCGCCCAACTTTAACACTCCCCCTCAAGCTGTAGAGTATATGTCAACCATGCGGAGCTTGCTACAAACATCTGAAGCGGAAACTGATTTTGTGAAGAAGTCTGTCAGTTCTTTATCAGAAGTGACAAAGGGAGTACATATCTGATTTTTCAACATCTCCTCCCTAATGAAATGACAATCAACCTCAATGTGATTTGTCCTCTCATGAAAGACGTGATTCTTTAATATGTAAATGGCGGCTTTGTTATCACAGAATATAGAAAGAAGATGATCATGGACTTCTCTCAAGTCAAACATAAGCGCTCGTAACCATTTCAACTCATAGTTAGTTGAAATCATGCTCCTATACTCTGCTTTAGTACTTGACCTTGAAGCCACTGTTTGTTTCTTGCTTTTCCACCTAACAAGGTTTCCTCCTACAAAGGTGCAAAAACCTGATGTAGACTTTCTAACTTCTTTATTATCAGCATAGCTGACATCAAAATACGTTTCAATCTTCAGATGATTATTCTTCTGAAATAATAAGCCCTTTCCTAGAGACCCTTCCACATACTCCAGAATTTTCATGGCAGACCGAAGATGTCACTCTCTAGGATTCTGCATAAACTGACTGACATTTTCAACCGCGTAACAGATATCTGGTCTAGTAACAGCCAGATATATGAGTTTGCCTACAAGATATCTATACACAGCGAAATCTGGAAGAAGAGAACCTTCAGTCCACCCCTTATCATCTCCAACCGTTATCGGGCAATGAGCAGGTTTCGTGCCAAGAAGACCGGTCTCCTTTAAGAGATCTAGCACATACTTTTGTTGTGAAAGAACCACCGAGTTCCTCTTTCGTGAAATCTCAATGCCCAGAAAGTATTATGGAAGTCTCATATCATTAGTAACAAAATGTTATCGAAGATGTCATTTGGCTAGATCAATGTCTTCTTTATCATCACCAGTTAGAAGAATATCATCAACATAGATAGCAAGAACCACAAGGCCTTTAGTAGTATTGCGACCAAGCTCGTGGACTCTGCTTTAAATCATAAATCTCCTTCCAATCTTGCATACCTGAGACCCCCCCCCCGGAGGAACATACCCAGGAGGTTGCTCCATATCAACCACCTCTTGTAAATCACCATAATGGAAAGCATTCTTCATATCTAACTGAGACATCTCTCATTCTAGATTAACAACTGCAGATAAGAGAACATGTATAGTACTGATGCAAACAACAAGAGAAAAAGTATCAAAGAAGTCTACCTCATACATCTGAGTAAACCTTATTTCCACAAGCCTCGCCTTATAGTGAACAACCAAGCCATCTAGAAGATACTTAGCAATAAAGACACACTATCAGCCAACCACATCAACTCCCAGAGATGGGGGAACAAGAGTCCAAGTATCTCTCTCAGTTAATGTGTTCATTTCTTCATCCATAGCATCTTTCTAATGAGGAATGACAAGAGATTCTTGATATGTAGCTGGTATAACAGTAGAACAGATATCAAGAGCAAAACGCTTGCCAATAGGGGAAAGCTGAGCATAAGAGACAACCACATCAATAGGATGCTTAATGAATTGGCAAACACACTTCCGCAGGGCAATGCGAAGATCAAGATCACTCATATCCAAGGGAGGCAATTCACTGTCAGATGAAAGGAGGGACGAGAACAAGTACAGAAGGCTCTAAGTGCAAAGAATCAGTCTCGAGAGAAAGAGACGGTACAACAGGAACAATTGTAGAAAGAACTGGTTCCGGCAAAGATGCTGAGATAATATGCATTGAATAAGAAGTATCAGAAGACAAGAGAGAAGAAACAGGAGAAAAATGTTGCGTATCTTCAAAGAAGGTAACATCAGTAGACACGTACTGTTTGCGTAGAAGAGGATCAAAACAACGATATCCCTTCTGAGTTGGACAATAACCAAAGAATATGCATTTAACAGAACATGGAGAAAGTTTGTCACGACTAGGAGAAGGTATGTTGACAAATGTCGTACATCCAAAAATTTTAAGGGGTAAAGGAAATGGCTCAACCTTGGGATACAAAATGAAAAATGGAGTCTTTCCCTGAAGAACAGAAAAGGGTATCCAATTAATAAGATAACAGGAGAGAAGAACAACATGACCCCATAGGACCGAGAAACATTCATTTGTAATAGAAGGCTGCGAGCAACATCTAAGAGATAACGATTCTTGCGTTCAACAACGTCATTCTGTTGAGAGGTAAAAGGGCAAGAAGTTTGATGAACCGAACCATGGTTTGCACAAAAATCAGAAAATTGTCGGCCGATATATTTTTTGGCATTATCAGTATGAAGAACTTGAATATGCACCTTAAACTGTGTCAAGATCTCATTATAAATGGCGGTAAACACAATGTAAAGTTCAAAACGATCTTTCAAGAGATAAAATCAGGTACATTTGGAGAAATCGTCAATGAAAGTGACAAAGTATAAGTTACCTCTACCAACAGTGGTAGTAGGAGCACGACCTCAGATGTTAGAGTGAACTAGTTCAAAAGGACTTGAAGAACTATGTCTCGTTCATGCTTGGAAAGAAGAGCGATGATGTTTGCCAAAATGACAGGCTTCACAATTCAAAGGGGAACCCTGTTGAGGAAGATCTAGAAAAAGTTGGTGGATGAGGCGAGAAGGAGGGCGGCCAAGACGACGATGCCATTGTTGAATGGATGAAGAAGCAGAAAGAGCAATGTCATGGTCAAGAAAGAAGAGGTCACCACTCACAGTCTCAGTAGTAATCGTAGCGTTTGAGACAGAATCAGAGAAATAACAAGTGGTGACGGTAAAAGTAACCGTGCAATTTAACTGAGTGCAGAGATCATGCACATAAAGTAAATTGCACGGGAAAGTGGGGACATAGAGAGTGTCCTTGAGCAACAAAGATGTAGAGAAATGCACAGTGTCAACACCATGAACACGAGCAGAAGTCCCATCTGCAATAACAACAGGAGATAGCCTATTCTGGTTAGTCAAAGAGGAGAACAAACAAGAGTTGTCAATCATATGACAAGTGGCACCAGAGTCAATAAGTCACTTATCAGAGGAGGCCACAAGAGCATGAGCAGTAGAGGAGAGAAGGGAAACCATCTCAAAAGGAACAAAGAAACTGCGCGACTAAGAAAGAGCGAAGCCAAATTGAACAGGACGACAAATAAGTCGCAGAGAGCCAGCGACCAAGAGAAAGAGAGAGCAGAGACTCAAACTACACGGTTTGAAGAGAAGCTGGGAGAACCAGACACTAAGAAAAGAAACCAAGAAGAGACCGCGTGAGAAGACCACACGGGAAGAGAAGTCGCAGCGACCAAGGAGTGAACAAACAGCGCGGGAAGACCACACGGTCACGGTGATAACAGACCAGCGACAAGAGAAGAGGACGCGGCCAAGATGTGGAGCCCACAATGTTTAGAGAAGCCGCAACGACAAGAGAAGTCGCTGCTAGAAGAAACACAGAAGAGGAAAAGTCGAAGCAGGACAACAACAGAGAAGCCGCGCAAACAAGAAAAGAAGTCGCGCGAACAAAAAAGAAGCCGCAAAGAAGAAGAAGAAGAAGAAGAAATAGAAGAGAAAGAGTCCGCACGGTTACGGTGACAACACACCAATGACAAGGAAGATGTTGCGACCAAATTGTGGAACACGCAACAGAGAAGAGAAGCCATGCAAACACTGCAAGAGCACAAAGAAGAGAGACCGTGCGAGTAGAGAAAACAACTCGCGCAAGAAGAAACAAGCCGCGAGAAGAAACAACCTGCGGGGAAAGGAGAAAGAAGAAACCTTGAACAACTAAGAGACCGCGCAAATAGAACAAGTCGTAAAGAAGAGCTGGTAAGGAAGTTTTTTTAACGTGTAAAACCCCAAAAGGTAAAAAATCACGTGCGGATAGCTGGCGAGTGGGGCAGGCAGGCCTGCACTTGCCCAAGAGCAATTGGTGTGCATATTATGGGCGAGTGGGGCGGGCAGGCCCGCACTCTCCCAAGAGAAATTGGTGTGCGGGTTGCGGGCGAGTGGCACAGGCAGGCCCGCACTCGCCTGTAATGTCGCTGATTTTTTCGATGTTTGTTTTAAATTTCCTTAGTGACAAAATAATGATGTTAGAGCGTTACGTTGATGCGTAGTTAACAGGCGCCGTTGTTGGAGCGTGATTTTGCTCATCGGAATCCAAGATTTTGACTCGGTGGATTTTAGTAGGTTGATGTTGGTTGTAACTTCGAGAAACTTTAACCCGAGTTTGGTTTTTTGAATCTTAATTTCGACTTCGTCGTTGGTTTTGTAGCATCGGTATTTAGCCTTGGTGCTAATTTTGTGAAAATCCGAGGTGGTTTGGATTTTCCGGTCGTTTGGACTTTAGCAATTAATAATACTGTAATGTTATATATATGTACTAGCATCTTCGAACGGGCTCCGCCCGTTCTCGATGCGTCGTTGCGGGCTTCACCCGCAACCAAGCGGGCTTCGCCGCTTGGCAACAACATTGGTAGTGGACGACAACATGTGTCGTGTACTACGATATTGGTCGTGAGTGCAACATTTATCGTGGGTGACGACATTGGTCGTGGGCGGCGATATTGTTCGTGGGCGGCGACATTGTTCGTGGGAGGCGACATTGTTTGTGGGCGGCGATATTATGTGTCAGGATGTTTATAAAATTAGGCAGATAGTACCCGGAGTCAGTAGATTTTAACGTAATTCTTGACTTCCTCCGTACTCCATTGTTGAAATATGCGTTAATGGGTTCTGATTGTTGAAGAGTAATGTTTGAACGATCAATTACCGGACTCTATATAAAAGCTCATTAATTGTTTCAACACAATAGTGGAAACACACATTCTAGTAGGCTGTGCTTAGTAAATCCAATATATAACAATATGTATGTATGTACACACACAAATGAGAGCCCATATAGTGAGTGCAGATAAATGGTTCCAATATTTTATGAGTGGTGTCACTATGTAATGGTGGGAATCAAGAGTAGATGAGATCCAATGGCTGAAATTGAGAGAATGCCTACTTGCCAAATTAGCACTAACATGTAAAGGGTATGCACATGCAAATCATTAACCTTGTAATGAAGCTCTTAATGACAGAAAGAAATACTGCACTGAGTCACTTAGCAAGCTGGAAGATAAAAATTTAAGGATTCTAGTTACAGTAATTAAAAATCATTAAAGCTGGAAAAATAAGCTTCAATGAACAAACATGAATGCTCACACATCTTTACCATTTGCCAAAGATAACAAAAAACTATCAAAAGACAAATGGATTATGAGTGGGTGGCGCCCGCATTCGAGCTGGTTGCGTCCACGTTCTTAAATTTATTATTTTAGTTGATATTCTTCTTATTTTACTTCATTAAAGATTTTCTGCTCCTACTATGGTGGATTTTTATTCCACAACTCATACGACACCTAAAAGTTGAGATCTTGCAAGATAACATCGTCATTTCAAGTCTATTTTCTTGGTGAGCTTAACAAATCAAATCTTTAATGGCAGAAGGCCTGTTTTACTGTGCTGGCAAAATCGAGAGAATTGAACAACTCACAGCCACTCCATTGTGGAAGATGAAAATTACCATGGAGGAGGTGGTAGAAAGGTTTATTGTATTAGCATGAAGTTTGATATCAACACAACCTGCTCATTCACACAACATAATTTGAGTCAGTAAAATAATCAAACATCTTCAATGCACAACAATATAGAGATATTATATAAGTACGCCATTGGCGGTATTTTTTCTTGTAGCAACAATAAATAGTTATTCAAACATTATGATGTAAATTAACCATGAAATGTTTCACCAGAGCCTTCCAAATTGACAGTTTTATGGTAATTTCAATGAAAATGAGAGTAAAAAATTATGAAATCAAAGCAATAAAGGGAAGAAGCAGCAGCTGCGGCCGTGCGCCGAGCGATCCTGCACCTTTGCATAATCCCGCACCTTTGCTTTAAACGTCTTTCAGCTTGATGATTAAAAAAAACATAGAGTAGGAGCATACCGGAGGTGCTTCCTGTGGCGTCTGCAGGAGGAATGTTCAACAGCGTGTTGAGGAGTTAAAGGGAAGAAGCAGCAGCAGCTGCCGTGCGCCGAGCGATGCTCTAGGGGTGTGCGGAAGGAAGTATGAGGCGGGAGAGGGAAATGATTTAGGGAGTTGAGGAGTTAAAGAGAAGAAACTGTTGCTGCCATGCGCCGATCGATGATGCTTTCGGAAAATTTTTTGGTATGTGTAGCGTTCCCTGTGCTAGGAGCGCGTTTAAATAGCGCTTTCAAAAATGCGGGGCCCACTTCATTTTCGGGTTTCTCTCTTCTTCCCTAACATAACCTGGAAAACCTAGGCGATCGAAGTGGAAAATCGCCGGGCCAATCGAGGCGAACTCCAGCAGATTTCCCTCAGATTTTGTGGGGCGAACTCCGGCGAGTCCTACATTTTACTGTAGATGTCGTCTTTAAACAACTATTCCTCTATGCGCGATCGCAATCTCCGGCAGCTTTCCAGGCACATTTCTCACTGAAGGAGCGCTTGAGAAGAAGCATGTGTGATTATTTTTCCAGCAATAGGATAGAGCGATCTTTTGCCATCTCTTTCCATATGTTGAACTATTTTTCAGAACTGTATTTCAAGTGAATGTTTGTGCAACTGTACTTCAAATGATTGTTTGTGCAACTCTATTTCAAGTGATTGTCATTCCAACTATATTTCAAGTGATTGTCATTACAACTGTATATAGAACTATATGTCAGGTATAATATACGTCTGTATTTGCATATAGTATAATATACAACTGTATTTCAGATATAATATACAACTGTATTTGCATATAGTGTAATGTACAACTATATTTCAGATATAATATACAACTGTATTTCATATAGTGTAATGTATAACTATATTTCAGGTATAATATACAACTGTATTTGCATATAGTGTAATGTACAAGTGTATGTCAGATATAATATACAATTATATTTTGTTATATTGTAATGTACAACTGTATTTCAGGTATAATAAAAGACTATAAGCTTGGCTTCTTCTATTGTCCATGGAGAAAGGGAATAATAGTGGTCAAATGGAGGAAGAAATTGGTGTAAATATTTCTTTGCCCTTCCTTCTTGACTTGAGAAAGGGAGTCTTTCTTTCATGATCGATTTGAGAAAGTGGTTAATGTATTTTTTTAACATGCAGATCAAAAAAGAACATCTATGTTTTCCTGTTGTCCATTCGGAGGAAGATGCATATGCTTTGTATTGTCAGTACGCTCACAAAATCGGTTTCAGTGTTCGTAGGCAACATATTATTTATTACACACACACCAGAATTATCAAAGTCCGTGAATACAGTTGCTCAAAGGCAGGAAAGAAACACACAAAACCATCACCGATTAAATATCGCAAATTAGATACTCGGACTGGTTGTCTTGCATGTTGTCATTTTAAAACGGATACAGATGGTAAGAACTGGACGGTTGCAAAGTTTGTGGAGGAGCACAATCATCCCCTTGCATCTGAGAAAGAACAGCATTTGTTGAGGTCACATCGAAAGGTATCGGATATGCAGGGCAATCTATTAAAAAATATGTCAGAGGCTGGTATAAAAACAGTGCATGCGTACAATTTTCTCTCCAAAGAAGTTGGAGGTGTTCAAAACGTCGGTTTCACCAAGACTGATGCCTATAATTATGTGCAACGCGGTAAAAAAACTTTGATTGAAAGTGGTGATTCGACTAGTTTATTGAAGATACTACAAGCAAGACAACATGAGGATAATATGTTCTCATATGAAGTCCAGACAGATGAACAAAATAGGTTGACCGGGTTTTTTTGGATTGATGGGCGTGGTAAGATTGATTATGATTATTTCGCTGATGTTATTATTTTTGATACCACTTACAGATTAAATAAATATAATTTGGCGTGTGCTGTATTTATTGGTGTGAACAATCATTGGCAAAGTGTTTGTGTTGGTTGCACTTTCATTGCAGAAGAAACCATTGATTCTTTTTGCTGGGTTTTTGAAACATTTCTTAAGTTCGTTGGTGGTAAACAACCTACAACAATTTTTACTGACCAAGATCAAGCTATGGCGGTTGCAATTGAGCGTGTTCTCACCACCAGCCGGCATCGATTATGCCAATGGCACATCTCAAAGAAAGCTCCTTCTAAAGTCCATTGCTTCAACCACGATAAAGGTGTTCGAGGTTTATTCCACCAATGCATGAGCAAGTGTGACTGTGAGTATGAGTTTGATCATTATTGGAATGAAATGATGTTGAAAGGAAGTTTACATGACAACAAATGGTTGCGAGACCTATACGCAGTTAGGAGGAAGTGGTCAACTGCGTATAACAAGGATATGTTGGATCTTGGCATTTTGTCGACACAACGGAGCGAATCGGCAAATCATGGATTGCATGGTTGTTCCAAGGCAACCAGCTCTATTGTAGAGTGTTTCATTGGGTTGGAGAAACTAGTTTCAACATGGCGGAGAGCTGAGTTTGACGAAGATTTTAAGTGCACGCAGGGTACTCTCAACTTAAACTATAAAGGTTTCATGCTACTGAAGCAGGATTCGAAGGTTTACACAAGGAAAATGTTTTCTATCTTTGAGAAATCATTCATGGAGGGGGGCTGTTGGAGTTAGTATAGTCGATGAGACGAAATACATGGATAATAGTATTTCATATGTGACCTCGCAGTGTGATGAAAGTGTTGACGGTAAAAGATGGTTTGTAAACTTCAATGTTATTACCGACGAAGCTACATGTTCTTGTCGAGGCTTTGAAACAAAAGGTATTCTATGCAAACATGTTTTGCGAATATTCATTCATAGAAATATAAAGCATATTCCCGACCAATATTTTCTCAAGCGATTCAGTTTGCATGCTAAGAAAGGTATCTACCTTCCATACTCATCTTCAATGGCCCAATCCGATTCAAATGTGGTTTTCAGGAACCATTTAATGAGATTTACATATAATTTAGCCTTACAAATTGAGAGCTGCCAACCGGCAAAGGAACTTGTTATGACATCCATGAATGATTTGGCACAAAAGGTTCAGTCTATGGTCGTTGGGGGTGGGGGTGTCAAACATAATGGGAAAGAGGCAACATTATAAAGGGACCCGCCAAAAAAGCGACCAAAAGGGGTTTCGAACGCACGAATAAAATGACATTGGGAGAAGAACACTAGAGCATCAAGTACTTCTTTTTATCTTAATATTTTCGAAACCAAGTTCATTACTGCATGTATAACGATACTTGTTTTTCCAATGTAGGAAATCAACAAGGTGACCTGAAGAGCAAAGCAATCCCTATGAATGATAATACTTCCAAATCAAAGATCTACAACTTCTTCGGTTCTCCAGAACCTGTGCACCAGTCAACCCCACAGGCCACTCCTGCAGATATTGATTCTTAAGAGAACTTTGACTTAGATTTGTCTTTTAATTTTTGTAGTATCCCAGATGTTTTCAAACCTTAAAGTGAATCACCTTATTTATGTATTTATTGTTTCCGGTTAAAATTTGAAAAAAAAACACATATTGCATTGAAATATGCACACCACATTCTCCAGATTCATATCACTTGAAGTATCTACAAGAAAACATAGCAATTAGTTATGATAAACCAGCCGCCTCCATTTGCCGCAACACAGGAACGGTTATGGTACTCAACTGTCAATGTTATTTGCAACATACATTCATTCATTCATAGCAACTAGTTATGAGAAACTACAGCCAAAAAATGGAGAATCAAGCACTGATGTTAGTATTAATTATGTTTGAAAAAGCCCGAAGAATATCCGCTGTGATTTCTGCACGAAATTGTGGCATCTCTTTACACCAATTCTTTTTTTCTTGCCATGAAATAGTCTCGGCCGACAACGCCTCTTCCATGAATTTCATGACGAACACGCCGCAGTCATCCCCATTATCTTGTTGCGGCAAATTGGGAACCTCGTTAATAGGCCACATGATAATATCTGCTGGCAACGCTTCACTAACCTCCTCGTATAAAGTCTTAACCTGCATGACCAGTAATTGTCAGAAAAAACATTATTTTTTTGGCCTTCAATTGTCGTATGAGTGTGTACTAGTGTGAAATTGTACCAAGTCAGGAAGGTTGGAACGATGACGACCACTTTTAAAGGAGTCGTAGAAATCCCAACATTGTTCCTTTTGCCGACACACTAGCAGTGTCTAATGGCTTGACACATGACATGGCATAAGCACGACATCAGAAGTCGTGACACTTGCCAATGTTATATGGCTCAATAGGATCTTGCTATTTGCCACCTTGTTACTCTTATAATACTGCACAATGAGGTGACAAACATTAATAATTTCAGACTTAAACATAAAATAAGTGCATTACAAAAGAGGAACAAAATGAAGAACGTACTGCATGTTTTGGCGAAACATATAAAAAGGACTTCATTCCATCAGATGACCTACTCTGCTTCGAACCAAGGAAGACAGCGTATGCATCGATGTGAGCGTCCGTTATCCAAGCCGTCCCCAATAAATCATCCACATTCCCTCGAGTCATCACAATGTTACCACTCGAGAAAATAACATCGGACCTGTAGTAATAGTTAAAATCAGTATGAGATGGATAAGCAACTATATGTACGAAAATACGTATATGATAAGAAATAATTACCTGTCCTTGAATTCACTAAGGACGAAATCAATGTTACCTCGAATTTGAGGGTTTATATGTGGTTTACCGGGGTAGGTAGGAACCATTTTAAGACCCTTCTTCCGCCTATATGCAATTTTTTTGACTCGAACAGAAGATGATTCTTTGGCTGGGCTTTGAAGTGTAATGATCTGGGGTGTGGATGATGTGGGTGCTGTGGGTGATGTGGATGATGTGGGTGAGACATTTTTCTGGGGTTTGGATGATGTGGGTGATGTCGGTGATGGTGCATGGCGATGGAATTGGGACATCCCATCTTGCAACTTTTTAAACCAGGTTTCACAGAATTTTTTCATGGAGACTTCCACTTTATCAACTTCTTCCCGTATATAAACTCGAAGCCGAGATTCCATTGAGTTCCAATCTTCCCCTGTATTTTCTCTTTTCACCTTCTTCTTCACTTTTTCCATCCTCCTAAGCAATCTACCTTCACTCTTAGCAGCAATCTTTTTCCTCGTCTCCTCGAACTTCTTTTTCTCCTTCTCATTCTCGATATCCTCGAAATCAGACTCCACCTCAAACTTTACCTTCTTCACCCCCTTCCCTTTCTCTTACTTGGCTTCATATCTTCAAAATCAGAATCCACCGCCTCCGGTCCTAGCAACCTCTTCTCATCATCCTCCAGACTTCCAAACTTGTATCTAACCTATAAGATATAACAAAATGTATTAGAGTTACATAGCAACCAAACTTGGTATTAATTAAGAAGTTAATTAATAATACCTGCTTGGGTTTCTTGAGCTCACTCGGCAAATCCAAACAAAACTTTGCAGTATATCTCATTTTGTCCGACCACCGACAAATTCGAGGCCGAGCCAGGAAATGTACTACTCTTTGAACATTGGTGTGCTCAAAAAACTACACCTACAAAAATACATGTTAGTTTGAATAATTGATAAATCAGTAACCAAATTGTAAACACATTTCTTACCAACACAACTATCGAGCAGCCTTCAAAGTAGCCTAAGCAGGTGTCAGCATCTCGAACTGCATTGGCCTGACTCAGACAATCGAGCTGTGAATGCAAGAATGCATGAATGGCCTTAGGCCAATTGTACTTTCTCAATGCACCTATACCATCCTCCAGCAAACCCAGACACGCCGGAATCTTCAGAGTCTTCATCGGGAAGAAAAACACAATCAACAAATACCTAATGAGTACATTTACTCGCCTTTGCTCGAGCTCGAGGGACCATTCTTCATTCACAAGAAGGCGCATTTCGTTGATCAAGTCCCTGTGAGATAACTCCAAATAGGGGAGTCTAGAAAAAGGAAAATCTAGACCACGGTTTGGTAACCCCAAAATCATGGCCACTTCATTAACTGTTAGTTTGAGGTAGTGATTTCCTAAAAGGAAACACCCCTTGTCCCTTCTGTATAGCTTCACCAGGACATATAAGAGCGGGATGTTTTGCGGCAATGCCGGAATGGAGAATAAAGGTAAAATGTTTGTTTCCCTTAGAATAACCTTCGATTCCTCGGAAATGACCTCGAGGAGAGGACGGGCATTCGCCACAAATGTTGAGACCGCACACCGACTGCTCAAATATTTGCTGCCAGGCATCTGAATAAGCAAATACAGTCGAACATTAGACTATATGCAAATACAGTCATGTACTACACATGCAATACAGTCGTCTATAACATTATATGCAAATACAGTCATATATTACACTTGGAATACAGTTGTATTTCACACTATATGCCAATACAGTCTTCCAATATACCTGGAACACAGTATTAGACATGCAATACAGTCGTCAATAACATTATATGAAAATACAGTCATATATTACACTTGGAATACAGTTGTATTTCACACTATATGCCAATACAGTCTTCCAATATACCTGGAACACAGTATTACACATGCAATACAGTCGTCTTTAACATTATATGAAAATACAGTCATATATTACACTTGGAATACAGTTGTATTTCACACTATATGCCAATACAGTCTTGCAATATATCTGGAATACAATTGTATATAACACTATATGCAAATACAGTCATGTATTACACATACAATACAGTCGTCTATAACATTATATGCAAATACATTCATATATTACACTTGGAATACAGTTGTATTTCACACTATATGCCAATACAGTCTTACAATAAACCTGGAATACAGTTGTATATAACACTATATGCAAATACAGTCCTATATTACACTTGGAATACAGTTGTATTTCACACTATATGCCAATACAGTCTTACAATAAACCTGGAATACAGTTGTATATAACACTATATGCAAATACATTCATGTATTACACATGCAATACAGTTGTCTATAACATTATATGCAAATACAGTCCTATATTACACTGAGATGGGAATGAGGGCATCGCCTTTGGAAAAAAATCGTACCTGGTTCTTCTCAATCTGTCGACCGGAGTTCGCCTCGTGAGTTCGCCGTCCGTGACGCCTACATTAACCGGTACTTTTTCACGGAGTTCGCCTCCTAAGCAATATGCCGGAAATCTGCATAAGGAGGAAGAAATCTGCCAAGAAATCGCCGGAAATCGCCTAGGTTATGTTAGGGAAGAAGAGAGAAACCCGAAAATGAAGTGGGCCCCGCATTTTTGAAAGCGCTATTTAAACGCGCTCCTAGCACAGGGAACGCTACACATACCAAAAAAATTTCCCTAGGCGGAGGGGGAAATACTTTCGGTGTGCGCGGGAAACGCAGGAGGGGACATGACACCGCTGCTGTCGTGCCCCTGCTTTTGGCGGAAATGACAGGGGAGAAGAGCAGGCGACTAATATCATTATTGGCAAAAGTAATTAACTAATTATATCGCCTAAAGGAAAGAAAGAGCTGATTAATTGTGTCACCTGCAAAAGTAATATAAAAGTAGCTGGCTTCTGCGAGAGTCTGGACATAAAGGTGTGGGAGATAAAGGTGCAGGATCTTTTAATCCAACGGTGGCCATTTTACCAAAAAAAATGATCGGACGGCTCAAATTAAAACAATGGTGTGTTCTAAGATATCTATATTCATTTATATAATAAACGAGCATTTTCGCACGGGCTACGCCCATGCTCGATGCTCTCGGGCGGCCTTCGGCCGCATCCAGGCGGGCTTCGCGCTCCTCTAGGGTTTAGTATTTAGGGTTTAAGGTTTAGGGTTTGGGTTTAGGGTTTAGGGTTTAGGGTTAAGGTTTAGGGTTTAGGCTTTTCTCGTGCTTGATGCGTCGTTGCGGGCTGCGCCCGCATCAAAGCGGGATGCGCCCGCATTAAAACGGGATGCACCCGCATCAAGACAGTCAGTGCCCGCAATATATACATATGAGTATTCAAAATGACCGTAAAAAATATAAATCAATATTATAATTTTTATTTTATAAAAAAATTACGTTTTGTCGTAAAAACATTAATTTCACGCAATTTTTCTTTCGCTCTTCTTTCTCTCCATTTCCCATCTCTCTCCCTTTCTCTCTCCCTCTCTCTCCTCCCCCTCCCGCCATCTCTCTTCCTTTCTCTCTCCCTCTCTCTCCTCCCCTCTCTTTATCTCTCTCCCTCCTCTCTCTCCCAACTCTATCCCTCCATCTAATGCTCTCTCATGATCCAATGGCTCTTGTTTGATCTATGGTGTGCCTCCAAATACCTATATTGCTTTATATAATAAGATATATATATATATATATATATATATATATATATATATATATATATATATATATATATATATATATATATATATATATATATATATATATATATTGTATGTAATTTAGGAAATCCTATTCATCGTCTCTCCCAAGCCGACGGACATCGCGAAGAGCGAAAGAAGAGTGACGGTGCAGTATCGCGAGGTCTTCAGTCGCCGCCTGTAGGGGTTCCGGTGCGCGAAATCATCATCAGAGGGTAGATTCAGAAAGCTCTCGCCGAGATCTACGAGTGCACGGTAAGTTTTCTCTGTTTCGTGGATTTTTGGCGTTAGAATTTTTGACCTTGACTTTCGTTTGCCCCGAAAAGTTTCAGGAAGTGTAGTCAAGGTGTTCTTGCGGCCAAATCCTTGAGGAGGAGCGCTTGTGTGACCGGATTTTGAAAGATTTGAGGCAAGTGGTGAATTCTTTCACCATGCTAAGTTTCTTGTTTGTATTACCTTTCTTTCCTCTTTATTTTCCTCCTTAAAAGATAGGAGTAGTGTAGGGTTCGGGTAGGTCGAAGTCCGCTGGGTAGTGTAGGGTCCCTGGCTTGGAAGTTAAATTCGTCGAGTGATTAGAATTTTGTAACACCTCCGTCCGTCACATGAAATATAACAGAAGGTTCGGTCGGGGCCCCACACCATATTCCACAGACAATCGGGGACATTACGTATGAATATCAAAATCATTATATGCATCCTAACTCAGAGCATTCTAGCGGAAGCATTAGGGTTAAGATTGAACTCAGCTATCATGAATGTCCACTATATATAAATAACCATATTTATATATTTTTAAGGAATGTTTACAAGATACACAAAATGTTTGGCCTTAATGCCTTGCAAGTTTTCTTCATACGTGTGGATTACATACATCGGCACGTAGACCGGCCACACATGAAAATCACAAAAAATTTCTTTCTTTGGCATTCGAGGGCCAACATAGCAGCAACAACAGTGAGGGCTCAGCCCCCTATTTTTTCGCTCGGCTCTCCTGCACCTGCACGGGAACAAACCACCGCAATGGTGGCAAACAAAGCAACGGTCAGCATTCAGCTGACCAATTTATAACGACCCTACCCCTTACCCGGGGCAAAGATATTCCTTCCCTGCAGGCATAGCATTTCACAAGCAGATATATCAAAGAACGTGCACTCGCACACAGTTCAACATATCACAAATGAATACCTCAGCGGCCAAACGTTCTGTGCACTCAGGGCACATATTTAGTGTACTGGAAAACCAGGGTCCCACCACCGTTCCCAACGGCAACCTTAAGCATTGCGCTCCACGGCCTACAGCCGGAGTCATTAGTCTTAATGGCACGCAGACCTAAGACTCTCATTATGTTCTACAACGAATGCTCAATAACCTGGGCAACTCAAGTTGACAACCATAACGCGGAGACAGATCAGTCCTACCCGTTGCTCAAATCGCCACAAGTGGCACAGGTCGGCTTCTCCCTTATCTGTTAGCACGAAGCCTTGTAAGAGCTCATAGCTCACAATAGCCACACTGTCCACCAAGGACTGGTTTCACAATCACAGGTTAGCAAGGAGCCATTGTCAGCGACAATCCCTATCGCTCGGCGTTAGCGACAGAACTCTCTTTCCATCCCCAGCCCTAGCCATAACTGGACCAACCATCCAGAAATCCCTGCATCCACCTGCAGTGCCAGAAACACTGGACTTTCATAGCATACAACACATGCACTTTGACGGTATTTTCCTGGAATTCCACTCCAGTACTTCCTGCGACTCCATGTCACAGGCACAACCCACCGACTCCAAAAAATACTCGTTTATACGCGGAGTTTTCTCCATTGCGCAAAACAAAACATCACCAATCCAGATCAACCTGTCCAGATGGGCTTCACACAGTATGCCTATTTCGTACTACACATTTCCGGATCTATATGCAAGACCTCTTGAGGATATCAAGAATCAACCCAACGGAATTCCCTCAACATGCCACCTTTTGGTGGGGGAAATCCATGCATATGCCAAATAAGTACTTCACATGTCCAAAAAAGAAAGATCGTTACCCTTGAAGATCTCTTCGGAGCCATGACCGTGATCTATGATCCGGAAGGAATTGATTGTCACAACTTCCTCTCCGCGGATCTAGCTTCGACTCGCGATTCTAATCACAAGCAAACCTTGGATCAATCTTCAAACAAGCTCCTGGACATTCCTCATCTTCCTTCTCAGCAAAGAAAGGATATGTGAAGATGAGAATAAAATCTCAAGTCCATACTTATACAAGCGAACTTACAATAATTATTATTTTATGGAAATCCTAAACCTGCGAAGAGCATCCCTCGATTTCATCATCGCATTGTGCACATTTAGTGGGTAGACTTAAAAAAACTCCACAAGTAAACATACGTACTTGTTTAAGAAAATGAAAAAGTCAAAGGACTAATATTATCGTTTTGCTCAGCAAGATTCCCACTCAATAATCAGCTGAAGAATCAAAACATAAAGGTGCATGACCTCCTCAATATGTCTACTGATGAGTTGTAAATATACCTAATTTTATGTACATTAAATATGCCGTTTTACATTATTTTTGTTATTTTTGTTTACTTTTCTTTATAAAATTATTTCTTTTTTGTAAATAATGTTCTAACTTACTCTATTTTGATTTCCTAAAAAATTTCAGATAAAAGTCAATTTTTGCATAGTACACGCCCGTGTACTGTTGGTCACGCCCGTGACCAGGGCGTGATACGTCAAATTCCCGATAAATGAACAAATTTTGAAGAAATAGCTTGACACGGCCGGGCACACGCCCGTGACATGACCCGTGTCCAGTGCTCGACGATTTCCGCTCGACGATTTTCGCGCTCGCCGATTTCCGCTCGACGATCGTCGAACACCCGTCACGCCCGTGATCTAGGGCGTGACCACTCCATCAAGCTCGAAGAAAACTCGCGCTCGATGATTTTTCGTTCGTCGATTTTTCGATCGACGACTTTCCGCTCAACGATCGTCGATACCTCTGCGCCACGCCCAAAGTCATGCCCGTGACCTGGGGCGTGACTCCTCTTCCCGCTCGACGAATTTTCCTCTCAATGATTTCCGCTCGACATTCGTCGACACCTCCCCGACACGCCCAGAGTCACGCCCGTGACCTGGGGTGTGACCCCTCTTCCCGCTCGACGAAATTCCCTCTCGACAATTTCCGCTCGACGAATTTGTCGAGTGTCGACTCAACCCGACACGCCCAGAGTCACGCCGTGACCTGGGGCGTGACTTCTCCACCTGGCCGACAAGACCCGCGCGATGACTTTCAACGCGCACGTCGCCCAGTTCTACCTCCTCGACACGCCCACCGTCACGCCCATGACCTGGGGCGTGACCGCTGCGTGACCGACACCCGTCCAGCTCGAAGTCCACTTTCCCGTCAAATCGACGGCCGCCATCAGGAATGGTGCTGACAAGCCCCCTGACACGCCCGTGTCAGAGGGCGTGTCACATGAAATTTTTCTCTATAAATAGCTGTCTTCTGCTTGTAATCATGTTCCCCTTTTGGGTTCCATTTTGTATAGAGTTATGCTGCTCGGATGAAGTCCAAATGCTATGTGTACAACCCGTATTCATCGAGAGTGGGTCCTACCACATCCAAGTCAGCAGAAGCCAAGGTCAAAGTCAAGGCAGGCGTCAAAGTCAGCACTCAAGATCGCGGAAGGCCTGAGCGAGTATAGACGAGCTCCCCTCGCATACTCGCCAGGTAGGCGACTAGGCGATATACTCGCCCAGCCCGTGCGAGTTCCTCTGGAAGTCGCCTAGTCGCCAGGGGGTGGGTTTAAATATGACCCCCCCTCCCTCCCCTTGCATTTGCCTATAAATAGGACCCTAGGGGTACGAGGTGGGGCACCTGAAATCTTCGGTAGGATACTCGCGTGCCTCTTGTTTGCGATACTAGCTGAGACTTCGGATTCCTTTTCCTTAGAGCAACTCGCGACCTTGCGACTTTGCCAGCTAGCTTCCCTTGTACCCAGTTCGGCTATCTTTGGTTGAGAATGGGTTGCTCCTTTCGAGCATCCGGGTACGTGGTGAGACCTTCCTGCCGCAACGTCTGGGGTCCTGTTTGACCTGTCCCTTCTTTCTAGTCACCCTAGCCGTCCGATCTTGCTTCTGAGCCGGTAACCTTAGGTGGCTTTGGTCTGAATTCTGAGGTTGGGATTTTCCTGGCTTCAACACTTGGTGCGGTGAGCGTGAATCGCAGCCAAGGAGTAAAAGTTTGGAAGTTGAGTGAGATGGCTATTGGTGGCGACCAAGGAGAGTTGGTCGGCAATTCGGCAGTAGGAGGAGACGCCGCACGAGGTAGCGAGTTTGTGACAGTGACGACATTTGAAGAATTTGCGAAGAGGATCGAGCAAACCATTCTCGCGGGTTTCGCTCAGCGACCAGAGGTCACGGCGACCCCAGTGGAAGAGGAAGCGCCGCCAAGGCGAGCAGGAAAAGAGCCCGCTTGGGCGAGGGAGGAGCGACCGACGCAGTCGCGACTTTGTCCGGCGAGCAGCCAGGGGGTCCGTTTCCAGGATCCGATGTCGTCGGCAAGATGCATGGATACTCGCCACTACAACGAGTATGACATCACCAGCGAGGATGAAGCTCGCCACCGCCAGGGAGGGAGGAGCCCCTTCTGTGACGAGATCCTCGCTACCCCAGTTCCAGAGGGGTTCAGGGAACCCGTCCTCACCTACTACTCCGGCAGAGACGACCCCGTCAGGCACCTCCAGTGGTTTGAAGACATCGTCTCCATTCGCAACATGTCCGACGCTTTCAAATGCAGGTTCTTCTCCATCACCCAAAAAGGGAACGCCAGGGATTGGTTCCATCAGCTACCGGTAGGGTCCGTGTACTACTTCTCAGATTTGCGTCGGGGCCTCATGGCGAGGTTCGCGACATCGAAGAAGAGGAAGAAGGAAGCGACGGCCCTCTTCAAAATCATCCAAGGGCAGCACGAGAGTTTGGTTCATTACATCGACCGCTTTCAGGAAGAAATTTTGGAGGTAAAAGAGGTGGACATCTTCACCTTGATGGTGGCCCTGAAGTTCGGGTTGAAGCAAGGGCTGTTCAGTCTGGAGATGGGGTCCAATCCCACGAGATCCTTTGAAGAGATGATAGAGAAGGCAAACACTTTTGTTCGCGGAGAGGAGAAGAACAAGGAGTTCTTAGCAAGGCTGGATGGGGAGATCGAGGGAGAGCGGGGAAGAGCAGGACCTTCGCGGTTGAAGTCAAGGAGGACGCCAGAAAGGAAGGTGAAAGTCCACCTAGTGTCAACAAAGTTCACCTATGGGGGGGGGGGGGGAATAGGTGACGTGTAGCGCTTTTGCGGAATTTACGAATGTACCTGCACAATAAAAATAAAAAGCACAGCACACAGAATACACAGGCAATTTATAGTGGTTCCCCGACTTGGGTACATCCACTTTCCCCCTTCGACCTATCTCCCAACAAGGGACGACTCGGTCTCTTCTCCAACAGGATTGAAATCCAATCCCTGCACTATCGGAAGGAACCCTTCCACACGTGAGAGTCAACACTCCCACAAAACGGGTTGCACCCAACGCTTACAACACGGAACAAACGTTCCTTTACAACAAAAGTAAATATAGAATGTACACGAGATACAAACTTCGTTTGGAGACTACGGTGTTCCTCTTCGTTCGACGACGTGTTCGTGAAGTCAACGAAGAGTCTACAAGCTTGGTCTCTCTTGGAGAGGATCTCCCCGAAACCGGCGGCGGCAACACGAGCGGCGGCTAGCTTCGGGATCGGCGGCTATGATGATGAGAGGCTGCTGAAAATAGAGATCCAATCTTCGTAGCGAAGCAAGCTAGGTCTACCAACGGTCACACGAGGATCGGTCGTCTCGATCGATTCGGATGGGAAGTTTTTCCCGATCAACAAATCGAGAGACAAGGGATCTCTGGATAGACGCGTAGCGCGAGCGGCGACGGAGACTCAAGCTTTGCTAAGCTTCTGTTGCCGGAGATCGGGAAGAAACACGATCAACAGCGGCGGCTGACTAGCGCGAGCGGCGACGGATGCGGCGGAGCGATTCTTATAGAAGCAGAGGTTCGCGATTTTAGGGTTTGCTCTGCTTGGCTTCTTTCTCGAATTTTTGTCTCTTTACATCCTTGCTCCTTGTCTGTTCAAAATACCTGTGCGTAGAGAGATATAGGCCAACACATACTGTAGATACTACTAATTTGACCGTTGTGGCAAGACCCAAATACAGTCTAGAAAAATCAGGTACATTGTGGATATAATACCCAACAATCTCCCCCTATTTGAAGAAGCCTAAACCCTACAAGCTAAGGTGAATAGAGCAAATGGGAATGAAAACCATAAACTTAAAATTGAGTTGAGTGAGTTATCCCTTACCAATACCAATTTCTTGGGAGCAAGCTTGGAGCCACCTTAGCCTTGGCTGAGAGGGTAATCTCCCCCTTTTCGGCTTCTGCAAATCGGGGCGGTAGCATTTGACCCCTTGCTCCCCCTCAGTTCTTGCGTCTGTGCTCACACTTGATTTCCTTGCTCCCCCTCAGATCGTGCACGAGCCTGGAGCTTCTGTAGTCTTCATTCCTCATAATTGAGCATCCCCAATTCAGTCTTGAAAAGATTGAACTTGGCCTCGTCTAAGGGCTTTGTGAATATATCAGCAATCTGCTTGTCCGTGGGGACATAACAGAGAGAGATGTCCTTGTTCTCCACGTGCTCCCGAATGAAGTGGTAGCGCACTTCAATATGCTTCGTTCTGCTGTGCGAGACAGGATTGTTGGCAATGGCAATTGCACTGGAGGAGTCGCAGTACATTGGAACTTCCTTGAACTGAAGGTTGTAGTCGGCTAACTGGTTTCTGATCCATAGGAGTTGTGCGCAACAGCTGCCTGCCGAGATGTACTCAGACTCTGTTGTGGAGGTAGCTACACAATTCTGCTTCTTGCTGTTCCATGAGATAAGCCTTCTTCCGAGGAATTGACACGTCCCGGAAGTGCTTTTCCTGTCATCTCTACTCCCTGCAAAATCAGCATCTGAAAAGCATATTAGCTCGATATCATTGTTTCTCGGGTACAACAAGCCAAGATTAGGAGTACCTTTAAGGTATCTTAGAATTCGCTTTGCAGCGACATAGTGAGATTCCTTAGTGTTCACCTGATATCGGGCAAAGACACATGTGGAGAACATAATATCCGGTCCACTGGCAGTAAGGTAGAGCAGGGATCCAATGATGCTTCTGTATTTGGTTTCATCGAAAGGTTTACCTTTCTCATCCTTATCCAGAGACATAGTGGATCCCATTGGAGTCCTCATAGATGTTGCACTCTCCATACCGAATTTCTTGAGTTCATTTGTGAACTTCGTCTGAGAGATGAAGATTCCATCCGCAGACTGTTTCACTTGAAGTCCTAAGAAATACTTGAGCTCTCCCATACTGCTCATTTCAAACTTTCCTTGCATAAGTTTAGAAAACTTTTTGCAAAGATTGTTGTCCGTTGAGCCGAATATTATGTCATCGACATAGATTTGCACCAGCAAAATCTTGCCTTTGACTTCCCTGAGAAACAATGTTTTATCTATTTTACCTCTGGAGAACTTGTTCTCAAGAAGAAAACTAGATAAAGTCTCATACCAAGCTCGTGGAGCTTGTTTCAACACATATAAGGCCTTATTAAGAAAATAAACATGATTGGGATAAGTAGGATCGACAAAACCTGGGGGTTGAGCGACGTATACTTCCTCTTTCAGGTCTCCGTTCAGGAATGCCGATTTCACATCCATTTGATAGACTGTGAATCCTTTGTGTGAAGCATACGCCAGGAACAACCTGATTGCCTCGAGCCTTGCTACTGGTGCGAAGGTCTGGTCGAAGTCAATCCCTTCCTCCTGTCTGTAACCTTGAGCCACCAGCCTGGCCTTGTTCTTTACGATGACACCATGTTCATCCAGCTTGTTTCTGAAGATCCACTTCGTGCCAATCACATTCTGCTTGTATGGTCTGGGAACCAGCGTCCAAACATTGCAACGTTCGAATTGATGTAGTTCCTCTTGCATGGCCAGAATCCATGCCGCATCCTTGTTCGCCTCGTCGAACTTCTTTGGCTCAACCTGTGACAGGAAGCTAAGATGCAATACTTCGTTAATAGTACCTCTTCGAGTTCTGACACCGACACGAGGATCTCCGATGATCTGATCTCTAGGATGATCCCTCACGTGCCGGAGCTCAAGAAGTCTGGCGTCTGGAGCTTCGACTACTTCTTGGGCTTCTCCTTTTTCTAAGATATTTGTTCCATTTTGATCTTCAACATTTTCAGATGACGTGGAGGTGGAAACTTTGACGTACTTAGGAGCGTCATCTTTAGCGGTCTCATCCAGACTCAGCTGTTCAAGTCGAGCACCTGCATCTTCAAGAATACTACTGGAAGAATTACTGTTAAGCAAACTTCCTTCATCAAATACAACATTTATTGATTCTTCTACCACTAGGGTTTTCTTATTGAAGACCCTATATGCCCGACTATGGGAACTATAGCCCATGAATATGCCTTCGAAGCATTTTTCACCGAATTTAGTACGCGGGTACTTCCCATTATTCAGTACATAGCATCTGCAACCAAAAATCCTCAAGTAGGACATGGTTGGTTTCCTGTCTTTCAGTAGCTCGTAGGGCGTCTTACGATGATGCTTGTTGATCAATGCTCGGTTTTGTACATGACAAGCTGTATTGACAGCCTCTGCCCAGAAGTATTCCGGGAGAGAAGCGTCTTTCAACATTATCGTGCAGGCTTCAATGAGAGTTCTATTTCTCCTCTCCACAACTCCATTTTGCTGAGGAGTGCGCGGGGAGGAAAACTCATGAAAGATACCTTGTTCTTCACAAAATTCTGTCATAGCACCAGATTCGAATTCTGTTCCATGGTCACTTCTGATTTTGACCACGGAGCAGTTAAATTCGTTCTGAACCTGCTTGACAAAATTAGTGAAGATGTCAAACGTATCTGACTTTTGTTTCAAAAAGAACACCCATGTAAACCGAGAATGATCATCAACTATCACTAGCGTATAGGACTTGCCTCCCAAGCTATGAACTTGCATTGGACCAAACAAGTCCATATGTAAAAGGTAAAGACATCGGGAAGAGTCTTTGTCTGCGATGCTCTTAAAGGTAGCCCGAGTCTGTTTGCCCATCTGGCATGCAGGACAGGGGCTATCTTTGATGCACTTGATACTGGGAGCATCCCTTACCAAGTTCTTAGAAAACAGCATACTAATTGTCTTGAAATTAATATGTGCCAATCTCTTGTGCCATTGTTCACAAAGAGATGCACTGCCTGTTGCCACAAGGCATACGGGGGTAGATGAATCTAAACTGAGAAAATCTAAACAGAAGATATTTCTGCTCCTAATGCCTGATAATACCGTTTCAGAAGAGGTACGTGAAATTATCAGACATTTATCCTTGCAGAACTTAACGTCATAACCTTTATCACATAACTGACTTACACTGATCAGGTTATGGTTTAACCCTTCAACATAAGCCACGTCGGTGATAGAGATTATACCGTTGGAAATCATATCGTAACCTCTGGTGACTCCTCGATCTGACCCTCCAAAGATGACTTTGGGTCCATTCTCGACTAGAGTGTAATCACGCAGCAGGCTTCTTGTCCCGGTCATATGCCGGGAGCATCCACTGTCCAAATACCAGATCGGCGTTTTGGTGGCCTTTGGACATTCCTGCAAAACAAAATTAATTTGCCTTAGGAACCCAATCGAACTTGGGTCCTAGATTCCTGGTTAGCACACTCCCCCTCGGTTGGTTAACCCTACGAGTGGTCGGTCTCGCATTGCTAACATAGGGAGTCTCGTAATTCCTTGGATTAAACCAACAATCCACGGCAAAGTGACCGACTTTGCCACAGCACCAACAGTCGAATCTGTTGTACCTCTTCCTAGGCTCCTGCCTTACCCTGGGAACGGTGGGTACTGCTGGGGCCTTGGATCTGGAGGTGGAGGCCTCATGGTGACAACAGTCACATGACTTTGTCACCTTCTGTATAACAGGCTTGGCTTTTGGTGCCTGCTTTCCATTATGGCCGCTAGAGAACAGACCATAATTTCCCATGTGGATTTCCTCATAAGGTGCCTTGAAGGCACTCTCACCGAAGTTCCGGGGAAAGTTCCAACCGTCATACCGGCTCTTTGGTTTTGCAACCGAGGGCCGAAAATGATGCCCAAATGTTGACTCAAAGTCATGTTGGCTGCAAGGAAAGCCAGGCTTTCTGAACGCAATAGGACTAAGAGGAGCCTTACCCTTTTCATCAGCAGAGGCCTTCTTGGCGGCCTTATTCTTCCTCTGGTTCTTGTTTCTCCTAGATGAAGAACCAGATACCCCTATATGCCCCAAGCCAGCTCCTTTGGCCTGAGCAGAGAAGGTATCAACGACTGGAAGAACTGTTTTTGGCATAGAGAAGCTCTTGACGATCTTCCTTTCTACCGCAAGTAATTCTTCCAACTTGTCGACTTCCTCCTGCTTAAGATCAAGGAGCTTCAAAGACTCTGAATGCTTTGAAGTCAGGTCAAGGTGCTCCTGTCGGAGAGAAATCAAGCTAGTGATCTCTTCCCTTAGGGATACACACTCACCCTTAAGGAATTTTACTTCCTTCTTCTCAGCCTTCAGTCTCTTACGGCACTCATCGAAAGTGTTGAGCAGAAGCTCATACTTCTCGAGGAGCTCAGCTTCACGGGCCGAAGGGCCATCCTCAGGTTCATCATCCTGAGACTCAGGATCAGAGTCGGAGTCGGAGAGAGGGGTGTGAGCTTTTACCTTCCCAGTAAATGGGGGGCATTCTCCTTCTGAGTCCGAGCGACCCACCAGCCCGAAGTAGGCTTCCTCATCATCACTTGAGTCTGAGGAGTCAGACTCACTCAGTGTCTTTGGCCGTTTGGCGATGTAGCTCCGCTCCTTCTTGTCTCTAGAGGACTTGTGCTCCTCTTCTTTCCCCTTTTCCCTCTTGCCTTGATAGCAGTCGGCCACGACGTGTCCTGGCTTATTGCATCCAAAGCAAATAATGTCAGAGGAGCGATGTTTGTTCGGTCTAGATGCATACCTGTCAGAAGAATAGTTTTTCTTCTGATGCCTGGAGGAGGAGCCGTCTCTCTTTCTTTGATTCCTCATCTTGAGGAACTTCTTGAACTCTCGAGTGATGAGGGAGAAATCCTCCTCCGACAGCTCTGAGCTGGAGGAGCATGGCTCGGAGTCCTCCTCCTCATCCTTTTTCCTGGCACGGTACGACACCGCACCCTTGCCTTTTCTGGAGTGACTGGCTTTTAGAGCCACCGTCTTTTCTTTGGCAGCCGCCTTCTCAGCTTCTTCTTCTGCTTTTCTGGTGTTCAGCTGAAGCTCATAGGACATCAGCTTTTCAAACAGAATTTGTGGATCAGTTTCAGCTAGTCTGCCAAACTCTCTGATGGCGCAGATCTTTGTGTCACATTCCTTAGTAAGGGACCTAAGGAACTTATCATTGAGTTCACCATTAGTGAACACTCTTCCGTAGTCTTTGAGGGCATTAACAATCTTGAGGAAGTTCTCGTATGTGACTCCGATCTCTTCCTTAGGCCCTTGTCTGAAGGCCTCATATTTCTGGTTCAGGTGGGATCTCCGATCATCCCTCACTTCATCTGTGCCCTCTATTAGGATGATCAGGCACTGCCAAATCTCCTGTGCTGTCCTGCAGTTGCTGAAGTTTTGCATCATAGAGTCATCAACTGTGCTGACCAGAATGTTCCGTGCCTTCATGTCAAGTCCCACTAGTACCATCTCGTCCTTGTCCATTTCAGAAAGTGTCTTCGGCACTTTCTTGGTGGGATCAATGGTGGAGGCCTTAGTGGGGACATAAGGTCCCTCCAGTACGATCATGAAAAGTCGAGGATCCACTGCTTCCATGTAGAACCTGATCCTTTCCTTCCAAATAGGAAAGTTGAGCCTGTTGCACACTGGGATCTTGCCGGAGTACTTGAGCCCGTCCATAGTAGATGTTTGCCTCCTTCTTGACACTAGTGGCAGGATTCAATTCAAGGTGTTAACCTTTTTGATGAGCAACCTCCCTCTGATACCACTTGAAAGTCCACCTAGTGTCAACAAAGTTCACCTATGAGGGGGGGGGAATAGGTGACGTGTAGCGCTTTTGCGGAATTTACGAATGTACCTGCACAATAAAAATAAAAAGCACAGCACACAGAATACACAGTCAATTTATAGTGGTTCCCCGACTTGGGTACATCCACTTTCCCCCTTCGACCTATCTCCCAACAAGGGACGACTCGGTCTCTTCTCCAACAGGATTGAAATCCAATCCCTGCACTATCGGAAGGAACCCTTCCACACGTGAGAGTCAACACTCCCACAAAACGGGTTGCACCCAACCCTTACAACACGGAACAAACGTTCCTTTACAACAAAAGTAAATATAGAATGTACACGAGATACAAACTTCGTTTGGAGACTACGGTGTTCCTCTTCGTTCGACGACGTGTTCGTGAAGTCAACGAAGAGTCTACAACCTTGGTCTCTCTTGGAGAGGATCTCCCCGGAACTGGCGGCGGCAACACGAGCGGCGGCTAGCCTCGGGATCGGCGGCTATGATGATGAGCGGCTGCTGAAAATAGAGATCCAATCTTCGTAGCGAAGCAAGCTAGGTCTACCAACGGTCACACGAGGATCGGTCGTCTCGATCGATTCGGATGGGAAGTTTTTCCCGATCAACAAATCGAGAGACAAGGGATCTCTGGATAGACGCGTGAGACTCAAGCTTTGCTAAGCTTCTGTTGCCGGAGATCGGGAAGAAACACGATCAACAGCGGCGGCTGACTAGCGCGAGCGGCGACGGATGCGGCGGAGCGATTTCGCGATTTTAGGGTTTGCTCTGCTCGGCTTCTTTCTCTGTCTCTTTACAGTTCAAAATAGCCGTATATATACTGTAGATACTACTAATTTGACCGTTGTGGGACCCACAAGAAAAATCCCGAAAACCGGTCCAGAACACTGACAGCGGCAGAATCCGGTTCAGGAAGATCCAGAAAAACGCCCAAGTCAAAATCGGTGAGAATCGAAAGTGAATCTCGCCGAGTCGCCGAGAATCAAAGGTGATTCTCGACGATTCGGCGAGAATCAAAGATGATTCTCGTCGAATTTGCCTTGGTTGCACGCACTGCTTTAGGCCAGGTCGAGACGGCGAGAATCAACCAGTGATTCTCGACGATTCGACGAGAATCACTTGGTGATTCTCGTCGATTCTTACTTAGAAGCAGAGGTGTTCGCTTAGAAGTGGCTGGGTCGAGTGCGGCGAGAATCAACTACTGATTCTCGACGAATCGGCGAGAATCCCAAGTGATTCTCGCCGAATCGGCGAGAATCACTTGGTGATTCTCGTCGATTTAAACTTAGACGAATTTTCGTCTTTCCACCTATGAGGTGCTCCTTGATCCATCCTTGCTCCTTGTCTGCTCCTGCATATTTACAGCCCTGTGCTTGAAAGTAAGTGCACTCCAATAGAGAGAGTACACGTAGGCCAACACACTGATCTGCTCAACGAGGGATTACGTCGTGCAGACCCGTGTATATTGACCTACTGCACCCTGACATTGGTGTGCACTTAGCGTGGAAAAACTGCAAGCACAACTAGAAAGAGTTTATCAAATACATAGTCTATTGACCTTAGCTTGTCCAGGGGCTTCTTCAAATCAGGTACATTGTGGATACAATACCCAACAGAAGGAGGAGAAGAAGAAGGAAGAGCTAAGGAGAGAAGAGAGGAAGAGGAGAGAAGAACCCAGGAGGGTTGAGAAAAGGAGGCAGGAAAGGCCCCGAAAGCAGGAAGAGAGAAGGCCGGCGGAATCTCGGGAAGGAGGAAGGGAGGAAAGGCGATTCCAATATCCATAGAATCGCCCCCAATGGAGACCAGCAAGACAACAGTATCAGGAGGAGAGGAGGAATGGAAATCGGCAGGAGGGAGGACGAGGAGGAGGAAGAAGGGAGATAATGGTCATCACTCGCCAAGACAACAAGCAGCGTCAGAGGGAGCAGCGAGCGATACGCTAGGAGGCGGAGATTCCCCTCTACTGCGATATTTATCGGGTAGAGGGGCACGAGACCTTGGCTTGCCCCGAGTTTTGGGAAGCAAGGAGGAGGCTTGAGGCAGGAGCGGCGGAAAGGGAGCAACAGAGGCAGGAGGCCCCGGTGGGGCAGGTAGCATTCCAGGCTCCAGCAAGGAGGAGGAACGAAGACCGAGTCGACCTTGAAACTCGCGGGGAAGTGTTACATGGCTCAGGAGGTGGGCATGTAGGCGTGATCAATGGAGGGGCCGGGCTTGGAGCTTCCCGCAAGGGGAGTCTCCACCACATCTATCGGAAGAACGTCGCTTCGACGTCGCAGAACCCGCCGCCATTGGAGGAGATCACCTTTTCAGAGGAAGATATGTTGGGGAATGAGAACCCCTTCCACTACGCCCTGGTGATCCAAGCTGCTATCGAGGACTTCACCGTTGACCGAATCCTCGCGGATAATGGGAGTTCGGTGAATGTCATCTTCAAAAGAACTTTCGTCGGGCTTCAGGTGGAAGCGTCTCGGGTCCAAGCTGCAGATGGACCGCTTTTTGGCTTCTTAAGAGAGAAGAAAGAGGTGGAGGGGCAGTGGAGCTGCTGGTCACGCTCGGGGGGACGTCGATTCGATGTTGCTTTATCATCGTCGACGCACCGAGTGGGTATAATGCCATCTTCGGGAGACTTCTCATCAACAACTTCAGGGTCGTTCCGTCGTCATACCCTCAGTGCCTGAAGTACTACCGCAGAGATGTGCAGATCAGGATCAGGGGATATCCCAAGGCATCCAGGGAGTGCTACTTGAATGCCGCCAGCACCATCAGCTGGATGGGTGACGCGGAGAAGCTGGAAGAGTTGCCGGAGAAGGAAAAGGGGCTGACTGCTGCTGAGGAGGTGGAGGAGATAGAGGTGCTCTCTCGAGGAGGAGAGCCGGGGTTACTGAAAGTAGGAGGATCCTTGTCGTTTGGGGGGAATATAGAGATGGCTTCTTGCCTGCAGGACAATGTTGATGTATTTGCATGGAGCGCTGCCGAGATGCCGGGGGTGGACGCTGATGTTGCTTGTCATCGGCTTAACCTGGATCCCGCGGCGGCCCCAGTTCGACAAAAGCAGAGGAAGAGCGCCGCCGCACTGGCCGAGCCAATCAGGGAAGAGGTGGAGAAGCTGCTGAAGGCAGGGTTCGTCTCGGAGATCCAGTATCCAGGATGGGTCTCCAATGTTATAATGGTGAAAAAGCCTGGAGGAGACTGGCGTTTATGTATCGATTTTTCCATGTTGAATAAAGCTTGCCCGAAAGATTGCTACTCCTTGCCTCAAATCGACGCACTGGTTGATTCCACCGTCGGGTTTCCTATGATAAGTTTTCTTGATGCCTTTTCAGGGTACCACCAGATCCGGATGCATCCCCCCGACTGCCGGGACGTCTCCTTCATAACCAGCGACGGCTGCTACAGTTATAAGATGATGCCCTTCGGGCTCAAGAATGCAGACTCAACTTACCAAAGGATGATGGACCAAATCTTCAAAGAGCAGAAGGGGCAGAACTTGGAGGTTTGTGTAGATGACCTCGTTAAGAGCAAAAGCATCGCGGAACACATAACGAATCTAGTGGAGACCTTCGCCACTCTGAGGAAGTATAAAATGCGACTCAATGCGGCCAAGTGCGTCTTCGGTGCAGGAAGAGGGAAGTTTCTAGGTCACCTCCTTACTCCCAGGGGGTGGAACCTAATCCAGACAAGGTGAAGGCTATTCTGGAGATGGCGTCGCCAAGGGATCCTAAGGAAGTCCAAAGGCTGATTGGAAGGCTGGCAGGCCTCAGCCGTTTTTTGTCCAAGGCAGGGGAGAAGTTCTCTCCGTTCTTCAAGAGCCTTCGGGGAAATCAGAAGTTCGAGTGGACAGCGGAGTGCGAGGAGGCTTTCAGAAAGCTCAAGCAACAGCTAACCCAAGCTCCTCTCCTCCAGGGGTCGTGGGGTAATAAAGATCTCTTCCTCTACCTGGGAGTTGGGGCAGAGGCAGTTAGTTCGATGCTGGTTCGGGAGGAAGGCAAGAGGCAGCTTCATATCTACTATGTTAGTAGAGTTCTGCGGCAGGAGGAGACGAGGTACCCTATCCTGGAGAAGTTGGTGTTCGCATTGGTGGTTTCGGCTCGGAGGCTCCGTCCGTATTTTCAAGCTCACTCTATCAGGGTCGTCTCCGATCATCCTCTACAGAGTATCCTGGATGGAGTGGAGCACTCTGGCAGGCTGGCAAAGTGGGCGATGGATTTTAGCGAGTTCGATATTTCTTACTCTCCAAGGGTAGCAATCAAGGCGCAGGCGGTGGTGGATTTCCTTGCCGACTTCTCGGCCGAGGTGGATGGAGAGAAAGTCTCTTCTAGCACGGTGTCTTGGAAGATGTTTGTAGATGGGGCTTCAGACAGATATTCTGTGGGAGCCGGAGTCGTGCTCGTAAGCCCTCAGGGAACCAGGATCGAGCAAGCAGTCGAGATCCTCTTCCCAGTTACCCACAATCAGGCGGAGTACGAATCCATGGTGCCCAGCTTGCGTCTCGCCAAGGAGTTGGGGATTCGAGATATCAGGGCCTTCACCGACTCGATGGTGGTTGCGTCCCAGATCCGAGGCGAGTTCAAGGTGAATGATCCGATTTTGCAACGGTACTTGATCAAAGTGAAAGGACTGATTGGGGGGTTTCAATCTTTCTTCGTCGAGCACGTGCCCCGAGAGGAGAATTCAGAAGCTGACTGTAATGCCCCGAAACTCAAAAGTGCGACGGGAGGCGTTTTGGGCCAAATCTGGAATCTGGCAGGGGGCACACGGCCTGGGACACGGGCGTGTCCCAGGGCGTGTCAGGATGGAGTCGATGATTTGGCCGCGAAGTCGACATTTTGCGCTCGACGAAGTGTCGAGACGGGGCACACGGCCTGAGACACGGGCGTGTCTCAGGGCGTGTCGAGCCCGTGTCGACAATCGGCCCGGGGTGTTGACATTTTCGCGCGACGATGTGTTGAGACAAGACACACGGCCTAGGACACGGGCGTGTCCAAGGCCGTGTCGTGTGGTCGACGAACTTCGCTCGATGAAGTGTCGAGACCGTGAACACGGCCTGGCGCCCAGGCGTGTTCGAGTTGACACCGGTTTGGACACGGGCGTGTCCAATACCCGTGTGAGTCTCGGGTTGTTTTTGGGGCTGTGCCGATGGAGGCACACGGCCGACCACACGGCCGTGTCAATTGGAACACGGGCGTGTCAGGTCGAACACGGGCGTGTTGGATGCCCGTGTGTTGTTCCAGGCGCGTTGATTTTGATGGTGAATGGGGGACACGGCCCTGGACACGGGCGTGTGTCAGGCCGTGTTTGGCCCAAGTATTACTTTTCTGCTACGAATCAAGGCCGTTCGTTTCTTTAATTTGGGATCCAACGGCTGGGGGTTGTTCCTATTGGGATATACCCGGGATTGGGCCTTTGAAACCCTCACTTTTACTTGAGTGGTTCTCTTTCTAAGTCAAGAGAGAGGTGAGAGCAAAGGAGGAAGAAGAAGCTAGATCCGGCCATTGGAGGAGCTTCGAAGCTCCAAATCGCGAGCCGACTTCGGATCTACGGAGTCAAAGAGAGTGCGGTGCTTTTCATCAACTTACATTCCCATGGCGCCAAGGAAGAACGCTAGGGTAATGATTCTCTACTTGAGCATGTGAAGCTCTTCTTCTTTTGCATAGGAAGCCCGCTCTCGCGAGTTTGCGATGAGTTTGAGGCGTTCCTACGGCTAGACATGAATAGTCCCTGTTGTGTAGAGTCCGTATTCGATAACGGACATAGGCATGATGTGTGAAGCCTACCCGGACATGTTGGTCTGGATCGGTGATGTTGCATTGCATAAATGCCGGAGAAGACTCCGTGCGATTGTTTGTTTTTCGGGTTTTCTACGTGGTAGATTGCAACATGGAGCCTTGGGGATTAACCCAAAGGTGCACCCGGAAAACTGGGCGGATGCGTGATCTTGCCAACTTGTGGGCCTGGGAGCCAACTTGTGGGCCTGGGAGCCAACTTGTGGGCCTGGGAGCCAACTTGTCGGCATGGGAGCCAACTTGTACATAACTGGGTTATGTAATATTGTACGTTTGATTCACGGGCTTCGGGGAAACTTAACTCGTGTCGATGATATTAAAGTGTCGTGGCAAGTGAGCAACGGGTTGAGTGGAACCGTTCCTGCTTTATGCCGAGGGCATAGAGGTCGGGTCTTGCTGTCGATGATATTAAAGTGTCGTGACATAGGCTGTTGATGACATTAAAGTGTCGTAACGTCTGCCTAAAAGACCAAATTTCTCATGAGAGATTGCCTTCCTGGAGATGGTGGTGAGTTAGCGGCTTAGACTGCAATCACCGAGAATGTGCCCTGAGAGCACGGGGCGTGTGGCCATGCATGCCAATGCCTCTGATGCAATGTATTTATATACTGCTGGGTTATGCTAATAAAAATGCAGGGAAGGAGCATCGCTGCCCCGAGTTGGGGGCAGGATCTTTATAATTTGGTCAGCATTGCTGATCATTGCCTTTGTTTGCCACCGTGCGGTGGTTTTGTTGCTTGCAGGTGCTGCTGGACCAAGCGGTCAATAGCGGGCTAAAGCCCAAATTGCGAAACCGGCCCTCGAAGGCCTAATTGGAGTGTTTACTGCTTTTATTCATGTATGACCGGCCTGCGTGCTGTGGTTTGTAAATCATGTAACATTAAGTAAACAATTTTGTAAGGCCTTAAGGCCAGTACTGGTGTATGTAATACATTCCTATTTGGTTTATTAGTGGACATTCGTGCACTTTGTGCTGGGTTCTTAATTACAACTTATATAAACTGCTTCCGCTAGAATGCTCTGTATAGGACGTTGGATTGGTTGTATGGTTTCCATGAGTAACCACCCGGTCTGTCTGTGGTATATGACGTCGGGCCTCGACCGGACCTACTACTATATGCTATGCGACGGATAGGGGGTGTTACAATTTGGTATCAGACTACTGATTTTGGTCGGGCTTAAGATGAATTCGTGGACGAATTCTTTTTAAGGGGTGGTGAGCACATGTGTGTGCGTCATTGTGGTAACATTAAAAGAACCCATGAATGTCCACTTAGGAATGAAAATACACGTGTTTGGGGAACCTGCGTGTATCTATAATTGCTGTTTGCAATTTTATTTGGTCGCTTAACGGTGTTTTGTACCACTATAGGTGACCAGAAGTGGTGCTGGGTCGTCGGAACGTCGAGTTTCTGAGGCTAGCAGTGCACCTAATGAAGCTCCTGCAACACCTCTATCGGCTGAGACCATACGATTGGTAGCCGAAGCAGTGTTGGCCATGATTAATGCGCAGCCTGCAAGGCAAATACAGCAGCCCGCTCCTGCGATGGAGCAGGTACCGCTGCAAGCGTCTGAGCCGAGGAGAGTGTAACAGGTAGTAGTGGAGCCGTTGGTGCCAAGGAGGGCAACCGAGAGACAGCTCAAGCATGTCATGAGCTTTAACCCTCCGGTATTCTCAGGGTTGGGAACCCCATCTCAAGCTGAAGACTGGCTTTCCAGGGTGAAGAGAGTCATGACAGCAACAGAGACGGAGGAGTGACAAATGACCACTGTTGGAACACCCTATTACTGATTTGGGCAAGGATCACTATATCTCTTAGGAAACCTGTTTTGACCTCAATGTATAGATCTAAAGGTCAATTAGAATTGAGTCTAAGGGTTAGTGTTTAGGTTTGGAAGCTGCCCTCAAGAACAGGTTTTTCAGTTTTAGAGACTAAGTCATTTCGTCGAGCTCAGTACAACGAATCGTCGAACTCCATTCGACAATCGTTGAGATCACTTCGACGGATCGTCGAACTCCATTTGACGATCTCTGAGCTCAACTTCAACAAGTCGTCGAACTCCATTCGACGATCTTCGAGCTCAGATCGACGATCTTGACTCCAGTTTGATTCTCTATCTCTGAGCTCCGTTCGACGATAGTTGAGCTCAGAACGACGATCTCTGTTTCTGTCTAAGTCCAATCTCTGAGCTCAGTTCAATGATAGTGGAGCTCAGTTTGACGTTTCTCTGAAGAGTTCAACTTTTTCAAGATTCAAATTTGGACAGTTGTGGAATTATTGTCAGCATTTAATTCAGAGATCTTATAGCCATTTTTAATTAATCTGGAGCAAGTTTCAAGGAATTTTCAAGGAATGTTTTTATTGGACTTTCCTCCAGAAGACAAAATACAGTTAAGGAAGTCATTAATGACAGGCTAACGGCTATCTTGGACAGAGGATCATTTCTATTCAGATCAAGAGAATAAAAGATCAGTTTTTCATTCTTCTCAGAGAGAGACAAAAAAAAGGACACAAATTCTGCAATAACAATTCTCTGCAACAACAAGATTTACAGCTCTTACAACAACAATTACACAAGAGAAAGAAAGAGAGTTGCAGACATTCTCAGTCTCAAGAATTCAGACAAGAACACATCACCAAAGGAGATCAACAAACTGAAATTTTCAGATCTCTCTTGATTCAAGTGTTCAAAGGCCATCATCATTCAAGACTCCAGACACCTCACATTTCAGCTGTTGCTGAAATCATCTCTTACTGGAGATCAAATCATTTGAAGGCCTATCACCCTACTGCAAAGCTTCACTTCCTGAACAACTACAGATCTCAGGGGGAGCTTTGACATCATCCACTATCTTCTCTCTGACTGTTGACAGAGAAGATCATCTCATCCTTTCTCTCTCTCTCTCTCTCTCTCTCTCTCTCTCTCTCTCTCTGCTGTAAAGGGTTTTTCAAACTCCCTTCAAAAGTTTGTGTTTGGTTTCTGAGACCTTATCAAAACTCAGTGGTGGCAAGACACCTGATCAAAAAATCTAGTTTATTTTTGAGCACCTTATCAAAAGCTCATTGGTGCCCAGGACACCTGATCAACTCATCCTGCAGTGGATTCCTACCTAGGGTGGTAGAAGAGTGGATGTACCCAGGTTGATTGGGGAACCACTATAGCTCCTTGTGTCATCTGGTTGTTTGTCTTTCTTTTTGTTTCTGGCTGTGGTTTGTGACTAGATTGCTCTGTGATTAGATAGTTGTTGTGTTAAGATTTACTTTATGTTATTTGCTTCCCTGTTCACTTAGGAATACAACAACTGTTGTAAAACGTTTTTAGCAAGCACCATACTCTATTCACCCCCCCCCCTCTAGAGTATATCAGTTCTAACTTGCACTTTCAACCACCATTGCTACGTTCCTTCTGGACGGGGAAGCGAGATTGTGGTGGGAAGGATTGGAGCTGCACCTATTGAGAGTTAGGCAACTTATTGATGTCTCGATGGAGGAGTTCTCGAGACTGTTCTTGGCTAGATACCTCCCTTCAGTGCAAATGATAGCGTTGGAGAACGAGTCCCTAAAATTGGTTCAAGAAGACAATATCGTGGATGAATATCTCCACGAGTTTACTCGATTAAGTCGATATGCTAGCTCCACCATCGCGGATGAGGAGCGCAAGACGAATCGATTCTACGAAAGGTTGAGAGATGATTTGAGGCTACTACTCTCGGGGCCAATGACGTTGGGTTTCTTGACCTTGGTCAACACGGCCCGGTCCTTGGAGAAGGACATGAAGAATGTTCAAGCGAAGAAGAGCGTTGGTGAGAAGAAGTCGGAGTTCAGAGTGCCAAACTCCTCAAAGTCTGTGTTCCGGAAGTGCAACAAGAAAGCTAGGACTTCGGGTCTAGCCCCCTCTGCTGGTGCTTCTGGGGCGACTACGGGTCGGATCCCGGCACATGTTACAACTGTGGGAAGCCGGGGCATTATGCTTGTGAGTGCCGGAGCAGACGTCCCAAGTCCGAAAGGAAGCTGGGAGCGACTTATGAAGAGAAGGGCAAGGCGGTGGAGTCAACCGCGTCCCATTATGCTTTGGCCCAACCAAGGGTGTATAATCTTGGCCAACAGGAGGTCATCAAACAGGCGGATGTGGTGACAGGTATGGTTTAATTTATAACAAGTTAATTTCTTTAAATACTTGTTATGCACGTGTTACCTTACCACTGCTTGTTTAGGATTTGTTTTGATTTGTGAAAATCCGGCAAGAGCACTCTTCGATACGGGAGCTTCACACTCCTTCTTGTCCGAGGGATTTATATCACGCATCGGAGTCCCTTCTTCGATGACGAAGGATAAGTTTGATGTGTTGTTTCCCAATGGGTGTTCGATGTGCGTGGATAGGATTTGCGATGTTAAGATTCGCATTGGGAATCAAGAGTTCGATCTGCAGGAGTCGTTACTACCGTTGGTGGAGTTCGACGTTATATTTGGCATGGACTGGCTCTCGGAGCAGCGGGCCTGTATTGATTGCGGTCGCAAGGAAGTCAAGTTGGGAGCAAGACGTAAGTTGACTTTTACGGGCTTAAAGAGGTCGAGCAAGACATTGATGTCTGCTCTTCAGGTGGTGAAGGCGGTTCGTGCCGGTGCAGAACTGTTCTTGGACAGAGGATCATTTCTATTCAAATCAAGAGAATAAAAGATCAGTTTTTCATTCTTCTCAGAGAGAGACAAAAAAAGGACCCAAATTCTGCAATAACAATTCTCTATAATAACAAGATTTACAGCTCTTACAACAATAATTACACAAGATAAAGAAAGAGAGTTGCAGATATTCTCAGTGTCAAGAATTCAGACAAGAACACATCACCAAAGGAGATCGATCAACTAACTGAAATTTTCAGATCTCTCTTGATTCAAGTGTTCAAAGGCCATCATCATTCAAGACTCCAGACACTTCACATTTCAGCTGTTGCTGAAATCATCTCTTGCTGGAGATCAAATCATTTGAAGGCCTATCACCCTACTGCAAAGTTTCACTTCCTGAACAACTACAGATCTCAGGGGGAGCTTTGACATCATCCACTATCTTCTCTCTGACTGTTGACAGAGAAGATCATCTCGTCCCTTTTTCTCTCTCTCTCTCTCTGCTGTAAAGGGTTTTTCAAACTCCCTTCAAAAGTTTGTGTTTGGTTTCTGAGACCTTATCAAAACTCAGTGGTGGCAAGACACCTGATCAAAAAATCTGGTTTGGTTTTTGAGCACCTTATCAAAATCTCATTGGTGCCTAGGACACCTGATCAACTCAGCCTGCAGTGGATTCCTACCTAGGGTGGTAGAAGAGTGGATGTACCCAGGTTGATTGGGGAACCACTATAGCTCCTTATGTCATCTGGTTGCTTGTCTTTCTTTTTGTTTCTGGCTGTGGTTTGTGACTAGATTGCTCTGTGATTAGATAGTTGTTGTGTTTAGATTTACTTTATGTTATTTGCTTCCCTGTTCACTTAGGAATACAACAACTGTTGTAAAAAGTTTTTAGCAAGCATCATACTCTATTCACCCCCCCTCTAGAGTATATCAGATCTAAATTGTACTTTCAATTGGTATCAAAGCGAGGTTGGTTTAAAAAATACGACATCTTCCAGGTTGGTTAAAAATACCACATCTTCCAGGTTGGTTAAAAATACCACCTTAGTGGTTGCACAGGCTAACACCTGAACCCAAAGGTCCCTATAGTTAGATCTGCTTGTTTTGATTTTGTTATTAGAATTATTTCTTCACAAAACATGGCCCAAAACAAAGATTATGCCAGCACCAGACCTCCAGTTTGCAATTTGTCTAAGTTTGCACTTTAGAAAGCAAGGATTAGACTGTACATGAATTATATTGATGAGGACATTTTCAATTCTATTTTGACAGTGTGTCCAAGACCTCCAGAGAACACAAGTACAAGTGCTGTTCCACCTCCATCAGGAACAGATGCAGAGATAAAGAAATGGAAAGTTGTAGATGCAAAAGCTATGAACATTCTAGCCCAGACCATGTCTGATGAGATATTCCAAAAGGTAGCTGAATGCAACTCAGCAAAGGACATCTGGGACAAGCTATCTGAAAAAGTCTCAGGATCTGCTGATGAGAGAAAAGACAGAAGATCTCACCTCATAACCTAGTATGAGAATTTCAAGAAAGGAGAAGCTGAGTCAGTAGCAGAAATGTATAATAGACTCAGCCTGATAGTCAATGAACTGAAAACTTTGGATAAGGAGATCTCATTGACTGAGCTAAATGACAAAATCCTAATGTGCTTCTCAAGCACTTGGGACTCAAGGATCTGGCCAATCAAGGATGCCAGAAGTCTCAATGAGATCACAACAGAAGCTCTCTTGGGCAAGCTCAAATCTTATGAGCTGCTCATCAAAAATAGAGAAGAAGAGCAGAAGGCTGCCTCACCAGCCACAAGAAAGGAAAAGTCAATAGCTTTCAAAGCCACTGAAGATCAGCTTGAAGACAAGGTCACAGGCAATGATGAGCTGCTTAGTCTACTGGCCAAAAGATTTTACAAAATGGCCAGAAAGGAATTCAGGAAAAGATCATACAAAGAGCATGATAAGCCAAGGTATGATAAATCAAATAACAAAGAAATTATCTGTTTTGGTTGCAAGAAACCAGGCCACATTGTGCCTGACTGTACAGAAAACAAAAATAAGGACAGAAAGGATAAGAGAGAAAGAAGAAAAGACAAGGACTTCAAGAAGAATAACAATGACAAACCCTCCTCCAGCAAGAATAAACACACAAGGAAGGGATTTGTTGCTGAAACTTGGAGTGAGACAGAAGAAGAATCTGAAACTTCTTCCAGCTCAAGTGATGATGAGGATGATGCTGAAGAGAAGGAATTCTGCATGATGGCTATCAATGCCTCACAATACAATTCAGATGTAAAAGAGTCAGAGTCAGACTCAAAGACTCAACTTGAAGAGGACCAGGTAATAAGTTCTTTTGATTTTAATTCTGAGTACTTTAAGTATGAATTTAAAGCACTATGTTTAGACTTATTAAAATCTGAGAGGGAAATCGTTTCTCTTAGAAATCAATTATCTGAACACAGTACCTTAAAATCAGATAACCTCAAACTCTCTGAGGAGTTGGAGTGTTGTAGGGAGCAGATAGCTTCACTGAAAAGTGAACTATCAGAGGCCAAAAAGCTTGAAGAATCCCTTAATGGGAGAAGCATCAAGCTAATGGACATTACAAGCACAGTGAACTCTAGATTCAATAGTACACTGGGCTTGGGTGCTTCATCTAGCCAACCTATAGTACTAACAACCCCAATTAAATTTATCTCTGATAAAGGCAAAGGAGTTGTAGAGGTAGGTAGAAAAAATTCTGACTTACCTAAGAAAACCAAGGTTCAACAGAAATCGTCGAACGGAGCTAGACGATCGCCGAACGGAGATTAACGATCTCAGCCAAAATCGTCGAACTCAGGTCGACGATCTCTAAACCCTGAACTCTGCCACAGTCGATCGTCGAACGGAGCTCGACGATCTGACCCAAGATCGTCGAACTCAGCTCCACGATCGTCGAGCAGAGATCAGAGCTTTGAAAACTTATTCAAGGGTAAATCAAAATCCAAACCTAGGGGTCCTACATCCCAAAGATTTAACCCTTATACTGAATGGATAATACCTCCAAGGAGATATCATCCTGAAGGTTATAAGAGTCAACCAGGGATGTCATTTATTTCTGAATTTAAAGGTTATCAACCTAGGCCCAAGGTAAACTGGGTCAAAAATAAGTAAATTGTTTCATGTGTAGGTAAAGACCTATCCAACATCAAACCAGCAATGGTATTTGGATAATGGGTGCTCAAAGCACATGACAGGAAACAAGGACAACTTCACATCTTTAAAGCCAAGCTTGGACCCAAAGTCATATTTGGTGATTCAAACTTTGGACTAACAAAAGGATATGGTGCAGTCCAGATTGGCACAGTCACATTCAAGAAAGTAGCCTATGTGGAAGGACTGAAGCACAATTTGATCAGCATCAGTCAGCTATGTGATGAAGGCTACCAAGTGACTTTCAACAAATCCTTATGCAAGATCAAATCAGAGGACAACACAACTGTGTTGACAGGTAAAAGGAAAGGTAACATCTATTTAGTAGACTTTCTTTCAACAAAAGTAGATATTTGCCTGTTTAATTCTATTAGTAGACCTAATGAGCTATGACATAAGAGACTAGGGCATATAAACCTTAGAACCATTGCTAGGCTATCCAAGGACAACCTTGTTAGAGGACTACCTTCTGGCCCCTACAAGAAGGAAGGACTCTGCAGGGCTTGTCAATTAGGCAAGCAAACCAAAAATAGTTTCAAGTCACATAATAAGAGTGATTCACCGAGGATTTTGTATCTGTTATACATGGATCTTTTTGGACCCATTACAGTACAAAGCTTAGGAGGGAAATCTTACACTTTAGTGGTTGTAGATGACTTCTCTAGATTCATATGGGTGTTCTTTCTGAGAAAGAAGTCTGATAACTTTAAGTGTTTGACAGAGTTTCTCAAATGCATACAGAGTGAGTTCAATACTCACATTGCCCTGATCAGAAGTGATTATGGGACAGAGTTTGATTCTCTTCTTATGCAAGAGTTCTGTCTGAGTGAAGGGATCAGGCACACTTTCTCAGCTCCTAGAACTCCTCAATAAAATGGGGTAGCTGAAAGGAAGAATAGAACCCTTATTGAATCTGTCACTACATTGTTGTCAGATGCTCACCTTCCTCTATCTTTTTGGGCAGAGGCAGTGAACACCTCCAACTATGTGCTGAATAGAAGTTTAATACATAAACTGAAGGGCAAGACTCCCTATGAATTACTCAAAGGGAAGAAACCTAAAGTAGATTATTTTAGAATTTTTGGTTGTATTTGTTACATTCACAATAATGACAAGAAATACTTAGCAAAATTTCAAGCTAAAGCTGATGAAGGAGTGTTTCTGGGATACTCCATGATCAGTAAGGTTTATAGGGTATATAATAAATCAACTCATAAAATTGAAGAATCTGTTCATATATCTTTTAATGAATCTAACATGTCTTTCAAGGAGAAGAATACTTCTACCATAGAACCTTTGCAGGTACACTCTCTTGCAGAATACTTGGACAGGTTACAAATCATTCAAAAAGAGGAAAGCAGTGAAGATGAAGAAGACATTCAACATCTTGAAGAGAAACTTCTTGAAGAGCCAGTTGTTGTCCCACCAGAGGAAACAACAACACAGGTTGGTGAGCAATCAACACCTCCTGTTGATTTAGTAACATCAAGAGACCATCCAATCTCCCAAGTGATTGGAGATATCTCAGCTGGTGTGCAAACCAGAAATCAGGTCAACCAAAACCTGATGCACACTTGCTTCCTTTCTCAAATTGAACCTCAATCCATTCAAGATGCTGAGCAAGATACACACTAGATCATTGCAATGCAAGAAGAGTTGCATCAATTTGAAAGGAACAAAGTTTGGGAACTAGTACCAAGGCCTAAGGATCACTCCATTGTTGGAACAAAGTGGGTATTCAGAAACAAATTGGATGATCAAGGAGTCATTGTAAGGAACAAGGCAAGGCTAGTTGCTCAAGGGTACTCTCAAGAAGAAGGGATAGATTATGACCAGACTTTTGCACCAGTTGCAAGGTTAGAGGTCATAAGAATCTTCTTAGCATATGCAGCACACAAAGGATTCAAGGTATACCAGATGGATGTAAAGAGTGCTTTTCTCAATGGAGATATCAAAGAAGAAGTCTATGTCAGACAACCCCCAGGTTTTATCTCTTCCACTCATCCTGATTATGTTTTCAAATTGCATAAAGTATTATATGGTCTAAAGCAAGCTCCTAGAGCATGGTATGAGACCCTAGCATGCTTTCTTCTGAAAAATGAATTTATAAGGGGTAGAGTATGTTGAAAACGGAAAATCGGTCTCACGTGGAGTTCGACCCTTGGGGAAGGGGTGACCGTGCACCTACTACCCTCAAGCGAACGATCTAGGCACAAGACTAGGAACACAAGGGACAGACCCCAAAGTCTCAGCGTGGAGGACCCGCCGCATACCCGGAAGACTAACTAACTCTTCCCCTCCCAAGCCAAGGGCTGAGCTAAGGCACCTTTGGAGGGCTCTCTTGGCCGACCGGAACATCCAAGGAGGATCTCGAGATCCACTCCCAAACTAGAGGTGCCACCTCGGGTCTATGTAAAATGTTCCCCGCCCGCCTTACTATTGGCGTCAAACCGCCCAGCAGCCCTACTCTACGCAGCCCCAATTGGGCCGCTAATAGCGGAACTCCGCTACTCTGAAAGGATGGCAACGGGCCATCAGGGGCTTCCCGGCATCTATTCCTCGGGGCCCACACGGGGGGAGCGGTTCACGAACACGCCGCTCGCCCAAGACAGGAGTAAACCACTTATTCACAGAGCATCACAGATATAAAAGAATATTACAGGAATATAAATTCCATACTCGGCACGCAGGCCGGAAATATAAACAAAAAGTCCTTCGAGGGCCGGCACAAGTTTGGGCTTAAGCCCGCTACTCCCCGTCTGGTACTGCAACACCTGTACGCCAACGTCTCGACGAGCGGCGGCCAACTAGTCATCGGTCGGCTAATTTAATCGGGCCAAACATATTGCGCACACCCCATTTTTGGGGCTACGGAGCGCATTCCCTGCAAGCGGCTAAATAAACAACTTCCTCGGAGTCTTCTCCGGGAACCCCAGAACATCACCAATCCGGCTCACACGTCCGGATGGGCTTCACACAGCATGCCTAAACCCGTACGCACGCTTCCGGGTACTAATGCAATTAACTGCAGGGACGTACACGTCAACCCGTCGGGGAGCTCCCTTCCCCCCACCCGTTGGTGGAGAGGGGCTTCCGTGCGAATATGGAAACAGAAGGCTTCACATGCCCAAGTTGAAACATCGTTACCCTTGTCGCGTGCTTGGCGGCGGGGGCGGGAGAGGAGCTCCGGGTCGATTCTGCTGCGTGCGGCCGCGTCGGCGGTCGATCTCCACTCTAGGCCGAGCCTCGCTCCAAGCCGAGCCTCGCTCCAGGCCGAGCTTGCCGCCGGGAGAAGGGAAGGTCGAGGTGTGCTGCTCTAGGCCGGAAAAAAAAGGAGGGGGGCCGGGTTGCTCCAGGCGGTGAATCCTCCACAAAATATTTGAAGGGGAGTGAGCTAGAGAGGGGCGAGTTTGTGGATGAAAGATTAGGCTTTAGTTTCCCAAGCCCCGATCCTATAATTGGGTTCTTTCTCTCGTGAGGTTGAATTGCAATATCACCAACAACCCGTATACCTTCTACGGAAATTTGGCATAGAACAAGCCCCAAAACAACCAAGATCAGTCTTCTGGCTTAACTGAGAAATGAGTCCAGAAGGTTGAGATGCTTCCGAAAAAGCCTAAAACAGCGTGGGGAGGGGGGATGGTGGCCGGGCTGCTGCTTGGCCGGCGACGAGAGAGAGAGGGAAAGGGGCGGCCGTGGTTGTGCTGCTGGCCGGCGGGAGAGAGGGGGTCGGGGGCGGTGCTGCGCTGCTGGACGGCGGGAGAGAGGGGGTCGGGGGCGGTGCTGCGCTGCTGGCCGGCGGGAGAGAGGGGGTCGGGAACGGGTTCTGCGCTGCTGGCCGGCGGGAGAGAGGGCGGGGAAGGGGCGGCGGCGGCGGCGGGGCTCCCGGATCCGCCGGGCTAGGGCTCCTCTTCCCCCCCCCCCCCCCCCCCCCCCCCCCGATCTCCCCTGCTGTTTCCTTTTTTTTCCCTTTCTGTAACCCGTCCCCCCCCCCTCTTTTTATTTTTCCTTTTTTTTATTTCCCCCCCCCCAGCTGATCTCATCTCCCCCTCTCAAAACTGTGCCCTCCCCCCCTCTCTTATAACAACCAAATATATAATATACATATAATATATTATATATTTTATAATATAATATATAATATATATACATATATATACACATATATATTTTGTATATAAATTAAAAACTCACGCGCATAGAACCTCCGCACGTACGCACGAGGACCCGCACGTCCTCAAACGGGGTCGCACCGACTCGTCGCCCATAACACGCCCCTAGGCTGATTTTTGGGGAGGGTCCCACTCGCCCGGGTACGGGGTTGTACACAATCCCCGCTTCTTTTCGAGCTTGGCACAAGCTCGGAAAGAATCATCCAACCCAACGTATCCGGCGAGTGGGAGCCGACCCAAAAAAAAGTTTGAGAGAAACTGAAATCTGCACTTGGAGCATCGATCTCTCCACGACCTTTCTGATCTTTTGAATCGCTCGATACCCTTTGGCTCACTGCTATCGAATTGCCCTTATACCAATACTTACAACAAGTATACAATTTCTCGTGATATCGTGAAACAACAAAGCCGTATCCTCTGGTACATGCTGAGCTAATCCTTTCCCCCCAGGTGTGCCTACACCCCTGCCAGCTAATGAGAGCCTGACAGCGAGTCCACCCGGGGCCGAGCAGCACTCGGGGTCCCTTACCCCCTCAGGTGTGCATTCAGCCCCGCCAGCTAGTGAGAGCCTAACAGCGAGTCTACCCGGGGCCGAGCATCACTCGGGGTCCTGCAAAATATCCAAACTCCAAACTCTCTCCCTTACCCCCCAGGTGTGCCTACAGCCCTGCCAGCTAGTGAGAGCCTGACAGCGAGTCTACCCGGGGCCGAGCATCACTCGGGGTCCTGCGAAAAACTCTCCAAGAACCAACCTCTTTCCCCCCAGGTGTTGCCTACAGCCCTGCCAGCTAATGAGAGCCTGACAGCGAGTCTACCCGGGGTCCACTACTACCGCCATCGAGTGACTTCCGGCCCTGCCAGCTAGGTGAGAGCCTGACAGCGGGATCTGCTCGAGGCCCACGGATGACACCGAGTGACTTCCGGCCCTGCCAGCTAGGTGAGAGCCTGGCAGCGGGATCTGCTCGGGGTCCAAAACAACCGCCATCGAGTGACTTCCGGCCCTGCCAGCTAGGTGAGAGCCTGACAGCGGGATCTGCTCGAGGCCCACGGATGACACCGAGTGACGTCCGGCCCTGCCAGCTAGGTGAGAGCCTGGCAGCGGGATCTGCTCGGGGTCCAAAACAATCGCCATCGAGTGACTTCCGTCCCTGCCAGCTAGGTGAGAGCCTGACAGCGGGATCTGCTCGAGGCCCACGGATGACACCGAGTGACGTCCGGCCCTGCCAGCTAGGTGAGAGCCTGACAGCGGGATCTGCTCGAGGCCCACGGATGACACCGAGTGACTTCCGGCCCTGCCAGCTAGGTGAGAGCCTGGCAGCGGGATCTGCTCGGGGTCCAAAACAACCGCCATCGAGTGACTTCCGGCCCTGCCAGCTAGGTGAGAGCCTGACAGCGGGATCTGCTCGAGGCCCACGGATGACACCGAGTGACGTCCGGCCCTGCCAACTAGGTGAGAGCCTGACAGCGGGATCTGCTCGGGGTCCAAAACTACCTCCATCGAGTGACTTCCGGCCCTGCCAGCTAGGTGAGAGCCTGACAGCGGGATCTGCTCGAGGCCCACGGATGACACCGAGTGACTTCCGGCCCTGCCAGCTAGGTGAGAGCCTGGCAGTGGGATCTGCTCGGGGTCCACAACTACTCGACTTGACTTTGGTCGAGATGGAGACATCTTATCTACTCAAGAGGTGCTGGAGAGTCAATTGCACCGATGCTTTTACAAATGGAGGACGCATTCTATACATAAGAGAGACGATCTGGATGTCGCCAAATCAGGAAGCTGGCGTCCGAGCTTGTTCCTAATAATTCCTCCAATCGGAAGAGAGATGCAATCGGGGGGACATAGGCCGACGTGCAAGGGGGGAGCTGATCTCGGCCGTCCGTGCAGAGGCTCGGTCTTACAATAGCGCTTAGAGTCCCGAGGCATCGTCCCATCATCCGAACTGGGCTATTTAGAAGGAACAGCTTGGGCGTTTCGTATCCTGATCTAATGACAAAGATCACTTTCCGCCATGTCACATGTGATTGCTTGGAGAGATCGGCCCTTTATCAAATCTGGGAGGTTAGCGTCTAGGCTCGTTCCTGATAATTCCTCTAGTCGGAGGAGAGGTGCGATCGGGAGGACATAGGTCGGCGTGCAAGGGGGGAGCTGATCTCGGCCGTCAGTGCAGAGGCTCGGTCTTACAATAGCGCTTAAAGTCCCGCGGCACCGTCCCATCGTCCGAACTAGGCTATTTAAAAGGAACGGGTTGGACGCTTGGCTTCCGGAGTCGATCGCGAGGCTAACCCTTGAAGCCCCCAGAAGCTCGAGGCGAATCGGTAATAAAGGGAAAAATTGACCGCCACTGAATTACAGGGAAGAGATAACATATTACCGCTGGGGAGGGAACCCTTTTCGGCCACCCCGGCTCATAATACCTCTCAGCTGCTCTCCTACTCGATCTTGAAGATAATAACCTCCAGGTTTTTCGTTGATGTATTAAGCGGGGATACACGGGTTTTCACGGGTAGAAGTGCTTCAAATAGGTGCAAATCTTACTTCGAATGCTATGGGATGCAAACAACAGCTATGAGAGGGGACAACTCTGAGTATGAGGACCTTACACACAAAGTATCAACGCATGACCGTGGTCGTCACCTGGTTCCACTTCTATAGCCATGATGTTCTCCTGAGTTCTTCTGTGCTGGTCACTCTGCACGCTCACCGCACCAAAATGTTGAAACCGGAAAATCGGTCTCACGTGGAGTTCGACCCTTGGGGAAGGGGTGACCGCGCACCTACTACCCTCAAGCGAACGATCTAGGCACAAGACTAGGAACACAAGGGACAGACCCAAAGTCTCACCGTGGAGGACCCGCCGCATACCCGGAAGACTAACTAACTCTTCCCCTCCCAAGCCAAGGGCTGAGCTAAGGCACCTTCGGAGGGCTCTCTTGGCCGACTGGAACATCCAAGGAGGATCTCGAGATCCACTCCCAAACTAGAGGTGCCACCTCGGGTATATGTAAAATGCTCCCCGCCCGCCTTACTATTGGTGTCAAACCGCCCAGCAGCCCTACTCTACGCAGCCCCAATTGGGCCGCTAATAGCGGAACTCCGCTACTCTGAAAGGATGGCAACGGGCCATCAGGGGCTTCCCGGCATCTATTCCTCGGGGCCCACACGGGGGGAGCGGTTCACGAACACGCCGCTCGCCCAAGACAGGAGTAAACCACTTATTCACAGAGCATCACAGATATAAAAGAATATTACAGGAATATAAATTCCATACTCGGTACGCAGGCCGGAAATATAAACAAATAGGCCTTCGAGGGCCGGCACAAGTTTGGGCTTAAGCCCGCTACTCCCCGCCTGGTACTGCAACACCTGTACGCCAACGTCTCGACGAGCGGCGGCCAACTAGTCATCGGTCGGCTAATTTAATCGGGCCAAACATATTGCGTACACCCCATTTTTGGGGCTACGGAGTGCATTCCCTGCAAGCGGCTAAATAAACAACTTCCTCGGAGTCTTCTCCGGGAACCCCAGAACATCACCAATCCGGCTCACACGTCCGGATGGGCTTCACACATCATGCCTAAACCCGTACTCATGCTTCCGGGTACTAATGTAATTAACTGCAGGGACGTACACGTCAACCCATCGGGGAGCTCCCTTCCCCCCACCCGTTGGTGGAGAGGGGCTTCCGTCCGAATATGGAAACAGAAGGCTTCACATGCCCAAGTTGAAACATCGTTACCCTTGTCGCGTGCTTGGCGGCGGGGGCGGGAGAGGAGCTCCGGGTCGATTCTGCTGCGTGCGGCCGCGTCGGCGGTCGATCTCCACTCTAGGCCGAGCCTCGCTCCAGGCCGAGCCTCGCTCCAGGCCGAGCCTCGCTCTAGGCCGAGCTTGCCGTCGGGAGAAGGGAAGGTCGAGGTGTGCTGCTCCAGGCCGGAAAAAAAAGGAGGGGGCCGGGTTGCTCCAGGCGGTGAATCCTCCACAAAATATTTGAAGGGGAGTGAGCTAGAGAGGGGCGAGTTTGTGGATGAAAGATTAGGCTTTAGTTTCCCAAGCCCCGATCCTATAATTGGGTTCTTTCTCTCGTGAGGTTGAATTGCAATATCACCAACAACCCGTATACCTTCTACGGAAATTTGGCATAGAACAAGCCCCAAAACAACCAAGATCAGTCTTCTGGCTTGACTGAGAAATGAGTCCAGAAGGTTGAGATGCTTTCGAAAAAGCCTAAAACAGCGTGGGGAGGGGGGATGGTGGCCGGGCTGCTGCTTGGCCGGCGACGAGAGAGAGAGGGAAAGGGGCGGCCGTGGTTGTGCTGCTGGCCGGCGGGAGAGAGGGGGTCAGGGGCGGTGCTGCGCTGCTGGCCGGCGGGAGAGAGGGGGTCGGGGGCGGTGCTGCGCTGCTGGCCGGCGGGAGAGAGGGGGTCGGGAACGGGTTCTGCGCTGCTGGCCGGCGGGAGAGAGGGCGGGGAAGGGGCGGCGGCGGCGGCGGGGCTCCCGGATCCGCCGGGCTAGGGCTCCTCTTTCCCCCCCCCCCCCCCCCCGATCTCCCCTGCTGTTTCCTTTTTTTTTCCCTTTCTGTAACCCGTCCCCCGCTCTTTTTATTTTTCCTTTTTTTTATTTCCCCCCCCCCCCAGCTGATCTCATCTCCCCCTCTCAAAACCGTGCCCTCCCCCCCCCCTCTCTTATAACAACAAATATATAATATATATATAATATATTATATATTTTATAATATAATATATAATATATATAAATATATATACATATATATATTTTGTATATAAATTAAAAACTCACGCGCATAGAACCTCCGCACGTACGCACGCACGAGGACCCGCACGTCCTCAAACGGGGTCGCACCGACTCGTCGCCCATAACACGCCCTTAGGCTGATTTTTGGGGAGGGTCCCACTCGCCTGGGTACGGGGTTGTATAGAGTAGACAAAACTCTTTTTATTAGAACTCATAAGTCTCATACCCTACTAGTACAAATCTATGTAGATGATATTATTTTTGGTTCTACTGATTCAAATTTGTGCAGAACGTTTTCCAACCTAATGCATTCTAAATTTAAAATTAGTAGCATGGGTGAGCTATCCTTCTTTCTAGGATTGCAAATCAAGCAATATGTTGAAGGCATATTTATTTCTCAAACCAATTATGCAAAAGAATTGGTTAAAAAATTTGGTATGTCTGAAGCATCATGCATGAAAACACCTATGCCTACTAATGTTATATTAGATGCTGATGAACATGGGAAACTTGTTGATCAGACAACATAGAGAGAAATGATTGACTCTTTATTGTACCTTACAGCTACTAGACCTGACATAATATTTGCTACATACATATGTGCTAGATACCAAGTGAGCCCAAGAGAGTCACACCTAATCTTAGTAAAAAGGATTCTCAGGTATGCAAAAAGTTGTCCAAATCTAGGTCTCTGGTATCCAAAAGATTCAGCATTTGACTTAACTGTATTTTCTGATGCTGATTATGCTGGATGCAGAATAGACAGGAAAAGCACCAGTGGAACTTGTCATTTTCTTGGTGACAGACTTGTCTCCTGGTTTTGCAAGAAACAAACATCTGTGTCAACTTCAACTGCTGAAGCTGAATATATGGCTGCAGGTAGTTGTTGTTCACAAATATTGTGGATTCAAAACCAACTCCTAGACTATGGCTACAACTTAGAGAAGTCAAAAATATTTTGTGATAATACCAGTGCTATTTCTATAGCACAAAATCCAGTCCTCCATAGTAGGACAAAACACATAGAAATTAGGCATCACTTTTTAGGGATAATGTTGAGAAAAATAAAATTGAACTTCAATATATCCCAACTGATTTGCAAAGGGGAGATATTTTCACCAAACCCTTGGATGAAAAGAAACACACCTTCTTCCTGAATCAGTTAGGAATGTTAGATGGAGGAAGTCTAAAATAATATCCAAGACTTTACAACTCTAAAAAAATGACCAGGACTAGGCAAACATTTTAATTTTTCTAGTGTATAGAGTGTTTCTGGTATATGAACTGCGCTCGACGATGTTCCCCCAGATCGTCGAACGGAGATCGACGCTTTCTGAAATCGTCGACCAGAGTTCAACTCTTCTCAGATAGTGCTCAACTATCTCTTTCAGGTCAGCGATCGTCGAACGAAGCTCGACGATTTTGATTTCTGAACTATCGTCGAACGGAGCTCGACGCTCTCCAATATCGTCGAACGGAGATCGATGCTATTGATGACCTTTCAGTTTCCTTTAGAAGCACAGATCGTCAAACTGAGTTCAACGATCTTTCCTTTTCTGCGTCGAACCCTAATATAAAACTCATTTTTCGGTCGTCGTTCTCCCTTTGCGCTTTCATTCTCTCTGCAAATTTTCTCTTTCCCTCCAAACTTCTCTACACTTGGTCGTTTGTTTGTTGATTTTTTGCAGGAATCAATGGCCGTCTCACTTGCAATCCCTGGCCGCAATGAAATTTGATGCAGGTTTTGACATCGACATGGATTCGTTCAACAACAGTGATCAAATCTTCCAGAACATTCTGAACCTTTTCAAGGAACAACAGCTAGTTACAATAATGACTACCAGGATAAAATTAGCTGCAGATGAGATTAAGGAATGGGTATACACTGCCCACAATCAAGATCAGAATACAGTTGTTGGAACAATTTCAGGAACCCAGGTATATCTAACACCTGCTGCCCTGACAGAGATTTTTCAATTAAAATCTGGAGAAGAGTCTGTTGAACTTTCTGTAGAGGAATTTTCTGTTATGCTTGAAAGGATGGGTCACTCAGAAGCAAACCCTAGCAAGTTGCTGAAGAAAAATCTATCTGTGAAATACAGATTCCTAGCTGATGTTGTTGTGAAGGTACTGTTGGCCAAACACTCAGCCCATGATACCATCTCCAGGTATCAGCTCTGCTTGATGGGTGCCCTTGTGGATAAGAAACAACTGAATTGGGGAGAAATCTTCTTTGACCTAATTAAGAAGAAAATCAACAAAAACTTTGTTAATTTTGGGAGAATACTAGGGCTGTTTCTTCAGAACAGATGACCTGCCCTGCTAGTTTCAAATGGGATGCACATCAATGCCTCCAAGAGGCTCACCTGTGCCCTGTTTGGAAAATGGGATATGCAAATAGTGAAGCCCAGCAGGCCCTCTACATCTACTACTTCAGGCACAAGGACTGCTGCAGTCACTTCCCCTCAAGCTTCTGCCCCTACAGAATACTTGCCGGTTTCTTCTCCTCCTCCTCCACTTCTTGTTTCCTCTACACCAGTCACATCCACCATCATTATTTCCACCCCATCTCCAACTTCACTTCCCTCTCCTACTTCAATTCCATCTCCAATTCCTCCAATAACAGAAGAACTCTTCCATCCTCTACATCACTACCCACATCTAGATATTGACACATCCTCTCACATTCCATCTTTCAACCTTATAGATGATTCCTTTATGAATGATTCTCCCTCATCCCCTGCTGAGCCACCATCTTCATCCACCTCATATCAACAACTACTTCAGGATATCATTGCACAACCATCTTTCACACCATCTATTTCCATTCCATTATCTTCCATTTCCACAATTCCCATCTCTCAACCTTCTTTTCCACCATCCACAAGCTCTCCACCAACATCTCCTGCTGCTCCACCTTCAATTCCTACATCTGCTCAAGCCCCTATTGAGCATGTAGATCTTCCAGCCCTTGCAGATAGATTATATGAGCTGATAGCTCCCATGCTATCTCTCTTACCAGAGACCTCTTTGGCTCCACTTATAAAAACAGTTCAAGAACTGTCTGTCAGGCTCTCCTCTCTCCTTCCTCCTCAGGCAATCCCTTCATCTTGGTGTCTTGATCCAGTCCTGACTGAATCTAGGCAGGGGGAGATGCCTCATGAAGCTAATAGATTGCCTGTTATTGCTCCTCCTGCTGATGTATCTTCAGTCCAAGCCTCAACAGATCCAGTTGCAGTTATCACAGTGGACCTCGGGTCACTATTATCAGATTTTGATTCTATTTATTTCAGCTGTCTTCCAGAGAACACTGTAGTCCAGCAATCTGAGGATCTCTCTAAGGCCATTGTGCCCATCTCCAGTTGTGACACCAGTTTAATAAGCTCCTATATAAATTCCCTATATACTGCTGAGCCTTCTGTTTCTGTTGATCTTACTGCTGCTGCTCCTACTGCAAATGTTGTTGTTTATGTTAGTTCTGATGTTGCTGATGCTTTAGTTTCTGAGGACATACATATGACAGAGGCACTTATTTTTGAGCCTACTGTTACTGCTGCTAATGCTCCTTCTGTTACTGCTGTTGTACCTTCTATTTCTGAAAGTGTTGTTGTTGAAAGTGTTGTATCTGAACCTAATGTTGTATCTGAATCTGCTGCTATAACTTCTTCTGCCAGTGATACTTCTACTCCTCTTCCTGCTGTTGCTGCTACTAGTATTGTTGTTCCTGTTGTCTCTCCTGCTCAGTCACAACAATAGATAGATTATCTCAAAAAGATTGATGCAGTGTATGACAACCCTCCAAGCTCAGATAGTGATCAGTATAGGACTGATTCAGATGACTCCTCTGCTACTATTGCAAGGAAAAGGAAAGCCAGAAGCAAAGCAATGAAAAGTGTTCCTCCAGCCAAAGTGAAAGACACAAATGATATTCCTCACTACATTCTACATAACTGTCCTATCACAGAACATTGGATGCAATATTCCAAAAATCAACTGAAGGCTATGACTAAAAAGAGAAATTATGATAAAGGATCCTCTCAGTTCAATCATCCTCCTCCTCCTCCTCCTTCACCAGGTGCAGGTGCAAGTGGAAGCTCTGCATCTCAACCTTCTGCCAGAAGCCAAAGCTCTTATCAACCTCAAGAAAGATCCCAATACAGAGGAAGTCAATCTAGAGGCTACCAGTCAAGGAGAGGAAATTACAGAGGAAACCAAAGAGAATTTCAAGTTTATTCCAAAGGTTATTCCAGGCAACCATCCATATTCAAGGGAAGGACAAGGTCCATCTGATACAACCTCTGGTCCCTTTCCTTATAAACTGAAAGATTTAGTCTCTTCCAGAGCTCCTCCAGATAATCCCTCAAATAGATATGAACCTCCAGTTCCATTTGAAGATCCTGAAAACAATCCTACTTCATGGACAGCTAGGATGAAAGAGTTAGCTGCTTTGGATCAGATTAAGAAAGCCAGAGAACAAGGAAGGGATACATCCAATATAACCACCTTATCAGATCAAAGGAAAAAGGAACTTGAAAGATATTCATCCAGTAAGTTCTTTGATTCAGAAAGCTACATGAAGCTGCATCCAGAAGCTTTAGTGCCCAGGCCAAAGCAACAAACTTCTCTAGGTGCAGCTGATGATAGAAGATCTAAGAAAGAAGCTCTCAATCCAAACAGAGAAATAGTCCTTATAAAGAGCAAAGAGAAAGAGTAATTCTATAAGGTGACAATATATTCTGGTTTCTGAACTATCTGTGACAATTTCTGTGATTCTGCAATGTTTTGTTTGTTGCATTTCTGCTTTGTATGTTTTTAATTTTTTCAATACCTGTAAATAGTAATCTTAACCCAAATAGGGGGAGATTGTTGGAACACCCTATTACTGATTTGGGCAAGGATCACTATGTCTCTTAGGAAACCTATTTTGACCTCACTGTATAGATCTAAAGGTCAATTAGAATTGAGTCTAAGGGTTAGTGTTTAGGTTTGGAAGCTGTCCTCAAGACCAGGTTTTTCAGTTTTGGAGACAAAGTCATTTCGTCGAGCTCAGTACGACGAATTGTCGAACTCCATTCGATGATCATTGAGCTCACTTCGACGGATCGTCGAACTCCATTCGACGATCTCTGAGCTCAACTTCAACAAGTCGTCGAACTCCATTCGACGATCTTCGAGCTCAGATCGACGATCTTGACTCCAGTTTGATTCTCTATCTCTGAGCTCAGTTCGACGATAGTTGAGCTCAGATCGACGATCTCTGTTTCTGTCTAAGTCCAATCTCTGAGCTCAGTTCAATGATAGTGGAGCTCAGTTCGACGTTTCTCGGAAGAGTTCAACTTTTTCAAGATTCAAATTTGGACAGTTGTGGAATTATTGTCAGCATTTAATTCAGAGATTTTGTAGCCGTTTTTAATTAATCTGGAGCAAGTTTCAAGGAATTTTCAAGGAATATTTTTATTGGACTTTTCTCCAGAAGACAAAATACAGTTAAGGAAGTCATTAATGACAGACTAACGGCTATCTTGGACAGAGGATCATTTCTATTCAGATCAAGAGAATAAAAGATCAGTTTTTCATTCTTCTCAGAGAGAGACAAAAAAAGGACACAAATTCTGCAATAACAATTCTCTATAATAACAAGATTTACAGCTCTTACAACAATAATTACACAAGATAAAGAAAGAGAGTTGCAGATATTCTCAGTGTCAAGAATTCAGACAAGAACACATCACCAAAGGAGATCGATCAACTAACTGAAATTTTCAGATCTCTCTTGATTCAAGTGTTCAAAGGCCATCATCATTCAAGACTCCAGACACTTCACATTTCAGCTGTTGCTGAAATCATCTCTTGCTGGAGATCAAATCATTTGAAGGCCTATCACCCTACTGCAAAGCTTCACTTCCTGAACAACTACAGATCTCAGGGGGAGCTTTGACATCATCCACTATCTTCTCTCTGACTGTTGACAGAGAAGATCATCTCATCTCTCTCTCTCTCTCTCTCTCTCTCTCTCTCTCTCTCTCTCTCTCTCTCTCTCTGCTGTAAAGGGTTTTTCAAACTCCCTTCAAAAGTTTGTGTTTGGTTTCTGAGACCTTATCAAAACTCAGTGGTGGCAAGACACCTGATCAAAAAATCTAGTTTATTTTTGAGCACCTTATCAAAAGCTCATTGGTGCCCAGGACACCTGATCAACTCATCCTGCAGTGGATTCCTACCTAGGGTGGTAGAAGAGTGGATGTACCCAGGTTGATTGGGGAACCACTATAGCTTCTTGTGTCATCTGGTTGTTTGTCTTTCTTTTTGTTTCTGGCTGTGGTTTGTGACTAGATTGCTCTGTGATTAGATAGTTGTTGTGTTAAGATTTACTTTATGTTATTTGCTTCCCTGTTCACTTAGGAATACAACAACTGTTGTAAAACGTTTTTAGCAAGCACCATACTCTATTCACCCCCCCCCCCCCCCTCTAGAGTATATCAGTTCTAACTTGCACTTTCAACCACCATTGCTACGTTCCTTCTGGACGGGGAAGCGAGATTGTGGTGGGAAGGATTGGAGCTGCACCTATTGAGAGTTAGGCAACTTATTGATGTCTCGATGGAGGAGTTCTCGAGACTGTTCTTGGCTAGATACCTCCCTTCAGTGCAAATGATAGCGTTGGAGAACGAGTCCCTAAAATTGGTTCAAGAAGACAATATCGTGGATGAATATCTCCACGAGTTTACTCGATTAAGTCGATATGCTAGCTCCACCATCGCGGATGAGGAGCGCAAGACGAATCGATTCTACGAAAGGTTGAGAGATGATTTGAGGCTACTACTCTCGGGGCCAATGACGCTGGGTTTCTTGACCTTGGTCAACACGGCCCGGTCCTTGGAGAAGGACATGAAGAATGTTCAAGCGAAGAAGAGCGTTGGTGAGAAGAAGTCGGAGTTCAGAGTGCCAAACTCCTCAAAGTCTGTGTTCCGGAAGTGCAACAAGAAAGCTAGGACTTCGGGTCTAGCCCCCTCTGCTGGTGCTTCTGGGGTGACTACGGGTCGGATCCCGGGCACATGTTACAACTGTGGGAAGCCGGGGCATTATGCTTGTGAGTGCCGGAGCAGACGTCCCAAGTCCGAAAGGAAGCTGGGAGCGACTTATGAAGAGAAGGGCAAGGCGGTGGAGTCAACCGCGTCCCATTATGCTTTGGCCCAACCAAGGGTGTATAATCTTGGCCAACAGGAGGTCATCAAACAGGCGGATGTGGTGACAGGTATGGTTTAATTTATAACAAGTTAATTTCTTTAAATACTTGTTATGCACGTGTTACCTTACCACTGCTTGTTTAGGATTTGTTTTGATTTGTGAAAATCCGGCAAGAGCACTCTTCGATACGGGAGCTTCACACTCCTTCTTGTCCGAGGGATTTATATCACGCATCGGAGTCCCTTCTTCGATGACGAAGGATAAGTTTGATGTGTTGTTTCCCAATGGGTGTTCGATGTGCGTGGATAGGATTTGCGATGCTAAGATTCACATTGGGAATCAAGAGTTCGATCTGCAGGAGTCGTTACTACCGTTGGTGGAGTTCGACGTTATATTTGGCATGGACTGGCTCTCGGAGCAGCGGGCCTGTATTGATTGCGGTCGCAAGGAAGTCAAGTTGGGAGCAAGACGTAAGTTGACTTTTACGGGCTTAAAGAGGTCGAGCAAGACATTGATGTCTGCTCTTCAGGTGGTGAAGGCGGTTCGTGCCGGTGCAGAACTGTTCTTTACACTAGTGGAAGTTGCGAAGCCGAAGGCCGCGTTATATAGTATTTTAGTGGTATCGGAGTACCCTGATGTATTCCCTAGAGATCTTCCTGGATCCCCGCCTCAACGGGAGATAGATTTTACGATAGAGCTCGTACCAGGTGCAAAGCCTGTGTCATGCTCTCCATATCGGCTAGCGCCTAAAGAAATGGCGGAGCTGAAGGTTCAACTGCAAGAGTTGTTGGAGCAAGGGTATGTGCGCCCAAGTTTTTCGCCTTGGAGCGTGTCGGTCCTCTTTGTTAAGAAGAAGGACGGAAGCTTGAGGTTATGTATTGATTATCGAGAGCTCAACAAGTTGACGGAAAAGAACAAGTACCCGATCCCCCGGATCGATGATCTTTTTGATCAGTTGGTCGGGTCGACAGTGTACTCAAAGTTGGATCTCAAGTCCGGGTACTATCAGCTGTGAATAAGGGAGAGTGATATCCCGAAGACAGCATTCAGTACGAGATACGGGCATTACGAGTTTATGGTCATGCCGTTTGGGCTGACTAATGCGCCGTCAGTGTTCATTGTTGAAGCCAAAATTGTCCTCTGTGGAGTTCGGGGTCCCTGAAAGGGGTGACCTCGCACCTTCTACACTCGAGAGAACGTCACGGACTGGAGACTTAGGAGACTATGAACAGACCCTCGGCTCTAGCGCGGAGGTCCCACCTCACACCCGGAAGGCTACCTGAGCTCTTCCCCTCCCTTACCAAAGGGCTAGGCCGGGCGCCTTGGAGAGCTCTCTCTACTCTACCAAGAAGAAGCTAAGGGAGGAGGAAGCTAAGAAAAAAGGATCCTCTCGAAGGCACCCAAGGGGGTCTATTTATAGTTTCCCAAATCTCAGGGGCCGAAAATGACCAAAATACCCCTACGGCCAAAAGGCCTCGGGCCAATAGGAAACCGCCACGCAGGGGGGTAGAGAAGGAAAACGCGCCACCTAAAGCAAATAGGGGAACCACCCTGCGGGACGGGGCGAGACCCGGCCTGGGGGGCCGGTCTCGTCTGTCCTACCCGCCGGGCTGGGCGAGACCCAGTGAAAGTGCAACTAGATCTGATATACTCTAAAGGGGGGGGTGAATAGAGTATATGGTGTTTTGAAACTTCTGAAATACTTTTACAACAATTGTTGTAATATGTGTTAGCAGGGAAGCAAATATAAACCTAATCACAGAACTAAACTATGCAAAAACTAAGCACAGACAAATCAAGGCCAGAAACAAAAAGTAAACAAGCAGAGCCAGATGACACAAGGAAATATAGTGGTTCCCCAAACTTGGGTACATCCACTCTTCTACCACCCTAGGTAGGAATCCACTGCAGGATGGGTTGATCAGGTGTCCTGGGCACCAATGAGCTTTTGATAAGGTGCTCAAAAACCAAAGCAGATTTTTTGATCAGGTGTCTTGCCACCAATGAGCTTTTGACAAGGTGCTCAAAAACCAGATTCAAACTTTTGAAGGGAGTTTGAGAAACCCTTTACAGAGTGGGGGTGAGAGAGTGATGTCAGTCTTCTCTTTCTCAAACAACTGAGAAGACTATGTGGATTGATGTCAAAGCTCCCCCTGAGTCCTTGAAATCTTCAGGAAGAAAAGCTTTGCTGAGGGTGATAGGCCTTCAAAGTTAGATCTCCAGCAATAGATGATTTCAGCAAGCTGAAATGTTGAGTGTCTGGAGTCTTGAGATGATGTTGGCCTTGAACACTTTGAAAGCTGAAGAGATCTGATGATTTTTGAAAACTTGATCTCTTTGATGAGTGTTCTTCAGAAATCTTTTTGAGAGAGTCTCTGTATTCTGTATTGTGTGTCCTCTTCTTGTTAATCTCTGTATATCATCTGTGTTGATTCAAAAACATTCTGTCTTTTATTCTCTGTGCTAGAATAGAATATCACTCTGTCAAAGATAGCCGTTGGCCTGCATTGATTGCATCCTTAATTGCAAAAACTCTTCTGGAGGAAAGTCCACAGAATTATTCCTTGAAAAATCCCTTGAAACTTGGTCCAGAAATAAATGAAAACGGCTAGCAAATCTTCTGAATTAATTGCATAATAACTCCTGTCTGATTTGAATTTGAGTTCTGAAGATTATCTGAAATCGTCGAACTGAGCTCTGCTATCGTCGAGCTGAGCTCAGTGAACTGGAAAACTCAAGCAGCAAAATAATCGTCGATCTGAGCTCAAAGATCGTCGAACTGAGCTCAGAGATAAAGATCCAAAGCAGAGTCAAGATCGTCGAACTGAGCTCACCGATCGTCGAATGGAGTTCGACGATGTTATGAAGTTGAGCTCAGCGATCGTCGAGTGGAGCTCGACGATCTATCGAAGTTGAGCTCGACGATCGTCGATCTGAGTTCGACGAATCGTCGTGCTGAGCTCGACGATCAGACTTGGTCTCCAGTCAGAAAAACTTGGTCTTCAGGGCAGCTTCCAATCCTAGACTTCTAACCCTTAGACTCAATTCTAATTGACCTATTAAGCTATACAGAAGGTCAAGCACAGATTCCTAGAGACATAGTGATCCTGACCCAAATTAGTAATAGGCTGTTCCAACAATCTCCCCCTATTTGGGTTAGGATTACTATTTACAGATTTTGGAAAAATTCAAATAACAACATACAATCAGAAAAGCATAAAAACAACATACAGACATTGCAGAAACATCACAGATATATATATATATGGCATCCAGATAGCAGTTCAGAAAATCCAAAGATTGTCACCTTACAGAATTACTTCTTCTCTTTGTCTTTAACCATTTTGATTTCTCTGTTAGGATTCAGGGCTTCTTGTTTGGATCTGGTGTCATCTGCTGCACCCAAATAAATTTGCTTAGTAGCCCTGGGAACCACAGCAGCAGGATGTAATTCCATATATCTTTCTGCATCAAAAAATTTGCTGGAAGCATATCTCTCTAATTCCTTCTGTCTTTGTTCTGACATAGTAGAAATATTGGAAGTGTCTAGCCCTTGTTCTTTGGCTTTCTTTATCTGGTCTAATGCAGCCAACTCCTTCATCCTAGCAGTCCAAGCAACTGGATTCTTCTCAGGGTCCTCAAATGGTACAGGTGGCTCATACCTGTTGGAAGAATTGTCTTGAGGAGGCCTGGTAGACACTATCTCTTTGAGCTTGTAGGGGAATGGACCAGAAGCAGTATCAGATGAAACATGTCCTCCCCTGGAGTATGGGTGCTGCCTGGAATGCCCTTTAGAATAAACTTGAAGATCTCTTTGACTTCCCCTGTATCCTCCTCTCCTAGAGTAAGAACCCCTAGATTGGCTTTCCCTTTGGTATGATCTGGCATGGGGTTGATAGGGAGCCTGGCTTCTAGATGGTGCTTGACTTGCAGAGCTTCCACCTGCACCTGCATCAGGAGGAGGTGGAGGAGGAGGATAAGGGTACTGGAACTGGGAGGAGCCCTTCTCATACTTTCTCTTCTTTTTCATTGCTTTTAGCTGATTTTTGGAATACTGCATCCAATGTTCAGTAATTTGGCAGTTATGCAGAATATAATAGGGGATATCATTATCATCTTTTACTTTTGCAGGAGGAACCCTTTTCATAGCTTTGCTTCTAGCCTTCCTCTTCCTGACAATAGTGGTAGCGGAGTCATCAGAGTCTATCTTGAACTCATCAGGCTCAGAACTCTGGGCATCATATACAGCATCTATTTTCTTCATCAATTCTTTCTTCAATTGAGCAGCAGCAGATGAGGCAGAAGCAGAAGGAGTAGCAGCAGGGACAGTAGCAAATGCAACAGTAGATACAACATCAGATACAGGAACAACAGCAGATGGGGCAGCAGATGGAGCAACAGAATCATCAGCAGATACAGAAGGAGAAGCAGAAACAACAATAGTAGCTTCAGGAGTGATGGCAGCAGCAACTTCAGTAACATCAACAAAATCTTCAGCAGGCTCAAGATCAGTGGCCTCTGTCATCAGAAAATCCTTGGATATCTGCTCATCAGAGGCAGTTGGAATTTCAGCAGCAGCAAAAATAGTCCTTTCTTCAACAGCAGCAGCAGCAGTTACTGAGAGTACAAAGGAGGATATAATGCTGGGGTCACAGCCAGAGAAAGGCACCAGTGCCTTGGACAAATCTTCTGGGGGCTGGACAGCATTAGGCTCTGGGAGATAACTGAAGTATGCAGTATCAAAGGCAGAAAGCAAAGACCATAGGTCTATTGCCAAGACTGCAGTAGGAGCCACAGGAACAGCAGATACAAAATCAACAGCAGCAGCAGTATCATGAATAGCAGGAGCAGAAGCAGCAGCAACAGCAGCATGAAGGCTTGCTTCATATGGCATCTCCCCCTGCCTGGATGCAGATGCATCTGGATCAAGGCACACTGCTGGAGGTGCTGCCTGAGGAATGAGGGAGGAAAGCCTGGCAGAGAGAGCTGCCACTGACTGTTGTAGAGGAGCTAAGGAGGCCTCCATGAGAAGAGAGAGTCTGGGGGCAAGTAGCTCATACAACTTGTCAGCTAAGGCTGAGAGGTCTACATGCTCAACAGCAGGAGCAGAGGTAGATGGAATAGGGATGGCTGAGGATGCTGGAAGTGGAGTGCTGGGTAGTGGAATGGATGGCTCAGGAGTGGGGATAGTGGATATGGAGGATAAGGGGATGGATATGGATGGGGTGAAAGTTGGTTAGTCAATGATATGGTGGAGGAGATCTTGGAATGAGGTTGAGGAGGAGGGTAAATCTGGAGGAGAGGATGGGGAATCATCCATATAGGAGTCATCCAGAAGGGTGAATGATGGTATGGATGGAGAAGAGGTGACATCTGGTGGTGGATAGGAGAACAATGGGTGGAATTGGTCTACTGGAGGTGATGAAATGGTTGCTGGAGATGGAATTGATGTTGGAGAGGGGCTAGAGATGGTAATGGGGGATGAAGCAGGAATGGTGGATGGAAGTGGTAGGGTTGGAATTGGAGGAGGAGAAGAGGCAGTAACAGCAGCAGCCAGGTCTTCTGCAGGAGCAGAGACCTGTGGGGGAGTGACTCTTTGAGTCCTGGTGCCTGAAGGAGCATTAGATGATGGCCTGCTTGGCTTGCTGATTTGCCTGTCCCACTTGCCAAAGAGGGCACAGGTGAGTCTCTTGGAGGCATTTATGTGCACTCCAGAGGAGACTAGCAAGGTGGGGCACTTGTTCTGCAGGAAGACTCCAATAATCCTTCCAAAATTTACAAAGCTTTTATTTATTTTCTTCTTTATTAGGTCAAAGAAGACCTCTCCCCAGTTCAGACTTTTCTTATCTACCAGAGCTCCCATGATGCAGAGCTGATGTCTGGAGATAGTGTCATGTGCAGAGTGCTTTGCCAACAGCACTTTTCCTACAACATCTGCTAGGAACCTGTACTCAACAGACAAGTTCCTTTTGAATAACTTGCTAGGGTTTCCCTCAGGATGACCCATCCTGGCAAGTATGTCAGAAAACTCTTCTCCAGATAATTCAGCAGTTTCTTCTCCATTTCTTAAACCAAAAACCTTTGTTAAGGCTGTGGGGGTCAGAGGTACCTGGTTTCCAGCAATAGTTCCAACTATTGTGTTGTTGTCTAGATTGTGAGCAGTATAGACTCATTCCTTTATTTCATCTGAAGCAAGCTTGATTCTAGTGGTTATGAGGGCAGACAAGTGTTGATCCTTGAATAAATTCAGAATGTCTTGGAAAACTTGATCAGTAGTGTTGAACGATTCCAGATCAATGTCGAAGCCTGCATCAAACTTCATGGCGGCTAGAACAGCAACTGATACGGCCATTGTACCTGCAAAAACTTAACAAACAAAACGAACAAGCGTAGAACTGTTTGGAGGGAAGAAAATTCTTGCAGAGAAATTGAAAGCGCAGGAGAGAACGACGGCGAAAAATGAGTTTTATATTAGGGTTCGACGCAGAATTGGAAAGATCGTTGAACTCAGTTCGACGATCTAGGCTGCTAAAGGAATCTGAAGAGACTCCAACATCGTCGATCTCCGTTCGACGATCTTGGAAGGCGTCGATCTCCGTTCGACGATCGTTCAGTGAACAAAATCGCCGAGCGCCGTTCCACGATCGTTGACCGAAGGAGATAGTTCATACTATCTGAGGGGCGCTGAACTCAGTTCGATGATTCTGGAAATCGTCGATCTCCGTTCGACGATCTGTGTGGAAATCGTCGAGCGCAGTTCAGAGATCAGAAAATTCTAGACACTAAGAAAAAAAATCAGAATTTTTGCCTAGTCTTGGTCAATTTTTAGCTTTCAAAATCTTGGATATTATTTAATACTTCCTTCATCTAACATTCCTAACTGATTTAGGAAGAAGGTGTGTTTCTTTTCATCCAAAGGCTTGGTGAAAATATCTCCCCTTTGTAAATCAGTTGGGATATATTGTAATTCAATTTTATTCTTTTCAACATTGTCCCTTAAGAAGTGATGCCTAATCTCTATGTGTTTTGTCCTACTATGGAGGACTGGATTTTGAGCTATGGAAATAGCACTTGTATTGTCACAAAAGATTTTTGACTTCTCTAAGTTGTAACCATAGTCTAGGAGTTGGTTTTGAATCCACAATATTTGTGAACAACAACTGCCTGCAGCCATATATTCAGCTTCAGCAGTTGAGGTTGACACAGATGTTTGTTTCTTGCAAAACCAAGAGACAAGTCTGTCACCAAGGAACTGACAAGTTCCACTGGTGCTCTTCCTGTCAATTCTGCATCCAGTATAATCAACATCAGAGAATCCAGTTAACTCAAATGCTGAATCTTTTGGATACCAGAGACCTAGATTTGGACAACTTTTAACATACCTGAGAATCCTCTTTACTAATGTTAGGTGTGACTCTCTAGGGCTTACTTGGAACCTAGCACATATACATGTAGCAAACATTATATCTGGTCTACTAGCTGTAAGATACAGTAAAGAGCCAATCATTGCTCTATATGTTGTCTGATCAACAGGTTTCCCATATTCATCAGCATCCAATACAGCATTGGTAGGCATGGGTGTTTTCATACAAGATGCATCAGACATACCAAATTTCTTAACCAGTTCATTAGCATATTTGGTTTGAGAAATAAAGATGCCTTCAGCATGTTGTTTGACTTGTAATCCTAGAAAGAAGGATAGCTCACCCATGCTACTCATCTCAAATTTAGAATGCATCAGGTTAGAAAACCTTCTGCACAATTTTGAGTCAGTAGAACCAAAAATGATATCGTCTACATAAATTTGTACTAGTAGGGTATGAGACTTATGGGTTCTAATAAAAAGAGTTTGGTCTACTCTACCCCTTATAAAACTATTTTCCAAGAGAAAGCATGCTAAGGTCTCATACCATGCTCTAGGAGCTTGCTTGAGACCATATAATGCTTTATTTAGTCTAAAAACATAATCAGGATAAGTTGGAGAGATAAAACCTGGAGGTTGTCTGACATAGACTTCCTCTTTGATGTCTCCATTTAAGAAGGCACTCTTGACATCAATCTGATAAACCTTGAAGCCTTTGTGAGCTGCATAAGCTAGAAATATTCTGATGGCTTCTAATCTTGCAACAGGTGCAAAAGTCTGGTCGTAGTCAATTCCTTCTTCTTGAGAATATCCATGGGCAACTAGCCTTGCCTTGTTCCTTATTATTACTCCTTGATCATCCAGTTTATTTCTGAATACCCATTTTGTTCCAACAATGGAATGATCCTTTGGCTTTGTGTTGGGTACATTGGTCAAATGTACCTAATTTGAAGAAGCCTCACCCATCTCAATGATATACATCATAATGTATTTGATGTATGTTTGAGTTACTTGTGCAGGTTAGGTATTCACTGGACTGAAGCTAAAACTTTTTAAGTCCATGTGTCGACACCCAGAGGGAAAGTGTCGACACTTGAGAAAGCTTGTGTCGACACCCAGACAAGCAGTGTCGACACTTGGAGTCATTGTGTCGACACCCGGGATGAAGAGTCGACACCAGACAGAAAGTGTCGACACAAGGAGCTGTGTCGACACTCAGTGAAGAAGAATGCAGAGAAGCAGTGTCGGCACTTAGCAGAAGTGTCGACACCTAGAAGAGCTGTGTCTACACCAAAAAGTGTCGACACTTGGAGTTGTGTCGACACTCAGCAAAATTCTGCAGAAACTAAGTGCAAGTGTCGACACTCAACACAATGTGTCGACACACAACCAGAAGAGTCAACACTTGAAGTATGTGTCGACACTCAGCACAATGTGTCGACACACTACCGGAAGAGTCAACACTTGAAGAAAGTGTCGATACCCAGCACAATATGTCGACACTCAGTTAAAGACTCAACACTAGAAGAAAGTGTCGACACAAGGAGCTGTGTCAACACTTAGCAAAGAACAAAAATATCTACAAAAATATTCTAAGTACAAGTGTCGACACTAAGGGAATGTGTCGACACTCAGCTGAAGAATCTATATTGAAGACTTGTGTCGACACCAAGAAGCAGTGTCGACACTTGACAGATTCAACACAAGAAGTTGTGTCGACACAAAAGAGATGTGTCGACACTTAGAAGAATACAGTTAAAGAATGAAGAACAAGTACTTGTGTCGACACTCAATTTCAGTGTCGACACATGCAGAAGAATCTGTGTCGAGATATACAAGGAGTTGTGTCGACACCTTGTAGACTTGTGTCGACACTTACACAGCATGTGTCGACACCTTGTAGACTTGTGTCGACACTTACACAGCATGTGTCGACACTTGGTCTATAAGTGTCGACACTTAAGAACAGAAAGTCTCGACACTATCTGACAGTTAGAGAATTTCAAGAAGTGACTGGTTGATATGACAGCTGCCGATCCAGCCGGTCTACAGCAACTGTCAGGGAAGTCAGAAGTCTGTTATGAACCGGACCAGCCGGTTACCATGAAGAATGTCTATAAAAAGGCACCCACAGTTTACAGAAACTGTTGTTGAAAGGATTAATCTAAGAGATTTGTTCAAGTGGTTGTTGTTGTTGAAGCTATTTGAAGTAATTGATCAGATTATTCAAGTAATCAGAAAAGTTGTACACAGAGTATCAACACAAGAAGATCTGGCAGTCCAACTGCAGATCTAAGAAGTTGGAGAGAGAGAGCTCCAATCAAGAGTTCAGTCTTTGGAACTAGGCTGAGAAGAAGGATTCAGAGGCATCTGGATCTTAAGAAGCAGAGGTCAAGGAACAACTGCAGAAGATTCAGACTTATTCAGTTCTACTCAAGAAGCTTTGAAGGAAGCTAAGTCAGTTTGGATCTATCTGAGTTCTTCCAAGAACTCAGCAAGAAACTCTCAACTCCTCTCTTATTTTCTGAGTTGTTGAGTTATTTGTTGTAATACTATTTTAACTTGTAGGATCCATTGGATCTGAGTGATTGTAAGCCTAAATTTATAAAGGCTGAGGGTAGGGCTTGATAGCCTGAGTGTAGGAGTTAAAGAACTCTGAGTGTAGGCCTTGATTGGCTGAGTGTAGGCCTGGGTGGCTGAGTGTAGGCCTTTGTGGCTGAGTGTAGGCTTTGGAGAAAGCTGAGGTGTAAGGCTTTGGGCCTGAGGTGTAGGAACCTATTTGGGTTCTGAGACAGTGGAGAAGTTTGGCCGAATCTAGTACACTGCTAGATAGGCGAAGGGGGAAGTGGATGTACCCAAAGATTGGGGAACCACTAAAAATCATTGTGTGCTGTGCTGTGAATGTGCTGTGTATGTTTGATTTTTGCTGATTGCTGTAATAGACTACTTAGAAATCTGTGATATAACTGTTTGGCTGCCAACAAAGTTAGAAAAGGATTAGGTCACCTATTCACCCCCCCCCCCTCTAGGTGTTTAGGTACCATATCTTTCAAGTGGTATCAGAGGGAGGTTCCTCAAAACAAGGACTAACAGTCTAAGGAGATCCTGTTTGGCAGAAACAGTCTAAGTCAGAAAACAACTTCAAGAAAATCAAGAACCATGGGTTCTTTTGAAAATCATAAAGAATTGGGTTCCATGAAATTACCTATTTGCAGAAAGGAAATTTTTGGGATCTGGAAAGAAAGGGTAAGGCTATTTATGGAGGCCTCAGACCCAAGAATCTACATCACAGTTAAGGAAGGGCCTTATGTGCCAATGAAGATCTCAGTATTGGATGCAAATCAGAGGACTCCAAAGGATTTCTCTGAGATGACCAAGGATGAAATTGTCCTAGCCACTATGGACAAGAGGGCACAAAACATAATAGTGAGTGCCATTGATGATGCAACTTTTCAGAACTTAATTCACTGTAAAACAGCAAAAGAAATGTGGGATACCCTCATTGTCTATATGGAAGGTTCTGAAGAAGTTAGGCAAGATAGGAAGTCCTTGCTTAATCAAGAGTATGAGAGCTTTAGGCAAGGCAAGGGAGATAGCATCACTGAATGCTACAAGAAGTTCTATAGAATAGTTAATGAACTCATGTCTTATGGAAGAGAGTTCAGCAACTATGAACTAAATGACAAATTCCTAAGGTCCCTAACCAAAGATTGGGACACCAAGATCTGTGCCATAAGAGAAATGACAAAGTTGGGAGAAATTCCTCCTCCTACACTATTTGGCAAGTTGTTGTCATATGAGATGCAGCTGACAGTGAGGAAAGAGGAGGAGAAATCTACTAGGACTGAGCACAAGGAAAGGACTGTTGCTTTCAAGACAGAAGTTCCCAGAAAATGCAGGACTATGTCATCAACTCCACCTCCAGAGGTAGTTGAATCTGAGTCAGAAGAGTCTGTCAGTACAAAGTCTACAAGCAGTGAAAGTGATGAAGACTTTGCTGCCTTCACTAGACACTTTCAGAAATTCCTGAAGAAGAAACAGTGGAGGTCCAGACCATCTACTTACAAGTGAAAAGAAGTCTTGTATCAGGAGAAAAAGCCTTCAAAGAAGGACAGGAAAAAGACAAAGACAAGCAAGGCAACAGGATCAAAGATTGTGTGCTACTGCTGCAATAGACAGGATCATGTCATTGCTGATTGTCCTGAGAAAAGAAAAGAATCCAGTGATAGGAAAAAGACTCACCTCAAAGGGAAGAAAGAGAAGTCTTTTGTTGCCAAGAATGAGAAGACTCTTTCAGATATTTCTTCTTCAGACACTGATACTGATGTTGAAGCCTACATAGGGTTATTTGCTGAAGAAGAAGAAGAAGAATTTATGCAGATCTTGGAGTCAATTTATGAACAAGAAGACTGCCAGTGCCAAGGACTGATGGCATTGACTGAGAGTACCAATATCCTGGAGCAGCCAGGACCTAGTCAGGTACAAAGTCCAACTCTAAGTTTAGTTTCTTGTTCTAGTTCAGAATCAGAATCATCTACATCAAATGATGGAAGTGGTTCTGAGTCTGAGGATGATATTCATCAGCTCATAGATGAATATAAGGTGCTGTTACAGGCTTATAAGAAAAGCAAGTCCCTTGCCAAAAGTCAGGCAAAGGAGATTGCTGATCTCAAGGCTGCTGCAACAGAATTTGAGAAGCAAATTGATCAAAAACTGAATGAGGTAGCCAGGCTGAAACACATTACAGTGATTCAGATGGGTACTATCACATTTAAGACTGATCAAATTAAGAAACTGGAGACAAATCTTCAGAAAGAGAGAGAATTGGTTGCAAAGTTTTCAAAGCCTAAATCAGTTCTGCCTTTGATTGATGATTTTACTCATCACAAAGGTAAGGCTGGACTGGGTTTTGTTAAACCTGCTAGGACTGTTCAGGATCAGTCCAAGTCCAAGGGCAAGGCCCCAACATTCAATAAGTCAGCTGCAGTTAAGACAGCAAAGTCTGTACCTAAGCAAAGGTACAATAAGTTTGAATGTTGGTGTTGTGGCAAGGTTGGCCACTTTGCCTTGGATTGTTGGCACAATGCCAGTGCCAAGTTGAGTAGCAAGTTACCTGGTGGAAAGCCAGTAGGTAGCTGTGTCATGTTGCAAACTAACAATCACCAAGGACCCAAGTTTACTTTGGGTTCTAAGGTTCATTAATTTGTTTTGCAGGTGAATCCAAGTGACCATACCCCAACATGGTACTTGGATAGTGGATGTTCCAGACATATGACTAGAACAAGGGGACTACTGAAGGACTATATTCCAATCAAAAATGGTCCTAAAGTGACCTTTGGTGGTTCTGAAAAAGGAATCATCAAAGGGTTTGGTAACATTTCTTCAAACCTTGTTACCATTACTCAAGTGGCTTATGTTAAAGGGTTGAAACACAACCTTATAAGTATAAGTCAGTTAAGTGATGTAGGGTATGACATCTCATTTGTTAAAAATGGTTGTCATATCAAGAGGTCAAGTGATCAAGAGATCATTTTGACAGGATATAGAAAGAGGAATGTCTACTGTCTAGACATCATGATTGAGAACAATGGTTCTCCTGTTTGTCTTGTAGCTGATGAGACAGTCTCTCATTGTGTCAAGTGGCACAAGAGGCTAGCTCATCTTAACTACAAGACTATTAGCAAACTCTTTAGCAAAGAGTTAGTGAGGAATGGTCCTCAAGTTAAGTGTGTTAAAGATGGCATTTGCTCAGCTTGTCAAAAGGGCAAGCAGACCAAATCCACCTTTAAAAGCATTGAGAACAAAGATGCTGTGAGGTGCTTATACCTCTTGCATATGGATCTCTTTGGTCCAATGCCAGTTCACAGCTTAGGTAGGAAGGTCTATACCTTTGTAGTTGTTGATGACTACTCAAGGTTTTCCTGGGTGTTCTTCTTAAGGCAGAAATCTGAAACACCTAGTGTCTTCTACAGCTTTGTCAAGCAAATTTAGAATGAACTAAATAGTACTGTGGTCAAAATTAGAAGTGACCATGGTACTGAGTTTCAATCTGAAAGCATGACAAAACTATGTGAAGACTTTGGGATATTTCAAGAATTCTCTTCACCTAGAACACCTCAGCAAAATGGCATTGCTGAGAGGAAGAATAGAACCTTGATAGAGGCTGGTAGAACCCTACTTAGTGATACATCACTGCCTGAGTATTTCTGGGCTGAAGCAGTTAACACTGCATGCCATGTGATAAATAGGGCTACCATCACTAAAAGACTAAACAAGACCCCCTATGAAGTAGTGAAAGGCAGGAAACCAAACCTATCCTATTTTAGGATCTTTGGTTACAAATGCTTCATACTTAAAAATGGAAAGTCTTACATAACTAAGTTTGCTGCCAAGTCCCAAGAGGGAATTTTTGTTGGGTACAGCAATAATAGTAAGGCTTATAGAGTATACAACTTGACTACACAAGTTGTAGAGGAGACTGTGCATGTAGTTTTTGATAAGACAAAACTTATTAACAATGAGTTGTCTAGCAATGTATGCAGCCCTACAGGTCTGACAAAGAGATTGGACAAGCTTACTATAGAAGAGATGTCTGCTGCAAGACAGCAAGTAGAAGGCAATGGCAGTTGTCCAGGGGGAGAACTACATGTACCAATAGCTGAAGAAATACAAGAAGTACAGCATGATGCAGATGCTGAAGAAGCTCAACCTGAAGTTAGGATGCCACCAGCCAACAGGCATCTAAGAGATCATCCAGTAGAGCTGATTATTAGAGATCCAAGACAAGGAGTTCAGACAAGGAGCAGAAATCAGAATGCTGCAGTATATTCTAGTTTTCTGTCTCAAATAGAACCTAAGAAATTTGAAGAAGCTATACAAGATCCACAATGGACTGAAGCTATGCAAGAAGAGCTTAATCAGTTCAAAAGGTGCAAGGTTTGGGAGTTGGTTCCAAAGCCTAAAGACCACAATGTTATAGGAACTAAGTGGATCTACAGAAATAAGTTAGATGAACAAGGGGTCATCATAAAGAATAAAGCAAGACTGGTTGCAAAAGGATATAGGCAAGAAGAAGGTATTGATTTTGATCAAACCTTTGCCCCAGTAGCCAGACTGGAGGCCATAAGGATGTTCTTGGCCTATGCAACCTATCAAGGATTCAAGGTATACCAAATGGATGTCAAGTCAGCATTCCTAAATGGTAATTTGAAAGAAGAAGTCTATGTGGAGCAGCCTTCAGGTTTTGTTGATCCAACTCAACCTCATTATGTCTATAGACTTAGGAAAGCATTGTATGGGTTAAAACAAGCTCCTAGAGCTTGGTATGAAACCCTATCTAGTTTCCTCATTGAGAACAAGTTCACAAGGGGGAAAATAGATAAGACTCTATTCCTTAGGGAATCTAGAGGCAAAGTCATACTTGTCCAAATATATGTAGATGACATTATATTTGGGTCTACTGAAAGTAGCCTTTGCAAAAAGTTTGCAAAGCTTATGCAAAGTCAATTTGAGATGAGTAGTATGGGAGAGCTAAAGTTTTTCTTGGGTCTCCAAGTTAAACAGACTGAAAGTGGCTTGTCCATATGTCAGTCCAAGTTCACCCTAGAACTCATAAGGAAATATGGTATGGATTCATCCAGTACCATGAAGACTCCTATGGGGTCAAGTATGTCTCTTAGCAAGGATGATGCAGGGAAACCTGTAGATGAAACCTTGTATAGAGGGATAGTTGGCTCCTTACTATACTTGACTGCAAGTAGGCCTGACATTATGTATGCTACATATGTTTGTGCCAGGTATCAAGCCTGCCCTAAAGAGTCTCACTTGACTGCAGTCAAGAGAATTTTGAGATATCTAAAGGGCACTCCATATCTAGGCCTCTGGTACCCTAGGAATGGAGATTTTGATCTAACAGGTTATACAGATGCAGACTTTGCAGGATGCAAAGAGGATAGAAAGAGCACAACTGGAACCTGTCAATTCCTAGGTGGAAGAATAATTTCATGGAGCAGCAAAAAGCAGACTAGTGTGGCTATCTCCACAGCTGAGTCAGAATATGTAGCTGCAGGAAGTTGTTGTGCTCAACTTCTATGGATTCAACATCAGCTAGTTGACTATGGATTTCAGGTAAGTAGAACTCCACTTTACTGTGATTCTACAAGTGCTATTTCAATAGCTAACAACCCTGTATCTCATAGTAGAACAAAACATATTGAGATTAAATATCACTTTCTTAGGGAGCATGTAGAAAGAAATGATATTGCACTTGAATATATTAAAACTGATAATCAGATAGCTGACATGTTTACTAAGCCCTTAGAAGAAGCTAAGTTTAATAGATTCAAAATTGAACTAGGTATGATAAACTTAGACTAAGTTTACAGAATAGAAAATTCACTAAGTAAAAAGGTGTCGACACATAGACAAGTCTATGTCGACACAGAATAAAAGTGTCGACACTTCAGGAAAAAGGTGTCGACACATCTAGGAAGTTGGTGTCGACACTTCAGAATGTTAGTGTCGACACATGTCGAGTAGGTGTCGACACATCCAATGTGGTGTCGACACTTAAGTTTTACTCAGAATTTTCTAAGTAAAGTCTCGACGATTAGTCGAGTAGAGTGGTGTCGACACATAAACATGTGTCGACACATAAAATCTGTTGACTAAACTTGTGTCGACACATATGTGTCGAGACATTATAAGTAAGTGTCGACACTTATTGCCAGTGTCGACACATGTTAAGCTAGATATCCTGCCTGTTCATCTTCAAAAATAGACAGGTATAAATAGGGTTCTGTCTGTGTTTGTCGACACGCTTTCAAAGTTTCGAGACCAAAACTCCTGTGTCGACATTTATCTTTTCTCAAGACTAAATCTCCAAACCCTAATGGCTCCCAAGCTCGAGGAGAATGTTAACGAAGGCTATGAGCTCGTGCGAGGTGCATTCGATGAAGCTGATCCAGAACTCAAGGCGGTAGTAACCCTAATTGCCGATTCTGGATTGGAATACTTGACTTCAGAACCAACGAAGATTTGGAAAAAGGAAGTTCTTGAATTCCTCCATGGAGCTGCTGTAGATGACTCTGGATTCAGGATCAAATCCAGAGTTCATGGGACTAAGGTCAAAGTTTCACCAAAGAATCTGAGAAAGGTACTCCAGCTACCTAAAGCACATGATGAAGAGGAAGTAACTGCTTCAAAGACCAGGGAAACTCTTACTTGGTGTGGACTGGATCCAAAGATGAAGGTAGGATCAGTCTTTAACAGGAAAGGCATGAATAATCAAGGGAAATTCATGTCTGAAATAGTGGGAAAGGTGATTCTCAGTAAACCTGGAGGGCATGACAGGGTGTCAGCCTCAATGTTCAATATCATGACAAGAATCATCTTCACCCTAAAAACAGATTGGTCAATGGTCATCTATGAAAAGATCAAGGAAAGTCTGAAGAAGCCCAATCTGGGCAGAATTATAAGTCTCTACCTGGCTGGTACAATACCAGAGGTAATGAGCACAGCTGCTGGAAGCAAGATCAATCATATGAGAAAGATGGATTCTAAGATATTTTCTAGGTGGGAAAGGGTGTTGTCAAATGACATGCCTACCCCTGAGAAGCCAGTTTCTGAGAAAGTTAGTCCTCCCAGGAAGAAGAGAAAGACTGCTGCTGTGACAGAAGAGTCCTCCAGCAGTTCTGATAGTGAAGAACAGGTTGTTTTCACACCTGATGACCATGAAGAAGTGGCTGCAGAGAAAACTCCTGCTCCTCAAAATGTAGCTGAGATCCAGGGGGAGCTGCCTCCAGCTAGCCCCATCCATAGGGATCACAGCCAGGGGGAGCTTCCAGTAGTAGAAGAAACATCTACTCTGGACAGTGAGCAAGCCACCCTCATTATCCAAGAGGTACTCACTGACTTAAAAACTTTAGACTATATTATAGAAGATGCTAATTTGTTTGATGTTCATCAGCAAACTCAGCTACCTAGCCAAGCTCCAGATGTTGGTCTTGAAGACACATCTGCTGTTGTGCAAAATGTTCCAGATACTACTCAAGTAGTTGAAGAACCAAGTACTTATCCTGCACAGTCACCTCCTGAATACACAATGGAAGACCTCTTTCTGAATTTAGATCAAGAGGATTTTGACATGGACAAGGGTGCTGCTGCTGAGGGGGAGCACATGGCAGTTATGGAAGAGCCTTTAAGGCTAGACACTGAGAAAGCACCTGCTGTGCAGACTGAAAGGCCTGAAAGCCCTAAGGACAGGGTTGATATTGCCAGCACTTCTGCCTCTGAAGATGAGGAGAGTGCTAGGGCTAAAAAGAAGAAACTCTTTGTATTCAAGAGAAGAAGTCAGAGCTACAAGAAAGCCCTACAATCCATTGCCCCACAGCCTATAGTTCAGCAAGCTCCAACTGCTGACTATAGTGCTTTACTGATTGCACTACAGATCAAGCTGGATGAGCAAAGGAAGGCTATAGAGACTTATGTTGATGAAGGGCACAAGTCCCTACAATTTGATCTGGCACAGGAAATCAAGTCCATAAGGTTTGAAATGAACCTTAATAAAAGGAGATGACTGAATGTTTTTCCAAGGGTGGTAATGCAGTGGTCTATCTAGCAACCCACCAAGAGAAGATAAAGTCTCAAGTAGATGATATAGCACTGAAGCAAGGCTATGTGCTGGAGAATCAGTTGAGAATGAATGATAATTTAACTGCCTCCCACAATGCTATAATCACTGAATTGAAGAATAAGTCTGCTGAACCTTCTACCTCTACTGATGCTGCCAAGGCTGATTTTGATAAAATCTTTCAAGCTGAGCTTACTGCTGTCAAAACTGCAATACAGGATTCCCAGAAAGCCATCTCAGAACAGCTTACAAAGCTTAAACCCTACTTTAAGGATGGAATCAGGTATTTGGATAGTCAGATTAGATTCCAAAAGGATGATGTAAGAGATCATGTGGCCCAAGAAGTCATAAAGGGGGAGAGAGTGTTAGTCAAGGCCAGTTCTGAGCATGCAAAATGAATTTCAAATTCAATAAGGGCTACACTTGGATATCCTCCCCTGTGTGATGACAATGAAGTTGTTGAATCTGTACTGAACCCTGCCTATTTTGGAGGTGAGCCACAAGAAGTAGCTCAAGTCATTTATCCACCTCCAGATTTTGAAATGATTCATGCAGAGGTGAGCACTATGTATAGCCCATCTGGGGGCAAGGACAATGTCCATTTAGAAAAGGTTGTTCAACCTATAACAGCAGATATGCAAGAGGCTTTGGACAAAGAAGAAGAGACAAGGCTGTCAAAGAAGAGGTTTAGGGAATTAGCAGAACAAAAGCCAGATTTTGAACAGTGGAGCCCTACCTCTAGAAATATCATTCTAGCTGCCTGGAAAGCTGCTAAAGACAACACTACTGATAGAAACATGTGGTTCTCAGAAGCTGAATGGAGGAAGCATGAGATCAGGCAGGAAGCCATTGTCCAGTACAGAAGAAAGGCTAAGTTAGGAAAGCTACCCCCTACTGTTGTGGAGCCTAGCAAGTACTTCCCCAAGCCATACCACTATTTTGAGAGACAGAAAATCAAGGCTGAAGAACAAAAGAAGAAGGACTCAAAAGGCAAGAAGCCTGCTGATGCTGAGCCTACTGCTACTGCTGCTGTCAAAGCTCAAGTTAAAGCTGGAAAAGGAATTGTTATCAAAGAACCTGATCAGAAATAGATTAGGAATTAAACTTGAAGCTTGTTATAATCTTTTAAATGAAAAACATTTTTGTACAACATTGAAAATGTATAAGGAACAATGTTAGAACAATATATGATAAATATAGTATGATTGTTCTGAAATGTGTTTGTTTCTTATTTGTTCTGGAATGTTGAATGTGTATATGTGTGAAGTTTTACATGTTCATGTTAACCCTGCTGATTATAATCTGCTTTTCATCATTTTGTAATTTTTAATTATGAATGGTGTATATCATTGACTAAGGGTTATGACTTCTCCAAATAGGGGGAGATTGTTGGGTACATTGGTCAAATGTACCTGATTTGAAGAAGCCTCACCCATCTCAATGATATACATCATAATGTATTTGATGTATGTTTGAGTTACTTGTGCAGGTTAGGTATTCACTGGACTGAAGCTAAAACTTTCTAAGTCCATGTGTCGACACCCAGAGGGAAAGTGTCGACACTTGAGAAAGCTTGTGTCGACACCCAGACAAGCAGTGTCGACACTTGGAGTCATTGTGTCGACACCCGGGATGAAGAGTCGACACCAGACAGAAAGTGTCGACACAAGGAGCTGTGTCGACACTCAGTGAAGAAGAATGCAGAGAAGCAGTGTCGGCACTTAGCAGAAGTGTCGACACCTAGAAGAGCTGTGTCTACACCAGAAAGTGTCGACACTTGGAGTTGTGTCGACACTCAGCAAAATTCTGCAGAAACTAAGTGCAAGTGTCGACACTCAACACAATGTGTCGACACACAACCAGAAGAGTCAACACTTGAAGTATGTGTCGACACTCAGCACAATGTGTCGACACACTACCAGAAGAGTCAACACTTGAAGAAAGTGTCGACACCCAGCATAATATGTCGACACTCAGTTAAAGACTCAACACTGGAAGAAAGTGTCGACACAAGGAGCTGTGTCAACACTTAGCAAAGAACAGAAATATCTACAAAAATATTCTAAGTACAAGTGTCGACACTAAGGGAATGTGTCGACACTCAGCTGAAGAATCTATATTGAAGACTTGTGTCGACACCAAGAAGCAGTGTCGACACTTGACAGATTCAACACAAGAAGTTATGTCGACACAAAAGAGATGTGTCGACACTTAGAAGAATACAGTTAAAGAATGAAGAACAAGTACTTGTGTCGACACTCAATTTCAGTGTCGACACATGCAGAAGAATCTATGTCGAGACATACAAGGAGTTGTGTCGACACCTTGTAGACTTATGTCGACACTTACACAGCATGTGTCGACACCTTGTAGACTTGTGTCGACACTTACACAGCATGTGTCGACACTTGGTCTATAAGTGTCGACACTTAAGAACAGAAAGTCTCGACACTATCTGACAGTTAGAGAATTTCAAGAAGTGACTGGTTGATATGACAGCTGCCGATCCAGCCGGTCTACAGCAACTGTCAGGGAAGTCAGAAGTCTGTTATGAACCGGACCAGCCGGTTACCATGAAGAATGTCTATAAATAGGCACCCACAGTTTACAGAAACTGTTGTTGAAAGGATTAATCTAAGAGATTTGTTCAAGTGGTTGTTGTTGTTGAAGCTATTTGAAGTAATTGATCAGATTATTCAAGTAATCAGAAAAGTGGTACACAGAGTATCAACACAAGAAGATCTGGCAGTCCAACTGCAGATCTAAGAAGTTGGAGAGAGAGAGCTCCAATCAAGAATTCAGTCTTTGGAACTAGGCTGAGAAGAAGGATTCAGAGGCATCTGGATCTTAAGAAGCAGAGGTCAAGGAACAACTGCAGAAGATTCAGACTTATTCAGTTCTACTCAAGAAGCTTTGAAGGAAGCTAAGTCAGTTTGGATCTATCTGAGTTCTTCCAAGAACTCAGCAAGAAACTCTCAACTCCTCTCTTATTTTCTGATTTGTTGAGTTATTTGTTGTAATACTATTTTAACTTGTAGGATCCATTGGATCTGAGTGATTGTAAGCCTAAATTTATAAAGGCTGAGGGTAGGGCTTGATAGCCTGAGTGTAGGAGTTAAAGAACTCTGAGTGTAGGCCTTGATTGGCTGAGTGTAGGCCTGGGTGGCTGAGTGTAGGCCTTTGTGGCTGAGTGTAGGCTTTGGAGAAAGCTGAGGTGTAAGGCTTTGGGCCTGAGGTGTAGGAACCTATTTGGGTTCTGAGACAGTGGAGAAGTTTGGCCGAATCTAGTACACTGCTAGATAGGCGAAGGGGGAAAGTGGATGTACCCAAAGATTGGGGAACCACTATAAATCATTGTGTGATGTGCTGTGAATGTGCTGTGTATGTTTGATTTTTGCTGATTGCTGTAATAGACTACTTAGAAATCTGTGATATAATTGTTTGGCTGCCAACAAAGTTAGAAAAGGATTAGGTCACCTATTCACCCCCCCCCCCCCCTCTAGGTGTTTAGGTACCATATCTTTCACTTTGGCACTAGTTCACATACTTTGTTCCTCTCAAATTGATGCAACTCCTCTTGCATTGCAATGATCCAGTGTGGATCTTGCTCTGCATCTTGAATGGACTGAGGTTCAATTTGAGAAAGGAAGTAGGTGTGCAACAGGTTTTGGTTGACCTGATTTCTGGTTTGCACACCAGCTGAGACTTCTCCAATTATTTGGGTAATTGGATGGTCTCTTGATGTTACTAGATCAACAGGGGGTGTTGATTGTTCACCAACCTGTATTGTTGTTTCCTCTTGTGGAACAACAACTGGCTCTTCAAGTTGAGCTTCAATGTGTTGAGCATTGCTTTCATCTTCACTGCTTTCTTCTTCTTGAGCAACCTGTAGCTTGTTCATATCTTCAACTAGAGAGTGTTCCTGCAAAGGTTCTATGGTAGAAGAAATCTTCTCCTTGAAAGACATGTTAGTTTCATCAAAAGAAATATGAACAGATTCCTCAATTTTCAAAGATGATTTATTGTAGACCCTATAGGCCTTGCTGATCATGGAGTATCCCAGAAACACTCCTTCATCAGCTTTGGCTTGAAATTTTGCTAAGTATTTCTTGTCATTATTGTGAATATAGCAAATGCAACCAAAAATTCTGAAATAGTCAACTTTAGGTTTCTTCCCTTTGAGTAATTCATAGGGAGTCTTTCCCTTCAGTTTATGTATCAGACTTCTGTTCAGCACATAGTTGGAGGTGTTCACTGCCTCTACCCAAAAGGATAGAGGTAGATGAGCATCTGACAACAATGTAGTGGCAGATTCAATAAGGGTTCTATTTTTCCTTTCAGCTACCCCATTTTGTTGAGGAGTTCTAGGAGCTGAGAAAGTATGCCTGATCCCTTCACTCTGACAGAACTCTTGCATAAGAAGAGAATCAAACTCTGTCCCATGATCACTTCTGATCAGGGCAATGTGAGTATTGAACTCAATCTGTATACATTTGAGAAACTCTGTCAGACACTTAAAGTTATTAGACTTCTTCCTTAGAAAGAACACCCAAGTGAATCTAGAGAAGTCATCTACAATTACTAAAGTGTAGGATTTCCCTCCTAGGCTTTGTACTGTGATGGGTCCAAATAGATCCATGTGTAACAGATACAATATCCTAGGTGAATCACTCTTATTAAGTGACTTAAAACTATTTTTAGTTTGCTTTCCTAGTTGACAAGCCTTGTAGAGTCCTTCCTTCTTGTAGGGGCCAGAAGGTAGTCCTCTAACAAGGTTGTCCTTGGATAGCCTAGCAATAGTTCTAAGGTTTAGGTGTCCTAATCTCTTATGCCATAACACATTTGGTCTACAGACTGAGTTAAACAGGCAAATATCTATATCAGTTGAAAGAAAGTCTACTAAGTAGATGTTACCTTTCCTTATACCTGTCAACACAGTTGTGTTGTCCTCTGACTTGATTTTGCATAAGGTTTTGCTGAAGGTCACCTGGTAGCCTTCATCACATAGCTGACTGATGCTGATTAGGTTGTGCTTCAGTCCTTCCACATATGCTACCTTCTTGAAGGTTACTGAACCAATCTGGACTGCACCATATCCTTTAGTTTGTCCAAAGTTGGAATCACCAAAGATAACTTTGGGTCCAAGCTTGGCTCTAAAGGAATTGAGGTTGTCCTTGTTCCCTGTCATGTGCTTAGAGCACCCACTATCCAAATACCATTGCTGGTTAGATGTTGGATAGGTCTTCACCTGCACATGAAACAATTTACTTATTTTTGACCCAGTTTACCTTGGGCCTAGGTTGATAACCTCTAAATTCAGAAATGAAAGACATCCCTGGCTGACTCTTATATCCTTCAGGATGATATCTCCTTGGAGGTAAAATCCATTCAGTATAAGGGTTGAAGGTTTGGGATGAAGAACCCTTAGGATTCAATTTTGATTTGCCTTTGAAAAAATTTCCAGAGTTCTGACCTCTGTTCGACGATCTTGGAGCTGCGTTCGACGATCTTGGGTCAGATCGTCGAGCTCCGTTCGACGGTCGACTATGGCTGTGGTCAGGTATATAAGATCGTCGAGCTGCGTTCGACGACTTTGGCTGAGATCGTCGACCTGCGTTCGATAATTTGTCCTGAGATCGTCGAGCTGCGTTCGGCGATCGTCGATCTTCATTCGGCGATCGTCGATCTCCGTTCGACGATTTTTGCTGGGACTTAGTTTTCTGAGGCAGATCAGAATTTTTCCTAGCAACCTCTACAACTCCCTTTCCCTTACTAGAGATAAACTTGATGGGAGTTGTTAGAACTATAGGTTGGCTGGATGAAGCACCCAAGCCCAGTGTACCGTTGAATCTAGAGTTCACTGTGCTTGTGATGTCCATCAGCTTGATGCTTCTCCCATTAAGGGATTCTTCAAGCTTCTTGGCCTCAGAGAGCTCACTATTCAGTGTAGCTATCTGTTCCCTACAGTTCTCCAACTCCTGAGAGAGTTTGAGGTTTTCTGACTTTAAACCATTGTGTTCAGATAATTGATTTCTAAGAGAGATAATCTCTTTCTCAGACTTTAGCAGGTCTAAACACAGTGATTTAAATTCAGATTTAAAATCTTCTGAAGTAAAATCAAAAGAACTAATTACCTGATCTTCTTCAGGTTGAGTCTCTGAGTCTGACTCTGACTCCTCTTCCTCTAAGTTGTGTTGTGAGGCATTGATGGCCATCATGCAGAACTCATTTTCCTCTGCATCATCCTCATCATCACTGGAGCTGGAAGAGGCTTCTGACTCCTCTTCAGTCTCACTTCAGGATTCAGCAACAAACCCTTTCCTTGTATGCTTATTTTTGCTGGAAGAAGGTTTGCTATTGCCACTCCTTTTGGAGTCTTTCTCCTTTCTTCTCTCCTTTCTTTCCCTTCTGTCCTTGTTCTTGTTCTCTGGACAGTCAGAAACTATGTGCCCTGGTTTCCTGCAACCAAAGCAAATAATGTCTTTGTTATTGCCAATGGACTTGTCATACCTTGGCCTATCCTGCTCCTTGTATGATCTTCTTCTGAAGTCCTTTCTGACCATCTTATAGAATCTTTTGGCCAACAAGCTGAGAAGTTCATCATTGCCTGTAGCTTTTTCTTCAGGCAGATCTTCAGTTGCCTTGAATGCTATGGTCTTCTCCTTTCTTGTGGATGGTGAAGCAGCCTTCTATTCTTCCTCTCTGTTCTTGATGAGTAGCTCATAAGATTTGAGCTTACCCAACAAGGCTTTAGTGGTGATCTCATTTAGACTTCTGGCATCCTTGATTGGCCAGATTCTTGAGTCCCAAGTGCTGGGGAAGCACATTAGGATCTTGTCATTAAGTTCTGTCAGAGAGATCTCTTTGTCTAATGTCCTTAGTTCACTGACAATTAGACTCAGTCTGTTATACATGTCTCCCACTAACTCAGTCTCTCCCTTCTTGAAGTTCTCATATTGGGAGATGAGATGGGATCTTCTGTCCTTTCTCTCGTCAGCTGAGCCTGAGACTATTTCTGAGAGTCTATCCCAGATTTCCTTGGCTGAATTACATTCAGCTACCTTTTGAAATATGTCATCTGACATTGTCTGGGCTAGGATGTTCATAGCCTTGGCATCAGCTACTTTCCATTTTTTGATGTCAGCATCTGTTCCTGATGGAGGTGGAACAGCATTTGTACTTGTACTTTCTGGGGGTCTTGTGTACAACCTGGGGCTCGCGAGAGACGGTCCAGCGGACGAAGGGGTGACTGGCGAGAGTATAGGATGCCCACCTACAGGAGGCGAGATGGGGGATCCTCTGGAGTGGGCGAGACCTTCTAGTGGGCGAGACCTTCTAGGGGGCGAAATCATCCTAGAAGGCGAAAGAGCTCACATGCTGAAAAGGCGGCGAGACGGGCATGGCGGCCGTCTCGCCCGGCAGTATCTTCCCCACTCGCCGCAGGGGAAAGAGATATCTTTACCTATTTTGACCCACAAGGGAGATTTCACCTTCGTGCCCCAGATAGTTTTACATTGTTACCCCTGGAGGCCTGCATATAGCTCTCCAGAACAGCGGAGTTTGGCTATAGGCAGACCCAGCCAGAGGGTGTTTTGGTATTTTCAGGTGGATTTAAGAGTGATATTTGCAGAACAGGTTCAGAAACCTATAAATAGACCGATAAGGTGCCTGAGAAAAGGTTGTTGAACCTTCCCACTTTTTCCCTCTCAGGCACCTAGCTCAGCACTGGCTAGGGAGGGGAAGACTAACAGTTCTTTCGGGTAAGAGGCGGGACCTCCAATCTGAATCCCCTCGGTCTGTTTTCAGGTTACTGACTCTCGTCAGGACGGTAGCGCAGGGAGAGTACGTGGGGGCTGCATCCTGTTTCGAACTCTAGGCGGGATCAGAAAGCTGGTTCCAACATTTTGGTGCGGTGAGCGTGGACCGCAGCCCTCAGAGAAGAACCTTGTGCAACCAACATGGCGGGAGATCATGGAGAAGGAGAAGGAGGGGAGTCAGATAATCAGGGGGGATTTGTAGGAAGAACGGAATTCCTGGCTTCGATCAAGGGGATCATGGATCTATTGCAAGGGATCTCGCGGCAGGGAGACTGTTCAACTCCACTGCCCACAGTGCCAGCTCTCGCGACTCAGGAGGAACTCGTCTCGGCGCGAGTCGGAGAAGACGCCCCAGGGAGAAGGCCGGGAAAGGAGGTGATGTTGGAAGGGACCGGGAGGGACATGGCGGGAAGGGAGCTGTTCCCAAGTCCGGCGAGTACCATCGCGCCAGGGGAGGTCGTCGCGCGAGTAGGGGTGGCGAGACCGGCGGCGCGGGGGTCCCCTTTTTGCGAGCTAGTCTTGTCCGCTCCGGTCCCGGAGGGCTTCCGAGAGCCCGAGATGAATTACTATGTGGGGAAGGACGATCCCCTCCATCACTTGCAGTGGTTCGAAGACGCTGTCTCGATCAGGCCCATGACGGACGCGTTTAAGTACCGCCTCTTTGCGATCACTCTGAAAGACAAGGCTAGGGACTGGTTCCACCAACTCCCGGCAGGATCGATATATTGCTTTGAGGACTTGAGTAGGAGCTTCCAGCTCCGGTTCTCCACATCTAAGAAAAGGAAGAAGAACCCCGAGTCGATCTTCTTGATTAAGCAGAAGGCGGATGAATCACTGGCTCAATACGTGGATAGGTTCCAAGAGGAAATTCTGGATATACAGGAGGTGCCGGGTTTTGCCCTCCAGATGGCTTTCACAGTGGGACTGCAAGAAGGGTTCTTCAAAATGAGCCTCACCCGGAAGGCGCCGCTTTCCTTTGAGGGCTTGATGGAGAAGGCAGCCAAGGAAATAGCAATGGAGGCAGCAAACCCGGCCTTCGCAAAGAAGCTGGCAAGGCTCACTGAGGTAGAGTCGAGGGAGACAGGAGGGAGGCAACACGAAGCGAGGAGAAGGGAAGAGCCGAGGGCTCCGGCGTATCCGGAGCTGGGGTGGAGGCAGCAGGGGGGGACTGCCCCCGGGCAAGGTAGAGGATTTCCCCAAGGGGGAAGGAATCAACAGGGAGGACCGGGAAGGTTCAATCAGGTGGGGTGGGGGTATGGTCATAGACCACCCCTACCTCCTCCGCAGCAGGCCATGGCCATCGGCCGAGGTAGAGGAAGGGGCCGGGAAAGAGGAAGAGGAGCAGGAGCAGGGAGAAGGAGGAACCCTCAGGAAGGGAGACCGGAGGGGGGGTGGCGTTGCCATACTGTGACTTCCACGAGGAGGAAGGTCACGCAACGGCTACCTGCCCGGATTTCTTGGAGTTAAGGAGGACTCGAGGAGCTGGGGAACAGCCAAGGCCGGTGCGGATAGAGGAAGTAACAATTACAGGAGAAGAGGATCGGTGTGTGGATCGTGCGGATGAAGGGGATCGCGGGCTGGTTGGGGTGATCAATGGGGGGGTCGGGATAGAGGCGGCCCGAAAGGCGAGCCTTCACACTATGTACCGCCGAAGTGTCGCCTCAACGTCGCAATCCCCTCCTCCAGATGAAAAGATTACGTTTTCAAGAAAAGACATGCCCGACCATGAGGACCCCTTTTGTGACGCGCTGGTGATACGGACCGCCATCGAGAACTTCACGGTTTCGCGGATCCTAGTCGACAATGGGAGCTCGGTGAACGTGATTTTTAAGAAGGCATTCAATGCAATGAGGGTGGAGGCACGGAGGGTACTGGCAGCGGATGGACCATTGTTTGGATTCTCAGGAGAAAGGAAAGAGGTCGAGGGGGGTGTGGGACTCCAAGTAACTTTGGGAGGACTATCCAGAAATTGCCGTTTTGTCATAGTGGATGCCCCCAGTAGCTACAACGCTATCTTTGGGCGCCCCCTGATCAGCGCTTTCAGATGCGTTCTGTCGTCGTTTCACCAGTGCCTGAAGCTGAATTCTGGAGGTACTCAAATCAGGGTACGAGGAGATCCGAAGGCAGCAAGGGAATGCTACGTGACGGCGGTAAACACAATCTCCTGGCAGAGGGACGCAGAGGAGTTGGAAAAGAGGATGGAGCGATTGCAACAAGAGCAGGGAGGCGAAGAAGCGCGAGGAGAGGGAGGTGCTGGAGGAGAGGGAGAAGTAGTAGCGGTTGGAGGCATTGCGGAGGAGCAAGGAATGGCGGGAGAGGAGTTCGGGGAGACGAAGATGGAAGAAGAAAGGGAGAGGGGAAGAGCTGGAGGTGAGGGAGGAGTGGCAGGGAACAAGGGTATGCGGAAGGAGCTAGAAATGGCTGGAGCAGAGGGAGGAGAGACGGGAGCGGCAGGGGAAGTGGGGCAAAGAGAAGAGGAAGTGAGAAAGGAGAAGAGGAAGACGGAAGAGGTGGGCGGATCACCCGGAGAGGGGACCCGTCCAGAAAAGAGAAGCGCCTCCTGGCAGGAAAGAGAGGGCGCGAGCAGGAGGGAGGCGGAGCAGCCGGGGGAAGAGGGAATGGTGGCCGACATAGAAGACAAAGCCCAGCAGCAGGGTAAGCAGGCAGAACAGGAAGAAGAGGAGGAGCCATCCAGGCTGAAAGCTGCGGTGGAGGTCCTGGAGGTAGAAATACGCACCAAGGAAGGCCGAGTAGAAAGGATAAAAATCAGTGGCGAGCTCAGCCCGGAGGACCAAGAGAAGGTCAGAACCTGCGTGCAAAACAATATCGACGTCTTCGCGTGGAGCGCCGCGGACATGCCGGGGGTCGATGCAGACGTCGCCTGTCACCGCCTCAATCTAGACCCCAACACCCGCCCCATACAACAGAAGAAGAGGGCCATCGCCTCGAAGATGGCCGGACCTATTAGAGAGGAAGTGGAAAAATTACTTAAGGCGGGGTTTGTGTCCGCCTGTAAGTATCCGGGGTGGGTGAGTAATGTTGTAATGGTCCAAAAAGGGGAGGGTAAGTGGAGGATGTGCGTAGATTTTTCTCTTTTAAATAAAGCATGCCCTAAGGATTGTTATCCGCTGCCCCGAATCGACGCGCTGGTTGACTCAGCCGTCGGTTTCCCTTTTATGAGTATCTTGGACGCATTTTCTGGGTACCATCAAATACGCATGCATCCTCCGGACGTTAAGGACGTCACCTTCGTCACGGAGGATGGGTGCTTCTGCTTTAATATGATGCCCTTCGGTTTAAAAAATGCGGGCGCAACCTATCAAAGGATGATGGATCGAATTTTCCGAGAACAGAGAGGAAGGAATCTCGAGGTTTACGTAGACGACTTGATGATCAAAAGCAAGGACCTCGGGGCTCATGTCCTAGATCTGGAGGAAACCTTTAAAACCCTGAGGGAGTATAAAATGAGGCTCAACCCCCTGAAGTGCGTTTTCGGCGCTAGCAGAGGAAGATTCCTGGGGCATCTACTCACTCCATCTGGGGTGGAGCCCAACCCCGAAAAAGTGAGAGCAATCCTAGAACTGGAGTCCCCTCGGAATGTGAAGGAAGTCCAGCGTCTCACAGGAAAGTTGGCTGGGCTGAGCAGGTTCCTTTCCCGGGCGGGGGAGAGATGCTCGCCCTTCTTTCGAACGCTGCAAGGGGGTAAGGGTTTCGAGTGGACCGCGGAGTGCGAGACGGCTTTTCAGACCATAAAGCAGCAGCTTACCCAGACGCCTTTACTCTAGGGACCTAGGGAAGCCGAAGACCTGTTCCTATATTTGGGGGTAGGGATGGAGGCGGTAAGCTCGGTTCTTGTGCGTGAAGAAGGAAAGAAACAATTCCTAATTTATTACGTGAGCAGGGTCCTGAAGAAGGCGGAACTCGGGTACCCCATCCTGGAAAAGTTAGCATTTGCCCTCATCGTCTCGGCCCGAAAGCTCAGACCGTATTTCCAGGCACACTCCATCCGAGTGGTGACTGACCACCCTCTCCGTAACATCTTGAGCGGGGTAGAGCATTCGGGGAGGCTGGCAAAATGGTCAATAGAGCTCAGCGAATTTGATCTCATCTTCGTTCCACGGCTCGCCATCAAGGCGCAGGCGGTGGCCGATTTCTTGGCAGATTATGTGGTCGAGGTCCGAGAAGCGGAGACGCACCCTCGAGCAGCTTGGAAAATGTTAGTGGATGGAGCGTCGGGAAGAAACTCTTTTGGGGGGGGAGTGGTCTTGACCAGTCCGGAGGGGACCCAGATTGAGCAAGCCTTGAAGATTCATTTCGCAGTCACCAACAACCAGGCAGAATATGAGGCGGTCATTGCAGGGCTGAGGTTAGCCCGGGAGCTGGGCATACAAGACATTGAGGCCTCGACGGACTCCATGGTGGTGGCAGGTCAGATCAAAGGGGAGTTCGAGGCAAGGGAGCCTACCCTCCAGCTGTATTTGGGAAAGGTCAAGGACATCATAGGGCAGTTCCGAAGTTTCTCAATTCAACACGTCCCGAGAGAGGAGAGCACCCAGGCCGACCAACTCGCCAAGCACGGCCCTCGGGCCGGGGGAACGGTGACGGAACTCTTCAGACCGTCCATAAAGGAAGGAGAACTTATGGAAGTGTGCCAACGAAGGTCGTGGATGGACCCCTTTATCACTTTTTTGGCATCAGGACAGTTACCCGCGACGGAGCTCGACAAGAAGCGCACTAGATACAAGTCGGCATACTACCTATTGAAGGATGGAGTTTTATATCGCAAGACCTTGACAGGATTGCTGGCCAGGTGTGTGTCGGAGGAAGAGGCTCCTAGGGTTCTGCAAGAGATCCACTCCGGAGAATGTGGAAGTCACTCGGGGAGCCGGACTTTAGAGGGGAGGGTGTTGAGGCAGGGGTACTTTTGGCCTACCCTTAGGAGAGATGCGGAGGAATTTGCGAAAAAGTGCCAAACGTGCCAGGAGTTCGCCCCTCTTCAGCTCCTCCCGGCCCAGAGGTTGCGGACCATTACAGCTCCCTGGCCATTCGCTATATGGGGACTGGATCTGGTGGGCCCCTTTCCCCAAGCAAGTGGCCAAAGGAAGTTCCTGATAGTCATGGTGGATTACTTTTCAAAGTGGCTGGAGGTGAAAGCATTGGCCAAGGTAACCTCGCAGGTGGTCAAGAACTTCGTTTGGGGGGAGATCGTCTGCCGGCATGGGTTGCCCCTAGCCATTGTGACGGATAATGGACCCCAGTTTGCAAGCAGGGAGTTCGTGGATTTCTGCATTCGTTTGGGGATAGATCTCCGCTTTGCCTCTATTCATCATCCGCGGAGTAACGGACAGGTCGAAGCGGCCAATAAGGTCATTGTCAATCTGTTGAAGAAAAAGGTGGAGAATTTAAGAGGAAGCTAGGTGGAGCAATTACCTTCAGTACTGTGGGCCTTAAGAACCACACCAAACACAGCCACGGGAGAAACCCCAGTTTAAGCTCTCTCACGGCTCAGAGGCCGTCATACCTGTCGAGTTCGAGGTCGCATCACCAAGAGTAGTGGTTGCAAGGGAAGGAGCCGAAGGATGGAGGACAGAGAACGAAGAAGAGCAGAGACTTTCGTTGGATCTCGTGGAGGAGCTCCGAGATTTAGCAGTGGTCCGACAGGAGGAAGTCAAGCGCCGGATGGCGAGGTACTTCGACAAGCATGTAAGGGTTAAACAGTTTGCGAAAAGAGATTTGGTCCTAAAAAAGGTTGACGCGGCGGGTAGAGGAGCCTCCGTAGGAAAACTTAACCCAAATTGGGAGGGTCCTTTTGTAATAAAAGAAGTCTTAAAGTCAGGAGGGTACCACCTCCAGAATGTGGACGGGGTATCTCTCGAGCGAGCCCGGAGTGGGGATGATTTGAAGAGATTTTACCCGTAGCACTCTACTTCACAGTATCTTTCTATTGTTATTTGGAAATGCTTATCATCCCGATGCGCTCTTTTGGTGGAAGTGTGGGTGACCCCTGTGAGGCACCAGGGGCGAGGTGATTTGTAGAAACAACCCCGAGCAGACCCGCTGACCAGGCTCCCATCTAGCTGGCAGGACTGTAGGCTCACTCGGTGGTTGGTGGAGTTTTGGAGAGGAGACCCCGAGCAGACCCGCTGACCAGGCTCCCATCTAGCTGGCAGGGCTGTAGGCTCACTCGGTGGTTGGTGGAGTTTCGGAGAGGAGACCCCGAGCAGACCCGCTGACCAGGCTCCCATCTAGCTGGCAGGGCTGTAGGCTCACTCGGTGGTTGGTGGAGTTTTGGAGAGGAGACCCCGAGCAGACCCGCTGACCAGGCTCCCATCTAGCTGGCAGGGCTGTAGGCTCACTCGGTGGTTGGTGGAGTTTCGGAGAGGAAACCCCGAGCAGACCCGCTGACCAGGCTCCCATCTAGCTGGCAGGGCTGTAGGCTCACTCGGTGGTTGGTGGAGTTTTGGAGAGGAGACCCCAAGCAGACCCGCTGACCAGGCTCCCATCTAGCTGGCAGGGCTGTAGGCTCACTCGGTGGTTGGTGGAGTTTTGGAGAGGAGACCCCGAGCAGACCCGCTGACAAGGCTCCCATCTAGCTGGCAGGGCTGTAGGCTCACTCGGTGGTTGGTGGAGTTTTGGAGAGGAGACCCCGAGCAGACCCGCTGACCAGGCTCCCATCTAGCTGGCAGGGCTGTAGGCTCACTCGGTGGTTGGTGGAGTTTTGGAGAGGAGACCCCGAGCAGACCCGCTGACCAGGCTCCCATCTAGCTGGCAGGGTTGTAGGCTCACTCGGTGGTTGGTGGAGTTTTGGAGAGGAGACCCCGAGCAGACCCGCTGACCAGGCTCCCATCTAGCTGGCAGGGCTGTAGGCTCACTCGGTGGTTGGTGGAGTTTTGGAGAGGAGACCCCGAGCAGACCCGCTGACCAGACTCCCATCTAGCTGGCAGGGCTGTAGGCTCACTCGGTGGTTGGTGGAGTTTTGGAGAGGAGACCCCGAGCAGACCCGCTGACCAGGCTCCCATCTAGCTGGCAGGGCCGTAGGCTCACTCGGTGGTTGGCGGTGTTTTGGAAAGGAGACCCCGAGCAGACCCGCTAACCAGGCTCCCATCTAGCAGGCAGGGCTGTAGGCTCACTCGGTGGTTGGCGGTGTTTTGGAGAGGAGACCCCGAGCAGACCCGCTGACCAGGCTCCCATCTAGCTGGCAGGGCTGTAGGCTCACTCGGTGGTTGAGGGTGTTTCGGGAGGAAGGTACTCACTTGGGGAAGCAAGTCTAAGGGTAAGAATTCGCGTGGAGAAAAATCCATGACTCAGCAAGAGGGGGGGGCAGTCCCTGAAACAGGGAGTGACCAGGAATAGGGCCAGGGAAGAGGGTCCCTGGCCGACACTCGCCATAGGGGGTCTCGCCACGGGCGGGAGGGTTTTCCCCGTCCCAGGATCAAGTGAGCTGAAGTGGCTGAAACCGACTGGCGAGACGACTGGACCCAGAAATTTTGTGGCGAGATGATCTCGCAGTGCAGCACCGACGGAGGTAATCAAGACGGGTAAAAAGCGATAAAGGGGGGGCCTCGCGCCAGTTTTCAGCGAAATGGAAGGCAATAAAAGTAGTGATTAAACAGCGTCCCAAAAAATTGCCATACACCTTGGACTGGTAGCTAAGCGAGAGGGTGGAAAATCAAACTGGCAATTAAAATAAAGTAACTCCTAAATAACTATTGCACAGCACCCCAAAAGGGGAAGCGGCCGTCAGCATATAAAGAGTTTTAAACAAAAATTAATGAGGCAGACACCTCGCTCTCCCTTTAAGAAAGGGAACCAGGATCATAAGTGTTAAACAAAAAGATGAGGGCGAGAGGAAAACATTGAGAGGGATGCTGCACTACTCATTATCAGAGGAGGCGCTGCCGTCCGACTCGTCGAACAAACGCGGGACTAGGTCGCGGACGGTCACCGTCTCCGCATCAGCACGCACCACTCCCAGCTCCTTCATCATCTTAAGAACGACCTCCGCTGTCTTGATGTTTGAGTCCCGGCAGATGGCCTCCACCTCATCCACGGAATATCGGGAAGAAACGGGAAACTGATCCGTGGGGGGCGTCGCGCTGCTCTGAAGGCGAAGGTTCTCGGCTTTCAGCTTCTTGTTTTCTCCCTCCAGCTCCTCGATACGCGAGCGCATCCTATTCGCCGTCTCGGCATCCTGTGGGAGGGGGAAAGTAAGAGACCATAAGGGGCAAGTGCGAGGCGGGCGAGGCAAAGATAAGGAAACATACCACGCCACCCTGGCTCTGTGCAAGGAGTTTGTCAGCAACATTCAACCGCTTCTCCAAGTCAATAGACTTCTCTCGCTCCGCGGCGAGACCGGTCTCCGCCTCTTTCCATTTCCTGTTGTTGAAGACAAGACGGCGCGAGACGCGATGCGCGAGCTCCAGGGAGCGAAACTGCGAATGGACGCTTTTCAGAATGAGGTCCCGCGAGGCCTCGTTGTCAGCGGGTTCGGAACCAAGACCGCCATAAAGCCCGAAGCCTAGTGAAAAGGCGTGGCTGGTGGGATGGTCCTGTTCCTTCCAGGAAGGGAGAAGGGTGGACACCGACACTCGGTTGGAATCCTGCTCCCATATTAGAACCGGCTCGCCGGCGTCATCCTCCGTCACGGGCCCCATATTGTAGTTAGGGTGCGAGGCGGGAGCCGGGCGGCTGGATGAGCCAGTTTCGCCAGGAGGAGGCTGAGGGGGCTGAGCACGACCATGGACGGCTGGTTCTGCAGAAATCGTCTCGCGGGTTGGCGAGACGGGCTGATGTGGAGGCGAGGGAGACGATAGGGTGATAGGTGAGAGAGACCCCGCGAGCTCTTCTCTTCTCTTGGCCGGCTTTTCCTTCTCGAAGGACACAGTCTTTTTCTTCTTCTTGGGGCTGAGGCGAGAGGTACCCTCGCCTGCAGGCCTCTTCTTGGCGACAGGGGTCAGCGTATCTTTCGCAGCCTCCGCCGCCATATTCGCTAAAGCGAGAGCTCGATTGCTCTGGTAGGGGGGATTGACGGGAACGGTCCTTTCTCCTAGATAAGGTAACAGTTAGCGGGAGGAAAAAACTTTTACAGGGACAGAAGGGAATAGAGGCTTACCTTCGCCCGGAAAAACGGCGGGCAGCGAGTCCAGGTCTCGCCGCAGGTATTGGACTTCAAAATTCTTTCCCACGAAGAAGTCGCAGAGTTCTTTTTCCGCACCCCCCACCTTGGGGGTATCATAATAGCACTCGGCGGGGGATACCGGGGCGAGGAGGATGCCTCCTAGATCCCCGCGTATGAAGACAAACCGTGTCAACCAATGGTGGTTCTTGTTCGGGGTCTCGCATACTTTGAGGCCTTGACCGGTGAAGTAAGAAATGTCGTCGTCCTTGGCGTGGTAGACAAACAGCTTGCGGAAGGCGGTTAGACTGAACTCGATGCGCTCTCGCCTCAGGTAGCAGGCGAAGGCGACCAGCATAGAGATAGCATTGGGGTTGAACTGGGCCGGGACGACCCCAAAATACTTCAGCACCAATTTAACCTCCGGCCAGAGGGGGAGCCTCAGTCCCGCCTCAAAGTGCGAGACCGGGAAAGCCAGCTCATTGGGATAAAAGGTGTTGATGCACTCGCCCACCTTAGGCGGGCGAGACGGATAGCAATCGGAGAGATACTCGCGAGCGAAGCGGGCGTGGTCTTCCTCCGGCAGTCGGCCGAGAGGGAAGTCATGGTCGACGAAACGTTTCCCGCAACGGCTGCGGCCCTCGCCCTCTTCGATCTTCTTTTTCCCCATGATTGGCGAGAAAGCGGCAAAAGCAGAGAGAGATGGCCCAGAAAGAGAGGCGCGAGACGATGAAGGAGAAACGGGAGCCGGGGTCAAAAGAATAGTTTAGAATAGTGAGGGGCAGCGGTGGTGGTTGAAGGTATTTATAAGAGGTAGAGAAAAGGGCGGGAAAGTAAGGCGGCGGGACATGAGGGGACGTCCCGGCGCCTCGTTCTCCCCCCCTCTCTCTCTCTCTCTCAATTTCACTTCCTCTCTCACTCTCTCTCTAGAACTCAAGAGACGGAGGCGCCGCAGACACCCTTTCGAGGCAAGCCATCATGACAGGGTTAATAAAATAAAATAATATCTAATGAAAAGACTGCAATAATGAAAAGATGGCACGATACGACCATTGCGTGACCCGGAGCCAAAAAATGAAACCGTCCCACAGAAGGGGGCGTCTCGTCCGAATAAGTTTGTACAAAATAGCAGTAATAAAACAACGACATTAGTAAAAGCGAGATCCGGAGAAGGCGAGACGGGCTGAGACTGCTTAGTTCCGCACCCACCGCCAGCGGCCATCCTTACCTCCCGCACATGGCGGGCGGCCAGGAAGATGAAAGGCGCGAGCGGCGATCACGCCGCGGCGCGCGAGACGGAGATGTTCATCTGTCTCGTTCAGTATAGCCTGGGGGTCAGTCCCGTCCAGCACCCCATCTGCCTCCACCATCGCGGAAAGGCGGTGATGATCTGCTTCCATCCACTCCATGCGTCGGTCGGAGGCTTGCTTCTCGAGCTCCATCTCGCGGATTATGTGTGTATATTTGCGGAACATCCGGGCAGTCCTCCGTTTCAACTCCAGAGGGTCCATGGGATCACCTAGGTAGTCCTCGATCTCGCTCGGATGAGGAAGGGGCGAGAGTGGGGGAGATGCGGGAGCTTCCTCAGTATCAGAATCAAAGTGGATGCCTGCAAAAATAGTGAAAGGTTACAAACAAGGATGAGCCCGCGCAAGCCGAGTAGAAGAAGGCAAATCAACCGAAAGGCGAGAAGGAAAAAGGAAAAAGATCTTACTTGGGATTCGAGGATTCCCCACCACTCGCGAGAGGTTTTCTCTCCGCGAGGGAGGTGGGGAGGCCATCTTGGGCGAGTCTGTGCGCTGAGGGACTTGACTTACATTGTCATGGGGATCGGCAGGCACCGGCGAATCAGCAGGACTTCCCTGTGAAAGCATAATCAGACAGGCGAGACAGGGGAAAGGAAAAATAGCGGGATCACCTGTCTCCCCCCTGAGGAAGAGAACGGGGTGTCTATCGGAACGGCCGAAGAGGTTGCGCCCGCCGAGAGAGGAGCGCAGACGGCTTTCGCTTTCTTGGTGCGAGAGGGGGGAGAGGCTGCGGGGGGAGTACGCCCCAGATCTGGGAAAAGGGCATCTGTGCCGGCTTTGTTCTGCTTCCGCACAATCGCAAGACGCTCACGGAAACTTTGACTATGAGACATTCCGGAAGAAAGGATGAAGGCAAAAAGAGTTCCAAATGAAGGCTTCCTCCTCATATTTATAGACAGTACGGAGAGGAGGGGCCCACCCAAGATTCCCACAGAGGAACCTTAGCATCGCGAGCCGCGGTTGGACTTATCTTTCCGAGGTTATGGCAACCTCGAAAAGAGCGGGGATTGTGTACAACCTGGGGCTCGCGAGAGACGGTCCAGCGGACGAAGGGGTGACTGGCGAGAGTATAGGATGCCCACCTACAGGAGGCGAGATGGGGGATCCTCTGGAGTGGGCGAGACCTTCTAGTGGGCGAGACCTTCTAGGGGGCGAAATCATCCTAGAAGGCGAAAGAGCTCACATGCCGAAAAGGCGGCGAGACGGGCATGGCGGCCGTCTCGCCCAGCAGTATCTTCCCCACTCGCCGCAGGGGAAAGAGATATCTTTACCTATTTTGACCCACAAGGGAGATTTTACCTTCGTGCCCCAGATAGTTTTACATTGTTACCCCTGGAGGCCTGCATATAGCTCTCCAGAACAGCGGAGTTTGGCTATAGGCAGACCCAGCCAGAGGGTGTTTTGGTATTTTCAGGTGGATTTAAGAGTGATATTTGCAGAACAGGTTCAGAAACCTATAAATAGACCGATAAGGTGCCTGAGAAAAGGTTGTTGAACCTTCCCACTTTTTCCCTCTCAGGCACCTAGCTTAGCACTGGCTAGGGAGGGGAAGACTAACAGTTCTTCCGGGTAAGAGGCGGGACCTCCAAGCTGAATCCCCTCGGTCTGTTTTCAGGTTACTGACTCTCGTCAGGACGGTAGCGCAGGGAGAGTACGTGGGGGCTGCATCCTGTTTCGAACTCTAGGCGGGATCAGAAAGCTGGTTCCAACATCTTGGACACACTGTCAAAACAGAATTAAATATATCTTCGTCAATAGAATTCATGTAGAGTCTAATCCTTGCTTTCCAAAGTGCAAACTTTGACAGATTGCACACTGGAGGTCTGGTGCTAGCATAGTCTTTGTTTTGGGCCATGATTTGTGCAAACAAAATCTAATAATAGAATACAAAAGGAAAACAGAGCTAGTGTAGGATCTTGGGGTTCAGGTGTTAACCTGTACAACCAATCAGGTATGGTATGTTTAACCAACCTCGCTCTGATACCAATTGAAAGTGCAACTAGATCTGATATACTCTAGAGGGGGGGTGAATAGAGTATATGGTGTTTTGAAACTTCTGAAATACTTTTACAACAATTGTTGTAATATGTGTGAATAGGGAAGCAAATATAAACCTAATCACAGAACTAAACTATGCAAAAACTAAGCACAGACAAATCAAGGCCAGAAACAAAAAGTAAACAAGCAGAGCCAGATGACACAAGGAAATATAGTGGTTCCCCAAACTTGGGTACATCCACTCTTCTACCACCCTAGGTAGGAATCCACTGCAGGATGAGTTGATCAGGTGTCCTGGGCACCAATGAGCTTTTGATAAGGTGCTTAAAAACCAAAGCAGATTTTTTGATCAGGTGTCTTGCCACCAATGAGCTTTTGACAAGGTGCTCAAAAACCAGATTCAAACTTTTGAAGGGAGTTTGAGAAACCCTTTACAGAGTGGGGGTGAGAGAGTGATGGCAGTCTTCTCTTTCTCAAACAACTGAGAAGACTATGTGGATTGATGTCAAAGCTCCCCCTGAGTCCTTGAAATCTTCAGGAAGAAAAGCTTTGCTGAGGGTGATAGGCCTTCAAAGTTAGATCTCCAGCAATAGATGATTTCAGCAAGCTGAAATGTTGAGTGTCTGGAGTCTTGAGATGATGTTGGCCTTGAACACTTTGAAAGCTGAAGAGATCTGATGATTTTTGAAAACTTGATCTCTTTGATGAGTGTTCTTCAGAAATCTTTTTGACAGAAGTTTTTGAGAGAGTCTCTGTATTCTGTATTGTGTGTCCTCTTCTTGTTAATCTCTGTATATCATCTGTGTTGATTCAAAAACATTCTGTCTTTTATTCTCTGTACTAGAATAGAATATCACTCTGTCAAAGATAGTCGTTGGCCTGCATTGATTGCATCCTTAATTGCAAAAACTCTTCTGGAGGAAAGTCCACAGAATTATTCCTTGAAAAATCCCTTGAAACTTGGTCCAGAAATAAATGAAAACGGCTAGCAAATCTTCTGAATTAATTGCATAATAACTCCTGTCTGATTTGAATTTGAGTTCTGAAGATTATCTGAAATCGTCGAACTGAGCTCTGCTATCGTCGAGCTGAGCTCAGCGAACTGGAAAACTCAAGCAGCAAAATAATCGTCGATCTGAGCTCAAAGATCGTCGAACTGAGCTCAGAGATAAAGATCCAAAGCAGAGTCAAGATCGTCGAACTGAGCTCACCGATCGTCGAATGGAGTTCGACGATGTTATGAAGTTGAGCTCAGCGATCGTCGAGTGGAGCTCGACGATCTGTCGAAGTTGAGCTCGACGATCGTCGATCTGAGTTCGACGAATCGTCGTGCTGAGCTCGACGATCAGACTTGGTCTCCAGTCAGAAAAACTTGGTCTTCAGGGCAGCTTCCAATCCTAGACTTCTAACCCTTAGACTCAATTCTAATTGACCTATTAAGCTATACAGAAGGTCAAGCACAGATTCCTAGAGACATAGTGATCCTGACCCAAATTAGTAATAGGGTGTTCCAACACCCGGCCTGGGGGCCGGTCTCGCCTGGCTGCCTGCGGGGCTATGCGAGACCCGGCCTGGGGGCCGGTCTCGCCCGGCCTACCCGACGGGCTGGGCGAGACCCGGTCTGGGGCTGGTCTTGCCTGACTGCCCGCGGGGCTGGGCGAGACCCGGCACGAGGGCCGGTCTTGCCCGGCCTACCCGCCGGGCTGGGCGAGACCCGGCCTGGGGGCCGGTCTCGCCTGGCTGCCTGCGGGGCGGGGCGAGACCCGGCCTGAGGGCCGGTCTCGCCCGGCCTACCCGCCGGGCTCGGGGCCGGTCTCGCCGGCCTGAGGGGAAAAGGGGGGAGGGGGAGGGACTACTGATCCCGCCTCCACACCCAAATGGCCCAGGCGGGTGCCTACCAACCTGCCGCTCTCACGCTCCAACTAAGGGGCCGCTGGGGGAGGCCTATTTCTCCTCCCCCTACTAGTATGTTTCCAAGCTAGAGCCAAAATTGGCCATTGAGAGTTCAAAATACTCAAAAAGCTTAAAAACTAAGCACGCCTCATTCAGGGTCCACTCTTCGCGAATACGGGGTTGTACACAATCCCCGCTCTTTTCGAGGTTGGCACAAGCTCGGAAAGAAACATCCAACCCAACGTATTCGCGGAGTGTAACTTCCCCGCGGGGTCAACCTGCCATGCCAGCTATGGGAGCCTGGGTAGCGAGAGCTTCTCTGGGTAACAAACTTGGCTCCCACGAGAGATCAACCAGCCCTGTCAGCTAGTGAGAGCCCAATAGCGGAATCCATCTCGGGGCAAAGGACTTGGCTTCCATGAGAGATCAACCTGCCCTGCCAGCTAGATGAGAGACTGACAGCGGAATCCATCTCGGAGCAAAGGACTTGGCTTCCACGAGAGATCAACCTGCCCTGCCAGCTAGATGAGAGCCTGATAGCGGAATCCATCTCGGAGCTAAGGGACTTGGCTTCCACGAGAGATCAACCTGCCCTGCCAGCTAGATGAGATCCTGACAGCGGAATCCATCTCGGAGCAAAGGACTTGGCTTCCACGAGAGATCAACCTGCCCTGCCAGCTAGATGAGAGCCTGACAGCGGAATCCATCTCGGAGCTAAGGGAATTGGCTTCCATGAGAGATCAACCTGCCCTGCCAGCTAGGTGAGAGCCTGGCAGCGGAATCCCTCTCAAGGTGAGACCTTCCCACCCTCCAAGAGATCAACCTGCCCTGCCAGCTAGGTGAGAGCCTGGCAGCGGAATCCATCTCGAGGTGAGACCTTCCCACCCTCCGAGAGATCAACCTGCCCTGCCAGCTAGGTGAGATCCTGGCAGCGGAATCCATCTCGAGGTGAGACCTTCCCACCCTCCGAGAGATCAACCTGCCCTACCAGTTAGGTGAGAGCCTGGCAGCGGAATCCATCTCAAGGTGAGACCTTCCCACCCTCCGAGAGATCAACCTGCCCTGCCAGCTAGGTGAGAGCCTGGCAGCGGAATCCATCTCAAGGTGAGACCTTCCCACCCTCCGAGAGATCAACCTTCCCTGCCAGCTAGGTGAGAGCCTGGCAGCGGAATCCATCTCAAGGTGAGACCTTCTCACCCTCCGAGAGATCAACCTGCCATGCCAGCTAGGTGAGAGCCTGGCAGCGGAATCCATCTCGAGGTGAGACCTTCCCACCCTCCGAGAGATCAACCTGCCCTGCCAGCTAGGTGAGAGCCTGGCAGCGGAATCCATCTCGAGGTGAGACCTTCGCACCCTCTGAGAGATCAACCTGCCCTGCCAGCTAGGTGAGAGCCTGGCAGCGGAATCCATCTCAAGGTGAGACCTTCCCACCCTCCGAGAGATCAACCTGCCCTGCCAGCTAGGTGAGAGCCTGGCAGCGGAATCCATCTCAAGGTGAGACCTTCCCACCCTCCGAGAGATCAACCTTCCCTGCCAGCTAGGTGATAGCCTGGCAGCGGAATCCATCTCAAGGTGAGACCTTCCCACCCTCCGAGAGATCAACCTGCCCTGCCAGCTAGGTGAGAGCCTGGCAGCGGAATCCATCTCGAGGTGAGACCTTCCCACCCTTCGAGAGATCAACCTGCCCTGCCAGCTAGGTGAGAGCCTGGCAGCGGAATCCATCTCGAGGTGAGACCTTCCCACCCTCCGAGAGATCAACCTGCCCTGCCAGCTAGGTGAGAGCCTGGCAGCGGAATCCATCTCAAGGTGAGACCTTCCCAACCTCCGGGAGATCAACCTGCCCTGCCAGCTAGGTGAGAGCCTGGCAGCGGAATCCATCTCGAGGTGAGACCTTCCCACACTCCGAGAGATCAACCTGCCTGCCATCTAGATGAGAGCCTGCCAGCGGAAGCCATCTCAAGGTGAGACCTTCCCAACCTCCGAGAGATCAACCTGCCCTGCCAGCTAGGTGAGAGCCTAGCAGCGGAATCCATCTCGAGGTAAGACCTTCCCACCCTCTGAGAGATCAACCTGCCCTGCCAGCTAGGTGAGAGCCTGGCAACGGAATCCATCTCAAGGTGAGACCTTCCCACCCTCCGAGAGATCAACCTGCCCTGCCAGCTAGGTGAGAGCCTGGCAGCGGAATTCATCTCAAGGTGTGACCTTCCCACCCTCCGAGAGATCAACCTGCCCTGCCAGCTAGGTGAGAGCCTGACAGCGGAATCCATCTTGAGGTGAGACCTTCCCACCCTCCGAGAGATCAACCTGCCCTGCCAGCTAGGTGAGAGCTTGACAGCGGAATCCATCTCGAGGTGAGACCTTCCCACACTCCGAGAGATCAACCTGCCCTGCCAGCTAGGTGAGAGCCTGGCAGCGAAATCCATCTCGAGGTGAGACCTTCCCACCCTCCGAGAGATCAACCTGCCCTGCCAGCTAGGTGAGAGCCTGGCAGCGGAATCCATCTCGAGGTGAGACCTTCCCACCCTCCGAGAGATCAACCTGCCCTGCCAGCAAGGTGAGAGCCTGACAGCGAAATCCATCTCGAGGTGAGACCTTCACACCCTCCGAGAGATCAACCTGCCCTGCCAGCTAGGTGAGAGCCTGGCAGCGGAATCCATCTCGAGGTGAGACATTCCCACCCTCCGAGAGATCAACCTGCCCTGCCAGCTAGGTGAGAGCCTGACAGCGGAATCCATCTCGAGGTGAGACCTTCCCACCCTCCGAGAGATCAACCTGCCCTGCCAGCTAGGTGAGAGCCTGGTAGCGGAATCCATCTCGAGGTGAGACCTTCCCACCCTCCGAGAGATCAACCTGCCCTGCCAGCTAGGTGAGAGCCTGGCAGCGGAATCCATATCGAGGTGAGACCTTCCCACCCTCCGAGAGATGAACCTGCCCTGCCAGCTAGGTGAGAGCCTGGCAGCGAAATCCATCTCTAGGTGAGACCTTCCCACCCTCCGAGAGATCAACCTACCCTACCAGCTAGGTGAGAGCCTGACAGTGGAATCCACCTCAAGATGATACCTTCCCACCCTCCGAGAGATCAACCTGCCCTGCCAGCTAGGTGAGAGCCTAGCAGCGGAATCCATCTCGGGGTGAGACCTTCCCACCCTCCGAGAGATCAACCTGCCTTGCCAGCTAGGTGAGAGCCTGGCAGCGGAATCCATCTCGAGGTGAGACCTTCCCACCATCCGAGAGATCAACCTGCCCTGCCAGCTAGGTGAGAGCCTGGCAGCGGAATCCATCTCAAGGTGAGACCTTCCCAACCTCCGAGAGATCAACCTGCCCTGCCAGCTAGGTGAGAGCCTGGAAGCGGAATCCATCTCGAGGTGAGACCTTCCCACCCTCCGAGAGATCAACCTGCTCTGCCAGCTAGATGAGAGCCTGGCAGCGGAATCCATCTCAAGGTGAGACCTTCCCAACCTCCGAGAGATCAACCTGCCCTGTCAGCTAGGTGAGAGCCTGGCAGCGGAATCCATCTCGAGGTGAAACCTTCCCACCCTCCGAGAGATCAACCTGCCCTGCCAGCTAGGTGAGAGCCTGGCAGCGGAATCCATCTCAAGGTGAGACCTTCCCACCCTCCGAGAGATCAACCTGCCTTGCCAGCTAGGTGAGAGCCTGACAGCGGAATCCATCTAAAGGTGAGACCTTCCCACCCTCCGAGAGATCAACCTGCCCTGCCAGCTACGTGAGAGCCTGGCAGCGGAATCCATCTCGAGGTGAGACTTTCCCACCCTCCGAGAGATCAACCTGCCCTGCCAGCTAGGTGAGAGCCTGGCAGTGGAATCCATCTCGAGGTGAGACCTTCCCACCCTCCGAGAGATCAACCTACCCTGCCAGCTAGGTGAGAGCCTGGCAGCGGAATCCATCTCGAGGTGAGACCTTCCCACCCTCCGAGAGATCAACCTGCCCTGCGGGCTAGGTGAGAGCCTGGCAGCGGAATCCATCTCGAGGTGAGACCTTCCCACCCTCCGAGAGATCAACCTGCCCTGCCATCTAGGTGAGAGCCTGACAGCGGAATCCATCTCGAAGTGAGACCTTCCCACCCTCCAAGAGATCAACCTGCCCTGCCAGCTAGGTGAGAGGCTGGCAGCGGAATCCATCTCGAGGTGAGACCTTCCCACCCTCCGAGAGATCAACCTGCCCTGCCAGCTAGGTGAGAGGCTGGCAGCGGAATCCATCTCGAGGTGAGACCTTCCCACCCTCCGAGAGATCAACCTGCCCGGCCAGCTAGGTGAGAGCCTGGCAGCGGAATCCATCTCGAGGTGAGACCTTCCCACCCTCCGAGAGATCAACCTGCCCTGCCAGCTAGGTGAGAGCCTGACAGCGGAATCCATCTCGAGGTGAGACCTTCCCACCCTCCGAGAGAACAACCTGCCCTGCCAGCTAGGTGAGAGCCTGGCAGCGGAATCCATCTCGAGGTGAGACCTTCCCACCCTCCGAGAGATCAACCTGCCCTGCCAGCTAGGTGAGAGCCTGACAGCGGAATCCGTCTCAAGGTGAGACCTTCCCAACCTCCGAGAGATCAACCTGCCCTACCAGCTAGGTGAGAGCCTGGCAGCGGAATCCATCTCGAGGTGAGACCTTCCCACCCTCCGAGTGATCAACCTGCCCTGCCAGCTAGGTGAGAGCCTGGCAGCGGAATCCATCTCAAGGTGAGACCTTCCCACCCTCCGAGAGATCAACCACCCCTGCCAGCTAGGTGAGAGCCTGGCAGCGGAATCCATCTCGAGGTGAGACCTTCCCACCCTCCGAGAGATCAACCTGCCCTGCCAGCTAGGTGAGAGCCTGGCAGCGGAATCCATCTCGAGGTGAGACCTTCCCACCCTCCGTGAGATCAACCTACCCTGCCATCTAGGTGAGAGCCTGGCAGCGGAATCCATCTCGAGGTGAGACCTTCCCACCCTCCGAGAGATCAACCTGCCCTGCCAGCTAGGTGAGAGCCTGGCAGCGGAATCTATCTCGAAGTGAGACCTTCCCACCCTCCGAGAGATCAACCTGCCCTGCCAGCTAGGTGAGAGCCTGGCAGCGGAATCCATCTCGAGGTGAGACATTCCCACCCTCCGAGAGATCAACCTGCCCTGCCATCTAGGTGAGAGCCTGGCAGCGGAATCCATCTCGAGGTGAGACCTTCCCACCCTCCGAGAGATCAACCTGCCCTGCCAGCTAGGTGAGAGCCTGACAGCGGAATCCATCTCGAGGTGAGACCTTCCCACCCTCCGAGAGATCAACCTGCCCTGCCAGCTAGGTGAGAGCCTGGCAGCGGAATCCATATCGAGGTGAGACCTTCCCACCCTCAGAGAGATCAACCTGCCCTGCCAGCTAGGTGAGAGCCTGGCAGCGGAATCCATCTCGAGGTGAGACCTTCCCACCCTCCGAGAGATCAACCTGCCCTGCCAGCTAGGTGAGAGCCTGGCAGCGGAATCCATCTCGAGGTGAGACCTTCCCACCCTCCGAGAGATCAACCTGCCCTGCCAGCTAGGTGAGAGCCTGGCAGCGGAATCCATCTCGAGGTGAGACCTTCCCACCCTCCGAGAGATCAACCTGCCATGCCAGCTAGGTGAGAGCCTGACAGCGGAATCCATCTCGAGGTGAGACCTTCCAACCCTCCGAGAGATCAACCTGCCCTGCCAGCTAGGTAAGAGCCTGGCAGCGGAATCCATCTCGAGGTGAGACAACTAGGCATCAACGAGAGGTACCACCGGCCCTGCCCAACTAGTGAGAGTCTAGGCAGCGGGACTGTCTCGGAGCAAAGGGTACCTGACCTCCACGAGAGGTCAACCTGCCCTGCCAGCTAGTGGGAGCCTGGCAGCGGAACCATCTCGGAGCTAAAAGTACTTGGTAAAGAAAAAAGACCTTGCATACAACCTACCCTGACCTAACATGGCAGGGGATACTCATTACAAGTAAAATACATATGGAACTCTGGGGGAGTTATGGTGAGATCTCTCCACTCACTCCCTATTCTTTGGGGCATCGGTTCCTCCCCCCTGAGCGATTCCTCCTTCGTCTTTTTCTCCCTTGGTCGACCGCCAAAACTTGATGTGGCGGAGATAGGAGTTGTCTGGGTGCTTGCCTCCCTGGGGCACTCTCGCCTATCCACCTTGGGGTCGTCTCGCTGAGATCCCTAGAAGCTGCCTTGCCGAGATCCCTTGAAGCTGTCTTGCCGAGATCCCTTGAAGCTGTCTTGTCGAGATCCCTTGAAGCTGTCTCGCCGAGAAGGGGGGAGCTAGCTCCTGGGGTGTTGGGGTGGAGCTGTCATCCTGAGGAAAAACACTTCGCAGCATCTTCATGATGCCTTGGATGGAGGCCATAAACTATTGCCTCCCAATAAAAGGTCCTGGGCTGGGGAGCTCGTCGAGATCATCACTACCTCCTTGACCTCCTGTCATGATACTCTCCCGAGATCTTCTGTGCTGGTCACTCTCCACGCTCACCGCACCAAAAGTGTTGAAGCCAAAATTGACCTCTGTGGAGTTCGGGGTCCCTGAAAGGGGTGACCTCACACCTACTACACTCGAGAGAACGTCACGGACCGGAGACTTAGGAGACTATGAACAGACCCTCGGCTCTAGCGCGGAGGTCCCACCTCACACCCGGAAGGCTACCTGAGCTCTTCCCCTCTCTTACCAAAGGGCTAGGCTGGGCGCCTTGGAGAGCTCTCTCTACTCTACCAAGAAGAAGCTAAGGGAGGAGGAAGCTAAGAAAAAAGGATCCTCTCCAAGGCACCCAAGGGGGTCTATTTATAGTTTCCCAAATCTCAGGGGCCGAAAATGACCAAAATACCCCTACGGCCAAAAGGCCTCGGGCCAATAGGAAACCGCCACGCCGGGGAGTAGAGAAGGAAAAACGCGCCACCTAAAGCAAATAGGGGACCCACCCTGCGGGACGGGGCGAGACCCGGCCTAGGGGGCCGGTCTCGTCCGGCCTACCCGCCGGGCTGGGCTAGACCTGGCCTGGGGGCCGATCTCGCCTGGCTGCCTGCGGGGCTGGGCGAGACCCGGCCTGGGGGCCGGTCTCACCCGGCCTACCCACCGGGCTGGGAGAGACCCGGCCTAGGGCCGGTCTCACCTGACTGCCCGCGGGGCTGGGCGAGACCCGGCCCGAGGGCCGGTCTCGCCCGGCCTACCCGCCGGGCTGGGCGAGACCCGGCCTGGGGGCCGGTCTCGCCTGGCTGCCCGCGGGGCGGGGCGAGACCCGGCCTGAGGGCCGGTCTCGCCCGGCCTACCCGCCGGGCTCGGGGCCGGTCTCGTCGGCCTGAGGGGAAAAAGGGGGAGGGGGAGGGCCTGCTGATCCCGCCTCCACACCCAAATGGCCCGGGCGGGTGCCTACCAACCTGCCGCTCTCACTCTCCAACTAAGGGGCCGCTGGGGGAGGCCTATTTCTCCTCCCCCTACTAGTATGTTTCCAAGCTAGAGCCAAAATTGGCCACTGAGAGTTCAAAATACTCAAAAAGCTTAAAAACTAAGCACGCCTCATTCAGGGTCCACTCTTCGCGAATACGGGGTTGTACATTCATGGATTTGATGAACCGGACCTTCAGGGAGTACTTGGACCATTTTGTGATCGTCTTCATCGACGATATCTTGGTGTCCTCGCAAAGTGAGGAAGATCACTTCAAGCATCTACATTTGGTTTTGGAGACGCTAAAGAGGAATCAATTGTATGCCAAGTTCTCGAAGTGCGAGTTTTGGTTATCCTCAGTTGAGTTCCTCGGTCATATAGTGAGTGGAGAGGGTATTGTAGTGGATCCGGCGAAAATTGTTGCGATACGGGAGTGGCCTGAGCTTTCTACGGTAGCGGAAGTCCGGAGCTTTTTGGGGCTTGCCGGCTATTATAGGCGCTTCGTAGAGAACTTCTCGCGGATAGTGTTACCTCTCACTACTTTGACGAGGAAGGAGAAGAAGTTCATTTGGACGCCGGAGTGCACGCGAGCTTTTGAGGAGTTGAAATGTCGGTTGACCACGGCGCCTGTGCTGAGTTTGCCGAGTGGGACCGAAGGCTATGAGATTTATAGCGATGCTTCGGGCAGCGGTTTGGGTTGCGTGCTACTGCAACACGGTAGTGTAATAGCTTATGGCTCGAGATAGCTAAAAGTGCACGAGAGGAATTATCCGGTCCATGATTTGGAGTTAGCGGCCGTGATTTTTGCCTTGAAGCTGTGGAGGCATTATTTGTACTGTGTGAAGATTGATATCTACACCGATCACAAGAACCTGAAGTATCTGATTGATCAGAAAGATCTGAATATGCGGAAGCATAGATGGATGGAGTTCCTGGGGGACTATACATTCAAGATCCACTACGTGTCTGGTAAGGGTAATGCGGTTACGGACGCGTTGAGTCGTCGGGCCCCAGCTCAAGCCAATTGGCTGTCGATCCATGACGAGCGGTTGATTCGGGAGTTGGAGGCGTTGGAGATTGTTTGTGTGGATAAGCAATCAAGTGCTGAAGCAGTACTGAATTGGACTGAAGTCCAATATGACCTGGCTGATCGGATTCGGCAGGCTTTGGATATGGATGTCCATATGAAGCAGTTCATGGTAGAGGCTCTGGATGGGTCAAATTCCCAATTCGTTGTGGAGGACAGATTGCTTTGGAAAGACGGTCGTCTGTGCGTCCCAAGTGTGGGCAATTTGCGGTTGGAATTGTTGTACAAGGCACACCATACCAAGTACTCGATTCACCCGGGGAGCACAAAAATGTACCGCGATGTAAAGAAACTGTTTTGGTGGCCGGGTTTGAAGAAGGATGTGGTTCTCTACGTAGCGAAGTGCCAAACTTGCGCCTTGGTGAAGGCGGAATGCCAAAAGCTGGGAGGATTTCTGAAGTCCTTTCCTATTCTGGAGTGGAAATTCGATGACATCTTTATGGACTTTGTGCACGGTTTGCCAAGGTCGCAAAAGGGGAACGACGCCATTTGGGTGGTCGTAGATCGGCTAACGAAGGTGTCGCATTTCATTATGCATAGGAAGGATGATCCGGTGGAGAAGTTGGCAAAACTGTATGTGGATAATATAGTACGGCTTCATGGTGTGCCTCGCAGCATCGTGAGTGACCGAGATGGGCGTTTCACGTCCAATGATTGGAGGCTTGTGCAGCAAATGTTGGGAACAAAGTTAAAATTCAGCACAGCCTTTCATCCGCAAACAGATGGGCAGACCGAGAGGGCCAATAGGACTATGGAAGACATGCTCCGCATGTGTGTCTTGGACTTTGGAAAGCAATGGGAAGACCATCTTTATTTGGTGGAGTCTACGTACAACAATAGCTACCAGGCGAGTATTCAAATGGCGCCCTTCGAGGCCCTATATGGTAGAAAATGTCGCACGTCGTTGTCTTGGCTAGAAACAGGTGAGTCAAAGTTGTATAAGCATTTAGAAGTGGAGGATGCTACTTCGTTGGTGCGTACCATTCGGGAGAGGTTGCTTATCGCTCAGGACCGGCAAGCGAAGTACTATAATGCCAAGCACAGGAACGTGGAGTTCGCTGTGGGCGACCATGTGTACTTAAAGATCAAGCAGTTCAAGGGTATCTCGCGGGCGCAGCGATTGAAAAAGCTAAGCCCGAGGTACCTTGGGCCGTTTGAGGTTTTGGAGCGGGTTGGTGAAGCAGCCTATCGGTTGAAGCTCTCAGTGGAGCTTAGTGGTTTACATGATGTATTCCATATTTCGGTGCTACGGAAGGCGGTGCAAGAGCCTTCACAAATGATCGTGATTGATCAAGTGTCGGTGGATAGTGGGTTGACGACAAGAGTCAATCCCGTGCGGATTGAGGACTCGGAGGTCAAGCGACTACGCAATAAAGAGGTCAGGATGGTCAAGGTCCGATGGGACAATTGCGGTCGAAAGGAGCTCTCTTGGGAACGAGAGCAGACTATGCTTGACGAGTATCTGGAGTTGTTCCGCTCAGGTACAATTTAATTTTGTACATGTCTTTCCTTTATATAAATTCGTGGACGAAATTCTTTTAAGAGGGGGAGAGTTGTAACGCCCCGAAACTCAAAAGAGCGACGGGAGGCGTTTTGGGCCAAATCTGGAATCTGGCAGGGGGCACACAGCCTGGGACACGGGCGTGTCAGGCTGGAGTCGACGATTTGGCCACGAAGTCAACATTTTGCGCTTGACGAAGCGTCGAGATAGGGCACACGTCCTGAGACACGGGCGTGTCTAAGGGAATGTCGAGCCCGTGTCGACAATCGTCCCGGGGTGTCGACATTTTCACTCGACGATGTGTCGAGACAAGGCACACAGCTTAGTACACGGGCATGTCCAAGGTCGTGTCATGTGGTCGACAAACTTCACTCGACGAAGTGTCGAGATCGTGAACACGGCCTGGCGCCCAGGCGTGTTCGAGTAGACACGGGTTTGGACACGGGCGTGTCCAATACCCGTGTGAGTCTCGGGTTGTTTTCAGGGCTGTGTCGATGGAGGCACACGGCCAACCACGCGGCCGTGTCAGTTGGAACACGGGCGTGCCAGGTCGAACACGGGCATGTTGGATGCCCGTATGTTGTTCCAGGCGCGTCGATTTTGACGGCGAATGGGGGACACGGCCCTGGACACGGGCGTGTGTCAGGCCGTGTTCGGCCCAGGTATTACTTTTCAGCTACGAATCAAGGTCGTTCGTTTCTTTAATTTGGGATCCAATGACTGTGGGTTGTTCCTACTGGGATATACCCGGGATTGGGCCTTTGAAACCCTCACTTTTACTTGAGTGGTTCTCTTTCTAAGTCAAGAGAGAGGTGAGAGCAAAGGAGGAAGAAGAAGCTAGATCCGGCCATTGGAGGAGCTTCGAAGCTCCAAATCGCGAGCCGACTTCGGATCTACGGAGGCAAAGAGAGTGCGGTGTTTTTCATCCGCTTACATTCCTATGGCGCCAAGGAAGAATGCTAGGGTAACGATTCTCTACTTGAGCATGTGAAGCTCTTCATCTTTTGCATAGGAAGCCCGCTCTCGCGAGTTTGCGGTGAGTTTGAGGCGTTCCTACGGGTAGACATGAATAGTACCCGTTGTGTAGAGTCCGTATTCGAGAACGGCCATAGGCATGATGTGTGAAGCCTACCCGGACATGTTGGTCTGGATCGGTGATGTTGCATTGCATAAATGTCGGAGAAGACTCCGTGCGATTTTTTGTTTTTTGGGTTTTCTGCGTGGTAGATTGCAACAGGGAACCTTGGGGATTAAGCCAAAGGTGCACCCGAAAAACTGGGCGGATGCGTGATCTTGCCAACTTGTGGGCCTGGGAGCCAACTTGTACATAACTGGGTTATGTAATATTGTACGTTCGATTCACGGGCTTCGGGGAAACTTAACTCATGCCGATGATATTAAAGTGTCGTGGCAAGTGAGCAACGGGTTGAGTGGAACCGTTCCTGCTTTATGCTGAGGGCATAGAGGTCGGGTCTTGCTGTCGATGATATTAAAGTGTCGTGACATAGGCTGTTGATGACATTAAAGTGTTGTAACATCTGCCTAAAAGACCAAATTTCTCACGAGAGATTGTCGTCCTGGAGATGGTGGTGAGTTAGCAGCTTAGACTGCGATCACCGAGAATATACCCTGAGAGCACGTGGCGTGTGGCCATGCATGCCAACGCCTGTGATGCAATGTATTTATATACTGCTGGGTTATGCTAATAAAAATGCAGGGAAGGAGCATCGCCGCCCCGAGTTGGGGGCGGGATCGTTATAATTTGGTCAGCATTGCTGACCGTTGCCTTTGTTTGCCACCGTGCGGTGGTTTTGCTGCTTGCAGGTGCTGCTGGACCAAGCGGTCAATAACGGGCTAAAGCCCAAATTGCAAAGCCGGCCCTCGAAGGCCTAATTGGAGTGTTTACTGCTTTTATTTATGTATGACTGGCCTGCGTGCCGTGGTTTGTAAATCATGTAATATTAAGTAAACAATTTTGTAAGGCCTTAAGGCCAGTACTGGTGTATGTACTACATTCCTATTTAGTTTATTATTGGACATTCGTGCTCTTTGTGCTGGGTTCTTAATTGCAACTTATATAAACTGCTTCCGCTAGAATGCTCTGTGTAGGACGTTGAATTGGTTGGATGGTTTCCATGAGTAACCATCCGGTCTGTCTGTGGTATATGGCGTCGGGCCCCGGCCGAACCTACTGTTATATGCTATGCGACGGATAGGGGGTGTTACACTGACTATCTTGCCAAATACGGACCCCGAGCTGGGGGGATCGTGACTGAACTTTTTCGGCCATCCATCGAGGAAGGGGAGATGATGGAGATCGAGCAGAGGACATCTTGTAGGGATCCGTTCGTTTCTTTCCTAGCAACGGGTCAGATATCTGTCAGCGAAGGAGACCAGAGGAAGTTTCGCTACAAAGCCGCCTACTATTTGCTGCAAGAAGGAGAACTCTACCGCAAGACCATTTCAGGCCCTCTGGCTCGATGCCTGTCAGAGGTTGAAGTACCTCATATCCTAGAGGAGATTCACTCAGGAGAGTATGACAGTCACTCGGGGGCTCGGACTCTTGAACAAAGGATTCTAAGGCCGGGGTACTTCTGGCCCACCATTAGGAAGGATGCGGAGACCTTCTCCAAAAAGTGCCTCCAGTGCCAGCTTTTCGCGCCTCTTCAACTACAGCCAGCTCAACAACTTCGCTCGATCACTGCTCCATGGCCCTTTGCCATCTGGGGGATGGACTTGATCGACCCCTTTCCTCAGGCTAGCGGGCAGAGGAAGTTCGTGCTTGTCATGATCGACTACTTCTCCAAGTGGATCGAGGCAAAGGTTTTAGCCAAGACCACATCGCAGATCGTGAAGAACTTCATTTGGGGGGAAATTGCATGCAGGTTCGGGATTCCTCTGGCCATCGTCACCGACAACGGGCCGCAGTTCGTCAGCTTAGAGTTAGAGGATTTATGCAAGCAGCTAGGGACGGATCTTCGATTCGCCTCTGTGCATCATCCTCACAGCAACAGATAGGTGGAAGCCGCCAACAAGTTGTTTATCAACCTTCTGAAGAAGAAAGTCACCAACTTGAAAGGCAACTGGGCGGAGCAACTCCCCTCGGTTCTCTGGGCTTTGAGGACAACTCCAAACTCAGCCATGGGGGAAACTCCTTTCAAGTTATCTCACGGGTCTGAGGCACTCATCCCAGTGGAATTAGAGGTTCGGAGTCCGAGAGTTATAGCAGCTGGATATGGTGGTGAAGAGTGGCGCTTGGAAAACGAGGACGCTCAAAGACTCTCACTGGATTTCGTGGAAGAACTTCGTGACTTGGCCTCCATCCGCCAAGAGGAGATCAAGCGGCGCATGGCGAAGCACTTCGACAAAAATGTCCGCCTAAAACATTTTCTAGCCGGAGATCTGGTTATGAAGAAGGTAGACGCCGCAGGAAGGGGAGCAACAGTGGGCAAGCTGCATCCAAATTGGGAAGGTCCCTTCATTGTCCAGGAAGCCTTGGCCACCGGGGGCTACTATCTGCAGGATCAGGTTGGGGAGCAGTTGGGAGGTACTTGGAGCGGGGATAACCTGAAAAGGTTCTATCCTTAGCGGCCGATGATTGTATTTTGTTTATACCTACTTGTATATATATGTAATGACAACTATTCTTCTTCTGTTTTTTATCGCAAGCTTTCTGGGAACTTAAGGTTTTACTTCAAGATCGATCCGAGAAGCTGGCAGTCAACTCGTTCCCCCTGGATAGCCCAGTTCGGAAAATGGGACGATGCTTCGGGATGTAAGCGTCCTTGTAAGACCGGACACCTGCATTGACGGCCGAGATCAGCTCCCCCCTTGCATGTCGGCCTAGCTACCCCTAACTGCATCTCTCCTCCGACTGGAGGAACTAGCGGGAATAGGTCTGGACCCCAACCTCTCGGATTTAAGGAAGGATCAACCTGGCCAGGCTTTCCCTCCAGTAGCCAGGGATCCATGATAGGCCCAAGGGAATATTTTAGTCGCGAGTGCATCCTGGAGGACCCTCGGAGAGACATAACCCCTCGTTCTTGCATTTGCGCCTAGAGCTAGTCGGCAGAGCTGAGAACGATCGCAGCAGTTGGATTAGGAAACGTACCTCCGACCTGTTTCTCGTGGATAACCCAGTTCAGACGATGGGACGATGCCTCGGGATATAAGCGCCCTTGTAAGACCGGACCTCTGCACTGATGGCCGATATCAGCTCCCCCCTTGCATGTCGGCTTAGCTACCCCCGATTGCATCTCTCCTCCGACTGGAGGAACTATCAGGAACAGTGTTGGACGCCAACCTCCCAACTAGACGTCGACAAGATCGTCGTTCGATTTCTTATTTCTTCACCCTCAAAGATATCGATGCGCTTAATCATATTCAAATTCTTGAAGCAGCAGGAAAAAATGTTCAAATCCTCGAGTGGTAGGTCTTCGTAAGTCCAAGTCCCTGCACGAGCTCCTCTCCTGCATATTGGCCACAGACCTCCTCGAGTGAGATCGAGATACTCGCTGGAATGATGTCGTAGTCTGAGACCTCTGTACGAGCTCCTCTCCTGTAGACCGACTACTTACCTCCCCGAGTCGACCTACACCACTCCAGTTGAGCAAGGCTCCTGAGAGTTGTCGACTCCAGCAATGTTCAAGTCCTCGAGTGGTAGGTCCCCGTAAGTCCAAGTCTCTGCACGAGCTCCTCTCCTGCATATTGGCCACAGACCTCCTCGAGTAGATCGAGATCCTCGCTGGAGTGATGTCGTAGTCCGAGACCTCTGTACGAGCTCCTCTCCTGCAGACTGACTACTTGCCTCCCCGAGTCGACCTACACCACTCCAGTTGAGCAAGGCTCCTGAGAGCTGTCGACTCCAGCAATGTTCAAGTCCTCGAGTGGAAGGTCCCCGTAAGTCCAAGTCCCTGCACGAGCTCCTCTCCTGCATATTGTCCACAGACCTCCTCGAGTGAGATCGAGATCCTCACTGGAGTGATGTCGTCGTCTGAGACCTCTATATGAGCTCCTCTCCTGCAGACCGACTACTTGCCTCCCCAAGTCGACCTACACCACTCTAGTTGAACAAGGCTCCTGAGAGCTGTCAACTCCAGCAATGTTCAAGTCCTTGAGTGGTAGGTCCCCGTAAGTCCAAGTCCCTGCACGAGCTCCTCTCCTGCATATTGGCCACGGACCTACTCGAGTGAGATCGAGATCCTCGCTGGAGTGATATCGTAGTACGAGACCTCTGTACGAGCTCCTCTCCTACATACTGACTACTTGCCTCCCCGAGTCGACCTACACTACTCCAGTTGAGCAAGGCTCCTGAGAGCTGTTGATTCCAGCAATGTTCAAGTCCTCGAGTGGTAGGTCGTCGTAAGTCCAAGTCCCTGCACGAGCTCCTCTCCTGCATATTGGCCACAGACCTCCTCGAGTGAGATCGAGATCCTCGCTGGAGTGATGTCGTAGTCCGAGACCTCTGTACGAGCTCCTCTCTTGCAGACCGACTACTTGCCTCCCCGAGTCGACCTACACCACTCCAGTTGAGCAAGGCTCCTGAGAGCTGTCGACACCAGCAATGTTCAAGTCCTCGTATGGTAGGTCCCCGTAAGTCCAAGTCCCTACACGAGCTCCTCTCCTGCATATTGGCCACAGACCTCCTCGAGTGAGATCGAGATCCTCGCTGGAGTGATGTCGTAGTCCGAGACCTCTGTACGAGCTCCTCTCCTGCAGACCGACTACTTGCCTCCCCGAGTCGACCTACACCACTCCAGTTGAGCAAGGCCCCTAAGAGCTGTCGACTCCAACAATGTTCAAGTCCTCGAGTGGTAGGTCCTCGTAAGTCCAACTCCCTGCACGAGCTCCTCTCCTGCATATTGGCCACATACCTCCTCGAGTGAGATCGAGACCCTCGCTGGAGTGATTTCGTAGTCCAAGACCTCTGTACGAGCTCCTCCCCAGTAGACCGACTACTTGCCTCCCCGAGTCGACCTACACCACTCCAGTTGAGCAAGGCCCCTGAGAGCTGTCGACTCCAACAATATTCAAGTCCTCGAGTGGTAGGTCCCCGTAAGTCCAAGTCCATGCACGAGCTCCTCTCCTGCATATTGGCCACAGACCTCCTCGAGTGAGATCGAGATCCTCGCTGGAGTGATGTCGTGGTCCGAGACCTCTGTACGAGCTCCTCTCCTGCAGACCGACTACTTGCCTCCCCGAGTCGACCTACACCACTCCAGTTGAGTAAGGCTCCTGAGAGCTGTCGACTCCAACAATGTTCAAGTCCTCGAGTGGTAGGTCTCCGTAAGTCCAAATCCCTGCACGAGCACCTCTCCTGCATATTGGCCACAGACCTCCTCGAGTGAGATCGAGACCCTCACTGGAGTGATGTCGTAGTCCGAGACCTCTGTACGAGCTCCTCTCCTGCAGACCGACTACTTGCCTCCCCGAGTCGACCTACACCACTCCAGTTGAGCAAGGCCCCTGAGAGTTGTCGACTCCAACAATGTTCAAGTCCTCGAGTGGTAGGTCCCCAAAAGTCCAAGTCTCTGCACGAGCTCCTCTCCTGCATATTGGTCACAGACCTCCTCGAGTGAGATCGAGACCCTCGCTGGAGTGATGCCGTAGTCCGAGACCTTTGTACGAGCTCCTCTCCTGCAGACCGACTACTTGCCTCCCTGAGTCGACCTACACCACTCCAGTTGAGCAAGGTCCCTGAGAGTTGTCGACCCCAGCAATGTTCAAGTCCTCGAGTGGTAGGTCCCCGTAAGTCCAAGTCACTGCACGAACTCCGCTCCTGCATATTGTCCACAGACCTCCTCGAGTGATATCGAGACCCTCGCTAGAGTGATACCGTAGTCCGAGACCTCTGTACGAGCTCCTCTCCTGCAGACCGACTACTTGCCCCCCCCCCCCCCCGAGTCGACCTACACCACTCCAGTCGAGCAAGGCTCCTGAGAGCTGTCGACTCCAACAAATACTCAAGTCCTCGAGTGGCAGGTCCTGTTAAGTCCAAATCATTGCACGAGCCCCTCTCCTGCGCATTGACCAACGACCTCTTCGAGTTAGACCAAGTTTCTCAAATACGATGCGAGCAGCATTGGGGCGAGTATGCACGAAGGCATCGGTGAATGTGCGAATTTGACATAGCAAAGTGCGAGTATGGTATGGCGAGTAGCTACGGGCGAGTGACGGAGTGTGAGTTATGAAGAATGACTTCGGTCGTGCGAGTATCAACTACGCGACTATCAACAATATCGGCGTGCGAGTACATGTCACGATCACTCATTCTCCCCGAGCCTATGAGCCTAGCGAGTATCATCAATCAACAAGCATGCGAGAATAAAAAGCGCGACAATGTGGTAATTCTAACTTGTATTAATATTTCAAAAAACTTTACAAGTGTTGGTTACAAAATTCTCATACGGCTATCATGCGAGTATGAGGAATATCAGCGAGCAACTGGGACTCATCGTCGCCAGTATCAGGCCGATATTCCCCATCTCCAATATCGGCATCCTCATCCTCGCCGCTTTCATCACTTTCTTCCTCGCCGCTGCCACTGCCGCTACTGCTGCCACTGCCGCTGCTGCTGTCACTGCTGCCGCTGCTGCTAGAGCCCGACGACGTTAGAGGCAGGCGATCTGGCGAGACCGTCTTGGCGAGCAGCTCAGGGATGAGTTCGTCGACTGTGAACGCCTTCTCCCCCTCGTCGAGCTTCCCGCTAATCCTCAGCCTCGCGAGGACGACGTTGCCGGCCGCGCGGGCTATCTCGCGGCGGACCGACGACCTCTCCTCCCACAGGATGCGAGATCGCTTGATGGCGTAATGAGGATCGTCCTTCGGGCGTGGCTGAGGAGCAGAGGAACTCGCGTCGGCTTACAAAATGGCCCGGCGAGATTCCATCTCGGCCGCGCGAATCTGGGCTACCTCCAAGTCAGCCCGAGCCTTGGTGAGTTCCGCCTCATACTCAGAGAGTTTTTTGGCGGTTTCCATCTCGGCGGCCTGCGACAAATAACGGAGTCAGCCAAAGAAGCACACATGGCGACATATACATCTCGCGTGGAGACGATTTACCTCATAATCTCGCCAGCGAGTGGATTTCATGCCGAGGTCGATCGCCTTCTTACTGACGATCTTCAAGGCCTTGGTCCTCTCCAGCATCCGCCTCGCCGCAAAGTGATTAAACTCGACGGCTCGTGCGAGAGAGCAGGCCGCCTGCTGGGCGAGTTCCTCCTCGCTGAGATCCAGCATGGACTCGGCGTCGCCTCGCCCATACATCGCGTGGAGGACTGTGAAGGCCTCTCCTTTGTCCTCCCCTTCCTCTGCCCAGGAGGGGAGGTTGGTGCTCAACGTCACCAGATGCTCGTCCGGCGCCCAGGTCACAACATGCGACCATAGGCGTCCACCGCGTCCCGCCCCAAGTTGAAAGTGGGGTGGAAGTGGGGAAGCCGAGCGTGGAGAGGCGAGTCCTGGTCGTCAAGGTGCGGCGACAACACCTTCTGCTTCTTGGTCGCAGGGCCCGGCGACTTGGCTTTGCCTTTGCTCTTAGCAAGTTTCTTCTTCTCGCTGATATCAGCCGGCGAGTGGGGCTCAAATAGCGAGGTGGCGACTTCTTTGGTTGGAGGAAGCGGCCTCCTCGGGAGCTCGTTCGGCTCTGCAAAAGGCCGAGTAATGTAAACAAGCGATTATCGCGACGAGTATACAACAGACATTCCTTGCTAAGATTTACCTTCGTTATAGTGGACCTCGAATAGCGTGTTGACGTTTAGTCGCCAAAAGATGATACCGAACCGGCGACTTCGGAACGATTCGACAAGCTGCTCGCACGCACCATCCAGTATCGGTGGGAGGAAGGCGACATCAGTAGGCTGGTGCGGCCTTCCCTGGACATCGCCAAAGTCGCCCTCGACGGCGACTAACATCTCGCTCCAGCGATGAACTTTATTCGCCGTCCCCACCAGGGTGCAGACATGGCTGCTGAAATAGACCACACCCTAGGCAATCGCGGCGAAGGTAAATATCTTGCGGAAGACGGAGAGATCGAAGATGATCCTCTCCTCGCACAGATAGCAAAGGCATCCTATGATGATGGCGACGCCATTGGGGTTGATTTGGGCAGGGTTTATGCCGAAATATCGCAGAATTTCGCAGTATTCCGGCCAGAACGGAAGTCGCAGGCCGGAATCGAAGTGGCGAAGGGGAAGGACCAGCGCGCCCTCTAAGAAAGTGTTGAGTCGCTCGCTACGGCTCGGGAGCCTGGCCGAGTATCCTTCGGGAAGGAGTCTTTCCCTAAAGCTCTCTAGGTCGCGCTCGGAGGTGGTTGATTTCTTGAAAACCGCATCCGCAAAGTTGGCGGCATGGGCTTGGCGGCGAGCACTGGCGTCATCTCCAACCATCTTGCGAGTTTTAAAGAGGAGAAGAATAAGGAAGAGATAGCGAGTAGCAAAACAAACCGCAGCACGCGAGCAGGAAAAGATACTCGCGAGCTAGGAGGTCAAAAGCACAACAGTGTACTTATGTCCTACCTACCCCCTCTATTTATAAGCGCAGGGGGGGTATACCATCCTTACGGCGAGTATCAAACAAGTTGCGCTTTTAGCGAGTAAGTCGACGCGTTGCGTAAGTCGCACAGACCAGAGGGAGCATAATCGCAACCTGCAGAACAAACTCGGCACAATCCAGATAGATATCGCTTAAACATTGAAAACAGGGAAAACAAATGAATAATGGTGCGAGATCTAAGCTCGCTTATTACAAGCCAGAAAATGTTTGCCAAAATCGCACTGTGGCGAGTTCCAAATAAAAGAAAATATTCTAAAGCATAGGCCTCTTTGGGGGATGGGGATGTCGCCTGGCCCAACCGATCTCGCGCGCTCGCCGAAAGTGCTCGGTCGCCATCGCTATCGCGTCATCGCCAAGCCGCAGCTGCTCTTCCATCCTCGTCAACCGGCCAACAGAGCCCATGCTCGTGCGAATGTCGGCAACCTCGCCAAGGACGAGCTGGAGGCGATGGTTGTTGATCGCCAGCTGACGATCGTTCTCCTTTACCATGTGGAAGCGGGATTCGTAGCTCTCCAGCGTACTTTTGAGCTCCTCCATCTTCTCCATCCGCACTTCCAGCGATGATATTCGGCGATGAGGTTCGCAGATCACCAGCTGGTCAAACTTGCTCTCCAGCTCCAGGTAGGCGCGAGCAGCAGCACGGCGATATTCCATGCCCGGCAAGCCCATGGCGTCGATGAATGCCGCCCCTGGAGTCGCTGGCCGATCTGACAGCAAATAAAAGTCGCCGAGTTAGACAGATATTTAGCCGCCCTATGCGATATCAATAGCATTACATACCGCTGCGAGGAGATCTAGATCGGCGAGGAGATCTAGATCGGCGAATAGAGGATCCGCGAGCTGGGTCATCTCGCCGGCTTGAAGATGGCCCACCAGCGTGCTCGGCCGCCTTGCCTCGCCCACGTCCCCCTTGTTCAGATTCTGCGCCTCTTAGCGGGAAGTAGCTCGGCCGCGGCTTGACCGGCTTACTGACTGCGGGATGCGAGGATGTAGGAAGAACCGAACTCCCCGGTGGCTGAGGATTCTTCAGCGGAGGAGGCGGAGGAAGTCGCGTCGTAGCGACTTGAGAAGGCACGACCAGTGGCGGTGGTGGCAAGGACACGTTCACCAACTGAATGGAGGCGACATTTGTAAGCGGCGGCGGCGGGGGTAGCGAGGAGCTCGCCTCAGGCAGAGAAGACCTCGCCGGAAGCAGTGCAGAACTCGCGGCGGGCAGAGCAGAGCTCCTCGCAGGCAGCCCAGAACGTGTGCGCGGTCCTTCGGCAAAGGCTCCTTGCTCGCTACGGTCGTCTTCCTTGGCGGAGGATTCTTCACCGACGGCTCATTGCTCGCCGAAGGAACCAAGGCCTCGACTGTCCTTTTGGCGCCGATATTGATCCGCAACGTGTGCGCGGTCTTCGGCGGCCTCCCGGCAGGAAGGGCGACCAGCGGCGCCAAACTCAATGGGGCGACATTCAGAACCGCGCCCGCGCCTCTCGGGGGCGAATCTGCGAGTATCGTGGTCAAGTTAGCAAACAATAGAAACGACCTTCAGATCCAGAAAGCATCTCGGCAAAAATGACAACCTTGTAGATCGACGATGTCAACCTGCTGCGGCACCGGAGTGGAAGCGAGTTCCGGGGCCAGCGTCGTGGCGAGCTCTGGGATGTCGAGCGAGTGGAGAAAACTCGCATCAGAGACACCGACATCGGGGATGTCATCGAGACCCAGGTCGCTGAGCAACTATTGCGTACTGGCAGAGTGTGCGGGGTTGCTGACAGAAGCAGCGGCTTGGGAAAGAGTTGGCAGCGAGCTATCGTCACCAGAGACGGGTTTCTTCATGGACTTTTTAGTCTTTTTCTTCTTGGGGGGAGGTAAGTCGGCAACGACGTCCTCTTCGCGTGGTCGTTTCGGCTTAGCGACGTCGATAGCACCAGTCAGCGCGGCGAGACTGTCATGAAGAAATTCAGCAGCGTCCGACATTATGCGCGAGTTCTGGAGATGCGGCTAAAAAACTAGCCCCCCCCCCCCCCCTATTTATAGATATCGGCATGCAGTCACAAGAGGCGAGCAACTCAGATACTCGACAAAGCAGCTCGCCGAATAAGTGTTGGATGTTTCTTTCCGAGCTCCGATGTCGCTCAGAAAGAGCGGAGATTGTGTACAACCTGTATTCGTCGAGAGTGGGTCCTACCACAGCCAAGTCAGCAGAAGCCAAGGTCAAAGTCAAGGCAGGCGTCAAAGTCAGCACTCAAGATCGCGGAAGGCCTGGGCGAGTATAGGCGAGCTCCCCTCGCATACTCGCCAGGTATGCGACTAGGCGAGATACTCGTCCAGCCCGTACGAGTTCCTCTGGAAGTCGCCTAGTGGCCACGGGGTGGGTATAAATATGAACCCCCCCCCCCCCTCTTGCATTTGCCTATAAATAGGACCCTAGGGGTATGAGGTGGGGCACCTGAAATCTTCAGCAGGATACTCGCGCGCCTCTTGTTTGCGATACTAGCTGAGACTTCGGATTCCTTTTACTTAGAGCAACTCGCGACCTTGCGACTTTGCCAGCTAGCTTCCCTCGTACCCAGTTCGGCTATCTTTGGTTGAGAAGGGGTTGCTCCTTTCGAGCATCCGGGTACGTGGTGGGACCTTCCTGCCGCAACGTCTGGGGTCCTGTTTGACCTGTCCCTTCTTTCTGGTCAACCTAGCCGTCCGATCTTGCTTCTGAGCCGGTAACTTTAGGCGGCTTTGGTCTGAATTCTGAGGTTAGGATTTTCCTGGCTTCAACACTATGTAAGGGATATTTTCTCCCCCTCTCCTTAGTTTTTATTTTTGTTCCTTTGTAACCCGCTGTTTTAGCTTAATAAAATGTGTTTTTCATCTCTTTATTTGGCTTTGGAATGAATCTAAACAACTACATTTATGCAATCTTATCTTTATTTTCTTGTTTTAACTTAGTTTTTGTTCTTCTTTATACGTGTGTGTATGAGTATAACTTGATAATTTTATGTTCTTAGTTTTATTAACTTAGAATTGTTATAGCTTTATTTGCATTCCTATAGATCCGTCAAAAATGTTTTCAAAGTGATTTTCATTTTTTTAACTTGGATTTTTTTTGTTTATGTTGTAAAACTTTTTCGTTCTTTTAGCTTTATTTTCACTTTTTAATCACTTTTACGGAGTTATATGAATGATTATATAGTTGTTTTAATTTTTCATGCACTTAGTTTTTCATTTTAAACTTTTGCTCTTTTAATTTTTTCGTTCTCTTTTTACGCATTTCTACCGCATTCTTGCGGTAGAAATGTATTCATTTTAATTTTTCGAGCACTTTCGTTTCCCTTTTTTATTTACAAAACTTTCTTCCCCTTTAATTTTTTTTTTCACTTTTTATGCATTTCTACCGCATTCTAGCGGCAGAAATGCAGTTGTTTTAATTTTTTTAGCCACTTTATTTTTCGTATAATTTTTATAGCTTTCTTTCATTTCTGTAGAGTGTGTGAGTGTGCATATTTAATTCCGCTTACTCGTTAAGAGTTAAATGGCGCTGTGTTTTATTTCTTTAGAGTTGTGTTTACTTTTCTGCAGTGTGCGTGTGTTTTACTTTCTGTAGAGTGCGTGAGTGTGTTATATTAAGCATTTTATTTTCGCCTACTCGATAGGAGTTAAATGACAGGTCTTTATTTTCCCTACTCATTTGAGTAGCATTTGTGTGTGTGAGTTTTACTTTCTGTAGAGTGCGTGCGTGTGAGCATTTATTTAGTCCTACTCGTTTGAGTAGGACCCGCTTTCTTTCTCCCGCCCACGCATTTGCGCCGGGACTCGCATTTTACCGCTTTCATTTAAGTCCTACTCGTTTGAGTAGGACTTGCAATTTACTGCTTTCTTTCCTGCTTTCATTTTCTTGCTTTCTTTACTGCTTTCTTTATCGCTTTCTTTTCTGCTTTTCCTCGCAAGCTGTCCCCATTCCGATGAGTGGCTAATCGTTCTTACCCCTCAGTATCGAAGAGCATTAGGAAAAATAAAATAGCTTAAAATAATTAAATGTCTAATTTTTCTAATTAATTAATTACTTAAGGTTTGCCCGGGGTTAACGACGCGTAGGACCACATATCGATGTGTGAGCCTTATTTTCGTTTTTCATACGCTAGCCAAGAGGCCGTGCGTATGGACAGATCACCCCTTGGCAACGAGAGTTCCGCACTAACCCTCGAGAGAGGAGGCGCGCCAACTCTACCGGATTGGGTTCCCCACCCAATAGCAGGTTTCTTAGCGTAATGCGGGCGTTAAGAGGAATCCTTCATCGGACTAACGTTCGGTCGAATAGTCTTAGCGTTCAGGTGAGCAATAGTCCTAGAGATAAGTGAGCTCATTCTAGTGGAACCTCCACGGCCAAGTCTCCGCCTTAATTAATTAGAAACTTAGGATCTCGTTTTATTAAAAGTCTATTTTGGTTCTAATTTTATTCGGTTTCCTCGAGCTAAGCTCTTCATCAACACCACCTTCATGCTTTCATTTTCTTTCTGTCATTTTCTGTCTTTTATTATATATAAAATATAACCCGACAAGTTAATTATCGGTAAAATAATAGTCCCCTCCAGGGAAGAGTAGAAATAATCGAACCGACCCCGAGAACAATACGACCTCGATATTCCACCCGGAATATCTTGTACTACTCACGATAGGTGCACTTGTCTCCTTTCGTTAAAACTCGATCACATCTTTTTATATCCAAATAAATAAATACGCGCGCCCCGTTTTCTAAATAAAAACCAATTTGCTTTTCTAATTAAATAAAACCGTCCGGGTCGCCGCGTGAATCCTCACCTATTTTTGGAGTTTTAACCGCATTAAGTTTTCGGACTTGATGCGAAATTATCAATCACCTACATTATTTAATCTCAGAGTTTGCAATTTTTGACCTCTTGTCATAAAAAAAATCATCTCTTTCTCTTAAGTCTGATGCGCAGCCTCCTCGTCCTGAGAATTTCTTGGAAAAACATTAAAGATGCCACTAATTTTGATATATATGCTTATGGAGTAAGTGCGCTTACATTCGATGCAAAATATCATCATTAATTAATTGCTAGCCTTTGCATTGTTCTCCTCTTTAAAGCCCTAAATATTTTGTTCAGATCTCCTTCTCGCAAGCCCCAATCGTCGGTTAATCCCTAACATCCTTGTCCATCATGCCTCTCGCCAGTGAATACCTAGTCGCCCTTCCCCTCACGTTTATCGTCGGTGAGGCCTTTTTTTCTTGTGAAATTTCATTGCCCCTCACTTGATTGTACGGTTACTCCTGCTCCATTTGACAAGTGAATGTCAATGCCGGATATTGGAATGGTGATGACTTCTTGCTGTAATACTTATCTTGCTAATAGCAATTCAAAATTTTCAAAAAAATTATTTCATATAACTAACATGATTTTTATTCGACAGGTAGGATCAAATGTGTATTTTCTTCAATTTTTGATAGCTTGTACTAGAGATACAAGTAAGTAAATATTTCAAAAAGACAATGATTATATAGGTATGCCTTTTTATTTATATAAAATGAGCGAGATGAGAGAATACAATAAGTGATATGAGACTAAATAAGTATCTGTGCGGTTAAGCGGTTTGCCACTGTCAAACCGTAACACTGTACAAAGGACTACTAACTGTCAGACCGCCTGCTAGCCGCCAGGCCTCCACTTCTAGCTGCCAGACCACCTGCTAGCCGCCAGGCCTCCACTTCTAGCTGCCAGACTGCCCGGTAGCCGCCAGGCCGCCACTGCTAGCTGCCGGACCGCCTGCTAGCCGCCAGACCGCCACTGCTAGCTGCCAGATCACCTGCTAGCAACCTAACCGCCAATGCTAGTTGCCTGACCACAGCTGCTGCAGCAAGCCACCAGATCGCTGCTACTAGGATAAGCTACCAGAGAACCAAACCGCCTGAACAAACTGTCAGACCGCCCGAACAACTAGCTTCCTGACTAGAAAGACAAACCACCCAACTTTAACACTCCCCCTCAAGCTGGAGAGTATATGTCAACCATGCGCAGCTTGCTACAAACAACTGAAGCGGAAATTAGTTTCGTGAAGAAGTCTGTTAGTTCTTTATCAAAAGTGACGAAGGGACTACAGATCGGATTTTTCGACACCTCTTCCCTAATGAAATGGCAATCAACCTCAATGTGATTTGTCCTCTCATGAAAGAGGTGATTCTTTAATATGTAAATGGCGGCTTTGTTATCACAGAATATAGAAAGAAGATGATCATAGACTTCTCTCAAGTCAAGCATAAGCGCTCGTAACCATTTCAACTCACAGGTAGTTGAAGTCATGCTCATATACTCTGCTTCAGCCTTGACCTTGAAACCACTGTCTGCTTCTTGCTTTTCCAGCTAACAAGGTTTCCTCCTACAAATGTGCAAAAACTTGATGTACACTTTCTATCTTCTTTATTATCAGCATAGCTGGCATCAAAATACGCTTCAATCTTCAGATGATTATTCTTCTGAAACAACAAGCCCTTTCCTGGAGACCCTTCCACATACTCCAGAATTTTCATTGCAGACCGAAGATGTCACTTTCTAGGATTTTGCATAAACTGACTGACCTTTTTAACCGCATAACAGATATCTGGTCTAGTAACAGCCAGATATATGAGTTTGCCTACAAGATATCTATACATAGCGAAATCTGGAAGAAGAGAACCTTCAGTCCACCCCTTATCATCTCCAACTGTCATCGGGCAAAGAGCAAGTTTCGTGCCAAGATGATCGGTCTCCTTTAAGAGATCTAGCACATACTTTCGTTGTGAAAGAACCACCGAGTTCCTCTTTCGTGAAATCTCAATGCCCAGAAAGTACTTTGGAAGTCTCATATCATTAGTAACAAAATGTTGTCGAAGATGTCGTTTGGCTAGATCAATGTCTTTTTTATCATCGTCAGTTAGAAGAATATCATCAACATAGATAGCAAGAACCACAAGGGCTTTAGTAGTCTTACGACCAAGCTCGTGGACTCTGCTTTAAATCATAAATCTCCTTCCAAAGCTTGCATACCTGAGAACCCCCCCCCCCCCCCCGGATCAACATACCCAGGAGGCTGCTCCATGTAAACCACCTCTTATAAATCACCATAATGGAAAGAATTCTTCACATCTAACTGAGACATCGCCCACTCTCGATTAACAACCACAGAGAAGTGAACACGTATAGTGCTGTTGCGAACAACAAGAGAAAAATTATCAAAGAAGTCTACCTCATACGTCTGAGTAAACGTTTTTGCCCCAAGCCACGCCTTATAGCGAACAACCAAACCATCTAGAAGATACTTAGCAACAAAGACCCATTATCAGCCAACCACATCAACTCCCAGAGATGGGGAAACAAGAGTCCAAGTATCTCTCTCAGATAATGTGTTCATTTTTTTCATCCATAGCGGCTTTCTAATGAAGAATGGCAAGAGCTTCTTGATATGTAGCCGTTATAATAGTAGAAGAGATATCAAGAGCAAAACGCTTGCCAACAGGAGAAAGATTACCATAAGAGACAACCACATCAATAGGATGCTTAATGAATTGGCGAACGCACTTCCACAGGGCAATGCGAAGATCAAGGTCACTTATATCCAAGGGAGGCAATTCATTGCCAGATGAAAGAAGAGGGATGAGAACAAGTACAGAAGGCTCTAAGGGCAAAGAATCAGTCTCGAGAGAAAGAGACGGTACAACAGGAATAATTGTAGAAAGAACTGGTTCCGACAAAGATGCTGAGATAATATGCATTGAATAAGAAGTATCAGAAGACAAGAGAGAAGAAATAGGAAAAATGTTGTGTATCTTCAAAGAAGGTAACATCAGCAGACATGTACTGTTTCCGCAGAAGAGGATCAAAATAACGATATCCCTTCTGAGTCGGACAATAACCAAGGAATATGCATTTAACAGAACAGGGAGAAAGTTTGTCACAACTAGGAGAAGGTATGTTGACAAATGTCGTACATCCAAAAATTTTAAGAGGTAAAGGAAATGGCTGGACCTTGGGATACAAAATGGAAAATAGAGTCTTGCCCTGAAGAACTGAAGAGGGTATCTAATTAATGAGATAACAGGAGAGAAGAACTGCATGACCCCAATAGGATCGAGAAACATTCATTTGTAACAGAAGGCTGCGAGCAATATCCAAGAGATGACGATTCTTGCGTTCAACAACGTCATTCTGTTGAGAGGTATAAGGACAAGAAGTTTGATGAACTGAACCATGGTTCGCACAAAAAACAAAAAATTGTTGGCCGATATATTTCTTAGCATTATCAGTACGAAGAACTTGAATATGCACCTTAAACTGTGTCAAGATCTCATTATAAATGGCGGTAAAAACGGTGTAAAGTTCAAAACGATCTTTCAAGAGATACAACCAGGTACATTTAGAGAAATCGTCAATGAAAGTGACAAAGTATAAGCTACCTCTACCAACAGTGGTAGTAGGAGCAGGACCTCAGATGTCAGAGTGAACTAGTTCAAAAGGACGTGAAGAACTATGTCCCATTTGTGCTAGGAAAGAAGAGCGATGATGTTTGCCAAAATGACAGGCTTCACAATTCAAAGGGGAACCCTGTTGAGGAAGATCTGGAAGAAGTTGGTGGATGAGGCGAGAAGGAGGGTGGCCAAGACGACGATGTCATTGTTGAATGGATGAAGAAGCAGCAAGAGCAATGTCATGGTCAAGAAAGAAGAGGCCGCCACTCACAGTCCCAGTAGTAATCGTAGCGTTTGAGACAGAATCGGAGAAAGAACAAGTGGTGACAGTAAAAGTAACCGTGCAATTTAACTGAGTGCAAAGAGCATGTACATAGGGTAAATTGCACGGGAAAGTGGGGACATAGAGAGTGTCCTTGAGCAACAAAGACGTAGAGAAATGCATAATGTCAACACCATGAACACGAGCAGAAGTCTCATCTGCAGTAACAACAGGAGACGGCCTATTCTGGTTAGTCAAAGAGGAGAACAAACAAGAGTTGTCAATCATATGACAAGTGGCACCAGAGTCAATAAGCCACTTATCAGAGGAGACCACAAGAGCACGGGCTGTAGAGGAGAGAAGGGAAACCATCTCAAAAGGAACAAAGAAACTGCGCGACTAAGAAAGAGAGAAGCCAAACCGAACAAGACGACAAATAAGTCGCAGAGAGACAGCGACCAAGAGAAAGAGAGAGCAGAGACTCAAACTGCACGGTTTGAAGAGAAGCTGGAGAGAACCAGACACTACGAAAAGAAACCAAGAAGAGACCGCGCGAGAAGACCACACGGGAAGAGAAGTCACAGCGACCAAGGAGCGAACAAACAGCGCGGGAAGACCACACGGTCACGGTGATAACACTTTTCCTAAAAATGCATGTACAATGAGTATTTTCAAAAGACACAAAAAATTAAAAGTAAACGTAGTGTGAATATCCAAAAGTGTAGTGCGGATATCAATCGCCAAAAAAATGTTATAAAACATTATTTTTGAGAGGTTTCGTGTGCATGAGGTATGCAATATTAATTAACTTTTTCTATTCAAATATAGGGATGCAAACGAGTCGAGCTCGTGTCGAGCTTGGCAAAATTTCCAAGCTCGGGCTCGAGATTTTCATTTCGAGCTCGAGCTCGACGAGCTCATTTATCCCAACTCGAGCTCGAGCTCAATGTCAACTTATCGAGCTCGAGTTTCGAGCTCGCGAGCTTTTTAGCTCACGAGCTTTATTTTCTTTTTTATATATGTATTTTCTTATTTTTTATATATATTTTTAAAAACATGGAATAAAAAGATTTCGAGCGGGCTCATCGAGCTTTCGAGGCGGCTCAACTCAACTTGCACCCTTATTCTAAAAGTCATTTACATATTAATTACAAAAATATTTTTTATTAATAAAAAAATATACTTTTAGAATTTAGCAAAGGTGACCGGCTGACCGCCCACACTCGAGCCGATAAAGATCCGCCCCTATGTCAGGTGTAACTCTTTTGTCATCTAGCTGTGATTTTCTTTCATAAAATCATTTAAGTGCTTTATAGCTGAATAATTGTTGACTTGTATACATTATTACAAACATCATCGAACTGTGAATAGCGACGGGCGGTGGCCTCGGCCGCCCAACATGGGCCGGTCCACATCGCCACCTAGGCCGCACCGTGCGGCCTCAGCCGTGGCCGGCCCCACTAAGGTCGGCCCCGAGGCCGTGCCGTGAGTCTGGCCCCACGCGGGCCGGCCCCCGTCGCCGCCTAGGCCACCCCTAGTGGCCTTGGCCGCGATTGGCCCCACGACGGCCATCCTCCCTCGCCCCCAACGTCGTGTTGTGTGGCCGTCCTTGCCGCTAAGGCCGCACCGTGCGGCCTTGGCCGTGGCCAGCCCCGCGAGAGCCGACCACCATCGCTGCCGAGGCCGCGCCGTGCAGCCTTGCCCACCCCCACCCCCCCCCCCCCCCCCGAGGGTCAGCCGCCCTCCTCGTAGGGGTCGCCCAGACGATCCTTCCGGCCGCGGAAGGGCGGAGGCCACTGCCACTGTCTTGTGGGCGCGGGCCCCCTTTTCTGCCTAGGGGCAGGATCTCCATTTTCTTGAAAATGGTGATCTGTGTGCCCAAATATGAGCGTTCTCATTGGCCTGACTGGTAGCTATCGAGCAGAATTACCAGACCGTCCCTATCAAAAATCTGTAAATAGTCCGGTTTCAAATTCATTTGGATCCAAGTCTGCAACTAAGAAGCTGAGACGAGGCACGGCGAGGCGAGCGATGGGAAGATCGTGCCATGAAGCGACGAGAGCTGGGAGGCGTGTCATAACGAAAATGAAGAACAGAAGCCCTTACTCCCCATCAAGACGAGAAGAAAAGGACCATACCCCCTCGCCATCAACATCTTCTGGGGAATTTGGAAGATCAACCCCCGGACGCTCGATGTATAATCTCATGTTCACCAAGTGGGGTCTTCAGAGGGGTCCGAGATGTAGAAGGGCCCTCAGGACCAAACGAGCCAAGCGGCCGAGTAGGGCGGGCAAGCCCACACTCGCCCAAGAGCAATTAGTGTGAGGATAGCGAGCGAGTGGGGCGGGCAGGCCCTCACTCGCCCCAGAGCAATGGGTGTCCGAATAGCGGGCGAGTGGGGTGGGCAGGCCCGCACTTGCCCAAGATCAATCAGTGTGCGAATATCGGGCGAGTGGGGCGGGTAGGCTCTCACTCGCCCAAGAGAAATTGGGGTGCGGATAGCTGGCGAGTCGGGCAGGCAGGCCTGCACTTGCCCAAGAGCAATTGGTGTGCAGATTACGGGCGAGTGGGATGGGCAGGCCCGCACTCACCCAAGAGAAATTGGTGTGCGGGTAGCGGGCGAGTGGGACAGGCAGGCCCGCACTCGCCTGTAATGCCGCTGATTTTTTCGATGTTTGTTTTAAATTTCCTTAGTGACAAAATAATGATGTTAGGGCGTTACGTTGATGCGTAGTTAACATGCGCCGTTGTTGGAGCGTGATTTTGCTCATCGGAATCCGAGATTTTGACTCGTTGGATTTTAGTAGGTTGATGTTGGTTGTAACTTCGAGAAATTTTAACCCGAGTTTGATTTTTGAATCTTAATTTCGACTTTGTCGTTGGTTTTGTAGCATCAGTATTTAGCCTTGGGGCGAATTTTGTGGAAATCCGAGGTGGTTTGGGTCATCCGGTCGTTTGGACTTTAGCAATTAATAATACTGTAATGTTATATATATATATATATATATATATATATATATATATATATATATATATATATATATATATATATATATATATATATATATATATATATATACTTGTATGTAATTTAGGAAACCCTATTCATCGTCTCTCCCAAGCCGACGGACATCGCGAAGAGCGAAAGAAGAGTGACGGCGCGGTATCGCGAGGTCTTCGATCGCCGCCTGTAGGGATTCTGGTGCGTGAAATCATCATCAGAGGGTGGATTCAGAAAGCTCTCGCGGAGATCAACGCGTGCAAGGTAAGTTTTCCCCGTTTCGTGGATTTTTGGCGTTAGGGTTTTTGACTTTGACTTTCGTTTGCCCCAAAAAGTTTTAGGAAGTGTAGTCAAAGTGTTCTTGCGGCCAAATCCTTGAGGAGGAGCGCTTGTGTGGCCGGGTTTTGGAAGATTTGAGGCAAGTGGTGAATTCTTTTCCCTTGCTAAGTTTCTTGTTCGTATTACCTTTCTTTCCTCTTTATTTTTCTCCTTAAAAGATAAGAGTAGTGTAGGGTTCGGCTAGGTCGAAGTCCGCTGTGTAGTGTAGGGTCTCTGGCTTGGAAGTTAAATTCGTCGAGTGATTGGACTTTTGTAACACCTCCGTCCGTCACATGAAATATAACAGATGGTCCGGCCGGGGGCTCACGCCATATTCCACAGACAGTCGAGGACATTACGTATGAATATCAAAACCATTATACGCATCCTAACTCAGAGCATTCTAGCGGAAGCATTAGGGGTTAAAATTGAACTCAGCTATCATGAATGTCCACTATACATAAATAACCATATTTATATATTTTTAAGGAATGTTTACAAGATACACAAAATGTTTGGCCTTAATGTCTTACAAGTTTTCTTCATACGTGTGGATTACATACATCGGCACGCAGGCCGGCCACACATAAAAATCACAAAAAATTTCTTTCTTTGGCCTTTGAGGGCCAACATAGCAGCAACAGCAGCAACAACAACAGCGAGGGCTTAAACCCTATATTTTTTCGCTCGGCTCTCCTGCACCTGCACGGGAACAAACCACCGCAATGGTGGCAAACAAAGCAACGGTCAGCATTCAGCTGACCAATTTATAACGAACCTACCCCTTACCTGGGGCAGCGATATTCCTTCTCTGCAGGCATAGCATTTCACAAGCAGATATATCAAAGAACGTGCACTCATGCACAGTTCAACATATCACAAATGAATGCCTTAGTGGCCAAACATTCTGTGCACTCCGGGCACATATTTGGTGTACCGGAAAACTAGGGTCCCACTACCGTTCCCAGCAGCAACCTTAAGCATTGCGCTCCATGGCCTACAGCTGGAGTCTTTAGTCTTAATGGCACGCAAGCCTAAGACTCTCATTATGCTACAACGAATGCCCAATAACCTGGGAAACTCAAGTTGACAACCAAAAAGTGAAGACAGGTCAGCCCTACCCGTTGCTCAAATCGCCACAAGTGGCGCGGGTCGGCTTCTCCCTTATCCGTTATCACGAAGACTTGTAAGAGCTCATAGCTCACAATAGCCACACTATTCACCAAGGACTGGCTTCACAATCATAGGTTAGCTAGGAGCCATCGCCAGCGACAATCCCTATCGCCCGGCGTTAGCGACAAAACTCCCTTTTCGTCCCCAACCCTAACCATAACTGGACTTACCATCCAGAAATCCCTGCAGCCACCTGCAGTGCCAGAAACACTGGACTTTCATAGCATACAACACGTGCACTTTGAGGGTATTTTCCTGGAATTCCACTCCAGTACTTCCTGCGACATCACGTCACAGGCACAACCCACCGACTCCACAAAATACTCGTTTATATGTGGTGTCTTCTCCAGTGCGCAAAATAAAACATCACCAATTCAGATCAACCTGTTCAGATGAGCTTCACACAGTATGCCTATTCCGTACTATACATTTCCGGATCTATATGCAAGACCTCTTGAGGATATCAAGAATCAACCCAGCGAAAATCCCTCAACATGCCACCATTTGGTGGGGGAAATCCATGCATATGACAAATAAGTACTTCACAAGTCCAAAAAAGAAAGATTGTTACCCTTGAAGATCTCTTCGGAGCCATGACTGTGATCTATGATCTGGATGGAATTGATTGTCACAACTTCCTCTCTACAGATCTAGCTTCGACTCGCGATTCTAATCACAAGCAAACCTTGGATTAATCTTCACACAAGCTCATGTACATTCATATTCCTTCTCAGTAAAGAAAAAATATGTGAAGATGAGAATAAAATCTCAAGTCCATACTTATACAAGCGAACTTACAATAATTATTATTTTGTGGAAATCCTAAACCTGCGAAGAGCATCTCTCGATTTCATCATCGCGTTGTGCACATTTAGTGGGTAGACTTCAAAAAAAGCTCCACAAGTAAACATACGTATAAAAGTGAGGATCTTAACTGCACAACTAGAATGATAATGATACGCTAAATCATATGTAGTCAAATTACATTCTCGAGACTTACGAATGCAGCTTTCGCATATAGAACGCAGTAAAAAGCACAAGCTGTTAATTTCTTATCATCATCACTAAATAAGAGAATGAAATTTAAGATAAAAACTAATAAAAAGTTATTTGCTCAGGTAAGCATTAAGACAAACTTCAGATAGTCCACAACATTCAAAACTCGTTACAGGATTAGTTCCTCATAATCGAATTCACTGGATTTTGCAATAGGAATTGAACAGTCATGGTAACAGAAAAAATATGACAAGCAAACCAAATAGTTTTTGAGGCAGCCTACTGAATTCCGTCGCACAAGTCACTGTGTTTCTCCTTTGATTCTCCTCTATCCGATCTCCTCACTCCTGATACCCTCACTGGTAATTCTCCCATTCTATATATAGTGATTCTCCTCTTAAAGAGCCTTCAATTTTCTGAAAGACCGTCTCCTTTTGGTCTTGTAACCACCATCAATTTGAATTTCAAAATTCCAGATTTCCGTCAGCATTTTGTTGCAGTAATTTTGTCTTTAAGGAGCCTTTAATTTTCTGAAAGACCGCCTCCTTTTGGTTTTGTAACCATCACCAATTCGAATTTCAAAATTTCAGATTTTCGTCAGCAATTTATTGCAACAACTTTGTCTCTGGAAAAATAGGAATAATTAGGTAATAAATAATATGTTGTAATAGCTTTGTTTCTGGATAAATATTTATAATTCGGCAGTAAGCAGTTTGTTGCAACAACTTTTCTGAGTACTAGAGGTGATTATATTTTATTTCTCCAGAATGATTACCTTTTTTGTATTTTACAATGAAAACTTCATATTCTCAAATTTAAAACATGAATTATATCAAAATATAATTTAAAACATATTTTACTTGATTCATTGATAGTTTGCTACTTTTAGGGATGAGAACATGTAAATAAACGCTGAAATAACTTCTTTTTGAGAAGTTATCAATAAGCGAAGGCGAGAACAAATATTTACCGAAAGTGAAAAGATAATGGTACGAATCCGCCCAGAGAGGCTCCCTTCGGGCCTGCCAAAAAACCAAGCGTCATGTGAATGAGTTTGTACTCTGTTATTAGTCGTATTGGGACAAATGCCTACTGGCTCGATATCCCGGCTAGTATGAGAATTCACCCGGTGTTTAATGTTGAGGATCTGACTTCATATTATGAGCCTCATGAGTGTGTGGACCCGAGCAGTGGAGATATCCAGCCACCCCCACCCCACTGTCGTTGCCTTACCACTCTCTTACGCCACCTACGTCTGATGGCCACCACAGTCCACCCCATGCTATCACCCACAAACCTGGGGATTCGTCTTCTTTAGTTTCACCACCGGCACCGCCGATCGCACCGGTTTCCACCCTTAGAGAGATGACGATGAGTGCATCACAGAGTTCAGATTCCACCAGTTTGTTCCTACTTCAGATGAGCCGTGTTGTCACTACTTGGTACATTGGCAGGATCGCCCGAGGCAATTGACGTTTGGATACTTGCAGCAGAGCTTGATCAATTCGCCCCTGGACTACGACTTCAGCACGACTGTCTCCTTTCGCCGGAGATGACATCTTTACAGTCAGGGGAAATTGATTGGCGAGGACACCCTTCTGTCGATGACACTTGGATGACTTCTGGTGGATCTCTTCGAGTTACGCCTGGCGATCAACGAGAGAATTCCGATCCTAATTCATCGAGAGATGATTTCTTTCAAGCCAGGGAGATTGATACGGAGCCGAGACAAGGACGCGCTTTGTGCCCGTTCAGGGCCGATTTGGCAACTTTCCATATATGGCGTGCCCGGATAGACGATCGGGCTCCGCGATTGCGTCTGGAGCGTCGCCGCGAGTCAAAACACTATATTAGTTTATATTTTCAGTCTATTATCGATGTATTTTAAGAGTCGAACCCACCAGCTAATCATAGTCGTTGATGGGGATGCACTAGCATTTTGTTTCTTAAAAATAAGAGTCTTGAGGGCAGAATTGAATCATTGCAGAATTTGGAGAAGAAGTATTCCCGGATTCCAGCTATCCCTCCCGGGTGTCGATGTCATGGAACCCTAGGTGACGGCTCTTAGGCCGCTAAACTCCTCCCCAAGATAAACTCTAACCCCACCGTTGTTTTCCCCCTCCTACTCCTCGCCTCCACCGTCCAAAACCCTCCTGTACAGCCAGCCTTTGGTTGTTTTTTCCCCCATACAACAGCACCCAGTTTCGCCTCCAGCAAATCAAGCCACCTCCCTTTCAATGCACTATTCATTAATAAAATGAACTATTCATTTCTGTAGTTTCTAAACAGTACCCTCCTATTCCAGCTGCTTGCTGCCGTCTGCCCTCCCAATTCCCCATTCGAACCGTCGACCTCCTGCCAACATACCCAACTCCACTGCCACCTTCCCTTACCCAAACCAGCCACCCCAAGAGGTTTCTAACCATAGCCGGCCACTCCTTTCTGTTCCCTTCGTGGATCCACTTCCATTCAATCTGAAAACCCTAGATATATTTTTGATCTAGTATTACCGTCCTCTGATCAATTATTTTCATCGAGATCCATCACCTCGTTGTACAACCTCGGGCTCGAAGGAACAGTTCGGGCTCAAAGAGAGGAGAAGGTAAGGCAAGATGGGCTCCTCGGCAAAAACCTACTCACTGGCGAGTGGGTCCCAGGAAAAGGGCTACTCGTCGGGTTAAGGCCGGCTCGCTAGGCGAGAGGCCCCAGCGGCTTAGGTGAGAGCCTTCCCAGGCGAGATGGACCCAGAGAGAGGGTCCAGCGGCTCAGGCGAGAGCCTTCCCAGGTGATACGGGCCCAGAGCAAGAGCCCAGCCACTCCGGCGAGAGCCTCGCTGGGCGAAACGAGCCCCATAGGTAGGAGCTCTTGCCTGCGAGACGGTGCTCTTGCCAAGCGCTGGTCCAATTGGAAGGCGGTTCACCTTTTTTGCCCTAGGTGATTTTATGTTTTTGTCCTTAGTGGTCTGCATATAACCCTTCAGAACGGTGGAGTTTGGCTGTTGGCAGACCCAACCAAGGGTATTTTGGTAATTTCAGGTCGGTTCAGTTTGGTTATTGGCAGTTCAAGCTCAGAAAACTATAAATAGGCACATAGGAGTTCTTCAGAAGCACTTTTTTCCCTAGACTTTGGAAGAGTTTTCTGTGCTTTTGAGGAGCTCCAAGCCCAGCTTTTGGCTTTGGAGGGGAAGCTCTCAGAGATCTTCCAGGTAAGCGGTGGGACCTCCCTGCTGAGGCTTTGGGTCGGTTTATGGTCCTTCACAACCAGTCGGAGGTCAGAGCTTGGGACAAGTAAGTGTTGGCTACGCCCCTATTTTTGAACTTTCGTTGAAGTCAAATTTTGGCTTCAACACTCGTAGCACGGATCCGCCGTCAAACATTGGATCTACCCACCCGCACCCGGATCTATTCCCTAGTGGCCGAATCTTTCCATTTTCAGCTCGTTTCTCCTACTTTCCGCCTTTGATAGACACCTCACTGCCACCGCTCCACCGATTCCATCTCCGATGTCGTGGAACCCTAGGTGATAGCTCCTAGGCCGCCAAACTCCTCCCCAAGGCAACCTTCAGTGTCTCGGTTCAGCCCTCTATTTTGTGAGCATTTGTGGTATTGTATGATTTGATTCACATTTGCATTTGAGTAATTTAGCATATCTTGCTGCGATATTTTATTTGTGGGAATTTGTTTTGTGCACTAATAACTTGCAGGAGGAGACATTCGCCGCGAGCTTTGCTTTGGCCCTCTGAGCGGAGGAAAGCCATTATAAAATTGTCAAAATAAATATTTGTTTTTTACTTTAATATCTGTGTGGTTGCTGAATTTTTTATTGCTTAAATTTATCCGTTAAAATACCGACATCGCATTGTATGTACAGTTGGATTATCGTGTTACTCTTGCACTATCACCTAGCATTGTAGGTTTTGCGCACCACTATCCTACCCCTACATCAATTTTTTATTCAAATTAATTAAAATTAATGTTCCATATTGTGCATGTAATGCAATCAAAACAACTAAACATGAAACCATGGATCACAAAAGATTTATACCTAAAAGTCCTGAAGAGTGAAGGCTGAAGTAATTGTTGGAGCCCTTTTCATTGGCTATTTAACAATCCGCTTATTTATAAGCACCAATTTCCACGTTAAATTTTTGCGTGTTTTTGTACATGTTTTAGTGGAGGTTTTTCGGATTGGACTCCGATTATCCCGTGGTTTTCACCCAACTGGATTTCCACGTTAAAAAGTACTTGCGTACTGTCACTATTATTTTTTCGTTTGTATTTGTATCGAAAGATCAAAACAGAGCTGGAAAAGCCTGAAAGAGTTTGCCAATGTCTTTATAAAAAATTTAGTCATCCAATCAGAGATTAAAAAACTTAGAAGCTCATGCCTTAGCTCATGTTGTCATTTAGACACCTACACATGCATGATTCAAGCATGGAACAATCGATAGAATCAAGCTACACATAAGAGATAGTTGATGCAGTCATTTAAAATCAAAGAGTTGATTTCGGGATCATACATTAGAAATCTACACATAAGAAGTGTAACATCTCCATCCGTCACGTAGAATATAACAGAAGGTCCTGTCGGGACCTCATGTCATATTCCACAGACAGTCTGTGAAGTTACTCATTGAGACCATTTCATTCAAGCATCCTAACTCATAGTGCATTCTAGCGGAAGTATTTTACTTTAGAACTCATACAAAAGAATGTCCACTAACCAAAACATCAGAATGATATTAAAAATACACAAAATGTTTTGGCCTTAAGGTCTTCCAAGTGTTTTCTTTATAAATATATCTTCTATACATCGACACACAGGCCGGCCACACATGAAAACTGTAAACGTTGCCTTTGGCCATCAAGGGCTAACCAATTGCAGCATAAGGGACATCGGCTCGCTACTTTCCACTTGACTCTCCAGCACCTGCATAGCACGGCCCACCAAAATGTAGCAAAACAAAGCAACGATCAGCATTAGCTGAACAAATTATAATGACCTCTCTCTTACTCGGGGCATCGGTTCTCCTTCCCAGCAAACAGCAGTATAAATATGTTTTCACAACAAAAATGTGCAGTTAAGCACCATTCGCCACGGACATAGGCTCGATCGGCCACACGCCTCGTACACTCAGGGCACATTCTCGATGTATCAGACTTCTCCGGGTCCCACCACCATCCACAGTTCCAGACATGATGGTCCACACATGAGCATTATAGTCTTTCCGGACTGGGGCCTAAGACTCTTATTATGTCACTGACGAAAGCCAAGTAATTTAGGCAATCTAGTACAAGATAGACGTAACGCAAGTACAGTTCATCCCTTTCTTGTTGCTCAAATCGTCATGTCATCGCCGAAAGCCAAAGCAATCAGGGACAATAGACATGATGCAGGTTGGCCTACCCTTTCCCGTTTGGCTCTCATGGCCTTATTAGCTGGGCAATTCAGGCTCAACAACTTCAATTGCCGCCCATATTGTCTCCAGGACCTGAGCTCGCAATCAACACAAATAATGGCTCTCATGGCCATAATAGCTGGGCTCTTCAGGCTCAACAACTTCAAATAATGGCTCACGGGTCTCTAAGAGATGTGCCTCACAAACATAGCTCACTGGGAGTTATCGTCGGCGGTAGCACTATCGTCGCGCCATAGGGGACAGAATCTCGTTTCCTCCTCAATTTTGAGTGTTTTTTCTAGAGAGTATCTCCAGTAGGATCACTACAGCATCCTGCACACCCCTGTATCCCAGAAACTACATGTTTATCCACGGAGTCTTCTCCGGCACACAAATCAATTATCACCAATTCAGACCAACTTGTCCAGATGGGCTTCACACAGCCTGCTTATTCGGTACTTCAATTTTGAATTATATATGTAATTTCTACAGGGGATCACAACGATCTACCCGGTGTAAACCACCCTTTCTTCACCTTTTAGTGAGGGGTTCCAAGCAAATATGTAAATCAAGAACTTCACTTGTCCAAAGAGAAAGTCGTTACCCTTGTCGATCGCTTAGGAGCAATGAGGTTGCACTTGATCTGGATGGAACTGATCACCGCAATTTCCTCTTCGCGGATCAAGCTTCGACTCGCAAATCCGACCACACGAACGCCTTCACAATAGGGCGGGATCACCCTTGCCCTTGTTCTTTTGGCCTTTCCCTTCTTCTTCCTTAAAATCCAAGAGAGAGAGAGAGGGAGAGAAATGAGAGAAAATGATAAATAAATGTCATTTCATGCCTTTATCAGCGAGCTTGGTGGTCTCATCCAGCACTGCCGCCGCTCCCTCTACCGCTACGCGGTATCTTACTACGGCAAGGCGATATTGACCAAAGCCAAACGACGAATTCTTCACCGACTACTACCGCGCGATATCATACTACCGCCGCGCGATACCGACCAGAGACGTTGACCCATCAAATTCAGCTAGCTATCGTCAGCGCTAGGTCTACTGGCGCACGGTAACCTTCAGTGACCAACTTCCTGTTGTTTTCGGAGATTTGGGGCATTACAAGAAGCACGCATGAAATAATTGTTTAAAAAAATTAGTCATTCTGTCATTGAACACCTTAGCTTATACGTTAGCAACCGATGTTTGTTTATTTGTAAGGATCATTTTGAATGAGATCATCACAGCTTACCATTATTCTTTTAAAATGTGGTGGTTCCAAATTTTATTATCTTCAAAGGTTTCAAGAAAATGGTTTGAAAAAACTTTGCAATCTTGACTTGAAAATCTTATTCAAGAGCATAAATTGAAAGCTAAAGGTAAAATATCTTTAATAGACTTGCAAAAGATATATAGTTTGATTTATCCAAACAAAAATAACTGAAATAGATACTATTTAAGGTTTTCATGGTGGGAAACAAAGTAAAACAAAAAGATTTCTTTTCATATTCGGTATTTAAGGTTGCTACCTCCTCTGCCAAACCATAATTCCACCAAATCTACATTGCTATATATGTAGAAAAGCTGGATTGCAGTTCCAGTTGTGGAGTGTCTGGTTAGGAGGAAATCGCGTGGCAAGGTGCAGTGGAAGGTGGGGTTGCTGGAGGGGATGACCTGCAGTTTTGGAACAGGAGGGTTCAAGAGTTAGAACTCAGATAAACAAATAATCTAACAATAAGCAAATCAAACGTAATAAAAAATGTATAACAAAAGTTGATTTTTTTTTCTTCCAAACAGCCTTGCCAAAACCATCACATCTCCTTTTCTGAGCGCCAGCTGCAACAATATCTATAACTCCTCTCCAGGCCTTGTATGTCCAGTCCATTGCACCGTTCAATGTATGAACTCAACAACATGAACGAACAAGCTCAAGCACAATAGAAATGGTGAAAATCTATTTTTTTTCTAGACTATTAATGTAAAATAATATGCAGCCATAATTTTTCATAAAAACTCCTCTCGACGCACCCTTAATCGTGCCCTGCAATAATTTTCATCCGACTCAAGCATCAAGTAATGGATGTAAATTTTTGATAATTTTTTTAATTCAAAACTATTATAATTAATGTTCCATATTGTGCATGAAATGCAATCAACACAACTAAACATGGAACCATCAATCACAAAAGATTTATGCCTAAAAGTCCTGAAGAGTGATGACAGAAGTAATTGCTGGAGCCTTTTCACTAGCTATTTAGAAATCCACTGATTTATAGGCGCACAAAAATGATTGACCAAATTGAATATACACTATGCTAACTCCTTCAAGAACAGGTTCCCTCATTCTAACACAAACTATAAGCACTAGTTTCAACTAGAAAATGCGAATGCAAGAGCAAAATTATTACAGTGTTGAATCTGGATGATATTTGAATTGCAGACCAGAACTAAATTTTAATAAATTAAAGGAAGTGGAAAAAGTAATGAACTGAATTTTGAGATCATAACTGTTCTAGAAAATCAATATTTATTAAAATATTGGATTTTTAAGACATACAATCAACATCAACTAGATAAAACAGAAATAACAATAGATTAAGGCCCGTTGGGGGGACTTATTTTCACCGGTCAAGCGGTTACGACCGCATGAATCGGACCGTAATTAAGGTCCGATTCATGCGGTCGTAACCGCTTGACCGGTGAAAATAAGTCCCCCAAACGGAGCCTAAGACATACTCGTAAGCAGTAACAATTAGAAAGACTGGAAGTTGGTTTTTCTATAGGTAAGAAAGGATTGTTGGTTTTTTCTATAGATAAAAGAAAAGAGAAGTTACAGAAAACATAAACCAGCGACGCAAAAAAACGAGAAGGGTTTTCTCACACGCAGCACTTGCAGGTTTTAGAGCATCCCAACAATTACAGGATTAGATCTCCATGCCTCCAAATTCCAGGGGGCACGATGCAACAAGCGTTGGGGTGTGCCTATACATAGGTCCGCACCTGGTTCGACTTCATGTGAAGGGGCATGAATCATGGGGAAAAGTATAACTGGGACAATATTGTTGGATTGGTGACACCTCACCGATCCATGGGTTCCAGTATTACCTAAATTGGGGGATCCTAGTTTTTTGGAAAATCTTCAGGAGGATCAATTTTGATCGGTAACATTTATTTTGGCTTATTCCTAATTGGGGGTAATCTCCTAATTTAGGATAGGTAATGACATCTATATAAAGGAAGCCGGGCTAGGTGTTTAAAGAAGAGAAGCAATCAAGAGAACGGCGACAGCTCCTATTTCAGTTTTTTTTTCGGTTTTCTCTTTATTGCTGAACCTTTACGGTCTCCGTTGTAATTTGTAACTCCTCATCATTATAGTGGATCTTTTCCGGCGCAGTCTCCCCATGGACGTAGGAGCTCCTCTCCGAACCACGTAAAATTTATTTGTCGTCTGTCTGTGCTTGAAATCTCGCTCCGTTTATATTTTACGCTATTGCTTGTGCTCGATTTATTCCGTTACGCTACGCAGTACTCGGTCTGATTGCACAATACAATATATATAGTGTCATTGAAAAATCTACTTTATTCGCAAAGCAACGGTACAACTAATCTCTTTGTCGCTCCTCAAATAGCAGGATAAACTACCTTAGCAACAATAACAGTCTCTGAGTCGTGGGGTTATCGTAAGTCCGAGTCCCTGCACAAGCTCATCTCCTTTATATCGACCCCAAACCCCCTTGGGTGAGATAGTTTCCTCTTCTAAGTGATGTCGTAGCCCGTGATCTCTGCACGGGCTTCTCCCCTGCATACCGACTAATAGTTGTAACATCCCGACTTTTATTGGGCCACCAAAGCCCTAGTGGGCCCAATAAATGTGGCCCGAACCCTACCCGTGACTCGGTGAGAGATAACCCTAGGCAGGAAATAGAGGTAGAGAACTCTGAATTGAGTTCTGTCAGTTCCTGTAACCTCGTATAGTCGATACGAGTGCATCGGAACTCGTTCAGTTTGACCCCGAGGTCATATAGTGGATGTGGTCATTTCTCGTAAAACGCAACGAGAGCGAAATTTTGGATATCGAGTTAGAGAACTCCGAATTGGGTTCTGTCGATTCCTGTGACCTTATATAACATAGACGGGTGCATCGGGACCCGTCGTGTCACAATTTGAGATCTAACGACAGCTTTAGACACTTCGACTGCTTTAGCACGCTGCGACGCGCAGACTTTGGACTTTCGCCAACGGACTCCGATTCAACCCCAGTCAGTGGCGTTGGACTCGTGTGGTCAATACGAAGTCAACGGAAGTCGTCCAAGTCAATTTCGACGACAACGGTCAACCCGAGGTCAAATCAAGCATAGTCGTGCACCGAAAAGCGTGCGCACACCAATTGTGACACGACACCTGAACTTTGACCCGACACCGATGACTTGGACCCACTTTGACTTTGACCAGCAAGGGAGGACCACCCTAGGGTTGACTTGGTAACCCCCCCCCCCCCCCTAAAAACCCACTTTTTGGAATTCTTTCCAAATGGGGGGCCCACCCCCCTCTTCATGACCACTTAGGGTCTTACCCCCCACCCACTTTGGGTCTTACCCCCACCCACTTTGGGTCTTACCCCCCACCCACTTTGGGTCCCCCCCAATTAGCAAACAGCCACTAGGAGAGGAGGCCCATTCCCACCACTATCTCTCTCTCTTTCTCTCTCTCTCTCTCTCTCTCTCTCCTCTCTCTCTCTCTCTCTCTCACCCTAAAGCTGAAGCCCATAAGGGCTTGGCCCTTTTTTCCCCTCATGGGGGAAAAGTATGGGCCTCCAACTATCCACTCCTTGGACAGCTGGAGGGTGGGGATTAATCCCTTTCTAAGGAGGGATTAATCCCACCTTGGCTAGGGGAGGAGAGCCCCTCCTCCCCAACCTATAAAAGGCACCACTCCCCCTCCTTTCCCCCTCAAGCTCTCTGAGCAACCCTTCCCCACTCCTGCCCCCCCCCCCCCCCCCTACCGGAGCCCAGGTGGCCGGAAAGGCAAGCCGAGGCCTTTCTCCCCTCCACCACCTCCACCTTGGCATGGCCGACCAGGCCGGCCCCTCCCGAGCCCACCAGACCCAGGTGAACCCTTCTCCCTCCGCCTTCCCTATTCTGGGCATCCTGCATGGCGCTCCCAGCGGCCGGAGCGCCGCCGGTGCCACCCGAGCCATGTTCCAGGTCGGGTGGTGCCCAAGGAGGAAAGATCCTCCCCCAGAGCCGGTGGTGGCGCTGGGGGAGTGCTAGACCACTGGGGCGGCGACCCCCAGTGGCGGTGCCGCCGGAAAACGCGGCTCCGGCGACACCCGCAAAACAGAGAAAAGCTCTATTTAGAGCTGACGGCGGCAGCCGGCGGAGCACGGCCGCCGGGCCACCGCCGTCGAGAACCGACCCCCGGCGCGCCGGCCGGCAGTGGAGTGGTAGGCGGCCAACCACCCGAGGAGTGGGTGTGGCGCGGTGGCGCCAGGAGCAGAGCCACCGCCATCCAGGCTGTCGGGTTGGGTTTTTTCGGCGGCGACCGGCGGCGCCAGGCCGCCGGACCACCTCCTAGAGGGTCGCCGGCCCCCGGCGAGTCGATCGAAGCCGGCCAAGGCGGCTAGCAGATGCTGGCCGGCGGTGGTGGAGGCTGCCACCCTCCGCACCGCCAGGAAACAGTAGCGGTCATCCGATCTCAAGATGAGATCGGACGGCCCTGATTTCATTAATCCCCGCCCCTGCCTCCTCTTTTGTGCCCCCACATCGGATCCGTGGTCGATCCGCTGTGGGGAAACGCTCGCCGATTGCATCCTGCGGCTCAATCTCAGCCGCAGGATCAAGTGAATCTGCTAATTGCTGACCTTTCTTTATCAGAAACTTAGTGAATTTTTGGGCCCAAATCTAGGCCTCTAGGAGAAAACAAACCAACATAAAAAGGTGTGCGCGATCCGGACGGTGTGCGCGATCCGGGTGGAGGCCGAGCCAAAAGAGTGCCCAGTGGAACTCCCGCAGCAGGGGTGATGTCTAGAATCTCGCCCGAAGTAGTCACTGAGGGAGCTGCAAATATAAAGACGTTAGACACAGGGACATGAACATCATCGAGCTTCCATGAAGATCGGCAAATTTGTAACCTTACGAGGCAGCGAGATCTGCCTGCGATGGGGCGACGGCCCGGCGACCTCCGGAGCGGAAGTGTCCGCGGGGATATCAGCGAGGTGTCAGGGAGGTCACCCAGCCAGAGTTCCTCGAGAAGTTGTTGGGTCCTAGTCGAAGGTTCGGGCTGGTCGGCCGGGGTGTGACTTTCTTTGTCGGGGAAGTGACTTTCTCCACCGGCGGGGGCGGGTCATCGGCTTTGGAGGCGAGCGACTTCTTTAGTTTCTTTATTTTTTTCTTCTTTTGCGGGAGGCAGATCTGCTGCGACCTCACTTCCCGCGCCGCTCTTTGGCCTTAAGGGGTCTGGTTCGAGAAAGCCGGACAGCGCGACCAAGCTCTCCTGATAGGCTTTCTCAGCGGCCTTCGACATCATGTGCGAGCTCAAAATGGCGTGCCTCAAAGACCTGCCCCTCCCTATTTATAGAGTTCAGCGGGCCCAGTTCAAAGGCGAGAAAGCCAGATACTCAGTATAGCAGCTCGCCGAATACGAGTTGGATGTTTCTTTCCGAGTTTCTACATCGCTCGAAAAGAGCAGGGATTGTGTACAACCCATGTTCGTCGAGTAGGGGCCCCACCCCGGCCAGGTCAGCAAAGGTCAAAGTCAGTAAGTCATGACGGAGGGCAAAGTCAATGTGCCGCGCAGTGGAAGGCATGGGCGAGTATAGCGAGCTCCCCTTACATACTCGCCATGTAGGCGACTAGGTGCGATACTCGCCCAGCCGCGCGAGCTCCACCAGGAAGTCGCCAGGAGGTGAGCTATAAATAAGACTCACCCCTCCCACAGGATTTCCCTATAAATAGGACCCCAGGGTATGAAGAGACACTAGAATCCCCTACAAGGATCTCACGAGTTCTACTTCTTAGACATCAGCTGAGCCTTTGAATTCCTTTTCCTTAGAGACCAGGTTGTGACCACGCGACTTAGTTAACAGCTAGTCTCCCTCTTACGTACCTTGCTCGGCCAATTCTGGTTGTGGAGGGGTTGCTTCTTCCAAGCATCCGGGTACGTGGTGGGACCTTCCTGCAGAAACATCCGGGGTCTTGTTTGTCGACTTCTTCGTCGTCCTAGTCTCATTAGCCATTTAGTATTGTTGCGGAGCAAGTGGCCTTACACTGCCTTGATTCAAATTTTTGGAGTAGGGAATTTTTCCAGCTCTGGGAGATAGTAAGCTATCACGGGGTGGTAGCAAAATTGAATTTCTTGCTCTCATTTCCCTTCAAGCCACGTTAGCACACGACGTTGTCAGAATAAGAGTTTTCCTCTATCGTCGAGTGATATGAGCTATTGTCGGTGTTAGCCTCGTTGTAGAGCTTTTCATGAAAACTTTCAATTTCTCTAAGTCCACGACAACTCTTGAGTGTCAATTAATGTGCGTCTAGAGCTATCGTCGGGTGGTCAGTTAAAGTAATTTTGGCTTTAGATTCATTGTTTTAGCTCTTCTTGCTACAGATTCTTTGCCTTGCATCAAAGGAGATTCATGGACCTACACACTACAAAACACTTGCAAAGATAGATCAAATACAATATTGATTTGTTGTTTTCAAAGGCCGTGTCAAACAGGATGTGTCAAACCATGTTCCAACACATAGTTCTAAAGTATCTCGTGAGCTATCTTTTCAGACCATCCAACACACAAATTGACTTAAAGTAGAACTCTTAGACTATCCAATAATTTTAGAGTTGGCAACAACGAATACACATGATTTTCGAACATGACACTTTATTCCGACAAGGCTCATAACCTTCCAATAAGGTGGATTAGTTCATCGATGCACAAAATTCTTCTCACCAACGCACATAATTCCCAATTATGGCACATTCCTCCAATAAGGTGCAATATTCTTCCGCTAAAGGCACATTTATTCAACAATGACACTTGCTTCTCTTCTCAGATTGATGAATCCATGAAGCCCTCAATTGAGGGGTCGTTTGGCTGCGCGGATCTGCATGGTCGGGAGAATGGGATCCACGTAGTTGAATCCATCGACCATTTGTCGGGTCCGGGTTAGTCACACGAATCCCTCAGCGTGATAGAGGGATTTCTGCGAAAATCTCGGGGATCCTGAACTTGCGGAAGCCATCGTGGCCGCAGTGGCGTCTGCGTAGGCCAAACGAGAACTTTAAGCTGCATTTATAAGTTATCCATTTATGCAAAGCTATAGAATTGAGTTATAATTCCTACAATTTTTACATCATCATTCTCTACCATTGTACTATGACCAACATAATACCATTCTGCTTTGAAAATGGCTTAAAAGTGGCACAGGTACATTCAAAAAACATTACATTTTCATCATAATCTGTGAAATGAGTATCATATTAAGATTTTATGGAAGTATACTGATAGAACATAGTAACATTTCAAATTCTGTTAAGCCTCAAATAAAAAGTACATATACTACACAAAATGTGAATCACTGTTCATCATATGCTGTAGAAGTATTCACGCCATCACACAAATATATGGGCAAAGATTTGCAATTGCTACATGCAGGTTTGGAAGTTAAATCCAAGAGAAATAGAATCACTTTTTTAAAGCTCTTGCTTGGACCTTAAAACAAAATTTATAAGATAAAACCATGCATGTTATGCAAAAAAACAGTATACTGTGCAAGTGCAAAAAAAAAATTAACCAAATGTTATGAGACCACCATCAATTATTATATTATATTATTATTATAAAAGTATAGTATGTTATTCAGTCGATTCATATATCGAGTCAAGTTTTTTGCATTTGGTCGAGTTATATATTGAGCCTGAGTGTATTCATTAAGTATTTTAATATTTTGTGGTTTTAGTTGTATCCTGGACCTAGTCATGTATTTTAAAGGAAAAAAATGAAATATCAAGTTCTTTTATCTCTCTAAAACTCCTCTATCTGTAAGCGATGGAGATAGTGAGGGGTAGAGGAGGAAAGAGAGGAGCTCGTGGAGGAGCAAGGAGGAGAGAAGGCAGTGTGGTGTTGCCCTTCTGCATTTCTAGGGCTCGCCCCCCTTGTCTCCCCGCCTCCAACGATCCAATAAAAGAAGCCCATAACGAGGACCCAATTTTCTCCTTAAAACACAGCCGTGGTGGCCTCCGCTTGGGCCAAACGTGGGCCCAAACGAGAATTTGGCCCACGCTCAGGCCGTGCGCGATCATGAGAGCTTAGGCGCGGGCCGGAGCGCCTTCCGGTCTTCTGGGGTGCTTGCGGTTCTCGGTTGGTTGGGCTTTTTGTCCTTGGACCGAATCGGCTTGGAAATTTCATGAGGTCTCTATCAAGACTTATGACAGTGTTTTTCATAAAAGGTCATGAAAAACATCTGCGACGATTTATGCCAGGACGCCTTCGTGAAGTTTGAGAACGTCGTCATTTAAAAAGCGGCGGGGTAATCTCTAATTAAAAAACGTGGCGGTAACGTCTAAAAAAAGGCCATAAACTTAATTTGTTGTAGTGATTTTTGTTTCCCCATAATATTATTATTATTATATAGTTTTATTTAGAACTGGACGAAATTCTTTTTCTAGCACTAAATTATTGTGATAGAAAATAATTGAATAATTGTATGCACTATTAAATTTTCATAGAGAAAGATGATTTATCTGTATAGATTTGAAAATGTAAATGTCCCCACCAAATTATTATGCACATTTAAAAACAACTCTCTCAAAGACAAAAACATCCCTTAAATGAAGATACTGTCAAAAACATTTAAAACAAGTAAGAAATGAAAAATTCTTGAAATCACCTCTAGACGAAGCGAAGTCCGAGAAAAACGATCACAGAACGATCACCAACACAGCTAGCAACCCCAAAATGGCCAACAAGCATTTGCGGCCGCTCCCCACCACCTCTCTCAAAGCCCCGCGAAGCTGCCTTCCTCCTCTGCTGATAAAGCTTCCTGCTCTAGCGACATTTTCCTCAATATTGTTGAGAGCCTCTCCCTGGATCTCCAAGTACATCTGGAAGTCAAAAACTAGAAGCTGGAGTTTCTCCAAACTCTTTGTAAGCTCCAGCACACCCTTTTGGCCCTCATGGATTTCCAGAAGTCTTTCACTCGGATTCCCTCCCAACAAGTTCTGTCCAGCAACGAACAAGCTTTCTTCAGGTATGGATCCAGATAGTATTTTTTCCACAAGATCATCACTGGGAGGCTCGCCAAACAAAAATAAGAATTTTCTATTTATCCTTTCGGTTTGATAAGAGACAATCTCATGTCTTAGCTTCTGGATATCCTTCATCATATTTACAAGTTTTGTTGCATCCCCCAAAAGATATTGAACCTTGTACGGTCTTCGGCATTTTCAGCTGAAATCTCATGGTTGTCTGCTTCAGAGTTGCGGAGGTTTCGAACTCGTTTCTTGAAGGCATAGGCCTTCTGGAGGATGGAGAAAACCTCCGAATAAATTTCGCGGGAGATTTCTTTGTCATGTTCCGGGTTGATGGTTCTTCTATATTCCTCGTAGCGGCGGCGGAGACTGAGGAAGCTACTGTAGATTTCTTCCAGCTCTTCTCTCATGGTCGCCGTGTCTCTGAGGAATATGTCGAAACTTCCTTGCGGGGCTGTGAGGCTTTCTTCCCCAAGCAGTGGCCGCTCTTCAAGATCAGTGTCGGATAATGTTTGAATGAGATTCTTCATCTCTCGTCGCAAGGTTGGAGAAGGGATGAGTAGTTTTGGGTTTAGTGTACCGGGGAATGGGAGGGACTAGCAGAATGTTCTAGGTTTTCGGCAATGGGAGGGACGAGGGAATGTTGTGGAATTGAGAGAGAGCTAGGTTTTGGGCAATGGGAGGGACGAGGGAATGTTCTGGAATTGTGAGAGAGAGAGAGAGAGAGAGAGAGAGAGACTGAGAGAGAGAGAGAGGGGGCCGGTTTTTTTTTATTTTTTCAGACAAATTCAAATTTGAGTTTTACAACTAAAATTTGGATGTAAACAAAATGTATTTTGTGAGCACTGAGCAGGTGCCGACACATAATTAAACAACTATGGCATGTTTCCGAGGTGGTGCCGCCTGACTGTTGTGTCCGCACGGTTTTTCAAACCGGGTAGTGCTGGACCGAACGAGCGGCGGACAGTTCTAGAATAAATGACAGCCGTGCCGAGGGCGGATGATCAAAGGCTCGAAAAAGGCCGCTCTTCCCCGTGCAGTCAGCAAGGACAAAACATGCAAGTGATTGTGCGGATTCGATCATCAAAGATCTCGTGAGGAGCGAGTAGGCGCCGCTGTTAGGGCGTTGAAGGGGGTGATTGATGGAAGCTTCGGTTGTGGCTGAGGACGATGGAACGGTGACATGACAAAAATGGAACGAGTGTTGTTGCTTCCCCTTGACAACTGCGTCGCTTACCAAATGGATGTCTTCGTCGACGGCGATAGAGATCGTGGAGGCGCTGGAGGTGATACAGGGAACAGGAAAGACGTGTCGGTAGTGCTAAGATGCTTCGGCATGCTTCCTGTAGACGACACAAATGTTGTTGTGCTCGTCAACTGACGTAGATACCGCTGCACACTTGTAGGAACCGAAGAAGCAAAGTGGATCAAAATGACAGCAGCTTCGCAAACGAGGGGGGTGGGGAGCATCGTCTTCCTCTTGTTAAAAAGTATTGAGGGTCTCCGTCTTATCAGAGTCGTCTATCCTTCACCCGACCACTATTTTGACGTGTAAGTAGTCAAAGTTCATTGTCTCGACGAGAAAAATTCAAACCCACTATTGATTTTGCAAAATTCTTGAGTGGCCCAGGACCTCCTTAGATCCTCCCCTGCCCGCTCCAACATTCTCTTTTAAATAAACATGTTCTTCTTTCACACTATCAGACATCATTGCTGTAGAAATTACTATCAAATCATCATCCTTTTTTCTCACTAGCCATCTCATCCTTTCACACAAGGCTTTTTTTTACCATGAAAAACCCGGAAAGGTAAAAATTGTGTGGCCGGATTGGCGTCGGGCCACAAGCAACTAAGGGGCGAGTGGGACGACTACGTTCGCACTTGCCCAGGCCCAGAGCAACGGTGCGCGACTGGGCGTCTCGGCCCGCACACGCCCTCGACCCGAGGCGCGCAGCGAGTGCCAATCTTATCAGGCACTCGCCGCCCCATGCGAGTGGTAACACCGTAGTTGACTCGCGCAGGAGCAATTCCTCGAGAGTCCCATTTAGTTCTGCTAATAACCCTTTTAAACAACGAAGTTCCGGTGTTGACAGTCCAATTTGGGCGGCAGATAGTAAAATCAAAAAGGCAGGATTCCGCTAATAGCAGATCATGCTTTTTTTGGTAATTCTCCTCTGGGATTGACTCTCATTGGTTCCAAGTGACCTCCAAGGAGCCCGTCTCAGTATTGGCTAAGGAGGGAAAGCTCTCTGAGATCTTTCGGGTGTGTGGTAGGACCTTCTCGCTGTAACTCAGGAATCAGTTTCTAGTCCTGAACAACCGATAAAGTGCTCTTACTTGGACTAAGACGGTTCAATTTACTCGGTCTACCGAAGCCTTAGGATCCGCAATATGTTTATTTAGTTTAACCCGGTTCCTTTTACTGAAGTTCTCCTTGTTAATCAAAGGGCTTGTAAAATTTTTAATGAATTGAGTTTAAATTTTTTAATGAATTTATCTTAAATTACAGAAAACTAGGAAATAGAGCATGAAAGTAATTAATCTTGCTCGTGCTTTCGGCCTCTGGACCATCTCCTGTGAGCAGAAACATATTCTGTCAGTGTATAAATAGCTGCAATTACCTGTTCTCCATTTTTAAGCTTTACATCATGGTATTCATTATGTGGTTGGTAAGTGGACGGATGCGCACACTTTTTTTCATTCTGGGCCATGTGTAAAATTATTCATAAAATAAAATAATAAATATAATAAAAATAAATTTATTATACTAATCTCAAAATTAATTATAATAATAAAATTTTATATGCATCATTTTTATTAGTTATAATATTTTAATGAATTATTGTTCACACTAATGGCGATATCGAGTCGATTTCGATCGAGCCAGACTTAGCACAAAATAAAATTTTTTGACTATGAGTCGATTCGAAATCAAAATCAACTTAAAATCAAGCAACTCGATTTGAAATTGACTCAATTTCAAGCGAGTTCGAATCAATTTCAAGTCGACCCAAAATCAATTATTTTTTCAATAAAAAGTTAATTATTTTCAAGATGTAATAAATTAGTTTAATGTAATGATCAGAAGTAATTATATGTATTAATATATATTGAATAATTATTTAGCAAAATTATTTTAAATAAAGATAAAAAAAAGATTGACAATCATTTATTTCAAAATAATTAATAAGTTCGTTGCTAAAAAGTAGATAAGACAAGATTTCATGCTCCCATAAGAGACCAAAAAAAAATTATAAAACATTGTTGTTGAGAGGTTTCGTGTGCATGAGGCATGCAATATTAATTAATTTTTTCTATTCTAAAAGTCATTTACATATTAATTATAAAAATATTTTCTATTAATTAAAAAAAAATATTTTTTAAATTTAGCAAAGATGACCGCCCACACTCGAGCCGATAAAGGTCCGCCCTAATCCCTATGTCAGGTGTAACTCTTATGCCATCTAGCTGTGATTTTCTTTCATAAAATCATTTAAGTGCTTTATAGCTGAATAATTGTTGACTTGTACACATTATTACAAACATCATCGAACTGTGAATAGCGACCGGCGGTGGCCTCGGCCGCCCAACATGGGTCGGTCCCCATCGCCGCCTAGGCCGCACCGTGCGGCCTCAGCCACGGCCGGCCCCACTAAGGTCGGCCCCGAGGCCGCGCCGTGAGGCTGGCCCCACGCAGGCCGGCCCCCGTCGCCTCCTAGGCTGCCCCTGGCGGCCTTGGCCGCGATTGGCCCCACGACGGCCGTCCTCCCTCGCCCACAACGTCGTGTTGTGCAGCCGTCCTTGCCGCTAAGGCCGCACCGTGCGGCCTTGGCCGTGGCCATCCCCGCGAGAGCCGACCACCATCGCTGCCGAGGCCGCGTCGTGCAGCCTCCCCCCCCCCCCCCCCCGGAGGGTCAGCCGCCCTCCGCGTAGGGTCGCCCAGACGGCCCTTCCAGGCGCGGAAGGGGCGGAGGCCGCTGCCACCGCGGATCCGAGCCACTGTCTTGCAGGGGAGGGCCCTTTTTCGGCCTAGGGACAGGATCTCCATTTTCTTGAAAATAGTGATCCGTGTGCCCAAATCTGAGCGTTCTCATTGCCCTGACTGGTAGTTATCGAGCAGAATTACCGGACCGCCCCTATCAAAAATCTGTAAATAGACCGGTTTCAAATTCATTTGTATCCAAGTCTGCAACCAAGAAGCTGAGACGAGGCACAGCGAGGCGAGCGATGGGAAGATCGTGTCATGAAACGACAAGAGCTGGGAGGCGTGTCATAACGAAAATGAAGAACAGAAGCCCTTACTCCCCATCAAGACGAGAAGAAAAGGACCATACCCCCTCGCCATCAACATCTTCTGGGGAATTTGGAAGATCAACCCCCGGACGCTCGATGTATAATCTCATGTTCGCCGAGTGGGGTCTTCAGAGAGGTCTGAGACGTAGAAGGGCCCTCAGGACCAAACGAGCCAAGCGGGCGAGTAGGGCGGGCAAGCCCGCACTCGCTCAAGAGCAATTAGTGTGCGGATAGCGGGCGAGTGGTGCGGGCAGGCCCTCACTCGCCCAAGAGTAATGGGTATCCGAATAGCGGGCGAGTGGGGCGGGCAGGCCCGCACTTGCCCAAGATCAATCAGTATGCGAATAGCGGGCGTGGTAGGCTCTCACTCGCCCAAGAGAAATTGGGGTGCGGATAGCTGGTGAGTGGGACAGGAAGGCCTGCACTTGCCCTAGAGCAATTGGTTTGCAGATTACGGGCGAGTGGGGCGGGCAGGCCCGCACTCTCCCAAGAGAAATTGGTGTGCGGGTAGCGGGCGAGTGGGACAGGCAGGCCCGCACTCGCCTGTAATGCCCCTGATTTTTTTGATGTTTGTTTTAAATTTCCTTAGTGACGAAATAATGAGGTTAGGGCGTTACGCTGATGAATAGTTAACATGCGCCGTTGTTGGAGCGTGATTTTGCTCATCGGAATCCGAGATTTTGACTCGGTGGATTTTAGTAGCTTGATGTTGGTTGTAACTTCGAGAAATTTTAACCCGAGTTTGGTTTTTGAATCATAATTTCGACTTCGCCGTTGGTTTTGTAGCATCGGTATTTAGCCTTGGTGCGAATTTTGTGGAAATCCGAGGTGATTTGGGTTTTTCGGTCGTTTGGACTTTAGCAATTAATAATACTGTAATGTTATATATATATATATATACACACACACACTTGTATGTAATTTAGGAAACCCTATTTCATCGTCTCTCCCAAGCCGACGGACATCGCGAAGAGCGAAAGAAGAGTGACGGCGCGGTATCGCGAGGTCTTCGGTCGCCGCCTGTAGGGGTTCTGGTGCGCGAAATCATCATCAGTGGGTAGATTCAGAAAGCTCTCGCCGAGATCTACGACGCGTGCACGATAAGTTTTCCCCGTTTCGTGGATTTTTGGCGTTAGGGTTTTTGACCTTGACTTTCGTTTGCCCGAAAAGTTTCAGGAAGTGTAGTCAAGGTGTTCTTGCGGCCAAATCCTTGAGGAGGAGCGCTTGTGTGGCCGGGTTTGGAAGATTTGAGGCAAGTGGTGAATTCTTTCCCCTTACTAAGTTTCTTGTTCGTATTACCTTTCTTTTCACTTTATTTTCTCCTTAAAAGATAGGAGTAGTGTAGGGTTCGGCTAGGTCGAAGTCCGCTGGGTAGCGTAGGGTCTCTGGCTAGGAAGTTAAATTCGTCGAGTGATTAGCCTTTTGTAACACCTCCGTCCGTCACATGAAATATAACAGAAGGTCCGGTCGGGGCCCCACGCCATATTCCACAAACAGTCGGTGACATTACGTATGAATATCAAAACCAGCATACGCATCCTAACTCAGAGCATTCTAGCAGAAACATTAGGGGTTAAGATTGAACTCAGCTATCATGAATGTCCACTATACATAAATAATCATATTTATATATTTCCAAGGAATGTTTACAAGATACACAAAATATTTGGTCTTAATGTCTTACAAGTTTTCTTCATACGTGTGGATTACATACATCGGCACGCAGGCCGGCCACACATGAAAATCACAAAACATTTCTTTTTTTGGCCTTCGAGGGCCAACATAGCAGCAGCAACAACAATAGCAGCAAGGTCTTCAACCCCCTATTTTTATACTCGGCGCTCCTGCAATTGCACAGAAACAAACCACCGCAATGGTGGCAAACAAAGCAACGGTCAGCATTCCGCTGACCAATTTATAACGACCCTACCCCTTACCCGGTGCAGCGGTATTCCTTCCCTGCAGGCATAGCATTTCACAAGCAGATATATCAAATAACGTGCACTCACGCACATTTCAACATATCACAAACGAATGCCTAAGTGGCCAAACGTTCTGTGCACTCAGGGCACATACTCGGTGTACCGAAAAACCTGGGTCTCACCACCGTTCCCAACGACAACCTTAAGCATTGCGCTCCACGGCCTACAGCCGGAGACTTTAGTCTTAATGGTACGCAGGCATAAGACTCTCATTATGTGCTACAATAAATGCCCAATAACCCGGGCAACTCAAGTTGACAACCATAATGCGGAGACAGGTCGGCCCTACCTGTTGCTCAAATCGCCACAAGCGGCGCGGGTCGGCTTCTCCCTTATCTGTTGGCACGAAGCCTTGTAAGAGCTCATAGCTCACAATAGCCACACTGTCCACCAAGGACTGGCTTCACAATCACAGGTTAGCTAGGAGTCATCGCCAGCGACAATCCCTATCGCTCGGCATTAGCGACAGAACTCTCTTTTCGTCCCTAGCCCTAACCATAACTGGACCAACCATCCAGAAATTCCTGCAGCCACCTGCAGTGCCAGAAACACTGGACTTTCATAGCATACAACACATGCACTTTGAGGGTATTTTCCTGTAATTCCACCCCAGTAGTTCCTGCGACTCCACGTCACAGGCACAACCCACTGACTCCACAAAATACTCATTTATACGCGAAGTCTTCTCCGGTGTGTAAAATAAAACATCATCAATCCATACCAACTTGTCCAAATGGGCTTCACACAGTATGTCTATTCCGTACTACACATTTCTGGATCTATATGCAAGACCTCTTGGAGATATCAAGAATCAACCCAACAGAAATCCTCCAACATGTCACTTTTTGGTGGGAGAAATTCATGCATATGTCAAATAAGTACTTCACATGTCCAAAAAAGAAAGATCGTTACCATTGAAGATCTCTTCGGAGCCATGACTGTGATCTATGATCCGGATGGAATTGATTGCCACAACTTCCTCTCCGCGGATCTAGCGTCGACTCGCGATTCTAATCGCAAGCAAACCTTGGATCAATCTTCACACAAGCTGCTGGACGTTCCTCCTCTTCCTTCTCAGCAAAGAAAGGATATGTGAAGATGAGAATAAAATCTCAAGTCCATACTTATACAAGCGAACTTACAATAATTATTATTTTGTGGAAATCCTAAACCTGCGAAGAGCATCTCTCGATTTCATCATCGCGTTGTGCATATTTAGTGGGTAGACTTAAATAAAAGCTCCACAAGTAAACATACGTATAAAAGTGAGGATCTTAACTCCACAACTAGAATGATAGTGATACACTAAATCATATGTAGTCAAATTACATTCTCAAGACTTACGAACGCAGTTTTCGCATATAGAACGCAGTAAAAAGCACAAAATGGTAATTTCTTATCGTCATCACTAAATAAGAGAATGAAATTTAAGATAAAACCTAATAAAAATTTAGTTGTTCATGTAAGCATTAAGACAAACTTCAGATAGTTCACAACATACAAAACTCGTTATAGGAGTAGTCCTCATAGTCGGATTCACTGATTCTGCAATAGGAATTGAACAGTCATGGTAACAGAAAAATTATGACAAGCAAACCAAATAGTTTTCGAGGCAGCCTACTAATTTCCGTCGTCCAAGTCACTGTGCTTCTCCTTTGATTATCCTCTATCCGATCTCCTCACTCCTGATACCCTCATTGGTAATTCTCCCGTTCCATATAGAGTGATTCTCCTCTTAAAGAGCCTTTAATTTTCTGAAAGACCGTCTCCTTTTGGTCTTGTAACCGACATCAATTTGAATTTTGAAATTCCAGATTTCGTCAGTATTTTGTTGCCGCAATTTTGTCTTTAAGGAGCCTTTAATTTTCTGAAAGACCGCCTCCTTTTGGTTTTGTAACCATCACCAATTCGAATTTCAAAATTTCAGATTTTCGTCAGCAATTTGTTGCAACAACTTTGTCTCTGGAAAAATAGGAATAATTAGGTAATAAATAATATGTTGTAACAGCTTTGTTTCTGGATAAATATTTATAATTCGGCAGTAAGCAGTTTGTTGCAATAACTTTTCTAAGTACTAGAGGTGATTATATTTTATTTCTCCAGAATTATTACCTTTTTTGTATTTTACAATGAAAACTTGATATTCTCAAATTTAAAACATGAATTATATCAAAATATAATTTAAAACATATTTTACTTGATTCATTGATAGTTTGCTACTTTTAGGGGATGAAAACATGTAAATAAAAGCTGAAATAACTTCTTTTTGAGAAGTTATCAATAAGTGAAGGCGAGAACAAATATTTACCGAAGGCGAAAAGGTAATGGTATGAATCCGCCCAGAGAGGCTCCCTTCGGGCCTGCCAAGAAACCAAGCGCCAGGTGAATGAGTATGTACTCTGCTATTAGCTGTATTGGGACAAATGCCTACCGGCTCGATATCCCGGCTAGTAAGAGAATTCACCCAGTGTTTAATGTTGAGGATCTGACTTCAAACTATGAGCCTCATGAGTATGTGGACCCGAACAGTGGAGATATCCAGCCACCCCCACCCCACTTTCGTTGCCTTACCACTCACTTACCCCACCTATGTCTGATGGTCACCACAGTCCACCCTGTGCTACCACCCACCAACCTGGGGATTCATCTTCTTTAGTTTCACCACCGGCACCGCCGATCGCACCGGGTTTCACCCTTCGAGAGATGAGCGATGAGAGCATCACAGAGTTCAGATTCCACCAGTTTATTCCTACTTCAGATGAGCTGTGCTGTCACTACTTGGTACATTGGCGGGATCGACCGAGGCAATTGATGTATGGATACTTGCAGCAGAGCTTGATCAATTTGCCTCTGGACTACGACTTCAGCACGACCGTCTCCTTTCGCCGGAGATGACATCTTTTCAGTCAGGGGAAATTGATTGGCGAGGACACCCTTCCGCCGATGACACTTGGACGACTTCCGGTGGATCTCTTCGAGTTGTACCTGGCGATCAGCGAGAGAATTCCGATCCGAATTCATCGGGAGATTTCTTTCAAGCCGGGGAGATTGATGCGGAGCCGAGATGAGGACGCACTTTGGGCCCGTTCGGGGCTGATTTGGCAACTTTCCATATATGGCGTGCCCAGACCGACGATTGGGCTCCGCGATTGCGTCTGGAGTGTCGCCGCGAGTCAAAACACTATATTTGTTTATATCTTTCAGTCTATTATCGATGTATTTTAAGGTCCGAACCCACCAGCCAATCATAGTCGTTGATGTGGATGCCCTAGCATTTCTTTTCTTATAAATAAGAGTCTTGAGGGCAGAATTGAATCATTGCAGAATTTGGAGCAGAAGTATTCTCGGATTCCAGCGATCCCTCCCGGGTGTCGATGTCGTGGAACCCTATGTGACGGTTCCTAGGCCGTCAAACTCCTCCTCAAGGTAACCCCTAACCCCACCGTTGTTTTCCCCCTCCTACTCCCTGCCTCCACCGTCCAAAACCCTCATGTACAGCCAACCTTTGGTTGTTTCTTCCCCCATACAGCAGCACCCAGTTTCGCCTCCAGCAAATCCAGCCACCTCCCTTTCAATGCACTGTTCATTAATAAAATGAACTATTCATTTGTGTAGTTTCTAAACAGTACCCTCCTATTCCAGCCGCCTGCTGCCGTCCGCCCTCCCTATTCCCCATCCGAACCGCCGGCCTCCTGCCAACAAACCCAGCCCCACCGCCACCTTCCCTGACCCAAACCGGCCACCCCAACAGGTTTCTAACCCTATCCGGCCACTCCTTTCTGTTCCCTTCGTGGATCCACTTTCATCCAATCTGAAAACCCTAGATATATTTTAGATCTAGTGTTATCATCCTCCGATCCATTATTTTCATCGAGATTCATCACCCCGTAGCACGGATCCTCCGTCAAACATTGGATCTATCCACACGCACCCAGATCTATTCCCTAGTGGCCGAATCTTTTCATTTTCGGCTCGTTTCTCCTATTTTCTGCTTGGGACAGCCACCTCACTGCCACTGCTCCATCGGTTTCATCTCCGATGTCGTGGAACCCTAGGTGATGGCTTCTAGGCCGCCAACCTCCTCCCCAAGGTAACATTCAGTGTCTCTGTTCAGCCCTCTATTTTGTGAGCGTTTGTGGTATTGTATGATTTGATTCACGTTTGCATTTGAGTAATTTAGCATATCTTGCTGCGATATTTTTTTTTGTGGGAATTTGTTTTGTGCACTAATAACTTGCAGGAGGAGACATTCGCCGCGCGCTTTGCTTTGGCCCTCCGAGCGGAGGAAAACCATTATAAAATTGTCAAAATAAATATTTGTTTTTATTTAATATCTGTGTGGTTGCTGAATTTTTTATTGCTTAAATTTATCCGTTAAAATACCGACATCGCATTGTATGTACAGTTGGATTAGCGTGTTACCCTTGCACTATCACCTAGCGTCGTAGGTTTTGCGCACCACTATCCTACCCCTACATCAATTTTTTATTCAAATAAATTAAAATTAATGTTTCATATTGTGCATGTAATGCAATCAAAACAACTAAACATGAAACCATGGATCACAAAAGATTTATACCTAAAAGTCCTGAAGAGTGAAGGCTGAAGTAATTCTTGGAGCACTTTTCTCTGGCTATTTAAAAATCTGCTTATTTATAAGCACCAGTTTCCACGTTAAATTTTTGCGTGTTTTTGTACATGTTTTAGTGGAGGCTTTTCGGATTAGACTCTGATTATCCCATGGTTTTCACCCAACTGGACTTCCACGTTAAAAAGTACTTGCGTACTGTCACTATTATTTTTTCTTTTGTATTTGTATCGAAAGATCAAACAGAGCTAGAAAAGCCTGAAAGAGTTTGTCAATGTCTTTATAAAAAATTTAGTCATCCAATCAGAGATTAAAAAACTTAGAAGCTCGTGCCTTAGCTCATGTCATTTAGACACCTACACATGCATGATTCTGTTGAAATTTGTGAAGTGCAAGTGGTTGATGGGCAGGCCGGGCGGCCTGGGCGGACAGCGTCGGCGGACTGGGCGGACTGGGCGGACTGCGGCCTAGTGATAAGTCTAGTGGAAGCTGGCTGATCTTCTGAGCGGGTTGACGAATGAAGTCCGCGGACTGTGCGGCCTGATATCTGCGGATAAGGCGTTGGCTGATTGGTTTAGCCAAGGAGCAGCATGTGCGGATATAGGTTTGCAGACTGCTTCGTTGCTCAGTGGCCGCGTTGCAAGCTGGTGTAACCGGTGGTTTGCCTCATGTCTGCGGGAAGCTTGCGGACTGGCGTGTTCGCGGTATAAGCTGTTGCGGACTGGGCTAAGAGCTTGGCTGAGGCCTTGTCGAGCTCTGGTGGTACAGCAGGTGCGCTGCTGTGGAGGTCTATGGCGGACTAGTGTTTGGAGTCCGGCAGGTGACCATTGCTTTGGGCAGGTGTGCGGGTAGCCTGCGGACTCCTTCTCTTTGGCGAGGATTGGGCGATCTGTGGTGCTTGGTTGCTTGGCGGATGGAGCTTTGTCCGCAGAGCTCGCACTAGGCCTTTGGTGGTTCTGTACTTGGTCACACTTTGTGCCAAGATCGGGGTGTCCGCAGTATCCGCCAAGTCCGTTGTTGACCGGGCGGACTGTTGTCAACTCTGCCTTTGGTCGTGAACTTGTGGCGGATGGAGGCTTGAGGCTTGTTCTATGCGGACTGTCTCTGGTGTGTGCAGACAGTCACTGAAGGGGGTTGCTGTCCTGCAATGGTGGAAGACTTTGCGGGCTGATGTCTTGTCGGCATAGCCTGGGCGGACTGATGAAAGTTCGCCATAGGTGCCTTGCTCCTGGCGGGTTGATCCTTGGTACCGGCTAAGTCCTTGCGGACTCAGCGGACGATGGTTTAGCTAGTGCGCGGGCTAGGGCGGTGTCGCTATCTCTAGGGCGGTGACCACACTCCTCACCTCGCCTATAAATAGGACCCCCCTGGCACATCTACAGTAACTGAGTGAACAGTAAGTTGGGTTCGGCGAGGTGCTGCGGTCTCAGTTTTTCTGTCCGCGCGGATTGATTCAGAGCTGACGGTTTGCTGTGTGCAGGTCGCGCGGATAGCTTCAAGGAGCCAGGAGTTTGGCTTTGACTTCGGTCAAGTTCTTGGAAGTGTGCGGTCTCTGCGGATTCAGCAGGTCGCTCTGCGGCTTGTTAGTGCTCTGCTTCATCTTTGCCTGTTCCAATAACCTGTCCGCCGTCTCAGGCGGGTAGGGGGCGGTCTGTTCCTCAGTTCCTCAGCAGGAGGCGAATAACGGTGTGTCTGCACGACCTCGCGGCTTCGGCAGACTCCGTGTCTATTCGGCAAGTGCAGCTTCAGCTCGGGCGGCTTCGGCTGACTCGGCGACTTCTGCGGTCTCAGCGGACTCCAGTGCTGTCCGCCCGGCTTGTGTTTTGAACTTTCTGTTATAGCTTTGTACTAGCGAAATCATGTCTCGCTACGTATACCTCGCCTTGTAAAGAAGTGAATGTATAAAAGATCTGCTTGTGCTTCCATTGTGTGTTGGTGTTAACCTTGTTCTTTGGGTTTCCACAAGATCAACGTGAGAACTGGGTAGTACCGAAGATATTAATTTGGCGTTTGGGCTACCTTGCTGACCACTTTGAGAAAATTCAACATAGTATCAAAGCCAGGTTCAGTTGCGTGAGCGGTGGTCAACCAGTGTTGTTACTCAGTGCTTGAGTGGTGATCAACCTGTGTTGTTGCTCGGAGCTTCTGAAGGGTTGCCAACATGTGTTGCAATTTAAGGAAGTTATGCAAGGGGTCTGGGCATTGAACTCTTAACGCCGACTAACTTCAAAAAGTTGAATTCGTGCATGAAGAGTTATCTTCTAGGTGAGGAGCTATGGGATGTCGTCGGTGGTGACGACAGACAGGAAGTGACAGCTGCTTTTGGTACTGCTGAGCAGGTTAGGCTCTGGAGAAGAACAAATGCTAAGGCGGAGTTCGTTCTCAAGAGGGCCGTGTCACCAGAACTATTTGATCACATCATTGGATGTGAGTCGGCTGCTGATATTTGGACAACCATTGATGATTTGTTCAATAGGAAGAATGTGGCGCGGCTTCAGTTTCTAGAGAATGAGTTGGCTAGAACAACTCAGGGAGACCTTTCCATCTCGAAGTACTTCTTAAAGATGAAGAGCTTGTGTGCTGAGCCGTCGGCACTTGATCCTGATGAGCCGATCTCTGAGGCTAAGATGAAAAGACACATTGTTAACCCAGAAATCGGTGATCCTTCCCAAGGTGGCCAGCTGGCTAGTCGCGACCCTTAGGTTCTCCCTTTCGATCGCGACAAGTCCCTGCGTATGCGGACAGTTTTCCCTGTCCGCCTAGGTTTCCTAGCAACCGCGTGCCCTGCGGGACGGCGGGTTGTTCCCATGGCTCACCCTCGGGGGACATGCGGTTAGGTCCGCTAATCGTGCAGTGCTTTTCCTTGCAGGAGTTCGCCAACAGCACCACCGGGAGCGACCTCCTAATCAGCCCAAGGAGCGGCAGTCTCCTGCCGCCATCCGTCGGGTCGCCCACCAGGGGCGACCTCCCTGCTGCCCGAGAGGCGGCGGCCTCCTGCCGCCGTCCGTCGAGGCCGCCCACCGGGGGCGGCCTCTGCCCGCCAGCCGGGCGGACTCCCCCTGGAGTCCGCCCAGGCCGCCCGCAAGGGGGCGGCCCGGCCCGCCGGGCGGACTCCCCCTGGAGTCCGCCCAGGCCGCCCGCTAGGGGGCGGCCCCGGCGACCAGCCGGGCGGACTCCCCCTGGAGTCCGCCCAGGCCACCCGCAAGGGGGCGGCCAGGCCCGCCGGCGGACTCCCCCTGGAGTCCGCCCCCAGGCCGCCCGCTAGGGGGCGGCCCCGGCGACCAGCCGGGCGAACTCCCCCTGGAGTCCGCCCAGGCCGCCCGCAAGGGGGCGGCCAGGCCCGCCGGGCGGACTCCCCCTGGAGTCCGCCCAGGCCGCCCCCGCTAGGGGGCGGCCCCGGCGACCAGCCGGGCGAACTCCCCCTGGAGTCCGCCCAGGCCGCCCGCAAGGGGGCGGCCAGGCCCGCCGGGCGGACTCCCCCTGGAGTCCGCCCAGGCCGCCCGCTAGGGGGCGGCCCCGGCGACCAGCCGGGCGGACTCCCCCTGGAGTCCGCCCAGGCCGCCCGCTAGGGGGCGGCCCCGGCGTCCCGCCGGGCGGACTCCCCCTGGAGTCCGCCCAGGTCGCCCGCTAGGGGGCGACCTCCAGCTCTCTGCAAGAGGATCCGCTTGCTTCATCAGTCAAGGTGGCGGACGCAAAATCTCCGTCCGCGGAGTCCGCGCAGGTCGTCATGCTGATGTCACTGGGCCCCGCTTCTTCAAGAACTTCCCTGGGCCTATAAATACCCCCTGAAGCCTCTCATTCAGGGATCCTGGTGGTGGAGACAAGTCTTGTCAGCTGCCCCTGCGGACACCGTTTTCCAGTCCGTCATCACCTCTCCAGCAAGCTCAGCGGACTCAGTTTCCTGTCCGCGCAGTCCTCCACAGCTCTTCAGCAGCTTGCCAGCAGACTCTGCAGACTCAGTTTCCCAGTCCTCCAGCAGCTAGCAGACTATTTTACTTAGTCTCTGGCAGCTTCTCTCCTCTGCTTTCTGGCAACTTCTTCTCTCTTAGCCGCCAGCTTCTCCTTGTACCCCTTTTATTGATTTGTTGTAAAGGTGTACTTGTAAGCTTGTAACCTCTAGCTTTTAATAAAAGGAAAGCTCGTCGCAGGAGTGGCATTTAGGCCGCGACGGGCGAAGTGTGTTGTTGCCGCTGCTAGCGGCCCCCTCTTCTCTCCTCTGCTCAGTAAGCCTTGCTCCTCTGCTCAGCAAGCCTTGCTCCTCTGCTCAGCAAGCCTTGCTCCTCTGCTCAGCAAGTCTTGCTCCTCTGCTCAGCAAGCCTTGCTCCTCTGCTCAGCAAGCCTTGCTCCTCTGCTCAGCAAGCCTTGCCCGCAGCTCAGCTCAGCTCTCTTCGGCTTTCAACCTGCAAGTGCAACCGTTGCGATTACTGTCTGCTCGACCGTTCCCGGTCTCCCTCCTCTTCCCCTCTTGATCAACCCTCTCTGTTGATCAAGGCTCGCCTCTTCTCTCAAGCCTCTCCCTTCCTCCGCAACCTTCTCCTTCCTCCTCACCTAGCCTGTGAGGCCCAATCACCCCCTCGGTGATAGCTGTCCCCCCGGTGCCGTTTTCGCGCATCAACACACATTATCCGCGGCTTGCGGAAGGAGTATGTGGCCTTTGTAACATCTGTTCAAGGTTGTGCTACTCAGCCCTCTCTGCTGGAGCTTGAGAACATGCTTGCCTCACAGGAGAGCTTGGCAAAGCAGATGGCTGGAGTGAATATTAATCAGGAAGGCAGTGAAGCGCTCTTCTCAGGCAAGAAGAAAGGATGGGAAGGGAAGAAGAAGAAAAAGCAGGTCGTTGGTGAGAAGGAGCCCTCAACTTCACATCAGCCGGAGAGGAGAAATGCTCCTAAGGACTGGAAGAAGACTCTGAAGTGCTACCGGTGTCATCAGCGAGGGCACTTCAAGCGGGACTGCAAGGTCAAGCTGCAGCCTGGGCATGCTGCGGGAAAGGAGGAGGCTTGCTCAAGAAGTGAAGAAGCAGAATGGGGCGGAGCCTTCATGACAGGCACTTGTGTCCGTGCCTTGTCTGCTGAGGACTTCAACAGCGAGTGGATCGTGGACTCCGGGTTTAGTCATCACCTCACCGGAGACAAGTCGAAGTTCACCTCCATGCAAGCATACTCAGGTAATGAAGCTATTATCACTGCTGATAATACTGTTTATGCAGTAGAGAAAGAGGGGGTTGTGTCTTTGGGTAGTGATCAGGGGCCACTCACGTTAAGAAGTGTGTATCACGTACCGGGCATGAAGAAGAACCTCTTCTCTATGACCAACGCGGTGGACGCTGGGTATCACGTTCTGTTTGGGCCAACAGACGTGAAGTTCCTTCGCAACGTATCAGCGGTTAAGGCTGATGTTGCTCATGTCAGAAGGAGGGTTAAGAACTTATTTGTTTTTGCAACCAATGCTTATGTTGATCGAATGAGAGCCAATGATAGCGCTGCTATCTGGCATGAGAGGTTGGGGCATGTAGGCATGGACAAGCTGAAGGCGATGGCGAGTAGAAGTTTGGTGAGGGGTCTGCCTAAGTTATCCTCCTTTGGTGATGGGCATGTTTGCGCGGGCTGTCAATACGGTAAGGCACATCACCTTCCGTTTGATAAATCACAAACAAGGAGCAAGCTACCTTTAGAGTGCATTCATGGCGACCTGATGGGACCAACGGTCACTGCCAGCCTTGATGGAAGCTGATACATGCTTGTCTTGATTGATGATTACTCAAGGTACACTTGGGTGTATTTTTTGAATGAGAAGGCAGAAGCTTTCCGGTTGTTTGTGAAGTTCAAGGAGTTGGTGGAAGGCCGGCTTGGCTTGCGGATCAAGAAGCTTAGAACGGACAACGGTGGTGAGTTTATCTCCTCCGAGTTTTCTAACTTTTGCAGGAAGCACGGGATCCAACGGGAGCTTACTTGTGCCCACACTCTACAACAAAATGGAGTAGCGGATCAGAAGATCCGTCATTTGATGGAGACCTGCAAATGCTGGCCTCATGCGAAAGATATCTCAAGGTCCTTTTGGGCGGAGGGGATGTCTTGCGCTGCTTATGTCATCAATCGGATGTCGCTCAGCCCGATCAACATGAAGACTCCTTTTGAGCTGTTGCTGAAGGAGAAGCCGAGTGTGGGACACCTTAGGGTGTTCGATTCAACTTGTTATGTGCATGTCCCGGGATGGAAACGCATGGATCCTGCGACGAAGAAGTTCGTGGTGTCAAGAGACGTTGTCTTTGACGAGCTGACGCCGTATGGAGGTGGCTCGGTTGAGCTGACCGGAAGTAGCAAGGTTGATGAAGCACCGGTGGTTGTTGGTGAAGGCCTGGATGAGGAGCTTGTTGTTTCACCAGCAGCTCCTGTTGCTTCTAACTTCGAGGCTGAGCCTTCTGGCACAGGAAGCAGGGGGAGCACTGCCCAAAGCTTGCCCCAAGTAGGAGTTGAGCTTGAAGAAGCAACGGAGGTTGTTTGCAAGGAGCCGACCCTTCGGAGATCGAAGAGGGTTATTAAGCCTCCGGCTCGGTACTGTGATGGGAATGCAGTGAGCTTTGTCTCCTGCTTCTTTGCGGGTCCTCTGGATGATCGAGAGCCTGCAAACTTCAACGAGGTCACTAGAGTTAAGGAGTGGGAAGATGTCATGAAGGAATAGATTGATGCTCTGAAGAAGAATGAAACCTGGGATCTTGTGCCCAAGGTTGATGGCATTACTCTGGTTACTTGCAAGTGGGTGTATAAGTTGAAGAAGAAGGTTGATGGGAGCATTGATAGGTTCAAAGCTCGCCTGGTTGCTCGAGGATTCTCACAGCAGCATGGAGAAGACTATGAGGAGACGTTCAGTCCGGTTGCAAAGATGACTTCAGTTAGAGTGGTGATCAACTTGGCTGCTAGCAAGGGATGGAGGTTGTGGCAACTCGATGTGAAGAATGTCTTTCTTTACGGAGAGATTGACAAGGACATCTTCATGGATCAGCCACTTGGTTTTGTTTCTGAAGATCATCCGGACTACGTCTGCAAGCTCAGGAAGGCTCTCTATGGGTTGAAGCAAGCTCCTAGAGCTTGGTATGGGAAGATTGCAGAGTACTTGCAATTCTGTGGATACCTTGCTTCCAACTCGGACTCTAGCTTGTTCGTCAAGAAGAGTGGGGAGCTTCAAGTCTTGGTCCTGCTGTATGTGGATGACATGATCATCACAGGGAATTCGGAGGGGGAAGTAGCAAGGCTCAGGGCTGAGCTTGCTATACGCTTCGAGATGAAAGACTTGTGAGAGCTTCATCACTTTCTCGGTCTTGAGGTGGAGAGGAAGGAGTGCGGGATTCTCATTTGCCAGAAAGGGTATGCAGATTGCATTGTGAAGTGGTTCGGCATAGGCGAAGGAAAGAAGTGCTCTACTCCATTGGAATATGGGCTGAAGCTTCGAAAAGATGAGGGAAGGGTTCTGCATGATCCCTTGGTGTTCAGGGCTCTTGTTGGGAGCTTGATCTACTTGACGATTACAAGGCCAGACATTGCTTATGTTGTTGGCCGAGTAAGTCGGTTCATGGCTGAACCAAGGAATTCTCATCTGGTGGCGGCAAAGCATATCTTGAAGTATGTCAAGTCAACTTCTGACATGGGACTCCTTTATAGAAGGGACTCGGATTTTGTCTTGCTTGGGTACACGGATGCTGACTATTGCGGTGATTTGGATGATCAGAGGTCTACTTCAGGTTATGTGTTCACTTGCGGTTCAGCTAACATTTCGTGGTGTAGCAAGAAGCAGGACTCGGTGTCAGTCTCAACTACGGAGGCAGAGTATAAGGATTCGGCCTTGGCTGCTCGGGAAGCCATCTGGTTGAGGAGGCTTATAGAGGATGTTCATGAAGAAGTGTAAGAGCCAACTTTACTCGAGGGTGACAATGAGAGTGCTCTCAAGCTGGTTAACAATCCAGTGTGTCACGCCAGGACCAAGCATATAGAGCTTGATCACCACTTCATAAGGGAGAAGGTGTTTGAGGGATCTCTGTTGGTCGGGCATGTTCGGAGTGAAGATAATCTTGCTGACATCTTCACGAAGCCGCTGTCGAAGGGGCCCTTTGAGAGGTTGCGCAACTTGTTGGGCTTGGTCACCACTTCTCACTTCAAGGGGGAGTGTTGAAATTTGTGAAGTGGAAGTGGTTGATGGGCAGGCCGGGCGGACAGCATCGGCGGACTGCGGCCTAGTGATAAGTCTAGTGGAAGCTGGCTGATCTTCTGAGCGGGTTGACGAATGAAGTCCGCGGACTATGCGGCCTGATATCTGTGGATAAGGCGTTGGCTGATTGGTTTAGCCAAGGAGCAGCCTGTGCGGATATAGGTTTGCGGACTGGTTCGTTGCTCAGTGGCCGCGTTGCAAGCTGGTGTAACCGGCGGTTTGCCTCATGTCTGCGGGAAGCTTGCGGACTGGCGTGTTCACGGTATAGGCTGTTGCGGACTGGGCTAAGAGCTTGGCTGAGGCTTTGTCGAGCTCTGGTGGTACAGCAGGTGCGCTGCTGTGGAGGTCTATGGCGGACTGGTGTTTGGAGTCCGACAGGTGACCATTGCTTTGGGCAGGTGTGCGGGTAGTCTGCGGACTCCTTCTCTTTGGGATTGGGCGATCTGTGGTGCTTGGTTGCTTGGCGGATGGAGCTTTGTCCGCCGAGCTCGCACTAGGCCTTTGGTGGTTCTGGACTTGGTCACACTCTGTGCCAAGATCAGGGTGTCCGCAATATCTGCCAAGTCCGCTGTTGACCGGGCGGACTGTTGTCAACTCTGCCTTTGGTCGTGGACTTGTGGCGGATGGAGGCTTGAGTCTTGTTCTATGCGGACTGTCTCTGGTGTGTGCGGACAGTCACTGAAGGGGGTTGCTGTCCTGCAATGGTGGAAGACTTTGCGGGCTGATGCCTTGTCCGCATAGCCTGGGCGGACTGATGAAAGTTCGCCATAGGTGCCTTGCTCCTGGCGGGTTGATCCTTGGTACCGGCTAAGTCCTTGCGGACTCAGCGGACGGTGGTTTAGCTAGTGCGCGGGCTAGTGCGGTGTCGCTATCTCTAGGGCGGTGACCACACTCCTCACCTCGCCTATAAATAGGACCCCCTGGCACATCTACAGTAATTGAGTAAACAGTAAGTTGGGTTCGGCGAGGTGCTGCGGTCTCAGTTTTTCTGTCTGCGTGGATTGATTCAGAGCTGACGGTTTGTTGTGTGCAGGTCGCGCGGATAGCTTCAAGGAGCCAGAAGTTTGGCTTTGACTTCGGTGAAGTTCTTGGAAGTGTGCGGTCTCTGCGGATTCAACAGGTCGCTCTGTGGCTTGTCAGTGCTCTGCTTCATCTTTGTCTGTTCCAATAACCTGTCCGCCGGTCTCAGGCGGGTAGGGGGCGGTCTGTTCCTCAGTTCCTCAGCAGGAGGCGAATAACGGTGTGTCCGCGCGGCCTCGCGGCTTCGGCGGACTCCGTGTCTATTCGGCAAGTGCAGCTTCAGCTCGGGCGGCTTCGGCGGACTCGGCGACTTCTGCGGTCTCAGCGGACTCCTGTGTTGTCCGCCCGGCTTGTGTTTTGAACTTTCTGTTATAGCTTTGTACTAGCGAAATCATGTCTCGCTACGTATACCTCGCCTTGTAAAGAAGTGAATGTATAAAAGATCGGCTTGTGCTTCCATTGTGTGTTGGTGTTAACTTTGTTTCTTGGGTTTCCGCAAGATCAACGTGAGAACTGGGTAGTACCGAAGATATTAATTTGGCGTTTGGGCTACCTTGCTGACCACTTTGAGAGAATTCAACAGATTCAAGCTTGGAACAATCGATAGAATCAAGCTACACATAAGAGATAGTTGATGCATTCATTTAAAATCAAAGAGTTAATTTCGAGATCATACATTAGAAATCTACACATAAGAAGTGTAACATCTCCATCCGTCACGTAAAATATAACAGAAGGTCCGGTCGGGGCCTCATGTCATATTCCACAGACAGTCTGTGAAGTTACTCATTGAGACCATTTCATTCAAGCATCCTAACTCAGAGTGCATTCTAGCGAAAGTATTTTACTTTAGAACTCATACACAGCAATGTCCACTAACCAAAACATCAGAATGATATTAAAAATACACAAAATGTTTTGGCCTTAAGGTCTTCCAAGTGTTTTCTTTATAAATGTATCGTCTATACATCGGCACACAGGCCGGCCACACATGAAAACTGTAAACGTTGTCTTTGGCCATCGAGGGCTAACCAATTGCAGCATAAGGGACATCGGCTCGCTACTTTCCACTTGACTCTCCAGCACCTACATAGCACGGTCCACCAAAATGTGGCAAAACAAAGCAACGATCAGCAATAGCTGAACAAATTATAATGACCTTGCCCCTTACTCAGGGCATCAGTTCTCCTTCCCAGCAAACAGCAGTATAAATATGTTTTGGCAACAAAAATGTGCAGTTAAGCACCATTCGCCACGGACATAGGCTCGATCGGCCACACGCCTCGGACACTCAGGGCACATTCTCGATGTATCAGACTTCTCCGGGTCCCACCACCATCCACAGTTCCAGACATGATGGTCCACACATGAGCATTATAGTCTTTCCGGACTGGGGCCTAAGACTCTTATTATGTCACTGACGAAAGCCAAGTAATTTAGGCAATCTAGTACAAGATAGACGTAACGCAAGTACAGTTCATCCCTTTCTTGTTGCTCAAATCGTCATGTCATCGCCGAAAGCCAAAGCAATCAGGGACAATAGACATGATGCAGGTTGGCCTACCCTTTCCCGTTTGGCTCTCATGGCCTTATTAGCTGGGCAATTCAGGCTCAACAACTTCAATTGCCGCCCATATTGTCTCCAGGACCTGAGCTCGCAATCAACACAAATAATGGCTCTCATGGCCATAATAGCTGGGCTCTTCAGGCTCAACAACTTCAAATAATGGCTCACGGGTCTCTAAGAGATGTGCCTCACAAACATAGCTCACTGGGAGTTATCGTCGGCGGTAGCACTATCGTCGCGCCATAGGGGACAGAATCTCGTTTCCTCCTCAATTTTGAGTGTTTTTTCTAGAGAGTATCTCCAGTAGGATCACTACAGCATCCTGCACACCCCTGTATCCCAGAAACTACATGTTTATCCACGGAGTCTTCTCCGGCACACAAATCAATTATCACCAATTCAGACCAACTTGTCCAGATGGGCTTCACACAGCCTGCTTATTCGGTACTTCAATTTTGAATTATATATGTAATTTCTACAGGGGATCACAACGATCTACCCGGTGTAAACCACCCTTTTCTTCACCTTTTAGTGAGGGGTTCCAAGCAAATATGTAAATCAAGAACTTCACTTGTCCAAAGAGAAAGTCGTTACCCTTGTCGATCGCTTAGGAGCAATGAGGTTGCACTTGATCTGGATGGAACTGATCACCGCAATTTCCTCTTCGCGGATCAAGCTTCGACTCGCAAATCCGACCACACGAACGCCTTCACAATAGGGCGGGATCACCCTTGCCTTGTTCTTTTGGCCTTTCCCTTCTTCTTCCTTAAAATCCAAGAGAGAGAGAGAGGGAGAGAAAATGAGAGAAAATGATAAATAAATGTCATTTCATGCCTTTATCAGCGAGCTTGGTGGTCTCATCCAGCACTGCCCCGCCGCTCCCTCTACCGCTACGCGGTATCTTACTACGGCAAGGCGATATTGACCAAAGCCAAACGACGAATTCTTCACCGACTACTACCGCGCGATATCATACTACCGCCGCGCGATACCGACCAGAGACGTTGACCCATCAAATTCAGCTAGCTATCGTCAGCGCTAGGTCTACTGGCGCACGGTAACCTTCAGTGACCAACTTCCTGTTGTTTTCCGGAGATTTGGGGCATTACAAGAAGCACGCATGAAATAATTGTTTAAAAAAAATTAGTCATTCTGTCATTGAACACCTTAGCTTATACGTTAGCAACCCGATGTTTGTTTATTTGTAAGGATCATTTTGAATGAGATCATCACAGCTTACCATTATTCTTTTAAAATGTGGTGGTTCCAAATTTTATTATCTTCAAAGGTTTCAAGAAAATGGTTTGAAAAAACTTTGCAATCTTGACTTGAAAATCTTATTCAAGAGCATAAATTGAAAGCTAAAGGTAAAATATCTTTAATAGACTTGCAAAAGATATATAGTTTGATTTATCCAAACAAAAAATAACTGAAATAGATACTATTTAAGGTTTTCATGGTGGGAAACAAAGTAAAACAAAAAGATTTCTTTTCATATTCGGTATTTAAGGTTGCTACCTCCTCTGCCAAACCATAATTCCACCAAATCTACATTGCTATATATGTAGAAAAGCTGGATTGCAGTTCCAGTTGTGGAGTGTCTGGTTAGGAGGAAATCGCGTGGCAAGGTGCAGTGGAAGGTGGGGTTGCTGGAGGGGATGACCTGCAGTTTTGGAAACAGGAGGGTTCAAGAGTTAGAACTCAGATAAACAAATAATCTAACAATAAGCAAATCAAACGTAATAAAAAAATGTATAACAAAAGTTGATTTTTTTTTCTTCCAAACAGCCTTGCCAAAACCATCACATCTCCTTTTCTGAGCGCCAGCTGCAACAATATCTATAACTCCTCTCCAGGCCTTGTATGTCCAGTCCATTGCACCGTTCAATGTATGAACTCAACAACATGAACGAACAAGCTCAAGCACAATAGAAATGGTGAAAATCTATTTTTTTTCTAGACTATTAATGTAAAATAATATGCAGCCATAATTTTTCATAAAAACTCCTCTTCGACGCACCCTTAATCGTGCCCTGCAATAATTTTCATCCGACTCAAGCATCAAGTAATGGATGTAAATTTTTGATAATTTTTTTAATTCAAAACTATTATAATTAATGTTCCATATTGTGCATGAAATGCAATCAACACAACTAAACATGGAACCATCAATCACAAAAGATTTATGCCTAAAAGTCCTGAAGAGTGATGACAGAAGTAATTGCTGGAGCCCTTTTCACTAGCTATTTAGAAATCCACTGATTTATAGGCGCACAAAAATGATTGACCAAATTGAATATACACTATGCTAACTCCTTCAAGAACAGGTTCCCTCATTCTAACACAAACTATAAGCACTAGTTTCAACTAGAAAATGCGAATGCAAGAGCAAAATTATTACAGTGTTGAATCTGGATGATATTTGAATTGCAGACCAGAACTAAATTTTAATAAATTAAAGGAAGTGGAAAAAGTAATGAACTGAATTTTGAGATCATAACTGTTCTAGAAAATCAATATTTATTAAAATATTGGATTTTTAAGACATACAATCAACATCAACTAGATAAAACAAGAAATAACAATAGATTAAGGCTCCGTTTGGGGGGACTTATTTTCACCGGTCAAGCGGTTACGACCGCATGAATCGGACCGTAATTAAGGTCCGATTCATGCGGTCGTAACCGCTTGACCGGTGAAAATAAGTCCCCCCAAACGGAGCCTAAGACATACTCGTAAGCAGTAACAATTAGAAAGACTGGAAGTTGGTTTTTCTATAGGTAAGAAAGGATTGTTGGTTTTTCTATAGATAAAAGAAAAAGAGAAGTTACAGAAAACATAAACCAGCGACGCAAAAAAACGAGAAGGGTTTTCTCACACGCAGCACTTGCAGGTTTTAGAGCATCCCAAACAATTACAGGATTAGATCTCCATGCCTCCAAATTCCAGGGGGCACGATGCAACAAGCGTTGGGGTGTGCCTATACATAGGTCCGCACCTGGTTCGACTTCATGTGAAGGGGCATGAATCATGGGGAAAAGTATAACTGGGACAATATTGTTGGATTGGTGACACCTCACCGATCCATGGGTTCCAGTATTACCTAAATTGGGGGATCCTAGTTTTTTGGAAAATCTTCAGGAGGATCAATTTTGATCGGTAACATTTATTTTGGCTTATTCCTAATTGGGGGTAATCTCCTAATTTAGGATAGGTAATGACATCTATATAAAGGAAGCCGGGCTAGGTGTTTAAAGAAGAGAAGCAATCAAGAGAACGGCGACAGCTCCTATTTCAGTTTTTTTTTCGGTTTTCTCTTTATTGCTGAACCTTTACGGTCTCCGTTGTAATTTGTAACTCCTCATCATTATAGTGGATCTTTTCCGGCGCAGTCTCCCCATGGACGTAGGAGCTCCTCTCCGAACCACGTAAAATTTATTTGTCGTCTGTCTGTGCTTGAAATCTCGCTCCGTTTATATTTTACGCTATTGCTTGTGCTCGATTTATTCCGTTACGCTACCGCAGTACTCGGTCTGATTGCACAATACAATATATATAGTGTCATTGAAAAATCTACTTTATTCGCAAAGCAACGGTACAACTAATCTCTTTGTCGCTCCTCAAATAGCAGGATAAACTACCTTAGCAACAATAACAGTCTCTGAGTCGTGGGGTTATCGTAAGTCCGAGTCCCTGCACAAGCTCATCTCCTTTATATCGACCCCAACCCCCTTGGGTGAGATAGTTTCCTCTTCTAAGTGATGTCGTAGCCCGTGATCTCTGCACGGGCTTCTCCCCTGCATACCGACTAATAGTTGTAACATCCCGACTTTTATTGGGCCACCAAAGCCCTAGTGGGCCCAATAAATGTGGCCCGAACCCTACCCGTGACTCGGTGAGAGATAACCCTAGGCAGGAAATAGAGGTAGAGAACTCTGAATTGAGTTCTGTCAGTTCCTGTAACCTCGTATAGTCGATACGAGTGCATCGGAACTCGTTCAGTTTGACCCCGAGGTCATATAGTGGATGTGGTCATTTCTCGTAAAACGCAACGAGAGCGAAATTTTGGATATCGAGTTAGAGAACTCCGAATTGGGTTCTGTCGATTCCTGTGACCTTATATAACATAGACGGGTGCATCGGGACCCGTCGTGTCACAATTTGAGATCTAACGACAGCTTTAGACACTTCGACTGCTTTAGCACGCTGCGACGCGCAGACTTTGGACTTTCGCCAAACGGACTCCGATTCAACCCCAGTCAGTGGCGTTGGACTCGTGTGGTCAATACGAAGTCAACGGAAGTCGTCCAAGTCAATTTCGACGACAATCGGTCAACCCGAGGTCAAATCAAGCATAGTCGTGCACCGAAAAGCGTGCGCACACCAATTGTGACACGACACCTGAACTTTGACCCGACACCGATGACTTGGACCCACTTTGACTTTGACCAGCAAGGGAGGACCACCCTAGGGTTGACTTGGTAAACCCCCCCCCCCTAAAAACCCACTTTTTGGAATTCTTTCCAAATGGGGGGCCCACCCCCTCTTCATGACCACTTAGGGTCTTACCCCCCACCCACTTTGGGTCTTACCCCCCACCACTTTGGGTCTTACCCCCACCCACTTTGGGTCCCCCCCCAATTAGCAAACAGCCACTAGGAGAGGAGGCCCATTCCCACCACTATCTCTCTCTCTCTTCTCTCTCTCTCTCTCTCTCTCTCTCTCTCACCCTAAAGCTGAAGCCCATAAGGGCTTGGCCCTTTTTCCCCTCATGGGGGAAAAGTATGGGCCTCCAACTATCCACTCCTTGGACAGCTGGAGGGTGGGGATTAATCCCTTTCTAAGGAGGGATTAATCCCACCTTGGCTAGGGGAGGAGAGCCCCTCCTCCCCAAACCTATAAAAGGCACCACTCCCCCTCTTTCCCCCTCAAGCTCTCTGAGCAACCCTTCCCCACTCCTGCCCCCCCCCCCCACTGCCGGAGCCCAGGTGGCCGGAAAAGGCAAGCCGAGGCCTTTCTCCCCTCCACCACCTCCACCTTGGCATGGCCGACCAGGCCGGCCCCTCCCGAGCCCACCAGACCCAGGTAGAACCCTTCTCCCTCCGCCTTCCCTATTCTGGGCATCCTGCATGGCGCTCCCAGCGGCCGGAGCGCCGCCGGTGCCACCCGAGCCATGTTCCAGGTCGGGTGGTGCCCAAGGAGGAAAGATCCTCCCCCAGAGCCGGTGGTGGCGCTGGGGGAGTGCTAGACCACTGGGGCGGCGACCCCCAGTGGCGGTGCCGCCGGAAAACGCGGCTCCGGCGACACCCGCAAAACAGAGAAAAGCTCTATTTAGAGCTGACGGCGGCAGCCGGCGGAGCACGGCCGCCGGGCCACCGCCGTCGAGAAGACCGACCCCCGGCGCGCCGGCCGGCAGTGGAGTGGTAGGCGGCCAACCACCCGAGGAGTGGGTGTGGCGCGGTGGCGCCAGGAGCAGAGCCACCGCCATCCAGGCTGTCGGGTTGGGTTTTTCGGCGGCGACCGGCGGCGCCAGGCCGCCGGACCACCTCCTAGAGGGTCGCCGGCCCCCGGCGAGTCGATCGAAGCCGGCCAAGGCGGCTAGCAGATGCTGGCCGGCGGTGGTGGAGGCTGCCACCCTCCGCACCGCCAGGAAACAGTAGCGGTCATCCGATCTCAAGATGAGATCGGACGGCCCTGATTTCATTAATCCCCGCCCCTGCCTCCTCTTTTGTGCCCCCCACATCGGATCCGTGGTCGATCCGCTGTGGGGAAACGCTCGCCGATTGCATCCTGCGGCTCAATCTCAGCCGCAGGATCAAGTGAATCTGCTAATTGCTGACCTTTCTTTATCAGAAACTTAGTGAATTTTTGGGCCCAAATCTAGGCCTCTAGGAGAAAACAAACCAACATAAAAAGGTGTGCGCGATCCGGACGGTGTGCGCGATCCGGGGTGGAGGCCGAGCCAAAAGAGTGCCCAGTGGAACTCCCCGCAGCGGGGTGATGTCTAGAATCTCGCCCGAAGTAGTCACTGAGGGAGCTGCAAATATAAAGACGTTAGACACAGGGACATGAACATCATCGAGCTTCCATGAAGATCGGCAAATTTGTAACCTTACGAGGCAGCGAGATCTGCCTGCGATTGGGGCGACGGCCCGGCGACCTCCGGAGCGGAAGTGTCCGGCGGGGATATCAGCGAGGTGTCAGGGAGGTCACCCAGCCAGAGTTCCTCGAGAAGTTGTTGGGTCCTAGTCGAAGGTTCGGGCTGGTCGGCCGGGGGTGTGACTTTCTTTGTCGGGGAAGTGACTTTCTCCACCGGCGGGGGCGGGTCATCGGCTTTGGAGGCGAGCGACTTCTTTAGTTTCTTTATTTTTTTCTTCTTTTGCGGGAGGCAGATCTGCTGCGACCTCACCTTCCCGCGGCCTCTTTGGCCTTAAGGGGTCTGGTTCGAGAAAGCCGGACAGCGCGACCAAGCTCTCCTGATAGGCTTTCTCAGCGGCCTTCGACATCATGTGCGAGCTCAAAATGGCGTGCCTCAAAGACCTGCCCCTCCCTATTTATAGAGTTCAGCGGGCCCAGTTCAAAGGCGAGAAAGCCAGATACTCAGTATAGCAGCTCGCTGAATACGAGTTGGATGTTTCTTTCCGAGTTTCTACATCGCTCGAAAAGAGCAGGGATTGTGTACAACCCATGTTCGTCGAGTAGGGGCCCCACCCCGGCCAGGTCAGCAAAGGTCAAAGTCAGTAAGTCATGACGGAGGGCAAAGTCAATGTGCCGCGCAGTGGAAGGCATGGGCGAGTATAGCGAGCTCCCCTTACATACTCGCCATGTAGGCGACTAGGTGCGATACTCGCCCAGCCGCGCGAGCTCCACCAGGAAGTCGCCAGGAGGTGAGCTATAAATAAGACTCACCCCCTCCCACAGGATTTCCCTATAAATAGGACCCCAGGGTATGAAGAGAGACACTAGAAATCCCCTACAAGGATCTCACGAGTTCTACTTCTTAGACATCAGCTGAGCCTTTGAATTCCTTTTCCTTAGAGACCAGGTTGTGACCACGCGACTTAGTTAACAGCTAGTCTCCCTCTTACGTACCTTGCTCGGCCAATTCTGGTTGTGGAGGGGTTGCTTCTTCCAAGCATCCGGGTACGTGGTGGGACCTTCCTGCAGAAACATCCGGGGTCTTGTTTGTCGACTTCTTCGTCGTCCTAGTCTCATTAGCCATTTAGTATTGTTGCGGAGCAAGTGGCCTTACACTGCCTTGATTCAAATTTTTGGAGTAGGGAATTTTTCCAGCTCTGGGAGATAGTAAGCTATCACGGGGTGGTAGCAAAATTGAATTTCTTGCTCTCATTTCCCTTCAAGCCACGTTAGCACACGACGTTGTCAGAATAAGAGTTTTCCTCTATCGTCGAGTGATATGAGCTATTGTCGGTGTTAGCCTCGTTGTAGAGCTTTTCATGAAAACTTTCAATTTCTCTAAGTCCACGACAACTCTTGAGTGTCAATTAATGTGCGTCTAGAGCTATCGTCGGGTGGTCAGTTAAAGTAATTTTTGGCTTTAGATTCATTGTTTTAGCTCTTCTTGCTACAGATTCTTTGCCTTGCATCAAAGGAGATTCATGGACCTACACACTACAAAACACTTGCAAAGATAGATCAAATACAATATTGATTTGTTGTTTTCAAAGGCCGTGTCAAACAGGATGTGTCAAACCATGTTCCAACACATAGTTCTAAAGTATCTCGTGAGCTATCTTTTCAGACCATCCAACACACAAATTGACTTAAAGTAGAACTCTTAGACTATCCAATAATTTTAGAGTTGGCAACAACGAATACACATGATTTTCGAACATGACACTTTATTCCGACAAGGCTCATAACCTTCCAATAAGGTGGATTAGTTCATCGATGCACAAAATTCTTCTCACCAACGCACATAATTCCCAATTATGGCACATTCCTCCAATAAGGTGCAATATTCTTCCGCTAAAGGCACATTTATTCAACAATGACACTTGCTTCTCTTCTCAGATTGATGAATCCATGAAGCCCTCAATTGAGGGGTCGTTTGGCTGCGCGGATCTGCATGGTCGGGAGAATGGGATCCACGTAGTTGAATCCATCGACCATTTGTCGGGTCCGGGTTAGTCACACGAATCCCTCAGCGTGATAGAGGGATTTCTGCGAAAATCTCGGGGATCCTGAACTTGCGGAAGCCATCGTGGCCGCAGTGGCGTCTGCGTAGGCCAAACGAGAACTTTAAGCTGCATTTATAAGTTATCCATTTATGCAAAGCTATAGAATTGAGTTATAATTCCTACAATTTTTACATCATCATTCTCTACCATTGTACTATGACCAACATAATACCATTCTGCTTTGAAAATGGCTTAAAAGTGGCACAGGTACATTCAAAAAACATTACATTTTCATCATAATCTGTGAAATGAGTATCATATTAAGATTTTATGGAAGTATACTGATAGAACATAGTAACATTTCAAATTCTGTTAAGCCTCAAATAAAAAGTACATATACTACACAAATACGTGAATCACTGTTCATCATATGCTCCTGTAGAAGTATTCACGCCATCACACAAATATATGGGCAAAGATTTGCAATTGCTACATGCAGGTTTGGAAGTTAAATCCAAGAGAAATAGAATCACTTTTTTAAAGCTCTTGCTTGGACCTTAAAACAAAATTTATAAGATAAAACCATGCATGTTATGCAAAAAAACAGTATACTGTGCAAGTGCAAAAAAAAATATTAACCAAATGTTATGAGACCACCATCAATTATTATATTATATTATTATTATAAAAGTATAGTATGTTATTCAGTCGATTCATTATATCGAGTCAAGTTTTTATGCATTTGGGTCGAGTTATATATTGAGCCTGAGTGTATTCATTAAGTATTTTAATATTTTGTGGTTTTAGTTGTATCCTGGACCTAGTCATGTATTTTAAAGGAAAAAAATGAAATATCAAGTTCTTTTATCTCTCTAAAACTCCTCTATCTGTAAGCGATGGAGATAGTGAGGGGTAGAGGAGGAAAGAGAGGAGCTCGTGGAGGAGCAAGGAGGAGAGAAGGCAGTGTGGTGTTGCCCTTCTGCATTTCTAGGGCTCGCCCCCCTTGTCTCCCCGCCTCCAACGATCCAATAAAAGAAGCCCATAACGAGGACCCAATTTTCTCCTTAAAACACAGCCGTGGTGGCCTCCGCTTGGGCCAAACGTGGGCCCAAACGAGAATTTGGCCCACGCTCAGGCCGTGCGCGATCATGAGAGCTTAGGCGCGGGCCGGAGCGCCTTCCGGTCTTCTGGGGTGCTTGCGGTTCTCGGTTGGTTGGGCTTTTTGTCCTTGGACCGAATCGGCTTGGAAATTTCATGAGGTCTCTATCAAGACTTATGACAGTGTTTTTCATAAAAGGTCATGAAAAACATCTGCGACGATTTATGCCAGGACGCCTTCGTGAAGTTTGAGAACGTCGTCATTTAAAAAGCGGCGGGGTAATCTCTAATTAAAAAACGTGGCGGTAACGTCTAAAAAAAGGCCATAAACTTAATTTGTTGTAGTGATTTTTGTTTCCCCATAATATTATTATTATTATATAGTTTTATTTAGAACTGGACGAAATTCTTTTTCTAGCACTAAATTATTGTGATAGAAAATAATTGAATAATTGTATGCACTATTAAATTTTCATAGAGAAAGATGATTTATCTGTATAGATTTGAAAATGTAAATGTCCCCACCAAATTATTATGCACATTTAAAAACAACTCTCTCAAAGACAAAAACATCCCTTAAATGAAGATACTGTCAAAAACATTTAAAACAAGTAAGAAATGAAAAATTCTTGAAATCACCTCTAGACGAAGCGAAGTCCGAGAAAAACGATCACAAGAACGATCACCAACACAGCTAGCAACCCCAAAATGGCCAACAAGCATTTGCGGCCGCTCCCCACCACCTCTCTCAAAGCCCCGCGAAGCTGCCTTCCTCCTCTGCTGATAAAGCTTCCTGCTCTAGCGACATTTTCCTCAATATTGTTGAGAGCCTCTCCCTGGATCTCCAAGTACATCTGGAAGTCAAAAACTAGAAGCTGGAGTTTCTCCAAACTCTTTGTAAGCTCCAGCACACCCTTTTGGCCCTCATGGATTTCCAGAAGTCTTTCACTCGGATTCCCTCCCAACAAGTTCTGTCCAGCAACGAACAAGCTTTCTTCAGGTATGGATCCAGATAGTATTTTTTCCACAAGATCATCACTGGGAGGCTCGCCAAACAAAAATAAGAATTTTCTATTTATCCTTTCGGTTTGATAAGAGACAATCTCATGTCTTAGCTTCTGGATATCCTTCATCATATTTACAAGTTTTGTTTGCATCCCCCAAAAGATATTGAACCTTGTACGGTCTTCGGCATTTTCAGCTGAAATCTCATGGTTGTCTGCTTCAGAGTTGCGGAGGTTTCGAACTCGTTTCTTGAAGGCATAGGCCTTCTGGAGGATGGAGAAAACCTCCGAATAAATTTCGCGGGAGATTTCTTTGTCATGTTCCGGGTTGATGGTTCTTCTATATTCCTCGTAGCGGCGGCGGAGACTGAGGAAGCTACTGTAGATTTCTTCCAGCTCTTCTCTCATGGTCGCCGTGTCTCTGAGGAATATGTCGAAACTTCCTTGCGGGGCTGTGAGGCTTTCTTCCCCAAGCAGTGGCCGCTCTTCAAGATCAGTGTCGGATAATGTTTGAATGAGATTCTTCATCTCTCGTCGCAAGGTTGGAGAAGGGATGAGTAGTTTTGGGTTTAGTGTACCGGGGAATGGGAGGGACTAGCAGAATGTTCTAGGTTTTCGGCAATGGGAGGGACGAGGGAATGTTGTGGAATTGAGAGAGAGCTAGGTTTTGGGCAATGGGAGGGACGAGGGAATGTTCTGGAATTGTGAGAGAGAGAGAGAGAGAGAGAGAGAGAGACTGAGAGAGAGAGAGAGGGGGCCGGTTTTTTTTTTATTTTTTCAGACAAATTCAAATTTGAGTTTTACAACTAAAATTTGGATGTAAACAAAATGTATTTTGTGAGCACTGAGCAGGTGCCGACACATAATTAAACAACTATGGCATGTTTCCGAGGTGGTGCCGCCTGACTGTTGTGTCCGCACGGTTTTTCAAACCGGGGTAGTGCTGGACCGAACGAGCGGCGGACAGTTCTAGAATAAATGACAGCCGTGCCGAGGGCGGATGATCAAAGGCTCGAAAAAGGCCGCTCTTCCCCGTGCAGTCAGCAAGGACAAAACATGCAAGTGATTGTGCGGATTCGATCATCAAAGATCTCGTGAGGAGCGAGTAGGCGCCGCTGTTAGGGCGTTGAAGGGGGTGATTGATGGAAGCTTCGGTTGTGGCTGAGGACGATGGAACGGTGACATGACAAAAATGGAACGAGTGTTGTTGCTTCCCCTTGACAACTGCGTCGCTTACCAAATGGATGTCTTCGTCGACGGCGATAGAGATCGTGGAGGCGCTGGAGGTGATAGATACAGGGAACAGACGTGTCGGTAGTGCTAAGATGCTTCGGCATGCTTCCTGTAGACGACACAAATGTTGTTGTGCTCGTCAACTGACGTAGATACCGCTGCACACTTGTAGGAACCGAAGAAGCAAAGTGGATCAAAATGACAGCAGCTTCGCAAACGAGGGGGGTGGGGAGCATCGTCTTCCTCTTGTTAAAAAGTATTGAGGGTCTCCGTCTTATCAGAGTCGTCTATCCTTCACCCGACCACTATTTTGACGTGTAAGTAGTCAAAGTTCATTGTCTCGACGAGAAAAATTCAAACCCACTATTGATTTTGCAAAATTCTTGAGTGGCCCAGGACCTCCTTAGATCCTCCCCTGCCCGCTCCAACATTCTCTTTTAAATAAACATGTTCTTCTTTCACACTATCAGACATCATTGCTGTAGAAATTACTATCAAATCATCATCCTTTTTTCTCACTAGCCATCTCATCCTTTCACACAAGGCTTTTTTTTTACCATGAAAAACCCGGAAAGGTAAAAATTGTGTGGCCGGATTGGCGTCGGGCCACAAGCAACTAAGGGGCGAGTGGGACGACTACGTTCGCACTTGCCCAGGCCCAGAGCAACGGTGCGCGACTGGGGCGTCTCGGCCCGCACACGCCCTCGACCCGAGGCGCGCAGCGAGTGCCAATCTTATCAGGCACTCGCCGCCCCATGCGAGTGGTAACACCGTAGTTGACTCGCGCAGGAGCAATTCCTCGAGAGTCCCATTTAGTTCTGCTAATAACCCTTTTAAACAACGAAGTTCCGGTGTTGACAGTCCAATTTGGGCGGCAGATAGTAAAATCAAAAAGGCAGGATTCCGCTAATAGCAGATCATGCTTTTTTTGGTAATTCTCCTCTGGGATTGACTCTCATTGGTTCCAAGTGACCTCCAAGGAGCCCGTCTCAGTATTGGCTAAGGAGGGAAAGCTCTCTGAGATCTTTCGGGTGTGTGGTAGGACCTTCTCGCTGTAACTCAGGAATCAGTTTCTAGTCCTGAACAACCGATAAAGTGCTCTTACTTGGACTAAGACGGTTCAATTTACTCGGGTCTACCGAAGCCTTAGGATCCGCAATATGTTTATTTAGTTTAACCCGGTTCCTTTTACTGAAGTTCTCCTTGTTAATCAAAGGGCTTGTAAAATTTTTAATGAATTGAGTTTAAATTTTTTTAATGAATTTATCTTAAATTACAGAAAACTAGGAAATAGAGCATGAAAGTAATTAATCTTGCTCGTGCTTTCGGCCTCTGGACCATCTCCTGTGAGCAGAAACATATTCTGTCAGTGTATAAATAGCTGCAATTACCTGTTCTCCATTTTTAAGCTTTACATCATGGTATTCATTATGTGGTTGGTAAGTGGACGGATGCGCACACTTTTTTTCATTCTGGGCCATGTGTAAAATTATTCATAAAATAAAATAATAAATATAATAAAAATAAATTTATTATACTAATCTCAAAATTAATTATAATAATAAAATTTTTATATGCATCAATTTTTATTAGTTATAATATTTTAATGAATTATTGTTCACACTAATGGCGATATCGAGTCGATTTCGATCGAGCCAGACTTAGCACAAAATAAAATTTTTTGACTATGAGTCGATTCGAAATCAAAATCAACTTAAAATCAAGCAACTCGATTTGAAATTGACTCAATTTCAAGCGAGTTCGAATCAATTTCAAGTCGACCCAAAATCAATTATTTTTTTCAATAAAAAGTTAATTATTTTCAAGATGTAATAAATTAGTTTAATGTAATGATCAGAAGTAATTATATGTATTAATATATATTGAATAATTATTTAGCAAAATTAATTTTAAATAAAGATAAAAAAAAGATTGACAATCATTTATTTCAAAATAATTAATAAGTTCGTTGCTAAAAAGTAGATAAGACAAGATTTCATGCTCCCATAAGAGACCAAAAAAAAATTATAAAACATTGTTGTTGAGAGGTTTCGTGTGCATGAGGCATGCAATATTAATTAATTTTTTCTATTCTAAAAGTCATTTACATATTAATTATAAAAATATTTTCTATTAATTAAAAAAAAATATTTTTTAAATTTAGCAAAGATGACCGCCCACACTCGAGCCGATAAAGGTCCGCCCCTAATCCCTATGTCAGGTGTAACTCTTATGCCATCTAGCTGTGATTTTCTTTCATAAAATCATTTAAGTGCTTTATAGCTGAATAATTGTTGACTTGTACACATTATTACAAACATCATCGAACTGTGAATAGCGACCGGCGGTGGCCTCGGCCGCCCAACATGGGTCGGTCCCCATCGCCGCCTAGGCCGCACCGTGCGGCCTCAGCCACGGCCGGCCCCACTAAGGTCGGCCCCGAGGCCGCGCCGTGAGGCTGGCCCCACGCAGGCCGGCCCCCGTCGCCTCCTAGGCTGCCCCTGGCGGCCTTGGCCGCGATTGGCCCCACGACGGCCGTCCTCCCTCGCCCACAACGTCGTGTTGTGCAGCCGTCCTTGCCGCTAAGGCCGCACCGTGCGGCCTTGGCCGTGGCCATCCCCGCGAGAGCCGACCACCATCGCTGCCGAGGCCGCGTCGTGCAGCCTCCCCCCCCCCCCCCCCCCCGGAGGGTCAGCCGCCCTCCGCGTAGGGGTCGCCCAGACGGCCCTTCCAGGCGCGGAAGGGGCGGAGGCCGCTGCCACCGCGGATCCGAGCCACTGTCTTGCAGGGGAGGGCCCTTTTTCGGCCTAGGGACAGGATCTCCATTTTCTTGAAAATAGTGATCCGTGTGCCCAAATCTGAGCGTTCTCATTGCCCTGACTGGTAGTTATCGAGCAGAATTACCGGACCGCCCCTATCAAAAATCTGTAAATAGACCGGTTTCAAATTCATTTGTATCCAAGTCTGCAACCAAGAAGCTGAGACGAGGCACAGCGAGGCGAGCGATGGGAAGATCGTGTCATGAAACGACAAGAGCTGGGAGGCGTGTCATAACGAAAATGAAGAACAGAAGCCCTTACTCCCCATCAAGACGAGAAGAAAAGGACCATACCCCCTCGCCATCAACATCTTCTGGGGAATTTGGAAGATCAACCCCCGGACGCTCGATGTATAATCTCATGTTCGCCGAGTGGGGTCTTCAGAGAGGTCTGAGACGTAGAAGGGCCCTCAGGACCAAACGAGCCAAGCGGGCGAGTAGGGCGGGCAAGCCCGCACTCGCTCAAGAGCAATTAGTGTGCGGATAGCGGGCGAGTGGTGCGGGCAGGCCCTCACTCGCCCAAGAGTAATGGGTATCCGAATAGCGGGCGAGTGGGGCGGGCAGGCCCGCACTTGCCCAAGATCAATCAGTATGCGAATAGCGGGCGTGGTAGGCTCTCACTCGCCCAAGAGAAATTGGGGTGCGGATAGCTGGTGAGTGGGACAGGAAGGCCTGCACTTGCCCTAGAGCAATTGGTTTGCAGATTACGGGCGAGTGGGGCGGGCAGGCCCGCACTCTCCCAAGAGAAATTGGTGTGCGGGTAGCGGGCGAGTGGGACAGGCAGGCCCGCACTCGCCTGTAATGCCCCTGATTTTTTTGATGTTTGTTTTAAATTTCCTTAGTGACGAAATAATGAGGTTAGGGCGTTACGCTGATGAATAGTTAACATGCGCCGTTGTTGGAGCGTGATTTTGCTCATCGGAATCCGAGATTTTGACTCGGTGGATTTTAGTAGCTTGATGTTGGTTGTAACTTCGAGAAATTTTAACCCGAGTTTGGTTTTTTGAATCATAATTTCGACTTCGCCGTTGGTTTTGTAGCATCGGTATTTAGCCTTGGTGCGAATTTTGTGGAAATCCGAGGTGATTTGGGTTTTTCGGTCGTTTGGACTTTAGCAATTAATAATACTGTAATGTTATATATATATATATACACACACACACTTGTATGTAATTTAGGAAACCCTATTTCATCGTCTCTCCCAAGCCGACGGACATCGCGAAGAGCGAAAGAAGAGTGACGGCGCGGTATCGCGAGGTCTTCGGTCGCCGCCTGTAGGGGTTCTGGTGCGCGAAATCATCATCAGTGGGTAGATTCAGAAAGCTCTCGCCGAGATCTACGCGTGCACGATAAGTTTTCCCCGTTTCGTGGATTTTTGGCATTAGGGTTTTTGACCTTGACTTTCGTTTGCCCCGAAAAGTTTCAGGAAGTGTAGTCAAGGTGTACGTTCTTGCGGCCAAATCCTTGAGGAGGAGCGCTTGTGTGGCCGGGTTTTGGAAGATTTGAGGCAAGTGGTGAATTCTTTCCCCTTACTAAGTTTCTTGTTCGTATTACCTTTCTTTTCACTTTATTTTCCTCCTTAAAAGATAGGAGTAGTGTAGGGTTCGGCTAGGTCGAAGTCCGCTGGGTAGCGTAGGGTCTCTGGCTTGGAAGTTAAATTCGTCGAGTGATTAGTCTTTTGTAACACCTCCGTCCGTCACATGAAATATAACAGAAGGTCCGGTCGGGGCCCCACGCCATATTCCACAAACAGTCGGTGACATTACGTATGAATATCAAAACCAGTATACGCATCCTAACTCAGAGCATTCTAGCAGAAGCATTATGGGTTAAGATTGAACTCAGCTATCATGAATGTCCACTATACATAAATAACCATATCTATATATTTCCAAGGAATGTTTACAAGATACACAAAATATTTGGTCTTAATGTCTTACAAGTTTTCTTCATACGTGTGGATTACATACATCGGCACGCAGGCCGGCCACACATGAAAATCACAAAACATTTCTTTCTTTGGCCTTCGAGGGCCAACATAGCAGCAGCAGCAACAACAACAGCAAGGTCTTCAACCCCCTATTTTTCTGCTCGGCTCTCCTGCAATTACGCAGAAACAAACCACCGCAATGGTGGCAAACAAAGCAACGGTCAGCATTCCGCTGACCAATTTATAACGACCCTACCTCTTACCCGGTGCAGCGGTATTCCTTCCCTGCAGGCATAGCATTTCACAAGCAGATATATCAAAGAACGTGCACTCACGCACATTTCAGCATATCACAAACGAATGTCTAAGTGGCCAAACGTTCTGTGCACTCAGGGCACATACTCGGTGTACCGGAAAATCAGGGTCTCACCACCGTTCCCAACGACAACCTTAAGCATTGCGCTCCACGGCCTACAGCCGGAGACTTTAGTCTTAATGGTACGCAGGCATAAGACTCTCATTATGTGCTACAATAAATGCCCAATAACCCGGGCAACTCAAGTTGACAACCATAATGCGGAGACAGGTCGGCCCTACCCGTTGCTCAAATCGCCACAAGCGGCGCGGGTCGGCTTCTCCCTTATCTGTTGGCACGAAGCCTTGTAAGAGCTCATAGCTCACAATAGCCACACTGTCCACTAAGGACTGGCTTCACAATCACAGGTTAGCTAGGAGTCATCGCCAGCGACAATCCCTATCGCTCGGCGTTAGCGACAGAACTCTCTTTTCGTCCCCAGCCCTAACCACAACTGGACCAACCATCCAAAAATTCCTGCAGCCACCTGCAGTGCCAGAAACACTGGACTTTCATAGCATACAACACATGCACTTTGAGGGTATTTTCCTGTAATTCCACTCCAGTAGTTCCTGCGACTCCACGTCACAGGCACAACCCACTGACTCCACAAAATACTCGTTTATACGCGAAGTCTTCTCCGGTGTGTAAAATAAAACATCATCAATCCATACCAACCTGTCCAAATGGACTTCACACAGTATGTCTATTCCGTACTACACATTTCTGGATCTATATGCAAGACCTCTTTGAGATATCAAGAATCAACCCAACAGAATTCCCTCAACATGTCACTTTTTGGTGGGAGAAATTCATGCATATGCCAAATAAGTACTTCACATGTCCAAAAAAGAAAGATCGTTACCATTGAAGATCTCTTCGGAGCCATGACTGTGATCTATGATCCGGATGGAATTGATTGCCACAACTTCCGCTCCGCGGATCTAGCGTCGACTCGCGATTCTAATCACAAGCAAACCTTGGATCAATCTTCACACAAGCTCCTGGACGTTCCTCCTCTTCCTTCTCAGCAAAGAAAGGATATGTGAAGATGAGAATAAAATCTCAAGTCCATACTTATACAAGCGAACTTACAATAATTATTATTTTGTGGAAATCATAAACTTGCGAAGAGCATCTCTCGATTTCATCATCGCGTTGTGCATATTTAGTGGGTAGACTTAAATAAAAGCTCCACAAGTAAACATACGTATAAAAGTGAGGATCTTAACTCCACAACTAGAATGATAGTGATACACTAAATCATATGTAGTCAAATTACATTCTCAAGACTTACGAACGCAGTTTTCGCATATAGAACGCAGTAAAAAGCACAAGATGGTAATTTCTTATCTTCATCACTAAATAAGAGAATGAAATTTAAGATAAAACCTAATAAAAAATAGTTGTTCATGTAACCATTAAGACAAACTTCAGATAGTTCACAACATACAAAACTCGTTACAGGAGTAGTCCTCATAGTCGGATTCACTGGATTCTGTAATAGGAATTGAACAGTCATGGTAACAGAAAAATTATGACAAGCAAACCAAATAGTTTTCGAGGCAGCCTGCTAATTTCCGTCGTCCAAGTCACTGTGCTTCTCCTTTGATTATCCTCTATCCGATCTCCTCACTCATGATACCGTCATTGGTAATTCTCCGTTCCATATAGAGTGATTCTCCTCTTAAAGAGCCTTTAATTTTCTGAAAGACCGTCTCCTTTTGGTCTTGTAACCGACATCAATTTGAATTTCGAAATTCCAAATTTCGTCAGTATTTTGTTGCCGCAATTTTGTCTTTAAGGAGCCTTTAATTTTCTGAAAGACCGCCTCCTTTTGGTTTTGTAACCATCACCAATTCGAATTTCAAAATTTCAGATTTTCGTCAGCAATTTGTTGCAACAACTTTGTCTCTGAAAAAATAGGAATAATTAGGTAATAAATAATATGTTGTAACAGCTTTGTTTCTGGATAAATATTTATAATTCGGCAGTAAGCAGTTTGTTGCAGTAACTTTTCTGAGTACTAGAAGTGATTATATTTTATTTCTCCAGAATTATTACCTTTTTTTGTATTTTACAATGAAAACTTGATATTCTCAAATTTAAAACATGAATTATATCAAAATATAATTTAAAACATATTTTACTTGATTCATTGATAGTTTGCTACTTTTAGGGGATGAAAACATGTAAATAAACGCTGAAATAACTTCTTTTTGAGAAGTTATCAATAAGCGAAGGCGAGAACAAATATTTACCGAAGGCGAAAAGGTAATGGTATGAATCTGCCCAGAGAGGCTCCCTTCGGGCCTGCCAAGAAACCAAGCGCCAGGTGAATGAGTATGTACTCTGCTATTAGCTGTATTGGGACAAACGCCTACCGGCTCGATATCCCGGCTAGTAAGAGAATTCACCCGGTGTTTAATGTTGAGGATCTGACTTCATACTATGAGCCTCATGAGTATGTGGACCCGAACAGTGGAGATATCCAGCCACCCCCACCCCACTGTCGTTGCCTTACCACTCTCTTACCCCACCTATGTCTGATGGTCACCACAGTCCACCCTGTGCTACCACCCACCAACCTGGGGATTCATCTTCTTTAGTTTCACCACCGGCACCGCCGATCGCACCGGGTTTCACCCTTCGAGAGATGAGCGATGAGAGCATCACAGAGTTCAGATTCCACTAGTTTGTTCCTACTTCAGATGAGCTGTGCTGTCACTACTTGGTACATTGGCGGGATCGCCCGAGGCAATTGATGTATGGATACTTGCAGCAGAGCTTGATCAATTTGCCCCTGGACTACGACTTCAGCACGACCGTCTCCTTTCGCCGAAGATGACATCTTTTCAGTCAGGGGAAATTGATTGGCGAGGACACCCTTCCGCCGATGACACTTGGACGACTTCCGGTGGATCTCTTCGAGTTGTACCTGGCGATCAGCGAGAGAATTCCGATCCGAATTCATCGGGAGATGATTTCTTTCAAGCCGGGGAGATTGATGCGGAGCCGAGATGAGGACGCGCTTTGGGCCCGTTCGGGGCTGATTTGGCAACTTTCCATATATGGCGTGCCCAGACCGACGATCGGGCTCCGCGATTGCGTCTGGAGTGTCGCCGCGAGTCAAAACACTATATTTGTTTATATCTTTCAGTCTATTATCGATGTATTTTAAGGTCCGAACCCACCAGCCAATCATAGTCGTTGATGTGGATGCCCTAGCATTTCTTTTCTTATAAATAAGAGTCTTGAGGGCAGAATTGAATCATTGCAGAATTTGGAGCAGAAGTATTCTCGGATTCCAGCGATCCCTCCCGGGTGTCGATGTCGTGGAACCCTTATGTGACGGCTCCTAGGCCGCCAAACTCCTCCTCAAGGTAACCCCTAACCCCACCGTTGTTTTCCCCCTCCTACTCCCCGCCTCCACCGTCCAAAACCCTCCTGTACAGCCAACATTTGGTTGTTTCTTCCCCCATACAGCAGCACCCAGTTTTGCCTCCAGCAAATCCAGCCACCTCCCTTTCAATGCACTGTTCATTAATAAAATGAACTATTCATTTCTGTAGTTTCTAAACAGTACCCTCCTATTCCAGCCGCCTGCTGTCGTCCGCCCTCCCTATTCCCCATCCGAACCGTCGGCCTCCTGCCAACAAACCCAGCCCCACCGCCACCTTCCCTGACCCAAACCGGCCACCCCAACAGGTTTCTAACCCTATCCGGCCACTCCTTTCTGTTCCCTTCGTGGATCCACTTCCATCCAATCTGAAAACCCTAGATATATTTTAGATCTAGTGTTACCATCCTCCGATCCATTATTTTCATCGAGATTCATCACCCCGTAGCACGGATCCTCCGTCAAACATTGGATCTATCCACACGCACCCAGATCTATTCCCTAGTGGCCGAATCTTTCCATTTTCGGCTCGTTTCTCCTATTTTCTGCCTGGGACAGCCACCTCACTGCCACCGCTCCATCGGTTCCATCTCCGATGTCGTGGAACCCTAGGTGATGGCTTCTAGGCCGTCAACCTCCTCCCCAAGGTAACCTTCAGTGTCTCGGTCCAGCCCTCTATTTTGTGAGCGTTTGTGGTATTGTACGATTTGATTCACATTTGCATTTGAGTAATTTAGCATATCTTGCTGCGATATTTTTTTTGTGGGAATTTGTTTTGTGCACTAATAACTTGCAGGAGGAGACATTCGCCGCGCGCTTTGCTTTGGCCCTCCGAGCGGAGGAAAACCATTATAAAATTGTCAAAATAAATATTTGTTTTTATTTTAATATCTGTGTGGTTGCTGAATTTTTTATTGCTTAAATTTATCCGTTAAAATACCGACATCGCATTGTATGTACAGTTGGATTAGCGTGTTACCCTTGCACTATCACCTAGCGTCGTAGGTTTTGCGCACCACTATCCTACCCCTACATCAATTTTTTATTCAAATTAATTAAAATTAATGTTTCATATTGTGCATGTAATGCAATCAAAACAACTAAACATGAAACCATGGATCACAAAAGATTTATACCTAAAAGTTCTGAAGAGTGAAGGCTGAAGTAATTGTTGGAGCACTTTTCTCTGGCTATTTAAAAATCTGCTTATTTATAAGCACCAGTTTCCATGTTAAATTTTTGCGTGTTTTTGTACATGTTTTAGTGGAGGCTTTTCGGATTAGACTCTGATTATCCCATGGTTTTCACCCAACTGGACTTCCACGTTAAAAAGTACTTGCGTACTGTCACTATTATTTTTTCTTTTGTATTTGTATTGAAAGATCAAACAGAGCTGGAAAAGCCTGAAAGAGTTTGTCAATGACTTTATAAAAAATTTAGTCATCCAATCAGAGATTAAAAAACTTAGAAGCTCGTGCCTTAGCTCATGTCATTTAGACACCTACACATGCATGATTCTGTTGAAATTTGTGAAGTGCAAGTGGTTGAGCTAACTGGATGCTTCTCGGACTAAGCTGGATGCGAAGGCAAGGAAGCTTGTCTTTGTTGGCTACGATGAGCGGAAGAAGGGATGGAAATGCATGGATCCTGCGACGAAGAAGTTTGTGGTGTCAAGAGACGTTGTCTTTGACGAGCTGACGCCGTATGGAGGTGGCTCGGTTGAGCTAACCGGAAGTAGCAAGGTTGATGAAGCACCGGTGGTTGTTGGTGAAGGCCTGGAAGAGGAGCTTGTTGTTTCACCAGCAGCTCCTGTTGCTTCTAACTTCAAGGCTGAGCCTTCTGGCTCAGGAAGCAGGGGGAGCACTGCCCAAAGCTTGCCCCAAGTAGGAGTTGAGCTTGAAGAAGCAACAGAGGTTGTGAGCAAGGAGCCGACCCTTCGGAGATCGAAGAGGGTTATTAAGCCTCCGGCTCGGTACTGTGATGGGAATGTAGTGAGCTTTGTCTCCTGCTTCTTTGCGGGTCCTCTGGATGATCGAGAGCCTGCAAACTTCAACGAGGTCACTGGAGTTAAGGAGTGGGAAGATGTCATGAAGGAATAGATTGATGCTCTGAAGAAGAATGAAACCTGGGATCTTGTGCCCAAGGTTGATGTCATTACTCCGGTTACTTGCAAGTGGGTGTATAAGTTGAAGAAAAAGGCTGATGAGAGCATTGATAGGTTCAAAGCTCGTCTGGTTGCTCGAGGATTCTCACTGCGGTATGGAGAAGACTATGAGGAGACGTTCAGTCCGGTTGCAAAGATGACTTCAGTTAGAGTGGTGATCAGCTTGGCTGCTAGCAAGGGATGGAGGTTGTGACAACTCGATGTGAAGAATGTCTTTCTTTACGGAGAGATTGGCAAGGACATCTTCATGGATCAGCCACTTAGTTTTGTTTCTGAAGATCATCCGGACTACGTCTGCAAGCTCAGGAAGGCTCTTTATGGGTTGAAGCAAGCTCCTAGAGCTTGGTATGGGAAGATTACAGAGTACTTGCAATTCTGTGGATATCTTGCTTCCAACTCGGACTCTAGCTTGTTCGTCAAGAAGAGTGGGGAGCTTCAAGTCTTGGTCCTGCTGTATGTGGATGACATGATCATCACAGGGAATTCGGAGGGGGAAGTAGCAAGGCTCAGGGCTGAGCTTGCTATACGCTTCGAGATGAAAGACTTGGGAGAGCTTCATCACTTTCTCGGTCTTGAGGTGGAGAGGAAGGAGTGCGGGATTCTTATTTGCCAGAAAGGGTATGCAGATTGCATTGTGAAGCGGTTCGGCATGGGCGAAGGAAAGAAGTGCTCTACTCCATTGGAATATGGGCTAAAGCTTCGAAAAGATGAGGGAAGGGTTCTGCATGATCCCTTGGTGTTCAGGGCTCTTGTTGGGAGCTTGATCTACATGACGATTACAAGGTCAGACATTGTTTATGTTGTTGGCCGAGTAAGTCGGTTCATGGCTGAACCAAGGAATTCTCATCTGGTGGCGGCAAAGCATATCTTGAAGTATGTCAAGTCAACTTCTGACATGGGACTCCTTTATAGAAGGGACTCAGATTTTGCCTTGCTTGGGTACACGGATGCTGACTATGGCGGTGATTTGGATGATCAGAGGTCTACTTCAGGTTATGTGTTCACTTGCGGTTCAGCTAACATTTCGTGGTGTAGCAAGAAGCAGGACTCGGTGTCGGTCTCAACTACGGAGGCAGAGTATAAGGCTTCGGCCTTGGCTGCTCGGGAAGCCATCTGGTTGAGGAGGCTTATAGAGGATGTTCATGAAGAAGTGCAAGAGCCAACTTTACTCCGGGGTGACAATGAGAGTGCTCTCAAGCTGGTTAACAATCCAGTGTGTCACGCCAGGACCAAGCATATAGAGATTGATCACCACTTCATAAGGGAGAAGGTGTTGGAGGGATCTCTGTTGGTCGGGCATGTTCGGAGTGAAGATAATCTTGCTGACATCTTCACGAAGCCGCTGTCGAAGGGGCCCTTTGAGAGGTTGCGCAACTTGTTGGGCTTGGTCACCACTTCTCACTTCAAGGGGGAGTGTTGAAATTTGTGAAGTGGAAGTGGTTGATGGGCAGGCCGGGCGGCCTGGGCGGACAGCGTCGGCAGACTGGGCGGACTGCGTCCTAGTGATAAGTCTAGTGGAAGCTGGCTGATCTTCTGAGCGGGTTGACGAATGAAGTCCGCGGACTGTGCGGCCTGATATCTGCGGATAAGGCGTTGGCAGATTGGTTTAGCCAAGGAGCAGCCTGTGCGGATATAGGTTTGCGGACTGGTTCGTTGCTCAGTGGCCGCGTTGCAAGCTGGTGTAACCGGCGGTTTGCCTCATCTCTGCGGGAAGCTTGCGGACTGGCGTGTTCGCGGTATAGGATGTTGCGGACTGGGCTAAGAGCTTGGCTGAGGCTTTGTCGAGCTCTGGTGGTACAGCAGGTGCGCTGCTGTGGAGGTCTATGGCGGACTGGTGTTTGGAGTCCGACAGGTGACCATTGCTTTGGGCAGGTGTGCGGGTAGCCTGTGGACTCCTTCTCTTTGGAGAGGATTGGGCGATCTGTGGTGCTTGGTTGCTTGACGGATGGAGCTTTGTCCGCCGAGCTCGCATTAGGCATTTGGTGGTTCTGGACTTGGTCACACTCTGTGCCAAGATCAGGGTGTAAGCAGTATCCGCCAAGATCAGGGTGTAAGCAGTATCCGCCAAGTCCGTTGTTGACCGGGCGGACTGTTGTCAACTCTGCCTTTGGTCGTGGACTTGTGGCGGATGGAGGCTTGAGGCTTGTTCTATGCGGACTGTCTCTGGTGTGTGCGGACAGTCACTGAAGGGGGTTGCTGTCCTGCAATGGTGGAAGACTTTGTGGGCTGATGCCTTGTCCGCATAGCCTGGGCGGACTGATGAAAGTTCGCCATAGGTGCCTTGCTCCTGGCGGGTTGATCCTTGGTACCGGCTAAGTCCTTGCGGACTCAGCGGACGGTGGTTTAGCTAGTGCGCGGGCTAGGGCGGTGTCGCTATCTCTAGGGCGGTGACCACACTCCTCACCTCGCCTATAAATAGGACCCCCCTGGCACATCTACAGTAACTGAGTGAACAGTAAGTTGGGTTCGGCGAGGTGCGGCGGTCTCAGTTTTTCTGTCTGCGCGGATTGATTCAGAGCTGACGGTTTGTTGTGTGCAGGTCGCGCGGATAGCTTCAAGGAGCCAGGAGTTTGTCTTTGACTTCGGTCAAGTTCTTGGAAGTGTGCGGTCTCTGCGGATTCAACAGGTCGCTCTGCGGCTTGTCAGTGCTCTGCTTCATCTTTGTCTGTTCCAATAACCTGTCCGCCGGTCTCAGGCGGGTAGGGGGCGGTCTGTTCCTCAGTTCCTCAGCAGGAGGCGAATAACGGTGTGTCTGCGCGGCCTCGCGGCTTCGGCGGACTCCGTGTCTATTCGACAAGTGCAGCTTCAGCTCGGGCGGCTTCGGCGGACTCGGCGACTTCTGCGGTCTCAGCGGACTCCGGTGTTGTCCGCCCGGCTTGTGTTTTGAACTTTCTGTTATAGCTTTGTACTAGCGAAATCATGTCTCGCTACGTATACCTCGCCTTGTAAAGAAGTGAATGTATAAAAGATCTGCTTGTGCTTCCATTGTGTGTTGGTGTTAACATTGTTCCTTGGGTTTCCGCAAGATCAACGTGAGAACTGGGTAGTACCGAAGATATTAATTTGGCGTTTGTGCTACGTTGCTGACCACTTTGAGAGAATTCAACAGATTCAAGCTTGGAACAATCGATAGAATAAAGCTACACATAAGAGATAGTTGATGCAGTCATTTAAAATCAAAGAGTTAATTTCGAGATCATACATTAGAAATCTACACATAAGAAGTGTAACATCTCCATCCGTCACGTAAAATATAACAGAAGGTCCAGTCGGGGCCTCATGTCATATTCCACAGACAGTCTGTGAAGTTACTCATTGAGACCATTTCATTCAAGCATCCTAACTCAGAGTGCATTCTAGCGGAAGTATTTTACTTTAGAACTCATACACAGCAATGTCCACTAACCAAAACATCATAATGATATTAAAAATACACAAAATGTTTTGGCCTTAAGGTCTTCCAAGTGTTTTCTTTATAAATGTATCGTCTATACATCGACACACAGGCCGGCCACATATGAAAACTGTAAACGTTGTCTTTGGCCATCGAGGGCTAACCAATTGCAGCATAAGGGACATCGGCTCGCTACTTTCCACTTGACTCTCCAGCACATACATAGCACGGCCCACCAAAATGTGGCAAAACAAAGCAACGATCAGCATTAGCTGAACAAATTATAATGACATCGCCCCTTACTCAGGGCATCAGTTCTCCTTCCCAGCAAACAGCAGTATAAATATGTTTTGGCAACAAAAATGTGCAGTTAAGCACCATTCGCCACGGACATAGGCTCGATCGGCCACACGCCTCGTGCACTCAGGACACATTCTCGATGTATCAGACTTCTCCGGGTCCCACCACCATCCACAGTTCCAGACATGATGGTCCACACATGAGCATTACAGTCTTTCCGGACTGGGGCCTAAGACTCTTATTATGTCACCGACGAAAGCCAAGTAATTTAGGCAATCTAGTACAAGATAGACATAACGCAAGTACAGTTCATCCCTTTCTTGTTGCTCAAATCGGTATGTCATCGTCGAAAGCCAAAGCAATCAAGGACAATAGACATGATGCAGGTTGGGCTACCCTTTCCCGTTTGGCTCTCATGGCCTTATTAGCTGGGCAATTCAGGCTCAACAACTTCAATTGCCGCCCATATTGTCTCCAGGACCTGAGCTCGCAATCAACACAAATAATGGCTCTCATGGCCATAATAGCTGGGCTCTTCAGGCTCAACAACTTCAAATAATGGCTCACGGGTCTCTAAGAGATGTGCCTCACAAACATAGCTCACTGGGAGTTATCGTCGGCGGTAGCACTATCGTCGCGCCATAGGGGACAGAATCTCGTTTCCTCCTCAATTTTGAGTGTTTTTTCTAGAGAGTATCTCCAGTAGGATCACTACAGCATCCTGCACACCCCTGTATCCCAGAAACTACATGTTTATCCACGGAGTCTTCTCCGGCACACAAATCAATTATCACCAATTCAGACCAACTTGTCCAGATGGGCTTCACACAGCCTGCTTATTCGGTACTTCAATTTTGAATTATATATGTAATTTCTACAGGGGATCACAACGATCTACCCGGTGTAAACCACCCTTTTCTTCACCTTTTAGTGAGGGGTTCCAAGCAAATATGTAAATCAAGAACTTCACTTGTCCAAAGAGAAAGTCGTTACCCTTGTCGATCGCTTAGGAGCAATGAGGTTGCACTTGATCTGGATGGAACTGATCACCGCAATTTCCTCTTCGCGGATCAAGCTTCGACTCGCAAATCCGACCACACGAACGCCTTCACAATAGGGCGGGATCACCCTTGCCCTTGTTCTTTTGGCCTTTCCCTTCTTCTTCCTTAAAATCCAAGAGAGAGAGAGAGGGAGAGAAAATGAGAGAAAATGATAAATAAATGTCATTTCATGCCTTTATCAGCGAGCTTGGTGGTCTCATCCAGCACTGCCCCGCCGCTCCCTCTACCGCTATGCGGTATCTTACTACGGCAAGGCGATATTGACCAAAGCCAAACGACGAATTCTTCACCGACTACTACCGCGCGATATCATACTACCGCCGCGCGATACCGACCAGAGACGTTGACCCATCAAATTCAGCTAGCTATCGTCAGCGCTAGGTCTACTGGCGCACGGTAACCTTCAGTGACCAACTTCCTGTTGTTTTCCGGAGATTTGGGGCATTACAAGAAGCACGCATGAAATAATTGTTTAAAAAAAATTAGTCATTCTGTCATTGAACACCTTAGCTTATACGTTAGCAACCCGATGTTTGTTTATTTGTAAGGATCATTTTGAATGAGATCATCACAGCTTACCATTATTCTTTTAAAATGTGGTGGTTCCAAATTTTATTATCTTCAAAGGTTTCAAGAAAATGGTTTGAAAAAACTTTGCAATCTTGACTTGAAAATCTTATTCAAGAGCATAAATTGAAAGCTAAAGGTAAAATATCTTTAATAGACTTGCAAAAGATATATAGTTTGATTTATCCAAACAAAAAATAACTGAAATAGATACTATTTAAGGTTTTCATGGTGGGAAACAAAGTAAAACAAAAAGATTTCTTTTCATATTCGGTATTTAAGGTTGCTACCTCCTCTGCCAAACCATAATTCCACCAAATCTACATTGCTATATATGTAGAAAAGCTGGATTGCAGTTCCAGTTGTGGAGTGTCTGGTTAGGAGGAAATCGCGTGGCAAGGTGCAGTGGAAGGTGGGGTTGCTGGAGGGGATGACCTGCAGTTTTGGAAACAGGAGGGTTCAAGAGTTAGAACTCAGATAAACAAATAATCTAACAATAAGCAAATCAAACGTAATAAAAAAATGTATAACAAAAGTTGATTTTTTTTTCTTCCAAACAGCCTTGCCAAAACCATCACATCTCCTTTTCTGAGCGCCAGCTGCAACAATATCTATAACTCCTCTCCAGGCCTTGTATGTCCAGTCCATTGCACCGTTCAATGTATGAACTCAACAACATGAACGAACAAGCTCAAGCACAATAGAAATGGTGAAAATCTATTTTTTTTCTAGACTATTAATGTAAAATAATATGCAGCCATAATTTTTCATAAAAACTCCTCTTCGACGCACCCTTAATCGTGCCCTGCAATAATTTTCATCCGACTCAAGCATCAAGTAATGGATGTAAATTTTTGATAATTTTTTTAATTCAAAACTATTATAATTAATGTTCCATATTGTGCATGAAATGCAATCAACACAACTAAACATGGAACCATCAATCACAAAAGATTTATGCCTAAAAGTCCTGAAGAGTGATGACAGAAGTAATTGCTGGAGCCCTTTTCACTAGCTATTTAGAAATCCACTGATTTATAGGCGCACAAAAATGATTGACCAAATTGAATATACACTATGCTAACTCCTTCAAGAACAGGTTCCCTCATTCTAACACAAACTATAAGCACTAGTTTCAACTAGAAAATGCGAATGCAAGAGCAAAATTATTACAGTGTTGAATCTGGATGATATTTGAATTGCAGACCAGAACTAAATTTTAATAAATTAAAGGAAGTGGAAAAAGTAATGAACTGAATTTTGAGATCATAACTGTTCTAGAAAATCAATATTTATTAAAATATTGGATTTTTAAGACATACAATCAACATCAACTAGATAAAACAAGAAATAACAATAGATTAAGGCTCCGTTTGGGGGGACTTATTTTCACCGGTCAAGCGGTTACGACCGCATGAATCGGACCGTAATTAAGGTCCGATTCATGCGGTCGTAACCGCTTGACCGGTGAAAATAAGTCCCCCAAACGGAGCCTAAGACATACTCGTAAGCAGTAACAATTAGAAAGACTGGAAGTTGGTTTTTCTATAGGTAAGAAAGGATTGTTGGTTTTTCTATAGATAAAAGAAAAAGAGAAGTTACAGAAAACATAAACCAGCGACGCAAAAAAACGAGAAGGGTTTTCTCACACGCAGCACTTGCAGGTTTTAGAGCATCCCAAACAATTACAGGATTAGATCTCCATGCCTCCAAATTCCAGGGGGCACGATGCAACAAGCGTTGGGGTGTGCCTATACATAGGTCCGCACCTGGTTCGACTTCATGTGAAGGGGCATGAATCATGGGGAAAAGTATAACTGGGACAATATTGTTGGATTGGTGACACCTCACCGATCCATGGGTTCCAGTATTACCTAAATTGGGGGATCCTAGTTTTTTGGAAAATCTTCAGGAGGATCAATTTTGATCGGTAACCTTTATTTTGGCTTATTCCTAATTGGGGGTAATCTCCTAATTTAGGATAGGTAATGACATCTATATAAAGGAAGCCGGGCTAGGTGTTTAAAGAAGAGAAGCAATCAAGAGAACGGCGACAGCCCCTATTTCAGTTTTTTTTCGGTTTTTTCTTTATTGCTCAACCTTTACGGTCTCTGTTGTAATTTGTAACTCCTCATCATTATAGTGGATCTTTTCCGGCGCGGTCTCCTCATGGACGTAGGAGCTCCTCTCCGAACCACGTAAAATTTATTTGTCGTCTGTGTGTGCTTGAAATCTCGCTCTGTTTATATTTTACGCTATTGCTTGTGCTCGATTTATTCCGTTACGCTTCCGCAGTACTCGGTCTGATTGCACAATACAATATATATATATATATATATATATATATATATATATATATATATATATATATATATATATATATATATATATATATATATATATATATATATATACTATTTCAAAAAGAAATACGAAGGTCTACAAATAACAACGAATTAAAAATTCATTCAAAAAATTTGGGCCGTCGAATCGATCAGATTTGGACTGCAAATAAACTTTTCCCAAAAAATCTCTCCTTCTCTCTCCTGAATCCCGAGCCCAACCCAAAAAATTCTGATTTTTTCCCCAACCCCTCCCTCCCCCCTCTTTCCAATGCCGCCGGAGGCGGAGCCGCCGGCGGCCTGACCGGCGCCCACCCTCCTCATCATTATAGTGGATCTTTTCCGACGCGCTCTCCCAGTGGACGTAGGAGCTCCTCTCCGAACCACGTAAAATTTATTTGTCGTCTGCGTGTGCTTGAAATCTCGCTCTGTTTATATTTTACGCTATTGCTTGTGCTCGATTTTACGCTATTGCTTGGCCCGCAGAAGCCCTGGAGAGAAGAGAAGAGAGGCAATTCCAGTATCCAGCGAATTGGCCTTAGTGGAGACCGGCAGCTAGGCCACGGCCCCGGCAAGAGAAGAGGAGGATCGGCAACCGACGGGAGGAAAGCCGAGGAGGAGGAGGAAGAAGAGAAGCAATGGTCATTGCCCGTCAGGCCAACAAGCGTCGCCGGAGAGAGCAGCGGGAGATGCGTCATGAGGCGTAGATTCCCCTCTACTGCGATATTCATCGGGTAGAGGGGCATGGGACATTGTCCTGTTCGGAGTTATGGGAAGCAAGGAGGAGGTTGGAGGCTGGAGTGGCAGAGAGGGAGCAGCAGAGGCAGGAGGCCCCGATGGGGCAGGTGGCATTCCAAATTCCAGCAAGGAGGAGGAATGAGGATCGTGTCGACCTGGGAGGTCGCAAAGAGGTGATTCATGACCCAGGAGGTGGGCAAGTCGGTGTGATCAACGGAGGAGCCAGGCTCGGAGCTTCCCGCAAGGGGAGTCTCCATCAAATTTATCGGAAGAGCATCGCCTCTCAGAGCGTCGCCTCGACCTCTCAGGTCCCGCCGCCATTGGAAGAGATCACCTTCTCCGAGGAGGACATGCTAGGGAATGAGAATTCCTTCCATGATGCCCTAGTCATCCAAGCAGTCATCAAGGACTTCACTGTCGACCGAATCCTTGTGGACAATGGGAGTTCGGTGAACGTGATCTTCAATAAAACCTTCGTCGGGCTTCAGGTGGAAGCTTCTAGAGTCCAAGCTGCGTACGGACCCCTCTTTGGCTTCTCAGGAGAGAAGAAAGAGGTGGAAGGAGGGGTGGACCTTCTGTTCACCCTGGGCGGAACTTCAATCCGATGTCTCTTCGTCATCGTCGACGCGCCAAGCTGATATAGCGTCATCTTTGGGCGTCCCCCCATGAACTACTCCAAGGTCGTCCCTTCTTCCTACCATCAATGCCTAAAGTACTGTCGGGGAGACGTCCAAGTGAGGATCAGGGGGATCCGAGAACTGCCAGGGAGTGCTACCTAAACGTCGTCAGCACCATCAGTTGGATGGAGGATGTGGAGAGTTTAGAGAAGATGGTGGAGAAAGAAGAAGGTTTGCGTGTTGCTGAGGAGTTGGAGGAACTGGAGGTGATCTTCCGGAAGGGGGAGCCGGGTTTGTTGAAGGTTGGAGTATCCAGGCTGGGTCTCCAACGTTGTAATGGTAAAAGTCCTGGACGGGGCTGGAGGTTATGTATCGACTTTTCTATGTTGAATAAAGCTTGCCCGAAGGATTGCTATCCCTTGCCTCAAATCAACGCGCTGGTTGATTCCGCCGCCGGATTTCCTGTGATGAGTTTCCGTGATGCTTTTTCAGGGTACCACCAAATCCGGATGCATCCCCCCGACTGCTGCAATGTCTCCTTCATCACCAGCGATGGCGGCTACAACTATAAGATGATTCCCTTCGGGCTTAAGAATGCAGTTGCAACATACCAGAGAATGATGGACCCAATCTTCAAAGAGCAGAAGGGGCGAAATCTTGAAGTGTACGTAAATTACCTCCTTGTTAAGAGCAAGAGCGTCGCGGAACATATACAAGATCTGACAGAGAACTTCTCCACCCTGAGAAAGTACAAGATGCGACTCAATCCGGCCAATTGCGTCTTTGGGGCGAGAAGAGGGAAGTTCCTGGGTCACCTCCTCACTCCCGGGGGGGGGGGGGGGTGGAACCTAACCCAGATAAAGTCAAAGCCATTCTGGAGATGGCATCCCCGAAGGATCCCAAGGAAGTGCGGAGGCTAACCGGAAGGCTTGCAGGCCTTAGCCGTTTTCTCTCCAAGGATGGGGAGAAGTGTTCTTTATTCTTCAAAAATCTCTAAGGCAACCAGAAGTTTAAGTGGACCGCGGAGTGTGGGGAGACCTTTGTAAAACTCAAGCAGCAGCTAACTCGGGCTCCTCTCCTCCAAGGCCCGCAGAGAAGCGAACACCTCCTACTCTATCTAGGAGCGGGAGCGGAAGCGGTCAGTTCTGTGTTGGTCAGGGAGGAAGGCAAGAAGCAACTCCCCATCTACTATGTGATTAGAGTGCTCCGGTAAGCGGAAACTAGATAGCCTATCCCAGAGAAGCTAGTTTTCGTCTTAGTGGTTTTGGCTCGTAGGCTCCGCCCATATTTTCAGGCTCACTCCATCAAGGTTGTCTCCGATCATCCGCTTCGAATTATCTTGGATGGGGTGGAGCATTCTGGCAGGTTGACAAAGTGGGCGGTGGAGCTCAGCGAGTTTGATATTTCTTACTCTCCGAGAGTAGCGATCAAGGCACATGCAGTGGCGGACTTCCTGGCCGACTTCTCGGCTGAGGTAAAAGGAGACGCAGGCTCTCCTAGCACAGTCTCTTGGAAGATGTTCATGGATGAGGCTTCGAGCAGACATTCTGTGGGATCCAGAGTCATGCTAGTGAGTCCACAGGGAACCAGGATCGTGTAGGTTGTCGAGATCCACTTCCCTGTCACAAACAATCAAGCAGAGTACGAAGCCATGGTGGTCAGCTTACGTCCTGCCAAGGAGTTGGCAATCAAAGATATTAGGCCCTTCACTGACTCGATGGTGGTTGTCGCAAATCAGAGGAGAGTTCGAAGTGCACGACCCCGTCCTGCAAAAATACTTAATCAAGGTGAAAGATCTGATGGGGGGTTTTCAGTCTTTATTCGTCGAGCATGTACCCCGAGAGGAAAATTCAAAGGCAGATTATCTCGCAAAATATGGTCCCCGGGTCGGGGGGACAGTGACCGAGTTGTTTTGATCGTCCATCGAGGAAGGGGAGATGATGGAGATCGAGCAGAGAGCTTCTTGGAAGGACACGTTTGTTACATTCTTAACGACGGGTCGACTTCCTGTCAGTGAAGGAGATCATAGGAAATTTCGGTACAAAATTGTCTACTACTTGCTGCAGGAAGGGGAGCTTCACAGCAAAACTATCTCAGGACCCTTGGCCAGGTGCTTGTCAGAGATCGAGATCTCTCGAGTTTTAGAGGAGATCCATTTAGGAGAGTGTGGCGGCCATTCAGGAATTTGTACTCTGGAGCAGAGAATTCTAAGACACGGTTACTTCTGGCCAACCATTCGGGCGAACGCTTTAGTCTTCTCAAAGAAATGTTCTAAATGTCAGCTCTTCGCACCTCTTCAGTTGCAACATGCTCAGCATCAACGCTCGATCACCGCTCCCTGACCTTTCGCCATTTGGGGAATGGATTTGATCGGCCCCTTTCCTCAGGCTAGTGGGCAGAAGAAGTTTGTTCTTGTCATGATCGATTACTTCTCCAAATGGATCGAGCTAAAGGCTCTTGTCAAGACCACTTCTCAGATCGTGAAGAACTTTATCTGGGGAGAGATTGTCTGCAGGTTTGGGATCCCTCTTGCCATCGTAACTGACAACAACCCACAATTTGTCAGCTTGGAGCTGGAGGACTTCTGCAAGCAGTTAGAGACGGATCTTCGATTCACCTCTGTGCATCACCCTCGGAGCAACGGACGGGTGGAGGCCGCCAAAACGCTAATCATCAACCTCCTGAAGAAGGTCACCAACCTGAAGGGCAACTGGGCTGAACAACTCCCCTCGATCTATGGGCTCACTTGAGTGAATGCGCCCACGATCATGACAACTTCCATATGCGCTCTCCATAAATTATGACGAGGGGGCCCACTTGAGTGCATGCGCCCACAATCACGGCGACTTTCATATGCGCGCTCCAAAAATTATGACGAGGAGTGTCCAGTTTAGTGAATGTGCCCGCGACACGTGGACCTGTAACATAATATATTGTTTATGGATCATGATGATGAGTCTGTAACCTACCGAGAGGCTATAAGTGGACCAGATTCCGAGAAGTGGCTTAAAGCCATGAAATCTGAAATGAACTCCATGTATGCAAACAAAATTTAGACCTTGGTGGAACCACGGGAAGGGGTACGATCCATAGGGTGCAAGTGGGTATTCAAGAAGAAAACCGACATGGATGAGAATGTACAGACATTCAAAGGAAGATTAGTGGCTAAGGATCTTAAGCAAATTCATGGTGTTGACTATGATGAGACTTTTTCCTCTGTTGTCATGGTAAAGTCCATCAGAATTTTGTCTGTTATTGCTGCGTATTATGACTAAGAGATCTGGCAAATGGATGTCAAAATAACTTTCATTAATGGAAATCTACTTGAGGAAGTGTACATTACACAACCTGAGGGTTTTGTATCTTCAAATGAAACACTAATATATGCAAGCGGCAGAGATCCATTTATGGATTAAAATAGGCTTTTCGAAGTTGGAATTTACGTTTTGATGAGAAAATAAAAGAATTTGATTTCATCAAGAACAAAGATGAGTCTTGTGTTTACAAGAGAATTAGTGGGAGTATTGTTGTTTTTCTGATATTATATGTAGATGGCATACTGCTGATTGGGAATGACATTCCGACACTGCAAGCTGTTAAGAATAGCCTAAGGGATTGTTTTTCTATGAAAGACTTAGGCGAAACAACTTATATACTTGGTATTAAGATCTATAGAGATAGATCGAAGAAATTGTTGGGTTTGACCCAAAGTACATTTATTGAAAAAGTGTTGAAACGGTTCAGTATGCATGAGTCCAAGAAGGGATTCTTACCCATGTCTCATGTTATGAGTCTCTCTAAGTACCAATGTCCTAAATCTCTGTAAGATAAGAACCGCATGAAGTTGATTTCATATGCTTCGGTAATTGGATCAATCATGTATGCAATGTTATGTACTCGTTCCAATGTCTCATATGTTTTGAGCATGACTAGCAAGTATCAGTCTAATCTCGGTGATGGTCACTAGACAACAGTCAAGAATATCCTAAAGTACTTAAGAAGGACTAAGGATGTATTATTGGCGTTTGGTGAAAAGGAAAAGCTTATTGTAAAGGGTTACACGAATGCAAGCTTTCAAACTGATAGGGACGACTCAAAGTCTCAGTTAGGTTTTGTCTTTTTCCTAAATGAAGGAGCTATGAGCTGGAAGAGTTCCAAGCAGGAGACAGTTGTTGATTATACAACTAAGGCCGGGTATATCATTGCTGCAAATGCGGCGAAGGAGGTTGTGTAGATTAGGAATTCATCGGCGAGCTTGATGTAGTTCTTAGCATTGTTGATCTCGTAATTCTTTACCGTGACAACAACTGTGCAATTGCACAGACTAAGAAACCTAGATCACATCAGCGCTCCAAGCACATACTTCGACGGTTCCATCTTTTTTGAGAGATTATCGATCGAGAGATGTGAGCATATGCAGAGTACCAACTGAGAAAAATATTGCGGATCCACTGATGAAGCCTCTTGCACAGAGAAAGCGTGATTGTCATACTAGATCAATAAATATTAGATACCTGAATAATCAACTCTAATGAGAATCTTGTGGATTGTATATTTGTCGATTGTAATTCATGCGATTAATAGAGTACTACGTATTTTATTTTTTGTTTATGGCAAGTTCTTTTATTATGTCAATTGTTTTTATATCATAGATTAATTAACGTAATAAATGTCCTTAGAATGCTTGCTTTCATAGGAATTCAAGTGTGTGACTTGAATGTGAGGACCTACGTTTATAAGAAGTTTCATTCTTAAATGATCCATGGTCGTCATATCATCTTAGAAACTAAGGGTGATGATGATACATTAAGATTAGTATGTGTGTTGACTGATGACCGGTTCTCACAGGTCATGATATTGTGATATCAAGTCATCACACAGGTACTTGTTAATGAACAAGTTGTACTAGACAACTCATCATGAGACTACTTTGTGGATTATTAATGAACGCGTCACAAGTAGATCTCAAGTGGCAAGGGTGTTTGTGGTTCTTTAACCTGAAGTCACAGCATTCATCAAGTGAGAAAGAGCGTACTTTAATGCCATCAAAATTCTTCCTTGAAGAAGGTTGATGATAACGGTGGTTATTGGGTATGTTACGAATCATTTGGGTGTTTGTGTGTAAACAAAAATGAGATTTGTCATCCTATATGACTGAAGTAACATCCATAGGCCCCTTGAAAGAATGAGACTGAGAAATGCATGGTCATGCTTGGTTGAGTCAATATATGATATTGGACTCACCAATTTCTGGAAATCCATTCTAGATTAAGAAATTGAGATTGAATAATTATGAGGGTGACATGGTTCGTACCTCTGGTTCAATCCGGATGTAAGGGACAAAGGGACACAACAACATTGATACATTGGTCACAAAAGGTTTGTTGAGTTATGAACTCTTATTGTTTGGGTACGAATGATGTATTGTTAGATATTGCTCATTACTTGTGAGACTTTTGTTGATACGTTTTAGACTCCATTTGGTTCGGCGGTGGCGGGTCGATCCGGAGGGTGGAAACAGAGTGTTCGAACCGGAGGGGGGAGGTGGCTGCTCCAAACGAAACTTTTTGGGGCGTTTCTCAAGGCGGGCGGGTCGAAACGGAGAAACGCCGCCGGAGGTTCATTTGTTTACCCTCCTTCCGGCGGCATTTGCCAAAAACGGAGCAGCGAAACGCCCAAACAAATAGAGCCTTAGATCAAGTGGGAGACTGTTGGTGTTTTTATGGTGATCTGGAAGTAGTCAAACAGTTAGTCTCACTGCCAATGCGATTTGAGCATATAGGGTCGCACATAAGAGTGCATGGAGAAGTTGGAAGAAGGATTGTGTTGGCCTCACTCATATGGGATATGAGTAGAGAACAAATCCTATGACATAAATGTTACGGATGGGTTGCGTTGAGTGTGTATCGACGCATGTCGAGTGCATATCGACGCAGCCAAACTCGATGTGTCTGCGGCTTCTAGTCGATGCTACGTCGAGTAGATATCGACGTTACGTCGACTTCTATTCAACACAAGTGCATCGACTGCCTGTCGACGCATGTTGCGTCGAGTGTCGTCAACTGTCTATCGACGTTGCGTCGAGTTCTTATCAACGCACGTCGACTGCAAGTCGATGCATATCGACGCAAGTCGAGTTTTGGCGGACTTCTAAGGTGGATTCTGTCTGTTTGATATTCGTGGGTATAAATAGACTTGGAAAAGGGTTTTCCTGCTGGGTGTGGTTACTGAAGTGTGTGTTTTGAAGCCATCACTTGAGTCAAACCCTAGATCTTGTCGTCGCCTCTCCTGGAAATGAATCTAGCAATTCATGGAGACGCAGAGAGCAGTCCTTCTCCAATCCAGTTCTTGTGGGACAAGTCATTGGGGTTATCCTTCACTCGTGTGGATACCTGTAGAGTCGCAGATATATTTCTGTGTGGACTCAGCCGGCTGTTATTTCCTCAAGCATATTTTGCAGCACCTTGGTTGAGTAGAAACTCAATCTCACTCAGGTACAATGCCTTGTTGTTTGCAATGATTTCTTGATTACAAGATTTTTACTGTTTTGGGTTGTTCTTGTATATTTATTCGGATGCGCACATGTGATGTGTTGTTCCTCTCGTGTATAGAAAACATGTCTTACTTTACGGTGATCTTCAGCAGGATGTGTACATGCTTCTTCTTCCTAGTTTATCCTCTCCTTCAGGTCTTGTCTGTCGCTTGATGCAAACTCTTTATGAGCTCAAGCAAGCTCCCCGCGCATGGTTGGCACATTTCAGTTCAGCCATTACAGCCGCCAGTTTTCAGCCAAATCCACTGATCCAGCTCTGTTTGTGCACTCCTCCTCACGTGGTCAGACCCTTTTGTTACTTTTTGTGGATGATATGATTATTATTGCTGATGATCCTTCTCATGTGCCCTTCGCCAAACATCACCTTCAACAGCAATTTCAGATGACTAACCTTGGACAGCTGAGTTACTTCTAAGGCCTTGAGGTCAGGTCTACAGATCACGGTTTTCAACTCTCACAGCAGCATTACACATCAGATCTCTTAGCTTGGGCGGCTCTCCCTGACTCTCGCACAGTGTGTTGAAGCCAGGAAAATCTCTACTCCAAAATTCGGATCAATGCAGCCTAAGGTTACTGATTCTGCAGTCCGACGCCACAATTCAAATGGCTATCGCAGGAGAGAGAAAACTATCTATAAGTACACCCCAAGTGCTCCAGCAGGGAGGTCTCACCACGTACCCGAAAGTTTGGGAGAAACTTCCCCTCTGCAACCAAAAGTTGGGCGAGGTACTAGGCAAACATGAACTTGGCGAGTATCCACATGGGGGGACCTCCGCCTCTTCCAAAAGTCCATTTCTAGTACCCTTGGGGGTCTATTTATAGAGAAATCTTAGGGAGGTATAGGCGAGTATCCAGCCTCTGCTAACGAGTATTTAGGGTTACTTGTTCATACTCGCGAGGTACTCGCCCATACTCGCCCAAATTCGTTGATGCTCGCCTCTGCTAGCCTCTGTTTGCCTCTGCTCGTCTCTGCTCGCCCAAGCTCGCCTCTGTTCGCATCTGCTCGCTCAATGGTCTGTGAATAGCCGTCTGCTTGGGTACTTCTGATCTCGACAAATTACAGGGTATACACAGTGAACACCCCTATGGAGTTTCACCAACAGCTACGTCCAGATGATGGGATTCCACTCTCTGATTCTACTCGCTACTGCCACCTCATTGGGAGTCTCGTCTACCTCACCATTACTTGGCCCGACATTGCCCATGTTGTTCATGTGTTGAATCAGTTTGTTAGTGCGCCCATCTCTGTGCATTACGGTCATCTGTTGCGGCTCCCGCGCTATCTCCGGGTGACGACTTCTCGTGGTCTCTTCTTCTACAACAGTAGTTCTCTAAAGCTACGTGTTACACGGATGCTCCTGTGCATGTTTATCTATTGTCCAAAATCTCGGTGTATGATCCCCCATGAGTTTGGAGGGGGGATATAGGGTACACTCTATATGGTAGAGATAGCTTAGGTTCACCTTGAGTGTTGTGAACACCCTCTATTGTACATGTATATATAACACCATTGTTAATGTGAATAGTATGATTTTATCTTTTCCTATCAGCCGACTCCATGAAACCTCAATGTGTCGACTCCTTAGCACGCTCATTTGTTTCCTTGTCATTTCCCTGTGTTTCCCCATCCTAGCCATCCCTTTTCCCCGCCCTCTAAACCTACATCCAGCAGCCCAAACTGCAGACACTTCTTCCATTCCACCCCATGAGTCCCAAAACACCAGAATTCCTCAATTCCCTGAACCAGCTGCCCCTTTACCTGTGTTGTCCCCTTCAACGAACGCATTTGCATCATTACTTGCATAAACAGTCCAATCACAAGGAATTTCAGCACTGTAGAATTCATTTCCCTGGAGGAAAACACACCACACAGCCCTCTCTTGCTCTGTCCAAAAGCTTCCAACCCTAAAACTACACAATCAAACCTCCCCCAATAGCAGACACACCTCTCCAGTCCCACATCCACCATAGCCACCCCCTTCTAGGCCCTCCCAAGGCCTGGACGATCTCCCCCACACCGCCTACAGCCCCTTGACTACCCCCATATGCAGTTTAACCCCAGCCCAGCCCCTCCTACACCCTTCCTTGCCAAACCAGTCCACAAACAGCCCAATATATCCCTCGACAGCCACCATATAGCACCCATAATCTCTCCAGATAGCGGCTACCCCGACGATCACCAACTCCCCTATGGCCTCTCGTGAGTTTTATTGTTTACAGTTATTGATTTCAACATTATTGCATGGACATGGTCACTTATATTCTTATGGATGCATTGTTATATTAGTGAGTGTCTCATTTCACTGACGGCCCTACAATCGGACAAAGCCCAAACATGCTCACTTGTTTAAATTGCTTGCATATCGTTTATGTGTTTATTGCTAATGTTTTATGCTTCATTATTATTAGTTGACGCAGGACGGTCCTATACGACGGAGAAATAATGTGAGGAAAATGTGACCGGCTGTAGCTTGTAGAGGAAGGGGACAAGGGGTGGTGGAGTGGCCGGCTAAGGGGGAGGATGACAGGGGCGGCCAAGGTTAATGGGAGGGAGGAATATATATTCCCCCTCCTCCAAGCTACAGCGAATTCCTCAAAACCATCCCACTGCCAAGTTCCCTCCTCATTCTCCCTCTACAAAGCCAGCCACCGTTACGTTTCCTCTCCCTCCACAACAACAGCCAACCCTCTCCACCACCATATTTATTGTTGGATCACTCGCTGCATACGCGCTTCATCCTAGGATTAGATAGGGGTCATTTTCCGGCACTGCACCTACGGTTTGCATTGCTTAGAGTCTACCCGCACATTCTTACCCGGCGTCAACAACTCTATTATTATACTACAAAACTACATAATTTAATAGAGCAACCTGCCACACGCAGCAAAAAAAAAACATCAAAAAAACCTGCCACAGGCAGCAGCTATGTCATCAAAATGAACTCCACCAAAGCTGTTCTTAGTTTGTTGCTCTATCTCCCTAATTGCTTCAATGTAGCCCCTGAAATAAAGACAAACAGTAAGTCGCCAAATGACAGCGTTGACATTGCAAGAATTTTTTTTTAATAAACTGAACATCTTAAAATTATAAGACAGATTTAATGGAAAGTTGAGAAAGCGAACTCCATAAGACCATAAATTAGTCCTCATATCAGCTTTTTTCCACAAGGAGAAATTGGATAAGATAAATTGTTCTAGCTCCATATGATAATTTTGGACGATGATGACAGTGAGAAGATGGTGGCCAGAGGAGGAAAAAAGAGATATGAGAAAACAATTATAACTTCTTCACACAACAACAACACTCAAGCCTTTATCCCACTATAGTGGGGTCGGATATATGGATCCTTTGTCATCATTGTGCCCTATCTTTTGTCATAATCTCACTAATGCCTGAGTACATCATGTCTTTCCTTATAGTTTCATTCCTAGTCTTTATTGGTCTAGCCCTCCCTCGTTTAACATCCCTAGTGACTGGACTCTCGCAACGCCTAACGGGTGCCTCCAATGGTCTTACATGATTAACAAAAAAAGAGCACATATACAAATGTTTTTATTATAAAGCAATGACATTCAGATTAAGAAATAAGGAGAAATCTATCAAAGGATGAAGAACCAAGTAATCAAGAAGGAAAAGAGACGATGTTTATGTCTATGACATGTTTAATAAAAAAATTTCCGACCACAATAATAACTCCCATCAAGAATGAGCCAACCCGACAAAGTGAAAGTCATCTTGGAAACCACAGCACCACAAAATGTAAACTAAGTTCAACAACTCACTCGGAGAATCGCGGGAGGAAACCACAGCACCACGAAACGTAAACTAAGTTCAACAACTCACTCGGAGAATCGCGGGAATAAGCAAAGCACTCTCCGGGTCAAGGGAGAAGTGTTCCCTGTTCTTTGAGGCTTTGTGAGTATTAACTGCATTCAATTGGAATGGGAAATGCGGCAGAGTTTCAAGCTTAAGCGACAACTTCGAATTCCGTTTTGCAAATTTTGATTGCATGAGAAGATTTCTTCATATACCCCAGAGTTGAGAAGGAGGCGATTAATTTAGTTCTTGTTGGGAGGGAAAGGAGCAAATGTCAATTTATTATGCTACCAAGTGTTGCAAAACGCCAAATAAAATTAACCAATCTTAGAAAAGCTCGTATATTGGTTGATCATCTCTACAAAAAGGCTAATACCATACTTGAAAGGGATCTTACAAGCTCATTCATGACAATTTTCATGGATAGCGGATTAGGTGCAAAACCATCAGGCTTAATGTTATGCCGCCGCATCCGCTACAATTTCAAGGGCAAACGTACACTCGGCGACCGAAAGCACGGAGGCCAAACAACGGGGCTGAACCATCCGGTTCAGCCCCCAACCTATGAAGACGCCAAGGGGGGACTGAACCGACCCGGTTCAGTCCCCAAGTGGGGGGGGGGCGGCCGGCCCCCTTGAGCCCCAGGTATTAATAAACCCGAGGCTCCCGTTCGTTGGCATGCATGATCATTCTCAAGGTATTTCCTCTCTCTCCCTCCCTAACCCTAATTCCTCTCCTTGCTCTCTATCTAAATCTTCTCATAGATCTCTCTTCCACTTGCAAGTTCTTATCATTTGGTATCAGAGCAACATCCTGCGACAATGGTGACTCGCTCAGAAGCCGAAACCGCGCGGCTTGCATCCCTCGAGGAGAACTATGTAGGGTTGTCGGACACGATGACGGCGCTCGAAGAACAAGTGAAATCCTCCCAGAAAACCCTAGAGGATCGCTTGGATGCGCGCATGGAGGAGATCAAAACCCTCCTTGCACAAAATCTGAAGGGAAAAAATCCTGCGGTGGAAGGATCGGAAACGAAGGCATCCTACCATCCTATGGCGCAGAACGGCACTGGAATCGGAAGCGGAGTGCAGCAGGGGACCGGATCGGGGCCGATGGGGGGCGGTTTCGTCGCTGCGGGATCGGCGGAAGCCGATCCTACGCGGATCGACGCGTACGCCTACCGCGCGGCAGGATCGGCACCGGAGGGATACGGGGGCCCTGGGGGGCACATCGGGGGGTCGACGGAGGCCGGCTACCGCCGCCCAGGTGGCTGGAGACCGCCGGAGGGCCTGGCGGCTCCGTACGGACCGTTCGGCGCCCAGCCCGCCTGGAACGGACCCGGGACTCAAGCTGGCCCCTCTTGGCGGGGTCCGGGGCAAGGAGTGGCCCCTTTTCGACCAACTGGAGCGAATGCGGTCCCAATCGGAGGAGTGGCGGGCATCCTACCGACACCTCCGCTCTACGGAGGACCGGCGGACTACGGAAATGGCAACCCATGGGGTGGAGGGCAACAAGGAGGCTACAGCATGGACCGGGGGCGGCCCGGGCCCGCAGCGGCCCCGGCGCAACCTTACCAACCAGCACATGCAGAACCCCGGCCATACATGCAGCCCAAATTGACACGGATGAACTTCCCTAAGTTCAAGGGCGGCGACGCCTTAGAGTGGATCCAGAAGGCTGAGCTTTTCTTCAAGTACCAAGAGATTCCTGAGGGGCAGTGGGTCCAGTTGGCGTCTTTCCATCTGGAGGAGGACGTCTTTCAGTGGACCAAGTGGTTTCTGAGGGGACGCAATTACGCACCGTGGGAGGAGTTTGTGGAGTCCTTCTCGGCTCGTTTCGGGCCCTTAGAGTATGAAGATGTGGAGGCTATGTTACAGAAGCTGCGGCAGAAGGGATCAGTCACAGAGTACCGGACAGAATTCGAACGGTTGGCCAATCGGGTCAATTGGGAAGAAAGGACAATGCTGAGTTGTTTTGTATCTGGACTGAAGGACCATTTGAGAGACGAGGTCCACGCGTACATGCCACGCAGTCTGAGTCATGCCATCAGCCTAGCCAGGATACAGGAGGAGCGGTACAACCGGCAGAAGACCCGAACAACAGGACGGGCACCCACAGTGACAGAGGTAATCAGGAAGGAACCACCGGCCGGGGGCCGTCCCACTGTGACGAAGTTGACGTGGCAGGAGCTGCAGGCCAGAAAGGACAAGGGGTTGTGCTTCAAGTGCGATGAGAAATTCGTTCCGGGGCATCGGTGTCAGAAGGTCCAAGTCTTCATGCTGCGGAACGAGGACGGCGAAGAAGACACTACGGGTGACTCAGTTGAGGATGATTTGGATCTTACGGAGTTTGGAATATCTCTTCAGGCGATGGCAGGGTGCACAGCCCCCCTCACTTTACGGATCGCAGGGGAGATTGGTCAGGAGCGGGTTACTATACTAGTCGATAGTGGGAGCACCCACAATTTCATTGACCCCGGGGTGGCTCTCAAGACAGGGATTCCTATTGATCGGGAGGCCGCATTCCAGGTCATGGTTGCGGATGGGAGCAAGTTGCGATGCGAAGGGGTCCTGAAGGGGGCCGAGCTGCGGATGCCGGGGTACATTTGCCACAATGACGTCTACCTTCTCCCCATTCGAGGCTCGGATATGGTCTTGGGCGTGCAGTGGCTCCGGCAGTTACGGCGGGTGACCACAGATTGGGACAGGATGACGTTGGAGTTTACTCAGCAAGGCAAGGACCACTGTTTGCAAGGCATCAGGACATCTCCACTCAAGGAGATCTCATTCAGGGGTTTGCAGAGACTGGAAGAGCAAGGCGGGACAATAGTCATGATTCTGGGGGTGGCACCCGTGGGATCAGAGGCTAGCGCGGAGCCCGAGCAGATACAAGCACTTTTGGGACAGTACGATGATGTTTTCCAGGAGCCACGCTCCCTTCCACCGTCCCGCTTCAGGGACCATCAGATCCAGTTGAAGGTTGGGACGGATCCCACCAACATCCGGCATTACCGCTACCCCCATATTCAGAAGATCGAGATAGAGCGTAGCGTACGCGAGATGCTGACGTCCGGTATTATACGTCCCAGTACTAGTGCTTTCTCTTCCCCGATCATACTAGTGAAGAAGAAGGACGGTTCGTGGAGATTTTGCGTGGATTATCGGGGGCTTAACAGTTCCACCATCAAGGACAAATTTCTCATTCCCATGATTGAGGAGTTGCTGGATGAGCTACACGGGGCGCACCTGTTCACTAAATTGGATCTCCGGTCCGGTTACCATCAGATTCGCATGAAGGAGGACGACATCCACAAGACGGCCTTCCGTACCCACGATGGTCACTATGAGTTCTTGGTGATGCCATTTGGGTTGGCCAACGCACCTTCGACCTTCCAGGCAGTCATGAATGAAATATTCCGCCCTCTTCTTCGAAGGTATGTGCTAGTTTTCTTTGACGATATACTTATCTACAGCAGGAATTGGGAGGATCACTTGCAGCACGTCCGCACCGTCTTCACCATACTGCGAGATCACAAGCTGTACGCCAAGCGGTCCAAGTGCTCATTTGGACAGCCGGAGGTTGAGTACTTGGGACACCTGGTGTCCGCACACGGGGTACAAGCTGACCCAAAGAAGATCGCGAGCATGGTCGATTGGCCACCTCCTACGACGATCCGGGCTCTGAGGGGTTTCCTCGGGCTGACTGGGTACTATCGGCGGTTCGTGAAGGATTATGGCAAGATAGCCCGCCCCCTCACTCAGCTGTTGCAGAAAGACGGTTTTCACTGGAGTTCAGAGGCAGAGGTCGCCTTTCAGTCTCTGAAGGCGGCTATGACTACTACCCCAGTTCTGGCGCTTCCGGATTTCTCCAAGACATTCGTAGTGGAGGCCGATGCATCGGGGGTCGGTATTGGAGCTGTGTTGATACAGGAGGGCCGACCCTTGGCCTACTTCAGCAAGGCGTTGGCACCCCGGACACTGGGCCTTTCGACGTACGAGAAGGAGATGTTAGCCATCCTGCATGCGGTCGCCTTGTGGCGGCCTTATCTCTTGGGACGACACTTCCAGATCCGTACCGATCATCAGAGCCTGAAACACTTTCTGGAGCAGAGATTGGCCTCACCATTGCAGCAGAAGTGGCTGACAAGGTTGCTGGGATACGATTATGAGATTGTGTATAAGCAGGGGAAGGAAAATGTGGTGGCTGATGCACTCTCCCGCCTACCAGAGAGTTCCTTGTCCCATATCTCCGGACCAGTGATTGAGTCACTGGAAGAGATACAGGCAGAAGTTCAGCAGGATCCGGATCTACAAGTCATCATTGCAGCACTGCGACAGGGGAAGCCTACTGAAGCCGGCTACCACTTGCAGGGAGACAGGCTTTACCATCAGGGCCGGCTAGTCCTCCCTGCCACGTCGGCCTGGCGGACGGTCATGATGCAAGAGTTTCACGCCTCACCCACCGGCGGACACGCCGGCATCTTGCGAACACTACAACGGGTCCGGGCAAATGTTTTTTGGAAAGGGCTGCGACGCGATGTTCAGCGGTTTATACGGGAATGTGAGATCTGCCAGCGACAGAAGTACGAGACTACCTCTCCCGCCGGGCTGCTGACACCGTTGGAGATCCCCCGTCAGATTTGGGACACTGTCTCTATGGATTTCATTGACGGCCTGCCCAAGTCTCAGGGCAAATCCGTCATCTTGGTCGTGGTTGACAAGTTATCCAAATACGGACACTTCATCGCTATGAGCCATCCGTACACTGGAGCAACAGTTGCTGATGTTTTCGCCAAGGAGATTGTGAGACTTCACGGCATTCCAAGCGCGGTCATATCAGACAGGGACCCCGTCTTTGTGAGCAATTTCTGGCAGGAGCTGTTTCGACTTCAGGGGACTTCCCTCCGCATGAGCACGGCCCATCACCCTCAGACAGACGGGCAGACGGAGGTCCTCAACCGTGGGGTTGAAACCTATTTGCGGTGTTTTGTCATGGATGAGCCACGCTCCTGGACTCGGTGGCTCCATTGGGCGGAATACTGCTACAATACCTCTTTCCATACGGCCAGCAAGCTCACTCCTTTTGAGGTGGTCTACGGCCGCCCCCCGCCTACTTTGAGTTCTTATGAGCCAGCCAGCACCGCTCTGCCCGCGGTCGACCGGATGTTACTGGATCGCGACCGGACTTTATCGCTCCTCCGGGAGAACTTACGCCTCGCCCAAGATCGCATGAAGATTCAGGCAGACAAACATCGTACCGAGCGGGAGTTTGCGGTCGGCGATGAGGTCTTCCTTAAGCTCCAACCATATCGGCAACTATCGGTCTCTCGACGGACCAACCAGAAGCTGGCACCGAAATACTATGGCCCGTTCCGCATCCTCCGCCGGGTGGGGCCCGTGGCTTATACTCTTGCTCTCCCGGAGGGTTCTCGCATCCATCCAACGTTCCATGTATCCTTGCTGAAGAAGAAGCTCGGGACCTCCACTACCATCAGCCCTACTCTCCCAGAGGCTACTAGCAGCGGCGAATTGCGGCCTTCGCCGGAGGCGATTCTGTTGACCAAATGGAAGCGGCGGGGTGCCGAGTACCGGCTCGAGCTCCTCGTCAAGTGGGCGCACATGCCCGCCGAACATAATTCTTGGGTTGACTTCTTGGAGTTTCACGAGGCGTTTCCGGATTTCCCACTTGAGGACAAGTTGCCGCTTGAAGGGGGAGGGAATGTTATGCCGCCGCATCCGCTACAATTTCAAGGGCAAACGTACACTCGGCGACCGAAAGCACGGAGGCCAAACAACGGGGCTGAACCATCCGGTTCAGCCCCCAACCTATGAAGACGCCAAGGGGGGACTGAACCGACCCGGTTCAGTCCCCAAGTGGGGGGGGGGGGCCGGCCGGCCCCCTTGAGCCCCAGGTATTAATAAACCCGGGGCTCCCGTTCGTTGGCATGCATGATCATTCTCAAGGTATTTCCTCTCTCTCCCTCCCTAACCCTAATTCCTCTCCTTGCTCTCTATCTAAATCTTCCCCTAGATCTCTCTTCCACTTGCAAGTTCTTATCACTTAAGCATTATTCCGAAGAGCTCAAACAGAGTATCTGTCAACTAGGCGACGGAACTACCTACAAGGCGAAGGACAATTGAGCAGAGTATGAGTTCTAATCACTGATCTGTGGTTAGCCAAAGATTTAGAGTGGAGAATATTCAAGTCAGAACTAATTTTCTACTAATGACAACACATGTGGCTGGAAAACTATGAAGCGTGTAACATTGCAAGAGTAAAGCTCGAGATTGAATATTCAAGTCATTCGCAATCCAACATATATCAAGAGAAGAAAATTCGAAAGCGAATCAATTTGAAGAGTTTGAACCCTCAGTCGGAAGTTCTACTGCGGAACTATTCCAACCAGCGACCAAGAAAAGAGAATTCATGGAGGAACCAACAACAGAGTTCTGACAACCCTATCATTTTCTACCTAAAGAAAGGAGAGTATCCTCCTTCCATAAAAATGAGCAATGGTACAGGATCAAGGAGGAATACTACACCATGCAAGGCAGAGAGTTGTATCAAAAAATGCTCTCAGTATCAAAAAATGCTCTCAGTATCAAAAAATGTTCTCAATACCTTCCATGAGGTGTATCTTAACGAAGAGAAGACGCCACACATCTTAAAGAACATCCACTCGGGAAAATGTGGAACTACAAAAGAAGAACCTTCATTCTTCAAATAGTCCGACGGGGGTATTTTTGGCCAATCATCCATAAAACTTTCAAGGCATATACAATAAAAGGTAATAAGTGCTAGAAATTCATGTTGTTTTTGGAGTCAGCTCAAAAGCAAAGTACCGTAACCCCATGATCCGTTGCAATCTGGGGAATGGATTTGTTGGTCTTTCCTCAATCGCGAGCGACTAGAGGAAGTTCATTCTGATCATGATCAACTACATTTCCAAGTAGATCAAAGCCAAAAAAATTTGGTAAAGATAACTATGTAAGTAATGAAGAAATTTATTTATGGGGAGGTTGTGTTCCGCCGCAGGATCCCCGCTGTAATTGACACTAACAATGGTTGGCAGCTCACCGACAGGGACTGTGCAAATTTTGTGAGAACTTGGGAATCGACTTGTGATATTCTTCAGTACACCACATAAGGAGCAATGACCAGCAGACCCGGTGGAGGTTGTGAAAACGCTAATCTTTAATCTCTTGACAAAGATGGAAAATGTTAGAGGAAATTAGGCAGAATAACTATTGCCCGTTCTATAGGCCTTCAACCCACATCTAGTGCATCTACAGGTAAAATTCAAATCAAGAATAAACCCTCATCCCAATGGAGTTTATTGTGCAAAACTGATGGGGAGCCATCGGATGCACTTGGAGGAGCTCGCCGCAAGGCGGGGCCCACATACATGTATTCGCGCAGGAAGACTTGATCGGATCGCCGATCAGACTCCGCGGTTGCGTCCGGGACGTCGCCGCAAATCAAAACGCTATATTACTTTATATTTTTTGAGTTTATTTTGATGTATTTTAAGGACTAACCCACCGGCCAATCATAGTCGTTGATGGGGATGCCCTAGTTTGTGTTTTCTTATAAATAGGATGCTAGGGGGCTGGTTTGAGGCCATTGCAGAATTTGGAGAAGACTAATCCCGGATTCCAGCGATCCCTCCTCAGTGCCGACGTCGTGGAACCCTAGGTGACGACTCCTACGCCGCCAATCTTCCCCCCAAGGTAACCCCTACCCTCCTCCACCATTTTCCATCGTTTCCCCCCCCCCCCCTCCACCACCGGAATCCCCCAAAACTCCCTCCACACTGTCGGCCAGCAAACCAGCCAGCCGCCCCCTTCTCCTTCCAGTTTCCCGCCGCCGGACTGATGTCCCCCCACCGCCGGCCTGCAGCCTCCCCACCGCCGGCCTCCCCCCAAGCCTCCAGCCCCTCACCGCCCCTCCCCTCATCAAAACCGACCCCCCCTAAGGTCCGGCCTACCCTAGCCGGCCACTACTTCCCCTTCCCCTTCGTGGATCCACCTCACACCGCTCCGAAAACCCTAGATCTCTTTTGATCTAGTGCTACCACCCTCCGATCCGTTATTCCCACCACCCAAACCTTCCATTTTTGTTCGAATCCGCTCCAAATCATCGGATCTATTCACCCCCGGCCCGGATCTACTCATTTGTGGCCGGATCCGCCGTTTTACCGTCCGTTACCGCCACATTTCGCCGAAGGCAGCCACCGCCATCGCCGCTTCGCCTCCGGTTCCACTTCCGATCGCTCGTTTTGCATTCGGTTCGTCAAATCCTCCATCGCCTCGGATCAGCCCACTGCATCGTGAGTATCTCGTGATATTGTGTTTTGTATTAGACATTTGCACTTGGTTGTTCATCTATATTTGTGTTGTGATCATAGTTTGGTAGTTGTTGTACTTTTGCGTTAATATTTGTTTGTGGAATTAATCGCCGCCGCTTGCTTTGGCCCTCCGCGCGGAGGAAGCCGTTGTCAAATCCGCAAAATTATTTAATTGTTTCTTTATTTTGATTAACTGTGTGGTGTTATTAATTCTCATTGCTTAAATTAATTGTCGTCGTCATCCGACTGTTTCATTGCATATAGCATTACATTAGCATATCCCCTCGCACGTGCACGTAGAGTCCTAGCTTCCGAGCACCACTAGCCTACCCCTACATCAAAAACTTTGGGGTCAAAGATGCGTTATTTGTAGAATCAGATCAAGAAGAATAAAGGCTGGAGAATAAAAAATGGTAGCTTGCCTCAGTCATTCTTGTCGAAAAACCAAGGGAACAAACCACATCGCGACAAGAGGAGATAAGTGTAGGATGACGAGACATTTTGACAAGCACATGTGAATAAAATAGTTCGCAAAAAGGGATCTTTGTCCTTAAAAAATAAACGCATCAGGGCCACCTCTATGGACAAGCTCAATGCAAACTGGAATGGATCTTACATAATTGATGAAATCCTAGACTCTGGTGCATACAAACTAATGACTCATGAATGAGAACATATCACGAACACATGAAGTGAAGACGACCTCATGAGATATTATTTGTAAAGATCGGGGAAGTACGAGAATCCATTTATTCATCTTTCACTTTACATCAGTGTTAACATTTTTTCACATGCATATTGACAAAGAGCATTCTCCATAAGAAACGATGTTGGCGACACCCATATGGTATTTTGCCCCACGACACAGCAGCACTTCACAAATGCCTTAGCAAAGGCTACGTAAAAATAATCCCCAAGATGAAAGGATAAAATCCAACAACCCAAAAGTTGTGCAAGAGGTCTTTGGTGTAGGAAATCCGGGGTGCCGAGAAGCAGAAATCCGAATATCGAATAACAAACACAGAACAAAAAACAGAGCAGTCACAAACACAAGATGTTACAGAGGTTCACCCAAAACCGGGCTACGTCCTCTCTCCCCTTCTTCTTCCTTCTTGTATTCACCAAAAAGAAACAGATTACAAAAGGTTGCAAGGATCAAATCCGATCCTACCTCTTCTCCTCTCTTCTGGACAAGAAACACCAAAGAAGAATACCTTCTGGATCGATCTCAACGAGATACCTCGTATCGTCTCCAAAAGAATCCGCCGCCACAGACTGCAATGAATCCGTATCCCTAAATCGGGAAAATAACAACGTATATAAACGTCTGCCGGCAACCACGATCGTCGACCAAGCAAGACCGGTCGACGATCGTCGATCGTCGACCCAAAAGGCCGGTCGACGATCGCGACCCCGATCGTCGAACCAAAGGGCCGGTCGACGATCGTCGATCGTCGAACCAAAGGGCCGGTCGACGATCGTCGATCGTCGAACCAAAGGGCCGGTCGACGATCGACGATCGTCGAACCAAAGGGCCGGTCGACGATCGTCGATCGTCGAACCACAGCGTTCGACGATCGCCGATCCAAAAATTCACATCAGAAAAATTTGGTCCGGGGGCGTTGCCCCCGAGCCCCCACCGGGGACGCTGTCCCCTGGACCCCTGCCCGCTGTCCGGTCAGCGGGACCTCCGCCGGGGGCTGCCGCCCCCGGACCCCCGCTGTCGTGGGTCCCAGAGATGTCGAGGGGGGATCACACTTCGATTCCTCTAAGCTCACGTGGGCGAACCCGGTGTGAGAAACAAGAGGACCGGAAGTGTTCCACAACCCCAACATATTATACACTGGGTTCTCACACTTCCGGTCCTCTTGTTTCTCACACCGGGTTCGCCCACGTGAGCTTAGAGGAATCGAAGTGTGATCCCCCCTCGACATCTCTGGGACCCACGACAGCGGGGGTCCGGGGGCGGCAGCCCCCGGCGGAGGTCCCGTTGACCGGACAGCGGGCAGGGGTCCAGGGGACAGCGTCCCCGGTGGGGGCTCGGGGGCAACGCCCCCGGACCAAATTTTTCTGATGTGAATTTTTGGATCGGCGATCGTCGAACGCTGTGGTTCGACGATCGACGATCGTCGACCGGCCCTTTGGTTCGACGATCGTCGATCGTCGACCGGCCCTTTTGGTTCGACGATCGACGATCGTCGACCGGCCTTTTGGGTCGACGATCGGGGTCGCGATCGTCGACCGGCCTTTTGGGTCGACGATCGACGATCGTCGACCGGTCTTGCTTGGTCGACGATCGTGGTTGCCGGCAGACGTTTATATACGTTGTTATTTTCCCGATTTAGGGATACGGATTCATTGCAGTCTGTGGCGGCGGATTCTTTTGGAGACGATACGAGGTATCTCGTTGAGATCGATCCAGAAGGTATTCTTCTTTGGTGTTTCTTGTCCAGAAGAGAGGAGAAGAGGTAGGATCGGATTTGATCCTTGCAACCTTTTGTAATCTGTTTCTTTTTGGTAAATACAAGAAGGAAGAAGAAGGGGAGAGAGGACGTAGCCCGGTTTTTGGGTGAACCTCTGTAACATCTTGTGTTTGTGACTGCTCTGTTTTTGTTCTGTGTTTGTTATTCGATATTCGGATTTCTGCTTCTCGGCACCCCGGATTTCCTACATAATATCCATTTATATCAGAAATCCTGAAACAGACAGCCAAAATAAATTGCCACAATTTAGACAATAATTAACAAATACCACTCCAAATAGGCTTCAAGAATCTACGTCCTCAAGGTATCATAAATCTGTAATTGCATGATCTGCTAAAAATCTGTGATTACAGACTTACTAAATCCCGTTTTACATAAATCGCAGAACAGACCCTCGGCAACTAAATTTACCAACTAGATTGATTAGCAATTTTACATTAGCTAATTTTCGTTGGGATAATCGACATTAATCCAAAGAACTCGGGATTAACATAATCTCCTCCCACTCTAAAATGAAAATGCAATCTCCTCATTAATAATTCGTAGTTGATTCCTAACGACGACGACAGCAAAATAATGCATCGAAGTTAAATATGTACAATTGATGAAGGGGGGAGTGGCTCACGAGTCCGGGAGAGTATCTGTTACGATGGTGACACGTGCCCATTTTTCAGCTGAATTTTCAGCCTGATTCGCGCACTTGGCACGCATCAGACGGACACTGTTTTGATGATGTTGGATTGGTCTTCACGTGGCAGCATCGAAAGGGATTGCAGGCTTTTATTATTTCAACCTCAGCCATAGATTTAAATGTTTTGTGGACCGTTGGGGTCTTTTGTAATTATAAAAAGAACATTTATGACTGTAATATTTTTTATGCATAGAATATGTTAGAAAAGCCCATTTAAGGGCCCATGTTGTTTCTTCTTTTTTCTCTCTTCTTGTATTAGTCCCACATCATGTATTAGGATTTCTCCCTTCCTTCTTCTCCTATATAAGTGTATGTATACTTGTAACTATTACTTGAATGAATATATACAAGGTTTGGGCCAATTTCTACATGGTATCAGAGCCAGGTTCGAACTGAGCGGCCTGCCCTTTTTGAACCAGCGCGGTCTTTCTTCTGTCCGCTACCTGCGCGGCCTCCTGCGGCCTGCCCTTCTGTCCGCTCCGCTCCTCCTCCACTCCCTCTCTCTCCCGTGGATCCACCCCCCCCCCCCCCCCCCTCCGTCCTTTTTTATAACCTCTCTTCTCTCCTGTGGGCTCCACTTCTCTCTGCGACTTCTCTTACCGCTTATGGTCTGTCTGCTTCTAGCCGTCCGGTCTTTATCTCCTCTAGCCGCTCGAGTTCCTACTCGCGGCCTCTCTCCTCCAGCCGCTCTACCTCTCACGGCCTGTTCTCCTGCGCTGCGGCTTGCCTACGGCTTGTTCTCCACCCTACCTATACCCGCTCGCACCGGACTCCCTTACTTGCTGCGGCCTTCTCCGATTCGCTGCGGCCTGCCCCTCCAGTCTCTCTCCTCGCTGCGGCCTCTTTCTGCTCTCTTCTGCTCGCTACCCGCCCGGCCTCCTGCGGCCTGTCTCTTCTGCGGGTTCTTGATGGTCGCTGCGATCTCTTCTCTCTCCGCTGGAGTCTCTCTCCTCGCGGGGTTCTTCTCCTCAGTTCTCTGGTCCGCCTGACCGTGCGGGTTGTTCCTCTCTCACCTGCATCTTGGTCGCGGTTTCCTCCGGCTCTTCCCCTCTCTGTCCGCGCGGCCTGTCTCTACCCGCTGCGGACTTCTCTGTTTTCGGCCTGTCTCTGCTCGTTGCGGCCTGTCTCTGTCCGCGCGGCCTCTCTTCCCGCTGCGGCCTCTCTCTGTTTGCGTGGCCTCTCTCTGCCGCTGCGGTCTGCCCCCTCGCCTCGACCGGATCCAGTCTGCCGCGATCTGTTCCTGCTCGTCGCCGGCCTCCTCTCTGCTAGCCGCCCGGCCTCGTCTTTGCTAATCGCCCGGTCTTTTCTTCTGCTCACCGCATGGCGCCTGCTGCTTCAGTTGTCACCTTCTCTACGGAGGGTATCACCAGCCTCTCTCATCATCCTTGTTGGATCGTTGATTCCGGCGCTACTCACCATATCACCTCCCAGAAGCCCCCAGCATATCTCCAAACGCCTCATCCTGCTCGCATCACTGTGGCCAACGGTGACACCCTCCCCGTCTTTGGCTCCGCTGATTTTCAGCTTACGCCAACCCTTTCTCTTTCCTCGGTTCTTCACGTTCCGGGGTCTCCCTTCAATTTATTATCAGTTAGTCGTCTCACACACGACCTTGACTGTTGTATTACTTTTTCACCCTCTTCTTTTCTTATGCAGGATCGCCGCACCCGGAGTACCATTGGTCAGGGGCAGCTGGTGAATGGGTTGTACATCTTGGATATCCCACCCACTCTTCTCTCCACCATCTCTACTGTTGCTTGGCATTGCCGCCTTAGACATGCTCCCCTTCCGATTCTCAAGCGGGCTCTTCCTGATATCTCTTTACAGGAGTTCTCCTGTGAATCTTGTGTCTACGGCAAACAACATCGTTCCTCTTTCCCCCCTGCCTGTACCAGGAGTACTACTCCCTTATCGTTAGTTCATTCTGATATTTGGGGTCCTTATAGGATCCCTAGTATTTTTGGCTTTCGGTATTTTGTCACGTTCATTGATGATTACTCTCGTACCACGTGGCTCTATTTACTACATGATCGCACTGAACTTCCCTCTGTCTTTCGCGCCTTTTTACTTGAGATGCGTACGCAGTTCGCCACTTCTCTTAAAATCATTCGCACTGACAATGCTCGGGAGTATACGGGTCGTGCCTTCTCCAATATCTGCACTGACTTTGGTGTCATCCATCAAACTTCATGTGTGTATACCCCTCAGCAAAACGGGGTGGCAGAACACAAAAATCGTCATCTTCTCGATGTTGCCTGCTCTCTTATGTTCCAAATGCACGTTCCCACCGAATATTGGAACGTTGCTGTGTCCACCGCCTGTCATCTCATCAACCACCTTCCCTCCTCTGTCCTTGATTTTGCCTCACCCATCCAACTCCTCTATCCATTCATCCCCCTCACCTCTCTCCCACCACGAATCTTCGGGTGTGTTTGTTATGTCCCCCTTCTTGGCCCCTCTTCCGACAAACTTGCTCCTCGGGCCGCCAAGTATATGTTTGTTGGCTACTCCCGCACTAAAAAGGGGTACGTCTGCTACTCTCCTACTACCGGCAAAATGGTCGTCTCTACGGATATCACCTTCTGCGAAGACCAGCCCTTCCACTTACCCAGCACCACCTCGTCTTCTGCTCCCTCGTCTTCTGCTCCCTCTCTTCCCCGGCCCGTTGTCCCGGTCACGCCATCTGTGCGGTCTTCTTCCTCCTCTCCCCCCGTTCCTCCTCGCGTTCCTCCACCGCTAATCCGTGTCTACTCTCGTCGCCCATCCAAGGATGCTCCCGTGACCCAGCTCCCTGCTGTCAGCGATAGCTCGGCTGCGGTCGATCACGATCCCGTCTCTACAGCTCATCCCTTGGCCGACTACGTCTCTCTACATCGGCTAACACCGCCTCTCTACGCATTTGCCACATCTCTTTCCTCTATTTCTCTTCCTAACAATGTGCAGGGGGCGCTTCACCACCCAGGATGGCGGGTTGCTATGCACGATGAAATGCAGGCTCTCTGGGCTAACCGGACCTGGGATCTGGTTCCTCTTCCGGCTGGCCACACCCCTGTTAGCTGCAAATGGGTCTTTGTCATTAAACATGCGGCGGATGGCACTATCGACCGTCTGAAGGCCCGTCTTGTGGCACGGGGGTTTACTCAGCAACATGGCATTGATTACGAGGAAACCTTCTCTCCCGTGGCCAAATTGAACACGGTCCGCGTTCTTCTCTCCTTGGCTGTTCATCGTCACTGGCCACTTTATCAGCTGGATATCAAGAATGTCTTCCTCAACGGCGATCTACAGGAGACAGTTTATATGCATCAGCCTCCCGGGTTTGAGACCATGGGGGAGGCTTTGGTATGTCATCTTCGGAAATCCATTTATGGTCTCAAACAGTCCCCGCGTGCGTGGTTTGAAAAGTTCAGTAAGGTGGTCTGTGCTAGTGGCTTCACTCGGAGCTCGGCTGATTTTTCTCTCTTCACCCGACATCGGTCAACCGGGACTGTGATTCTTCTGCTCTACGTTGATGATATCCTGATTACTGGCGACGACACGGCAGGAATACAACAGATCAAGGAACAGTTGAATTCTGCCTTTCAAACCAAAGATCTGGGCAACCTTCGGTACTTTCTTGGGCTCGAGGTCGCCCGACGCCCTGATGGTCTTGTGTTATCTCAAAGGAAGTACTGTATGGACCTCCTTCGTGATGCAGGTTATTCTGGGTGCAAACCTGCAGAGACTCCTATGGACGCAAATCACAATCTCTTGGCCCATAGCTCTGACTCTGACAAGCTACTTACAAATCCGGAATATTATAGACGCTTGGTTGGGAAGCTGATCTACCTTACGGTAACTCGACCAGATATCTCATTTGCTGTGGGAGTTGTCAGCCGTTTCATGCACGCTCCTCGGACATCTCATCTTCAAGTTGTCGAGCGCATCCTTCGATATCTCAAGATCGCCCCCGGACAAGGACTCGTGTACAAGCCATCCACATTTCTATCTCTTGTCGCGTATTCTGACGCTGACTACGCAGGATCTATTGATGATAGGCGCTCCACAACTAGATTTTGTACTTACTTTGGTGGACACCTCATAACTTGGCGTAGCAAGAAACAGAATGTGGTTGCGCGTTCCTCTGCCGAAGCCGAGTACTGGGCTATGGCTGTTGTTGTCTCAGAGCTAACCTGGCTTGAAGGCCTTCTGGGAGACTTAGGTGTCCATCTCTCATCTCCGGCAACCTTATTTTGCGACAGTCAGACAGCAATTCATATTGCCAAGAATCTGGTTTTTCACGAACGAACAAAGCATATCGAAGTTGACTGTCATTTTATCCGGGAAAAGGTACAGTCAAAGAAGATAGATTTGGAGCATGTTCCTGCTACCGACCAAGTTGCGGACATCCTGACGAAAGCTCTCTCCAAGCCGCTATACTATCAGTTCTTATCCCAGCTTGGCGCCTACGACTTGTACGCTCCAGCTTGTGGGGGAGTGTTAGAAAAGCCCATTTAAGGGCCCATGTTGTTTCTTCTTTTTCTCTCTTCTTGTATTAGTCCCACATCATGTATTAGGATTTCTCCCTTCCTTCTTCTCCTATATAAGTGTATGTATACTTGTAACTATTACTTGAATGAATATATACAAGGTTTGGGCCAATTTCTACAGAATAAATGAGACTGTTTCTTTCTTGTTCTCTCCCTTCCTCTCTCTCTCTCTATCTCTCCCAATCCCGTGATTCTCTTTCTCTTGTCCCAACCTCTCCTCTCTGACAAACTCCTCCCCACTCCGGCGAATTCCAGAAAAGAGGATCTTACATTGGTGCTCCCGTTCCTTTGAACCATCCACCCGCATGGCAGAGCATACACGCTTCAAAGACATGAACAATCAATTTCTTGAATTGCAACAGGCCTTCCAGGCCGAGCAGGAGGCTCGGACGACCCAGATCGCCGATATTTGTGACGACATCCAAACGGATAAAGCGTTTCTTGCCCAGCAGATCGTCGCAACACAAACAGAGGCGGCAGACAAAATTGACACCTTGCGCAGTGATATGATGGCTCAATTCAAAACTATGCAGCAATCTTTAGATCTGCTCCACTCACGGTCCACACAAGTGGAATTCGGGCAAACCTTCGCTTCACAGGGCGTTCTTGGACACTCCCCAGGCGCTTCCTCTTCGCACCAGGTCGTTTCTTCCCTTTCAGCTTTTCAGTTTCATTGCCCTAGATTTAGTGATGGCGACCCTACAGACTGGCTTTATAATGTACAACTTTATTTTCAATATCACAATACAAATCCCCGAGATTATCTATTGATCGCGGCTTGCCACCTTGATCGCCCAGCTTCACGCTGGTATCAAGCAACACTCCGGGATCTCCCCACAATTACGTTCCCCTATTTTGTTGAGGCAATCATGAAACGTTTTGGCCCGTCCGCTTATGACGATCCTGCCGGATTACTTAAACAATTACAACACACAACCACAGTTCTCGAATATAAGAACCAATTTGAAGAACTTCTCACACGTGTACCAGGCCTAGCACCAGGGTTTATCACCAGTTTGTTCATTTCCGGTCTCAAACCGACTATCCGTAGTCTCGTTAAAATGCAACGCCCTACTGATTTACATGATGCCTATGCCCTAGCACGAATGGTCGAGGATCACGAATCGGATAGCAATGTTCATTCCTTAAGGTCGCGAGTAGACTTGTTCCAACCACCCAAACCACCAGACCCTAATACACGCGCACCTTTTCCCCGTTTCCAGTGGAACCCTATCACTAATGCACAGGAACCTCCCAAACCACACTTTCCACCAAAGTACCCAATCTGGCACCTTTCGGCCGCTGAACGCCAACGTCGTCGCGACCAGGGCTTATGTTATAATTGTAACGAAAAATATACTTTCGGTCATCGTTGTAAAGGAAACGGCACACTACTATTTTTCCAAGGTAGTGATGACGCGGATGATACAGACGACCATACTGATGTTCCAATTCAGGAAGCCGTGGACCAGAATGGTTCCATCTGCCTCTATGCACTCACCGGTGAACCTCAGGCAATTGCCTTTGGGTTATCTCCCAGCTTAACTCCCAACCCTTACAAACACTAATAGACAGCGGTAGTTCCCACGATTTCATCTCGGACCGTATAGCAAAGTATTTAAAATTACCAATTTTAGCCATCCAACCATTTAAGGTATTTATGGGCAACAACATGTCAGTCATATGCACAGGCAAATGCGTGGACGTACTCCTGCTCATTCAAACCAACATCTTCAAAATCAATTTGTATGTTCTGGCCCTTCAAGGCGCGGACATCGTTATGGGAGTACGATGGCTACGATCCCTAGGACCAGTGACCACCGATTACTCGACCCTCACGATATCTTATCATACGCCTCAGGGTCCAATCACATTGCAGGGGCTGTCCACAACCCCGGATCGAGAGGTTTCATCATCGCAGGTTGCCCGATTAATGTCTCTCCAAGCCTCGGCACTGTGGGTATTAACCAACGAGCTTCCGCCACGCCAACACCCTGAGTTTCCCGACCCCACTTCTGATCCAACATTACTGTTGAAATTTGTGAAGTGGAAGTGGGTGACGGGACAGGCCGCGCGGCCTGTGCGGACAGCCTTGGCGGACTGGGCGGACTGGGCGGACTGTGGGTTGCGGCCTGGTGAGAAGTCTGGTGGAAGCCGGCTGTGTTCTGAGCGGGTTGTTGCATGTGTCCGCGGTTTGGTGCGGCCTGGTATCTGCGGATAGAGAGGCTTGCGGACTGGTGCTTTGCTCAGTGGTCGCGGGTGCAAGTTTGCGCTGTTGGCGAGTTGGTTCGAGTTCGCGGGAAGCCTTGCGGACTGGTGTGTCCGTGGTTGGGGCTGTTGCGGACTGGGCCTTGAGCTTGGCTGAGGCCTTGTCGAGCTCAGGTGTTACAGCAGGTCTTGCTGTGGAGACCGGTTGGCGGACTGATGTTTGGAGTCCGGCTTGGTGCTACTGCGTTGGACAAGTGCGAGGAGCTCGCGGACTGGTTGCGGTCTGTGCTAGGGTGTTTGGCGGACGGGACTTTGTGTCCGTCATGCTCGCACTAGCCCTTGATGGTTTTGGACTTGGTCACACTTGGTGTCAAGTTCATGGTGTCCGCCGTATCCGCCAAGTCCGCTGTGACCGGGCGGACTGTTGCTGTTTGCCTTTGGTCGTGGACTTGTGGCGGATTGAGGTGTGGGTCTTGCGGACTGCCTCGGGTTGGTGCGGACTGCCATTGAAGAGGGTGCTGTCCTGAAGCAGTTGGAGCTTTGCGGGCTGGTGCCTTGTCCGCTTAGCTTGGGCGGACTGGAGAGGGTTCGTCATTGGTTGCCTTGCTCCTGGCGGTTTCCCTTGGTGACTGGCTAAGTCCTCGCGGACTGAGCGGACGGTCGTTTGTATTCGCGCGGGCTGGGGCGGTGTCGCTATCTCATGGGCGGTGACCACACTCCTCACCTGGCCTATAAATAGGACCCCCCTGGCACATCTACAGTAACCTAAGTAACGTGAGTGAACAGTAAATTGGGTTGGGCGAGTGCTGCGGTCTGTGTTTTCCAGTCCGCGCGGATTGTTTCAGGCTGACGGTTTGCTGTGTGCAGGTCGCGCGGATAACTTCAAGAAGCCAGGAGTTTGGCTGTGACTTCGGTCAGTGCTTGGAAGTGTGCGGTCTCTGCGGACTCAGCAGGAGGTCGCTCTGCGGCTTGTCAGTTCTGTTTCATCTTTCCCAGCTTCAATAACCTGTCCGCCGGCTTCAGGCGGGTAGGGGAGTTCCTCAGTTCGGGTTCAGCAGGAGGCGATTAACGGTCTGTCCGCGCGGCCTCGCGGTCTCGGCGGACTCCGTGGTATTCGGCGGATTGCAGCATAGCTTGGGCGAGCTCAGCGGTCTCGGCGGTCTCGGCGACCTCGCGGTCTCGGCGGACTGGAGTGCTGTCCGCCCGGCTTGTTTTTTGGTTTCTTCTGTTTACAGCTGTAATACTTGCGAAATCATGTCTCGCTATGTATGCCTCGGATTGTAAAGAAGTGAATGCATAATAAGATCTTCTTGTGCTTCCATTGTTTTGTTGGGTGCAACCTCTAGTCCTTGGGTTTCCGCAGGTTCAGCGTGCGAACTGGGTAGTTCCGAAGATATTAATTTGGTGTTTGGGCTATCTTGCTGACCACGTTGAGAAAATTTAACAATTACCCCCTCAACTCCTTCCCTTACTACACACATACAAGTTTCTATTTCAGGAAAACTCCCCGTTTCCTCCAAAACGTACCATTGATCACACCATTCCCCTCATGCCAAATACAACACCAGTTAATGTGAAACCCTACCGATACCCTCACTATCAAAAAAATGAAATCGAAAAGTTAATCATTGAAATGTTACACTCAGGACTTATACGTCCAAGCACCTCCAGTTTTAGTTCTCCAGTGATACTGGTCAAAAAAAAGACGGTTCATGGCGTTTTTGCGTGGACTATAGGGTTTTGAATAGCCACACCATAAAGGATCGTTTCCCGATACCAACCATAGATGAATTGTTGGACGAACTTTTTCACGCCCGTTATTTTTCCAAATTGGATCTACGGGCTGGATACCACCAAATTAGGATGGCCGCTGACGACATTTATAAAACCGCTTTCCGAACACATCATGGACATTTTGAATTCACGGTCATGCCCTTTGGCCTTACCAACGCCCCTTCGACTTTTCAATCTCTTATGAACTCCATTTTCTGTCCTTACTTGCGCAAGTTTATTGTCGTCTTCTTCGATGATATATTAGTGTTTAGTTCCACAGCACAGGACCATCTAACCCACTTGACCATTGTTTTTGATATATTACACACAAATGTTTTGACAATCAAATATTCCAAGTGTTTTTTTTTTCAAAGAAGAAATTGATTTTTTAGGACACTGTATTACAAAAGGCACGGTATACCCGACTCACACCAATATTCTAGCCATTGAAGTATATTCCACTCCAAAATCTCAAAAGGAGGTACGCGCTTTTTTAGGCTTAGCTGGTTTTTACCGGAAATTTATCAAAAAAAATTCGACAATAGCCGCACCATTATCAGACCTTTTAAAGAAAAATAACTTTGACTGGACGGAACACGCCATGCAGGCATTCCAAACTTTGAAGGATGCCTTAGTCTCTAACCCATATTAACATTACCAAATTTTGAAGAACCATTTACCATAGAAACTAATACTTTCGGACTGGCAATAGGGGCCGTACTCCTACAAAACAATAACCCAATAGCCTACTTCAGTAAGAAATTGACGCCTCTCATGCAACGAAAGTCTACCTACGTACGTGAAATGTACGTGGTGACCGCTGCAGTTGCTAAGTGGAGGCAATACCTATTGGGACACACCTTCCAGATTCTGACAGACCATAGGAGCCTCCACAACCTCTTAACACAGGACCTACATACACCCGAACAATAAATGTTCTTAGCCAAATTAATAGGATTTGACTATACAATCAAGTATAAACCAGGCAAAAGCAACATAGTCGCTGATTCGTTATCCAGATCCTGCTCCGGCCACTTAGACACTACCATCGACACACCAAGCCAATCACTTCCCACCACACCACATCTACTCACTTTAACAATCACAGGTCCCACTTCTTCTTTACTGGAAGGACTACAACACGATTATGATGCTGATCAGTACACCCAGCAATTGCTGGGCGAATTACATTTAGATCCTCATAACCAACCAGACTGGACACTTAAGGGTGATAAAATTTACTTTAAACATAGGCTATTCATTCCCAAGAACTCCCCAATAATACACAGAATCATCAGCAACTATCACGATACCCCCTATGGAGGACATTCAGGAATTAAGGTCACACTACATAGGATTCAAAATAATTTTCACTGGCACAACATGCAAAACGATATTACTACTTATATAAACCAATGTGATCTCTGCCAGAAAGCCAAACCCTCTAATCACCTACCCTATGGATTACTCCAACCCTTGCCAATTCCTATCAAATTATGGTCAGATCTTACCATGGATTTCATAACCCAGTTACCAAAATCCAATAATTTTACAATTATCATGGTAATAGTTGATAGACTATCACGCGCTGCCCATTTTGCAGCCCTGATTCCCCCGTTGACGGGACCCAATGCTGCGTCAGCATTTTGGGAATCAGTCGGAAAACTTCACGGACTACCTACATCCATTGTTTCAGACCGTGATACCATCTTCCTGAGTAAATTCTGGACAGATTTATTTTCCTTACAAGGAACAAAACTGCTCTATAGTTTTGCTTATCACCCTCAAACCGACGGGTTGACCGAGCAAACTAACAGATGCCTCCAACAATATTTACGAATGTTCACTCACGACCATCCAAAGAAATGGTCTAGCTATCTAAGCCTAGCAGAATTTCATTTCAACACATCCCTAAACACGTCGACCGGCATGACCCCATTCGAGGCCATGTTCGGTCGTCCGCCTCCTGGGCTTCTTACTTACTGTGCAGGTAGTAGCAGCAATGAGGCCGTGGAACATACATTGCAAACTCGGGATGAAATTATCCATCAACTTAGGGAACATCTACACCAGTCTCAACAACGCATGAAGATTTTCGCTGATAAAAGAAGGCTGGAGAAGAGTTTTCAGAAAAACGACTGGGTGCTTTTGAAATTACACCCCTATCGACAGCTTACCCTCAACCGCACAAGTTGCAGAAAATTGGCTCTTCGATATTACGGTCCTTTCCAAATCATGAACGTCATAGGCGAAACTACGTACCGCCTACGCCTACCAGAAGATTGCAAAATACACCCTGTATTTCACATATCCCTGCTCAAAGCCTACAATAGCAGCAAGACACTACATGTGACGCCCTTGCCAAAACAGAGCCACCGGAATATGCCCGTGCATATCCCATTAACGGTGGTTTGTCTGGGACAGATTATACGAAACAATCTACCGATCCAGCAAGGACTAATCCAGTGGAAGGATCTCCCACCCGAAGACAGTTCCTGGGAATACCTAGACACTCTACCTACAGAACTACAACAGGCCGCACGCGAACACACATCAGTACCAAATGATGCAGAACTTACAGATGTGCTCCCAGCAACTTGGCCCCAGCACAAGCCACGCTCTCATTTCCCGACGACCTCAACCACCACAGGACGAGTAACGAGTTTTTTTCCCCCACAATCCCGGCGCTGCAGCGTTTTGACACAAGTTTCCTTTTCAGAGCTCACCACCGGCCACTCTTACCGGTTGATTCTCCGGTGGCGTCGGCAGTTCTCCTTCCTGTTCAAGCGGCCAAAACCCTATCTCGTTTCCAGGCAACAATCACAACGGGAAAGGCATTGTTACGATGGTGACACTGTTTTGATGATGTTGGATTGGTCTTCACGTGGCAGCATCGAAAGGGATGACAGTCTTTCATTATTTCAACCTCAGCCATGTTTTGTGAACCGTTGGGGTCTTTTGTAATTATAAAAAGAACATTTATGCATAGAATAAATGAGACTGTTTCTTTCTTGTTCTCTCCCTTCCTCTCTCTCTCTATCTCTCACAATCCCGTGATTCTCTTTCTCTTGTCCCAACCTCTCCTTTCTGACAAACTCCTCCCCACTCCGGCGAATTCCAGAAAAGAGGATCTTACAGTAACAGAAGGAAGGGATGGGATTGAGATGGGTGGCCCAGGAAGGAGAATCGTAGGCCTTCTTCGCCAAAAATCCTCCCACTAGATAGCGGCCTTCCATTAAAACCGAGGAGATGGAGTACTTCGTCGGGGAAGGAGGAAACTGATCGACTATTGCAGAAGCAGCCGGAGAAGAATGCAATGCTGGGCGAAATAAGAGGCCGGAGCCCATCTCGTGTCCTTTCTAAAATGACAATGCTCAGTACAAGTTTATTATTTTTGATATTATAAATAATTACTGTAACATATGCAGGTGGGCCCTAAGCTTTATCTCCATCTTCCCCCTCTTAAAAATATAATAAAAATTATTAATCAACAAAAATTTAAAAAAAATTATGTTAAATACAGGCTCTATTAAAGATAGGTGATTGTTAACTGTAACTCGTAATTGGATAGTCGCATCTCAAAATCTCTCAATTATTCGCGTATTTTCGAAATACATCTTGTACATGTAATTTCAGGAAAAGTGTTCAACACGAAAGTTGTAGATATCGACGAGATCTACAACTTTCGTGTTGAACACTTTTCCTGAAATTGCATGTACAAGGCTTATTTCGAAAAGGCGTAAAATCTGGAGATATTTACGAAGTACGCCTTGTACATGCATTTTTAGGAAAAGTGATCTCCACAAAAGTTGTAGATCTCGTCGATATCTACAACTTTCGTGTTGAACACTTTTCCTGATATTGCATGTACAAGGCGTATTTCGAAAAGTCATGAAAAATTGGAAAATTATGAGGTACGACTATCAAAATAACAGTTGTGGTTAACAATCACCTAAAAATATCTATTTCTATACTAATATTTTCTAAAATTCTTCATTGTTGCAGTAATCCTTCACTCCATTACGTCTGGGATTTCCATAATAACCCCTCCTGTCCGTTGGAGTTCGTTCGCGTGAGTTGCGGTAAATAAAAAAAAAATTTGTCATGACCACCGTCTATGGTGGAGCTGTTGATGGGGCGACCAACACCATGGCGTCGGACGTCTGGCGTTGGTGACTCCGGCATGGGTTATCTGGTGGTGCTCATACAGGGTCACCGTTGATAGAGGTCCTGACCGTGAAATGTCAAAAAAAAAAATTATTGATGTTGCCACTGCCGACTGTGGAGCCGCTGGAGGCCTGTTCTAGCCACACTGTCGCTATCGTCGGGCACCGACTGTTGAAATTTCACAAGATGATCAAGAGAAAGCTCTGATATCAAGTAAAACTTTCAGAGATATCAAGCTGGCAACTTGATCAAACGGAAAGCGGGAATCAGGCGCAGGAACACTACAATCATAAACTGAGCTAAGTAAATCAGAGACAGCAAAAGGCAACAATAAGTTTTGTAATATCAATTATCTTCTTTACAAGGCTAGGCATACATGGTGAGACATGATTCGTCAAAATACAAAGGAGAAGCATACAAGCAAATAAGACTTCAAGCCGGGCGGACTGCCTCAGAGTCCGCCGAGTCAGTTGAGGCCGCCAAGCCGCTGCTGCACCACTGATCTACAGAGCCCGCGAATTCCGCGGACAACTCGTTATTCTGCTGAACACTATCCACTCTCTGCAAGCCGCCTGACTAGAGAAGTCGCCTAGCTGTCATAGTCCGCGAACAAGCTGCTGCCGAACTGAAAGAACAAACCGTCGAGACCGGCGGACAGGTTATTGAACTGAAATTGCTGAAAGAGAGAAGACTGGCCGGCCGCAAATGCGACCTGCTGTAAACCGCTGATAGTTAACCGCAAGGTTCATTGATTCCTGACCGCAGTCAGAACCAGACTCATGACTTCTCAGTGCTAGCCACACAACCTGCAAACAGCAACCAGTTAAATCTTTTCAATCCACGCAGACAAGAAAACCAAGGCCATAGCAATTAATCCACGCTCAACTTACTGTTCATTCAGTTACTGTTGATGTGACGGGGGGTCCTATTTATAGTCGCGGAGAGCAGTGTGATCACCGCCCTAGTGGATAGAATGATCACCCCATCTCGCAGCTAGCACCAAGCAGTTCGCCCAGTCTGCATGGACAGGCCGGACACCAACAATCCGTCAGGCACAAAGGCAAAAAGCCAGTCCGCAAATCGGCGGACACCGCACCAGTCCGCATGTTGCAGCGGGCACCGCACCAACCTGCAACACAAGTCCACGACCAATAGGCACAAACCGTCCGGTCACCAGCGGACAATGCGGACTCTGCGAACACCGTACCAGTCTGCATGTTGTAGTGGACACCACACCAGCCCGCAACACAAGTCCACGACCAATAGGTACAGCCCGCCCGGTCAACCATCGGACAATGCGGACTCTGCGATCAACCTGTACTTGTCACAGACCGTGACCGAGTCCCAAACCAAAGAATGTCTGGCGCGAGCTCGACGGACAAGAACACAGGCCGCCAGCTCTCAAAGCAGACCGCCAACACGTGAACTCCGAGGTTATATCCTAACCGCTCTAACAGATTACGGGCACGGGCTAATGCCGATCTCGCGAGCGCCAAGAACACTTCGTATCAAGCGGACTCCGCGAACTCAACAGGAGTCCGCCCCTCCCGCGGATGCACCATCTATCTGCATGGTTACTTCAGGGAACAGCCAACAGCAAAACAACAAACCGAACAGGCTGATCGTCATCACCAGGCCGCACCAACAGACCGCCCAGGCCGCACCACCAGTCCGCCAGACTGTCCGCCCAGGCCGCGCGATCTGCCTGATCAACCCCCACTTTCACTTCACAATTTTCAACACTCCCCCTTGAAGTGAGAAGTGGTGACCAAGCTCAGCATTCCCCATAACCGAGTAAACTACACCTTCGGCTGTTGTTTCGTGAAAATGGCTGCGATATTGTCCTCACTCCGCACATGCTCCACCATAAGAGATCCCGCCAACACCCTCTCTCAAATGAAGTGGTGTTCAGTCTCTATATATCTGGTCCACGCGTGACAAACTGGATTATTAACCAGTTTCAGGGCACTTTCATTGTCATCGCACAACAGAGTTGGACCGCGCGCTTCTTCATAGACGTCCTCTACTAGGCTCCTGAGCCAGATGGCTTCCCGAGCTGCTAAGGTCGATGTCTTGTACTATGCTTCCGTAGTAGAGACGGACACCGAGTCTTGTTTCTTGCTACACCAAGAGATACTGGATGATCCACATGTCAAGACATAACCGAATGTTGACTTTAGGTCGTCTGAATCTCCCCCACAATCAGCATCTGAGTATCTTTGAAGAGTAAAACTCGCGCCTCTCTCATAAAGGAGACCCATATCAGAAGTGGACTTCACATATTTTAAAATGTTCCTTGTCGCTATCAGACGAGGCTTCCTGGGTTCCGCCATATACAGATTTACTCGGCCAATAGCATAAGCAATGTCTGGCCAGTAATCGTCAAGTAGATAAGACTCTCAACGAGAGGCCGAAACACCAAAGGATCTGGAAGGATCCTCCCCTCATCCTGCCGGAGTTTGATGCCAGAATCAAGAGGAGTATAGCTACTCTTCCCCTCCTGCATGCCAAATCGTTGAACGATCCGTTCCACACAGCCCTCCTAGGACACGAATATGTCGTTCTCTTTCCTCTCTACATCAAGTACAAGGAAATGGTGGAGCTTACCCAAGTCCTTCATCTCAAACCTTATAGCTAGCTCTTCCCTGAGCCTAGCTACCTCCTCCTTGGAGTTCCCTGTGATGATCATGTCATCCACGTACAACAACACCAAGACCAAAAGCTCCCCCTTCCTCTTGACGAACAAGATCGAGTCTGAATTAGAAGCAAGATAACCGCAGAACTAGAGGTATTTTGCAATCTTCCCACTCCAGGCTCGAGGAGCCTGCTTCAAACCATAGAGGGTTTTCCGAAGCTTGCAGACGTAGTCCGGATGTTCTTCAGATACATATCTCAGTGGTTGATCCATGAAGATGTCTTTATTGATTTCTCCGTAAAGAAATACGTTCTTTACGTCAAGCTGTCACATCTTCCAGCCCTGGCAATCCGCCATGGTCATCATTGTAACATCCCAACTTTTATTGAACCAACAGAACCCTAATAGGCACAATAAAAGTAACCTAACACCCAAACTTTGACCCAACCCCGATGACTTGTACCTATTTTGACTTTGATCCCCAAGAGTTGACCCATCAGGGTTGACTTTGGCCAAACCCTTTTTTTCACCATTTTTGGAAATTTCTCTTGAGGACGAGGCCACCTCTCTCTATGGAAAAATAATACATTGCCCCCTTACCCGTATGGGCCTCAAGTTAACAAGATAGGAGGGAGTGGGCCCAAGTAGTGTCCCACCAACATTTTTCCCCACTCCCCTCTCTTTTTCCCTCCCCCACTTATAAAAGCCCAAGCTCATAAGGGGCCCAACCCCATTTCTTACATGAGGGAAATACTTTTAGCCTTTAGCTGTCCTTAGACGGCTGGCTTAGACAACTAGAGGGGATAGCTGGAGGGTGGAGATTAATCCCTCCATAAGGAGGGATTAATCCCACATTAGGCAAGGGAGGAGATCCCCTCCCCTCCACGCCTATATAAAGGCCCCCCTCCCCCTTATAATTTCCTCACAAGCTCAAAAAGCAACTCCCCCACCACTCCCCAAGCTCTGCCGGAGCTCAGGTCGCCGGAAAAGGGCAAGCCCGAGCTCCACCACCGCCACCTTGATGGCTAACCAAGCAGGCCCCTCTCAAGACCCTCCTCCATGGGTAGAAACTTCTCCCCTTTCCCTTCCCCTCCTTCTGGACGTCCTGCATGGGTCCTCCGGCGGCCGGAGCGGCGCCGGCACCACCCGACCCATGCTCTAGGTCGGGTGGTGGCAACAGGAAAGTTGGCCCCTCCCCGCGTCGGGGGTGGCACTGGAGAAGGGTTGACCCACCCGGATGATATTTTTGGGTGGGGGGAGGCTGGGTGCCACCGGAAAACGCCGCTCCGGCGGCACTCGAGTGACAGAGCATTTGCTTTGTTTTGCCTCCGGCGGCGGCCGTCGACAGATAGTCGTCGGACCACCTCCGGAGAAGAGCCCTGCCCCCGGCGTGTCGGTCGGGGGTGGTTACGGGGCTGGGCTCAACGCCGGAGAAGCGGGGTGGTGTTGTGGCGCCGAAGAGCTCTGCTCGATGAGCTCAGCTCGATGACTCTCATCGAACTCTGCTCGACGACTTTCGCCTCAACATCAGCGCCCCCACAGCGGATCCACAGTCGATCCGTTGTGGGGTCAGAAGGATGTCTTTTGAGCTCCGGCTCGATTTCAGCCACAGGATATCTCTTGATTTGCTATCAGCTGACCAAGTTAACATATAAACTTTGAGAAATTTCCTGGGTCATTTCTAGGCCTCTAGGGGCAAAGTGAACATGAAGAATGTTCCACATACTAGGGGCTTTTCCCAGAAATTTTTTGAGGATTTTTGAATTTTATTTGGTATTTTTAAAAGCCCAAATGAAAATTGTTTGACCAAATTAAAGTCCCAAAACTTTTCAAAAAATTATGAAAATTTCTATAGGCTTATTATAGACCCCCTTAGAGGTTGTATCAAAATTAGGGGACTTGGAAATCAAAATTGAATTTTCCTCAGTTCCTTGGAGCGTATGGCCGCGCTTGGAATATATTACGCTCATTTTCCTCGAAAATGAAAATCAGAGCGCGCAACCACCATTTATAATATGAATAATAAATGGTCTTATCAACAAAAGTGGCCGAGGCAAGTGACCAAGCTTCGGGTGTTCCGAGATTTCGAGAAACAGTCGAGCGCCTCGACTCTCGGGTAATTTGGGGCACGATCGGAAGATAAGAGTACGAGTAGTAAGTTGCAAAATTATCCTCGGCGAATAATAAGGGTGTAACTCCTAAAAAGTCTCTAATCCGATTAAGACATGATTAAAAAAGCGCAGACAAATTACTATCAAATCTTAATAATTAGTGTAATCAGGCAAGCTTTATTAAAACGGAAATAAAAATGGATATGCCTCCTGAAAACGGAGAAGGAACTGTGAATGCCTCCTGAGAACGGAGAAGGAACTAAAAATACCTCCTGAAAACAGAGATGTAACTGAATGTGTCTTCTAAGATAGGAGATGGAACTGAAGCCTCCTGGGGGAACGATTGAACTACTAACCATTTTCTTTATGATTATTCCAATCTTGTACTGGTCTTATTTCTTTATTCATTTCAGTTCAGTACTTTCAATCTATCACTACTTCAGTCTCGTACTAGTCAAGTTCATTTCTGTTCTATACTTTCAGTTCGGTATTATTTCAGTCTTGTACTGGTCAAGTTCAGTTCAGTACATTTCAATTCAGTACTACTTCAGTCTTGTACCTGTCAAGTTCAGTTTAATACATTTCAAGTAAATACCACTTCAGTCTCGTACTGATCAAGTACATTTAAATTCAATACTACTTCAGTCTTATACTAGTTAAGTTTGTTTCAGTTCAGTACTTTCAATTTAGTACTACTCCAGTCTTGTACTGGTCAAGTTTATTTCAGAACTTTTATTCAGTACTACTCCAGTTTTGTACATGTCACATTTCATTCAGCACTTAAATTATGCAGCATTTATTATCAACAACTTTAATTACTGCATTTTCATTACTGCAATTTACTATTATAAGCATGGGTCCTGCTTTGACGAGCAACCATCTGATAAAGTCGAACCTTTGTTGGGGATAACCGGAGTTGAGGTGTTGCTCCATGTTTAGTCCCAAATAAAGTGCTCTCATGCTCCTTGTTGAAAGTTGAACTGAGCGTTATTGCCCGAAGATTGAAGCATAGTAGGCAGGCCGCCACAAACTCGGAGCGTGCTAGCAAAATTGATTGTTTGATTGTTTGCAAATTGCTTGCGGTAAACTGTGGCGGGTCAGTCACTTCCGCAGATCGTTCATATCGGTGTAGAATTTTCGACGACTCAAGGCGACAAGTAGATGAGTACCACAGGTGATCTGCCTTTATGTTTTCCCCATCGGGTTTCCTCCGCTGGTCGGCCAAAATGTTGAATCGCTGGATGTCGCTCACATACAAGAGTACGTGGGGTTGTGCGTTAAGGCCTGGGCTGTGCGGTACGACCACCCTCAAAAGTGGCAGGACTGTCCACTATCACCGACGACAACATCGGTGAGGCCCGCGGGGCTTGCTACCCTGCTGGAACGGAAGCGGTCCATACTATATCGACATATGATTGTGTGTGCGCGGCTGTGGATGCCTGATGTATGTGCGCGACTGTGAATGCCTGCGGTATGTGCGCGACTGTGAATGTATGCGGTATGTGCGCAGATGTGAATGCTTGTGGTATGTGCGTGGCTGTGAATGCATGCGATATATGCGCAGTTGTGAATGCCTGTGGTATGTGTGCAGCTGTGAATGTCTGCGGTATGTGCGCAGCTGTGAATGCATGCGGTATGTGCGCGGCTGTGAATGTCTGCGGTATGTGCGCGGCTGTGAATGCCTGTGGTGTGTGCGCGGATGTGAATGTCTGTGGTATGTGCGCGGCTGTGAATGGCTGCGGTCTGTGCGCGACTGTGAATGCCTTCGGTATTTGTGCGGCTGTGAATGCCTGCGGTATGTGCGCGGCTGTGAATGCATGCGGTATATGCGTGGTTGTGAATCCATGCGGTATGTGCACGACTGTGAATGTCTGCGATAGGGTGCAGTTTGTGAATGCCTGATGTGCTGATGGAGCGTTAATTATAACTGATATACATTGTTGTTGTTATTCCAGTTATATTATGCTGCACTTCTTTATTGTTGCTCCTAGCCTATTTATTTGAAATGTTGTACTAACTCTCTCTTTCTTCGCCTATCTACTTTTGTTGGGTATGTGTGTGTTCGTCCCCGGGATATGGATCCGGAGAGGAAATTTATTCCCACTTAGTTCTGTGACTAACAGTTATTTAAATAACCATTCACAGGAAATGGAGCACCGTAGTGATATGCTGCCGCATGAGGTTGCGCCAGCAGTTAGAACTACTCGAGCAGAACACCCCTGACGACTTCAGAGTTTCGAGACGTGAGTACCAACGAGCTAGTTAGGGAGAGAGAGTGAGAAGTTATATGTAGTACTTGTACAACCTGCGGGCATATATAAATACTTAGACCATGACCTTTGTACTCATGTAAATATATATGGTGTTATATATATTGTATTATGGTCTCCTGTTAATGCTTCTGTAATTCTTTTGTGTATTGTGAATGTTGTGATTCTAGACGAGCAAGACGACCACTTAGTGCTTAGATAGGGTTGGTCGTTACCCATAAGGTGCACTGGGTGGACGTCTTGGGCAGTAAGATCTCATTCGGCCCGACCCGGGTAAAAGTTGGGGGAAGGGGTCTTACAATCACCACCCGAACTGAAGTCATCTTTGCACGGGACTGAACGTCTCCTCATAGTCTTCGCTGTACTGTTGTGAAAAGCTTCGAGCTACAAGGCACGTCTTGTACCGCTCAATGCTTCCATCTGCCTTCTTCTTCAGCTTGTATACCCACTTGCAAGTCACAGGAGTAACGCCATCCACCTTGGGCACAAGGTCCCAGGTCTCATTCATCTTGAGGGCAGTTATCTCCTCATCCATTGTATCTCCCCACTACTTGACTCCAGTGCCTTCAACAAAGCTAGAATGCTCTCGCTCATCCATGGGGCCTGCGAAGAAACAAGAGACAAAGCTCACCGTGTTTCCTTCGCAATAACGAGTTGGTGGCTTGATGGTACTCTTTGATCTCCGAAGAGTCTGCTCCTTGCTCACCACCTCCGCTACTTATTCAGAACCAGCTCCATTCCCGGGCATAATTGGAGCATCGCTCCCCCTGCTTCCTGAACCAGAAACCTCTGACCTAGAGCTTGAAACACCTGGAGCTCATGGTGACACATGCAGCTCCACTTGAAGATTTTCAGCAGCCTCCTTCTGCCATTCATCAGTCCAGCTCTCCTGTAGCTCAACAGAGCCACCTCCATACAACGTAAGTTCATCAAAGATAACGTCTCTTGATACAACGAACTTCCTTGTCGCAAGATCCATACACTTTCATCTCTTCTTCCGCTCATCATAGCCCACAAAGTCAAGCTTCCTTGCCTTTGCATCAAGTTTGATCCTCTGAGCATCCGGGACGTGTACATAACAGGTTGATCCAAACACCCGAAGGTGTTTCACGCTAGGCTTCTCCTTGAACATCATTTCAACGAGAGATTTCATGATGATCAGACTCAGAGGCATCCGATTGATGACATAAGTTGCGCATGTCATTCCTTTCGCCCAAAAGGACCTGGGAATGCCCTTTGCATGAAGCCATCACTTGCAGGTTTCCATCAGATGACAGATCTTCTTCTCCACTGCTCCATTTTGTCGTGGAGTATGAGCACAAGTGAGCTCTCTCTAGATCTCGTGCTTCGTGCAAAAGTTAGAGAACTCAGATGAAACAAACTCACCTTCGTTGTCTGATCTAAACTTCTCTCGTCTCTTCTTCTTCTTCTTATCAACGAAGAGAGCCTCACTACCTCCTTTAGAGATAGTAACCCCCACCATTTGCCTATCTAGGCTCTCTTGCGATGTCAGCAGATTTTCCAGCTCCAGTAAGGATGGCTGAGTCGTCCATCCTTGAACAGAAGTCACGAAGGCCACATATTCCTTCCACAAACTGCAGATTATGTGTCTCTTCAACTTAGCTTCAGAGATGGGCTCATCAAGGTCCAGTGTTGATATCTCAGCGCACAGGTTCTTCATCTTGAGAAAGAACTTTGAGATGGACATATCTCCTTGAGTTGCTCTAGATAACTCATTCTCTAAGAACTGTAGCTGCGCTACATTCTTCCTGTTGAACAGTCCATCAATGGACGTCCAAATCTCAGCAGACTCGCATGCTAAGATGTGATCAAAGAGCTCAGGTGAGATAGCCCGCTTGAGAGCAAACTCTGCTTTTGCATTGGTCTTCCTCCAAGCTCTCACTTGTTTAGCAGTACCAGCAACAACAGTAACTTATTGTTTGTCGTCACCACCGACGACTTCCCACAGCTCCTCACCCAGAAGATTGTTCTTCATACACGACTTCCACTTTTTAAAGTTAATCGCTGTAAGAATTTCAATACCAAGACCCCTTGCGTAACCGCCATCCATTGCAACAACCACTGATTTAGTAGCTTCCAGAAGCGTCGAGCACAACTGAGGTTGATCACTGCTCAAGCCACTGTTCCCTCTGATACCATATTGAAATTTCGCAAGATGATCAATAGATAGCTCTGATACCAAGTAAAACTTTCAAAGCTATCAAGCTGACAACTTAATCAAGCGGAAAACGGGAACCAGACGCAGGAACACTCCAACCATAAACTGAGCCAAGTAAATCAGAGACAACAAAACGCAACAACAAGTCTTGTAATATCAACTATCTTCTTTACAAGGATAGGTATACACGACGAGACATGATTTGCCAAAGTACAAAGGAGAAGCATACAAGCAAACAAGAACTTCAAGTCGGGTGGACTGCATCAGAGACCGCTGAGTCCGCTGAGACCACCAAGCCGCTGCTGAATCACTGATCTACGGAGTCCACGAACTCCGCGGACAACCAGTTATTTTGCTGAACACCTTGTCCGCTCTCTATAAACCGCCTGATTGGAGAAGTCGCCTAGCTGCCAGAATCCGCGAACAAGTTGCTGCCGAACTGAAAGAACAGACCACCTAGACCGCCGAGACTGCCGAGACTGGCGGACAGGTTATTGAACTGGAATTGCTGAAGGAGAGAAGACTGGCTGGCTGCAAATGCGACCTACTGCAAACCGCAGATTGTTAACCGCAAGCTCCACTGATTCCTGACCGCAGTCAGAACCAGACTCGTGGCTTCTCAGTGCTAGCGGTACAACCTGCAAACAACAATCATTTAAACCTTCTCAATTCGCGCGGACAAGAAAACCGAGGGCGCAACAATTAATCTACGCTCAACTTACTGTTCATTCAATTATTGTTGATGTGACGGGGGGGTCCTATTTATAGGCATGGAGAGGAGTGTGATCACCGCCCTAGTGGATAGAATCACCACCCCAGCTCGCAACTAGCACCAAGCAGCCCGCCCAGTCCACATGGACAGGCCGGACACCAACCAATCTGTCAGGCACCAAGGCAAAAAGCCAATCCGCAACCCGGCAGACACCACACTAGTCCACATGCTGCAACGGGCACCACACCATCCCGCAACACAAGTCCACGACCAACATGCACAAACCCCCCGGTCACCACCGGACAATGCGGACTCTGCGAACACCATACCAGTCCGCGCGCTGCAATGGACACAACACCAGCCCGTAACACAAGTCCACGACCAATAGGCACAACCCGTCCGGTCAACCATCGGACCATGCAGACTCTGCGATCAACCTGGACTTGTCACAAACTGTGACCAAGTCCCAAATCGGAGAACGTCTAGTGCGAGCTCGATGGACAAGAAGACATGCCACCAGCTCTCAAAGCAGACCGCCAACGCGCGAACTCCGAGGTTATCTCCTAACCGCTCCAACAGATTACGGGCACGAGGCAATGCCTATCTCGCGAGCGCCAAGAACAGTCCACATCAAGCGGTCTCCGCGAACTCAACAGGAGTCTGCCCCTCCCGCGGATACACCACCTATCCGCATGATTACTTCAGGGAACAGCCAACAACAGAACAACAAGCCGAACAGGCTGATCGCCATCACTAGGCCGCACCAACAGACCGCCCAGGCCGCACCACTAGTCCGCCAGACTGTCTGTCCAGGCCGCGCGATCTGCCTGATCAGGCCCTACTTTCACTTCACAATTTTCAACACCGACAACTCTGACGTGGGTCCTACAACAGCACAGTAGGACCACTGTCGGCGATGACCCTGATCGTGATCGTGATCGTGGCCCAAACACAAATCACAATCAGGAACAGTACTGTCGATGGTGGCCCTGTCGTAGTGCCTTCGGACAACCGACAGTGGAGTCAAGTCAGTCTATCTTCGGTGGCTGAAATTATGACCAAATTGTGATAACAAGTTATATATTTAGCATATTATTATTTATTTTATTATAATATATATTACTTAATTATAAAAAAATATTATATTTCTTTATTAATATTGATGGGTCTTCTATAATTTATAGAAAAAGGAACTGCCAATAACTGAAATCTCATAACCCCAGTTAACATAGGGGAGGGTTATTGGAATAATCGTTCCGCATGCGATCCGCATGCTCGATCCATGCGCGATCCTCGCACGCAATCCTTTCACCATCACTCACACAACCGACCTACCGCAGTTGGCCGAACGGTCGGCCACCTCTTTGGCTGGCGCGCCCGTAGCCGACCTCCGGGTCGACCACGTCCCTCCCTCGCGGTCGCAAGTTGCAGCCGGCGCTGCAACCGACCTCCCCGACCGACGCACCTATGGCCAGCCTTCCGGCCGGACGCAGCTGCAGCTCGTGGTCGTAAACCAGCGACCGCTAGGCGCGGCCGGTGCCGCGATCGACCTCCCCGACTGGCCTCCCTAGTGGGTCACGCCCGCGAGGCACGGCGGGAGTCATGGCTGGCCTTCCCGGCCAACGCGCCTGCATCCAAACTTCCCGGTCGGCTCGCTTGCGGACGAACGCTCCTAGCGGCCAATCCTAAGCCGGCCACGGGCGCATCGGCCGGGAAGGTCGGCCGCGCCTTGCGGCGCCGGTCATGCCTAGCACTCGCAAGGTGGGACCGCAACTGACCGGGAGGCTAGCAATAAGCGAGCCGGCCGGGGAGTTTCTTAGTTCAGTATGTTGTATACATACTTTGTAGGATGCTAATAGTGATTTTCATTGTTATCTTTGTGGAGATGTTCCTTTAAATTCCCAAAAAACATAATCGACTTTTAGGATCTTGAGATCTTTTCTTAACATGTTAAGCTCGTAAAAAATGACACCAATCGCAAAAAACCGATAAAAATCGAACTGACTTTGAACCAAAACAACCGGGTTTGGTTCGGGTGATTTGGACAAACAAAAAATTGAGTTATGTCGGTTCGGTTTCAGTTTGAGTCCAAACTGACCCAAACTGAACCGTTCGCACCCCGAGGCATCTGGCAGCCGGCGGCGGGTCCAGCAACCCACTCGGCCTCGCGGTCGTGCACTCGGAGCACATGGCGCGGGTCAGCGGCATGTCACGCGGTAGCCGACCGCCTGCTCATCCTCGGGTCGTGCACGCCGTGCAGATGCCCAATGAACTTCGTGGCGGTTTGCCGCAGCGATTTTGACACGCGTGGAGGTTGGAGCGGTTCCCACCATGGAGTAAGTGTGGTTGGGCGGTTGTCGCCATGCATGCTGCCATCAAAACTCCTTGCCCGCCCTGCACACCAACTCTGTCGACATCCCTGCACACCGCCTTCAAAAAAATCTCACCACCACCTTTCGACGTCCGTGGCAAAACTCCGCGGCAGCGTCCATGGCGGTGGAGGAGATTTGGTGGCAGAGTAGAAGAAGATGGAAGGGGAGACTGTTGGTGGCGGCGGCCAACTCCTGTGACCATGTGTTGGGAACGCCGCGTTGAAAGGGAGCACCGAGCAGCTGTGGGAAAGCTCTCATGGCAACGACACTTTCTTCCGCCAATGCCGACGCAACGCCTCCACGAACAGGAAAAAAATTTGTTGTCGTCGTCGGACAGCAACGGAGCGCCGCCGCCGAAACAAACTGACCCTTAACCCTCATGACCTGCACTAAGTTTGTAGGGGGAGTGGATTCCGGCTATTTGCATCCTGAAATTCCCATAAGTTTAGGGTGCCCACATCGATAATATTTATATTTGTTGTTGGTCGCTCAAGGCTCTCAGCAGACCGAACTAAATTTGGACGCCTTAGCCCGCGGAGCTCTCGAGCGTGGAATCAGTCACAAAGAAAACAGAGAAAAGGCCGAACAGATTTTTAACGAGAAAAACTTGTGAATGAGGTAAAAAACCACTTGACCATTTCTGTTCCCGTCAAACCTCACTTTTTGTTGTTATTTACAAAGCTTCAAAGGAATTGAGGGTGTCAGACCGCTTTTCGTTACAACTCGGGGGCGAGAGAGAATGAGACTCACTCAGAGAGTGATAGACCATCGCTTGCGAAGCTTAATACTGGTCTTCTATGGTGGTATAGAACGCTCGCGGTCGTTGTCCGGACGCTAAGCCCTGGCTGGTAGCATAGAGGAGGATTCTGACAGAGCTCTGACTTGTAGTAGGATAAGAGGTAGCACAGAGAAGAATAGTTATAATAAGAGGGGGTCTAAGGTCCTAAAATTTCATCCTCATAGTCTTCTCCTCCTACAGGGCAGAGCTCTGTCAAAATCCTCATGTGAGTCGTCTCCTTTGAAGATTTTCAAGTGCTTTGAAGATTCGCTGAAGTCCTCGTCGCTTATATGTGCAAGACGTTCTGCCAGCTTTCCTCAATAAATCTCCCACGTTCTGCCCGCCAACGTCTAGCGTCTGGACAACGACCGCGGGCGCTCTATATTACAAGAGAAGACCAGTATTAAGCTTCGCGAGCGGTGACCTGTTACCCTCCGAGCGAGTCTCATTATTTCTCGTCCCAAAGTTGTAACGAGGAGCGGTCTGCCGCCCTTGATTCCTCCAAAACTTTGTAAACAACAACAAATAATGAAGTTTGACAGTCACCGAACTGATCACGTGATATTTTACACTATTCACGTGGTTTCCACGTTAAAAATATGCTCGACCTTTTCTCTGTGACTGATTGCGTGCTCGATCGCTTCGCAGGCTAATTAAGGCGGCCAAGTTTAATCCGGTTTACCGAGAGTCTTGATTGACCCGCAATAAATATAAATAGTATTGATATGGGCACCCTAAACTTATAGGGATTTTGGGCTGCAAATAGCCGGAATCCACTCCCTCTGCTAACTTAGTGGGGGGTCATGAGGGATAAGTGAGATTGACCAAAGTCAACCGCACTAACTCCATGGTGGAAACCGCTACAACCGCGGTGCGGGAAAAACCGTCGCGCCAAACTGCCATGAAGTAGACCCGGCGGCCGCAAGGCCGAGCAGGCGGGCGGTCGTTGTGTGTCGTGCCGCTGCCCCGCGCCGCATGCTCCAAGCTAACGACCGCGGGGCTGAGCGGGTGGCCGGCCCCGGAATCAGCCAACCACATTCCTAGGGGTGCGAGCAGTTCAGTTTGGGTCGGTTTGGACGTAAAATGAAACCGAACTGACATAAATCGGTTTTTGGTTTGTCCAAACCGATCTAAATCGAACCCGGTCGTTTCAGTTCAAAATCTGTTTGGTTTTTTATCGATTTTTTGCGGTTTGGTGTCGTTTTTTTTACGAGCTTATAACACACTAAGAAAGGATCTCAAGATCCTAAAAGCCAGTTATGTTTTTTTTTTGCGAATTTGAAGGAATAGTTCGACAAAGATAACAAAGATAAACCACTATTAGTATCCTGCAATGTATACATACAACATACTGAACTCCAGAACTCCTGAATTTTGTTATTTACTGGTGATTACGAACTTCTTCATACAATTGAATTCATTAATGATAGTTTTTTTTATCATATATGCAGCTAGTTCTACTAGTTTTGAAACACAATGAAAAGTCTTGATCTCTTAATTTGAAGCCCACATTAAAAAAAACGAACAGGAAAATAAATGCACACACTTCAGTGAAAGAGGAGAAAAATATTATAATTAAATAGATTTAGAAGTTATATAGATAGAAAACAGTGATAGAAAGTAAATAAAACCAAGAAAATATTGGTGAAAACTAGTAGAATAAAAAATTGTACCATAAGAAGAAGAAATTAATGTCCAAATATTTATGGATGGTTGTCTTTGAGGGGTGGTGGCAGTTGACACAACCAAAGGCTTTGATTCCCATGGAGAGATGAGGTGTGGTCAGGAATAGTTGAAGGGGTTCAGCCCATGGGAGTTTGGTTAAAAAAAAGATCTTGAAATCATGTACCATGCCTATCGGCTCCCAAGTGCTAGTGTTGCTGCCAATGAAAGTGAAGCTAATGTTGATTTTTCTGAGAAAGATGTTATTGTGACGACTTTGAGAAATGAGAATGTTGAAATTATCAAGGATGTTGGGAATGATGAAAATTCTAAGGTTGTTGGGAGTCCATGTATCAGTTGTTAAGCATATCCTTTCAGAAGCTAATGTTTGTTTCAATTTTTTCTTCTTCTCAACAAAATGTTCAATACAATATTTAGCCATAGTGGTACAAGAGGTACATTAAACCTCAGTTTTAATTGATTGAAGTAATATCTAAATACTTCATGTTCAACAAGTTTAAATGGTAATTCATCCACAAGTCTCATTTTAGCCAAAGTTTTTTTGCACTCAATTTACTCAAACTCAATAGCTTTTCGGGATCTAATTGTTGCACCATCATTCTTCTTTTGAGTGAAAGAACTTTTTTTGCTTGCTTTCTATTTGGTTGAACCAGCATAAAATTATAATGTGTCTTTAAAGCACTAGTGCAATTTTTCTTCAGATCAACTACATATATTGGATCTACGTCATCGGATCACCGTGTAACCACCTGTCATGGGGGTGTGTATAATCAGAAAAGAATAATTTGTGTGCACATGGCAATTCTCCTAAAATACATGCTATAAATATAAGGTGTTGGTTGGCGAATAGCCCATAAAGTGATTATGGTTTGCGAATAACTGCGTAACCACCTAAGAAACCAATAAATAAGACCCCAAAGCCCCCTTCAAGGCAACTTTGTCTTCACCCTTTAGATTCTCTCATCCTTTCGCTTCCCCTCCCACGCACGTGAGATCCCCTTGAAGTTCCTCTTGCAATTTTGAATAATCAACAACTTCCTGTATTAATATTTCTTTTCCTTTGTTTTGTTTTGAAAAAAAAGCCATCCACATAAATAAAATAACATGAAAGTCTAAAACAGACAATTTCATTATTTGAAAGTAATAATGGGAAGAATGAGTCAAAACCTTTGAAGATTTAAAGCTTTTGATCAATTTCATCAGTCTTCTCAAGCTATTGATGTTGGAACCAGCTTTCCGATCCCTCCTAAAGTTTGAAACAGGATGCAGCCCGCACGTACTCTCCCTGCGCTACCCTCCTGACGAGAGTCGAAAGCCTGAAAACAGACCGAGGGGGGCTCAGCTCGGAGGTCCCACATCTTACCCAGAAGAACTGAAGGTCTTCCCCCTCCCTAGCCAGTGCTGAGCTAGGTACATGTGAGGAAGATAGTGGAAAGGTTCAACAATCCCTTCTCAGGCACCTTTACCGGTCTATTTATATGCCTCTGAATCTGTTCTGCAAATAACACTTCTGGATTAACCTAAAATGACCAAAGCACCCTGGACCGAGTCTGCGAACAGCCAAACTCCGCTACTCTGGAGAGCTATACGCAGACCTCCAGGGGTAGACATGTAAAATTACCTAGGGCATAAAGGTAAAATCCCCCTTGGGGGGTAAAAGGTAAAGACATCTCTTTTCACCTGTGACGAGTAGGGAAAGAACTGTCAGGCAAGACGACCACCTTGTCCGTCTCGCCGGCCTCTCGCCTGGCGGGCCATCTCGCCCCCTGGGAGGTCTCGCCTAATAAGAGGTCTCGCCTACCTCTGTGGGCTGTCCATACCTCTCGCCTCTTGTAGGTGGGCCTCCTCCCCTCTCGCCAGTCCTCCTTCCTTGCTTGTTGGGTCACCTCTCGCGAGCCCAAGGTTGTACACAATCCCCGCTCTTTTCGAGGTTGCCCTAACCTCGGAAAGATAGTCCAACCGTGGCTCGCGATGCTAGGATTCCTTAATGTGAATCTTTGGTGGGCCCCCCACCCCCCCTATGCGGCCTATAAATATGAGATCTCAGTCTTCATTCGGGACCCTTTAGCCTTCATCTCTTCTTCAGAATGTCTCACAGTCACAGCTTCCGCGAGCGCCTCGCGATGGTGCGAAGGCGAAATAAAACTAACACGGACGCCCTATTCCCGGACTTGGGGCGCATTCCTCCCTTGGCCTCTCCGCCCTCTCGCTTAAAAAATATGAAAGTCGTCTGCCCCCCTCTCTCGGCGGGCGCAACCACCTCTGCCCCTTCAACAGACAACCCATTCGCTTCTTCCGGAGAGAAGCAGGTAATCTCATTACTTTTTTCATTCTTTGGTCTCGCCTGCTGACTACGTTTTTTTAGGGAAGTTTCGCTGATTCACCTGTGCCCGCCAATCCTCCTGATAATATAAACCAAGCTCGTCAGCGCACTGACTCGCCCGAGGCGTCCTCCCCACCCCCCTCGCGGAGAGAAAACCTCTCGCGAGTTGTGGGGAACCCTCGCATCCCCAGTAAGATCTTCTCCCTTCTCGCCTTTCCTTCGATTCGCCTTCTTTTACCCAATTCACGCGAGCTCATCCTGGCTAATGATTTCTCGCTCTTTTCGCAGGCATCCAATTTGATTCTGACACTGATGATGCTCCCGCGTCTCCCCCCTCTCGCCTCTCCCTCATCCTGGCGAGATCGAGGACTACTTGGGTGATCCCATGGACCCCCTGGAATTGAAGCGGAGGACAACCAGGATGTTCCGTAAATACACGCACATAATCCGCGAGATGGAGCTGGAGAAGCAAGCCTCCGACCGGCGCATGGACTGGATAGAAACAGATTATCACCGCCTTTCCGCCAGGATGGAAGCGGATGGGGTACTAGACGGGACCGATCCCCAAGCCATCTTAAACGAGACGGATGAACATCTTCGTCTCGCACGCCGCGGCGTGATCGCTGCTCGCGCCTTTCATCTTCCTGGCCGCCCTCCATGCGCGGGATGTAAAGATGGCCGCTGGCAGTGGGTGCGGAACTAAACTGTTGCGGTCCCGTCTCGCCCTCTCCAGGTCCTCCTTGTATTTCTGTCAATTTAGCTGTTTGATTATTGATGCGTTGTATAAAACTTATTTGGGGCGAGATGTCCCCTTCTGCGGGATGGTCTATTTTAACCTTTTGGTACTGTACTAGTCATATCATGCCGTCTTTTCATCATTATCATGATTAGCTATTTTTTTGATTAGTTTTATAATGATGACTTTTGCCTCGAAAAGATCGCTGCGGCGCCCCCGCCTCTTGAGTTCCAGAGAGAGAGAGAGACGAAGCGTCGGGGTGCCTCCTCATTTCCCGCCGCTTGACTTTCCCGCTTAATCCCCTCTCTCCCTTATCCCTTATAAATATCTCCAACCCAGGCCTGTCTCTTCTTTTATTACTCTAAGCCGTTTCTTTGGTCGCGGCTCCCGTCTCTCTCCTCTTCCTTACTCATCTCGCATCCCGCTCTCTCTGAACCGTCCTCTCCCTCTTTTATTGCCTTCTCGCCCGCCATGGGAAAGAAAAAGACGGAAGAGGGCGAGGGGCGCAGCCGTTGCGGAAAGCGGTTCGTGGACCACGACTTCCCTCTCGGCCGACTGCCAGAGGAAGACTACGCTCGTTTCGCCAGCGAGTATCTCGCCGACGGTTATCTGTCTCGCCCGCCCAAAGTTGGCGAATGTATCAACACCTTCTACCCCAACGAGCTGGCCTTCCCCGTCTCGCACTTCGAGGCGGGGCTGCGGCTTCCCTTCTGGCAGGAGGTCAAGCTAGTGCTGAAGTACTTTGGGGTCGTCCCGGCCCAATGCAACCCCAACGCCATCTCCATGATGATCGCTTTCGCCTGCTACCTGCGGCGAGAGCGCATTGAATTTAGTTTAACTGCCTTCCGCAAGCTGTTTGTCTACCACGCAAAGGACGACAACGTCTCTTATTTCACAGGCCAAGGCCTGAAGGTGTGCGAGACGCCGAATAAGAACCACCACTGGCTGACTCGATTTGTCTTCATCCGTGGGGATCTGGGAGGTATCCCTCTCGCCCCCGTGTCTCCTGCAGAATGCTATTATGACACCCCCAAGGTGGGGGTGCCGAGAAAGATCTCTGTGATTTCTTGGCAGGGAAGAATTTCGAGGTCCAATACCTTCGGCGAGACCTCGACTCGCTTCCAGCCGTCTTTCCCGGCGAAGGTACTCTTCTATTTCCCCCTTCATCCTTGTAAATTTTCATTCCCTGATGATTGTCATCTTACCTAGGAGAGAGGACCGTCCCCCTCCATCCCCCCTACCAAAGTAACCGAGCTCTCGCCTTGGCGAGTATGGCGGCGGAGGCTGCGAAGGACACGCTGACACCTGCCCCCAAGAAGAGGCCCGCGGGCGAGGGCACTTCTCGTCACAGCCCCAAGAAGAATAAAAATCTGTGTCCTTCAAAAAGGAAAAATCTGCTAAAGAAAGGAAAGAGCCAGCGGGGTCCCTGTCCCCCATCTCTCTATCGTCTCCCTCGCCTCCCCGACTACCCGTCTCGCCCATCCGCGAGACGATCTCTTCTGAGACAGCTGCCCCCAGCAATGTTCAACCTTCTCAGCTCCCTCCTGGCGAGACTGGCTCCTCCTGCCGCCCGACTCCCGCCTCGCACCCCAATTACAATATGGGGCCTGTGACAGATGATGAAGCCGGCGAGCCGGTTCTCTTATGGGACAAGGACGCCAACCGCGTGTCGGTGTCTACCCTTCTCCCTTCCTGGAAAGAGCAGGACCCCCCCACCAGTCATGCCTTCTCCTTAGGGTTTGGGCTGTACGGTGGCCTTGGCTCTGAGCCCGCCGATAATGAGGCATCGCGGGATCTTATTCTGAAAAGCGCCCATTCTCAATTTCGCTCCCTGGAGCATGCGCACCGAGTCTCGCGACGCCTTGTTTTCAACAACAGAAAGTGGAAGGAGGCGGAGGCCGGTCTCGCCGCGGAGCGAGAGAAGTCCATCGACCTGGAGAAGTGATTGATTGTTGCCGACAACCTCCTCGCGCAGAGCCAGGGTGGCGTGGTAAGTTCTATTACCGTTGCCTCGCTTATTCCCTGCTTTTCAGTCCCTCACTCGTTCTCTTCCCGCAGGATGCCGAGACGGCCAACCGAATGCGCCCGCGCATTGAGGAGTTGGAGGTGGACAACAAGAAATTGAAAGATGAAAATCTCCGCCTCCGGAACAGCTCGACACCCCCCTTGGACCAGTTTCCCGTTCCTCCCCGCTATTCTGTGAACGAGGTGGACGCCATCTGCCGAGACTCCAATATCAAGACGACGGAGGTTGTTCTTAAAATGATGAAGGAGCTGGGAGTGGTGCGTGAGGATGCAGAGACGGTAACCGCCCGCGACCTGGTCCCCCGCTTGTGCGGCGAGACAGACGACAGCTCTTCTTCTGACAGCGAGTAGCGTACCATCAACTGCAGTGGCTTCTCTTCCCCTCTTTCTTTTGTCTAGTACTTGTAGTTCTGATAGACACTTCCTTGAAAAAGGAAAGCGAGGTGTTCCTGCTCCACGGATATTTTGTTTAAACCTTTTACACATTAATTGTTGCTTCCATCTTCGGGCGTCTTGCTTAATAGTTAGTCAAAAACGCGAGACAACTTTTTAGGTGCTATTTAATCGCTGCTTTTTTCTTCTGCCATCTTGCTTAATAGCTAGCCAAAAGCGCGAGACAATTTTTTAGATGTTATTTAATCGCTGCTTTTATCTTATGTCATCTCGCTTAATAGCTAGTCAAAAACGCGAGACAAACTTTTGATCTCTCTTCGCCCATACTACGCGCGAGATCCGCTCACTGCTAGCGCTCGCCTCGCCGCAAGATTATCCTGCGCCGAAGTCCCTGAAGACCAACCGTCTCGCTTGACAGGTTCCGCCTTCTTACGCCAGTCTTGTGCCTTGAATAAGGAAGCCCCCCCCCCCCCCCCCCCCCCGCCAGGGGCGAGACAACCCATGACGAGTGCCGGCCAGAGACCCTCTTCCCTGGCCTGATTCCTGGCCCCACTCTTTTTTAGGGATTTTCCACCAACCTTCTGATGAATATGGACATTTCCCCTCGCGGACTCTTACCCTTAGACTGGCCCTCAAGTGAGCCTACCGCCCTGCCAGCTAGATGAGAGCCTGGTCAGCGGGTCTGCTCGGGGTCTCCTCTCCAAATCTTCTCCAACCACCGAGTGAGCCTACAACCCTGCCAGCTAGATGAGAGTCTGGTCAGCGGGTCTGCTCGGGGTCTCCTCTCCAAACCTTCTCCAACCACCGAGTGAGCCTACATCCCTGCAAGCTAGATGAGAGCCTGGTCAGCGGGTCCGCTCGGGGTCTCCTCTCCAAACCTTCTCCAACCACCGAGTGAGCCTACAGCCCTGCCAGCTGGATGAGAGACTGGTCAGCGGGTCTGCTCGGGGTCTCCTCTCCAAACCTTCTCCAACCACCGAATGAGCCTACAACCCTGCCAGCTAGATGAGAGCCTGGTCAGCGGGTCCGCTCGGGGTCTCCTCTCCAAACCTTCTCCAATCACCGAGTGAGCCTACAGCCCTGCAAGCTAGATGAGAGCCTGGTCAGCGGGTCTGCTCGGGGTCTCCTTTCCAAACCTTCTCCAACCACCGAGTGAGCCTACAGCCCTACCAGCTAGATGAGAACCTGGTCAGCGGGTCTGCTCGGGGTCTCCTCTCCAAACCTTCTCCAACCACCGAGTGAACCTACAGCCCTGCTAGCTAGATGAGAGCCTGGTCAGCGGGTCTACTCGGGGTCTCCTCTCCAAACCTTCTCCCACCACCAAGTGAGCCTACAGCCCTACCAGCTAGATGAGAGCCTAGTCAGCGGGTCTGCTCGGGGTCTCCTCTCCAAACCTTCTCCAACCACCGAGTGAGCCTACAGCCCTGCTAGCTAGATGAGAGCCTGGTCAGCGGGTCTGCTCGGGGTCTCCTCTCCAAACCTTCTCCAACCACCGAGTGAGCCTACCGCCCTGCCAGCTAGATGAGAGCCTGGTCAGCGGGTCTGCTCGTGGTCTCCTCTCCAAACCTTCTTCAACCACCGAGTGAGCCTACAGCCCTGCCAGCTAGATGAGAGTCTGGTCAGCGGGTCCGCTCGGGGTCTCCTCTCCAAACCTTCTCCAACCACCGAGTGAGCCTACAGCCCTACCAGCTAGATGAGAGCCTGGTCAGCGGGTCTGCTCGGGGTCTCCTCTCCAAACCTTCTCCAACCACCGAATGAGCATACAGCCCTGCCAGCTAGATGAGAGCCTGGTCAGCAGGTCCGCTCGGGGTCTCCTCTCCAAACCTTCTCCAACCACCGAGTGAGCCTACAGCCCTGCCAGCTGGATGAGAGCCTGGTCAGCGGGTCTGCTCGGGGTCTCCTCTCCAAACTTTCTCCAACCTCGGTGCCCTAAAAAGGTCACCCACGCTTTCATTATATCAAAAGAACACATCAAAATAGTAAGCACTATACAATAATAAAAAGTGCAATGGACAGAGTGCTACGGGTAAAATTTCTTTAAATCATCACCACTTCGGGCTCGCTCGAGTGATACCCCGTCCACATCCTGGAGGTGGTACCCTCCTGACTTTAATACTTCTTTTACTACAAAAGGACCCTCCCAATTGGGATTGAGCTTTCCTACTGAGCCCCCTCTACCCGCTGCATCTACCTTTTTCAGGACCAAATCTCCTTTCTCAAACTGTCTGATCCTTATATGTTTGTCGAAGTACCTTGCCATCCGGCGCTTGACCTCCTCCTGCCAGACCATCGCCAAATCCCTGAGCTCCTCTACGAGATCCAATGAGAGTCTCTGTTCTTCTTCGTTCTCTGCTCTCCAACCTTCGGTTCCTTCCCTCGCAACTGCTACTCTCGGTGATGTGACCTCAAATTCGATAGGTATGACAGCCTCTGAGCCATGAGAGAGCTTAAACGGGGTTTCCCCCGTGGCAGTGTTCGGTGTGGTCCTCAAGGCCCACAGTACTGAAGGTAGCTGCTCCACCCAGCTCCCCCTCAAATTCTCCACTTTTTTCTTCAATAGATTGACAATGACTTTATTAGCTGCTTCCACTTGTCCATTACTCCGTGGATGATGAACGGAGGCAAAACAGAGATCTATTCCCAAACAAATGCAGAAATCCACGAATTCTCTACTTGCAAACTGTGGTCTGTTATCTGTCACAATGGCTAGGGGCAACCCATGCCGGCAGATGATCTCCCCCCATACGAAATTTTTGACCACCTGCGATGTTATCTTAGCCAATGCCTTCACCTCCAGCCATTTCGAGAAGTAGTCCACCATGACTAGCAGAAATTTTCTCTGGCCACTTGCTTGGGGAAAGGGACCCACCAGATCTAGCCCCCATATAGCGAAAGGCCAGGGAGCTGTTATTGTCCGCAACCTCTGTGCTGGGAGGAGCTGGAGGGGGGCGAACTCCTGACATTGCTGACACCTTCTCGCGAATTCTTCCGCATCTTTCCTGAGGGTAGGCCAGAAGTACCCCTGCAGCAGCACCCTCCCTTCTAATGTCCGGCTCCCCGAGTGATTCCCACATTCGCCCGAGTGAATCTCTTGTAGAACCTTGGGAACCTCCTCCTCTGACACACATCTAGCCAGCAATCCTGACAGCGTCTTGCGATATAAAACCCCATCCCTCAGCAGGTAGTACGCCGATTTGTATCTGGTATGCCTCTTGTCGAGTTCTCTCTCGGGTAACTGTCCTGACGTTAAAAAGGTGATGAAGGGGTCCATCCAAGATCTTTGCTGGCATATCTCCATGAGTTCCCCTTCTTCTATAGACGGTCTGAAGAGCTCCGTCATTGTTCCCCCGGCCCGAGGGCCGTGCTTGGCGAGTTGATCAGCCTGAGTGCTCTCCTCCCTCGGGATGTGTTGGATTGAAAAGTTTCGGAACTGTCCTATGATGCCCTTGACCTTTCTTAGATATAACTGGAGGGTGGGCTCCCTTGCCTCGAACTCCCCTTTGATCTGGCCTGCCACCACCATGGAGTCTGTCGAGGCCTCAATGTCTTGTATGCCCAGCTCCCGGGCTAACCTGAGTCCCGCAATGACCGCCTCATATTCCGCTTGATTGTTGGTAATCGTGAAATGAATCTTCAAGGCCTGCTCAATCCGGGTCCCCTCCGGGCTGATCAAGATCATCCCTCCTCCAAAGGAATTTCTTCTCGACGCTCCATCTACTAACATCTTCCAGGTTGCTCGAGGGGACACCTCCATCTCCTGGACCTCAACTACATAGTCCACCAGGAAATCGGCTTCCACGCTCACCGCATCAAAAATGTTGGAACCAGCTTTCCGATCCCTCCTAAAGTTCGAAACAGGATGCAGCCCACACGTACTCTCCCTGCGCTACCCTCCTGACGAGAGTCGAAAGCCTGGAAACAGACCGAGGGGGGCTCAGCTCGGAGGTCCCACCTCTTACCCGGAAGAACTGAAGGTCTTCCCCTCCCTAGCCAGTGCTGAGCTAGGTGCCTGTGAGGAAGATAGTGGAAAGGTTCAACAATCCCTTCTCAGGCACCTTTACCGGTCTATTTATAGGCCTCTGAATCTGTTCTGCAAATAACACTTCTGAATTAACCTGAAATGACCAAAGCACCCTGGACCGGGTCTGCGAACAGCCAAACTCCGCTACTATGGAGAGCTATACGCAGACCTCCAGGGGTATACATGTAAAATTACCTGGGGCATAAAGGTAAAATCCCCCTTGAGGGGTAAAAGGTAAAGACATCTCTTTTCACCTGTGACGAGTAGGGAAAGAACTGTCAGGCGAGACGACCACCCTGTCCGTCTCGCCGGCCTCTCGCCCGGCGGGCCATCTCGCCCCCCAGGAGGTCTCGCCTAATAAGAGGTCTTGCCTACCTTTGTGGGCTGTCCATACCTCTCGCCTCTTGTAGGTGGGCCTCCTCCCCTCTCGCCAGTCCTCCTTCCTTGCTTGCTGGGTCACCTCTCGCGAGCCCAAGGTTGTACAATTGAAGCCAATGATAAAAATGATAAAATAAAATTGTCTGCATTGACAAAAACGAAAGATGAAATCTAGAGGAAGAAATCTTATCTTGCGCGCGTGCGTGATTGTAGATCAGAAGATGAAAATCTTACCTTGATGTGTGCCCATAATTGGATGAGGAGAACATGAAATCCAGAGGAAAACTCGTTGACACCCTAAGCATCTTGTCCTTCTATGGAAGCACTGGACCTGAGCAAGCTTAGAAGTAGCATGACTCTCGCTTTCACGCCTCACGATCGGTGCCAAGAGTATTTATGAAATAATTTAATTTATGAAAATGAACTGATTTAGCTATACTACCAAAAGTATTTGAAAATACTATACATAATTTAAAATTATTACAATATTACTCGGTTCAGTTTGGTCTGTTTTCACATCTTGAAAATCGTCCTGAACCGATAAGCCTTCGATTTTCAAACGCTCCAAACCGAACCGACACCGGACCAGACGGCTTGGTTTCAAAATCGATGTGGTTTAGTCGGTTTCAAAATCGATGTGGGGTCGAGTGAACGGTTGGTGGGCCGCCACGTCGACGCCGTGCGGCTCTTTGGTGACGCGACCCGTGGTCAGGCGCTAGATCAGTTGGCTGACCTCCGCAAGGCCGACCGCCGATTGCGTGGCAACCTTCCGGTCGGGCGCTCGGCCGGTGGGCCGCCGCGTCGATGCCGCACGGCTCTCTGGCGGCGCGATCCCGTGGTCGCGCGCTAGATCGGGTGGCCGGCCTCCGCAAGGCCGACCGCCGACTATGAGGCGACCTTCCGGTCGGGCGCTCGGCCGGTCTCCTTGGTCGGGCGCTTGGCTGGCCGCCTGACCAGATTCCTTGGCCGGTTGGCCCACGCCGCCCGAGCCACGTAGCCAGTCGGACCCTCCGCAGTCGCCGACCAATTCTCCTCTGTCGTCAGATCGTCGCCGCTTGATCTATATCATCGGATCATCGTGTAACCACCTGTCACGGGGGTGCGTACAGTCAAAAAATAATAATTGTTGTGTTGCTTATTTGCCGCCCCCTCCCATAAATTTCCGCCGGATTCTCCTCCTGGTCGGCCCCCTCTTCTTTTGGAATCCACTCCAAATTATGTAATCTTCATTATTCCGATATTAATGGAGAATTTATTTGAAGAGATCTTTGATCACCTTTCATTGTTGTCACCAACCCGTTTTGGAGACCGCTCCAAATTTGGCATCCTCATTTGTACAACCCCGTATTCGCGAAGATTGGGCCCCAAAACAAGGTAAGCAAGTTTTTAAGCTTTTTTGGAGTTTTGCACTCCTAGGGGCCAATTTTTGGTGAACTTGCAAAACATACTAGTAGGGGGAGAAAATATTTCTCCCCCCAAGGCGCTCTTGGCAAGCGGCCGCAAGCCGCCCAGGCCGCCAGGCCGCAAGCCGCCCAGGCCGCCAGGCCGCAAGCCGCCTCAGGCCGCCAGGTCGCAGGCCGCCCCAACTCTTGACGGCCTAGCGGGGCGAGACCGGCCGGGGGCCAGGGTCTCGCCCCCGCCTCTTCTTGCTCGGCGGCCTAGCGGGGCGAGACCGGCCGGGGGCCAGGGTCTCGCCCCCGCCTCTTCTTGCTCGGCGGCCTAGCGGGGCGAGACCGGCCAGGGGCCAGGGTCTCGCCCCCGCCTCTTCTTGCTCGACGGCCTAGCGGGGCGAGACCGGCCGGGGGCCAGGGTCTCGCCCCCGCTTCTTCTTGCCCGGCGACCTAGCGGGGCGAGACCGGCCGGGGGCCAGGGTCTCGCCCCCGCCTCTTCTTGCTCGGCGGCCTAGCGGGGCGAGACCGGCCGGGGGCCAGGGTCTCGCCCCCGCTTCTTCTTGCTCGGCAGCCTAGCGGGGCGAGACCAGCCGGGGGCCAGGGTCTCGCCCCCGCCTCTTCTTGCTCGGCGGCCTGGCGGGGCGAGACCGGTCGGAGGCCGCGGTCTCGCCCTTGCCCCCCTACAGTTTTACCTTCTTGCCCTCGGGGGAAATTCCCCCTTTACCCCCCGGCGTGGCTGTTTTCTATTGGCCCAAGACTTTTTGGGCGTGAGGGTATCTCGGTCATTTTGGTCCAAGGGGTTTTGGAAAACTATAAATAGACCCCCTTGGGTGCCTTGGAGAGGATCTTCTGCTTCTTCTTGTTTGCTCCTCCCTTAGCTTCTTCTTGGTAGAGTTGAGAGAGCTCCTCCAAGGCACCCTAGCTCGAGCATTGGCTAGGGAGGGGAAGTGCTCAGGTAGCCTTCCGGGTGTGAGGTGGGACCTCCGCGCTAGAGCCGAGGGTCTGTTCCTAGCTACTTGATCCTTTGGTCCGTGACGTTCTCTCGACTGTAGTAGGTGTGAGGTCACCCCTTTCAGGGACCCCGAACTCCACGAGAGACCAGGTTTCTGGTTTCAACATTTTGGTGCGGTGAGCGTGGAGAGTGACCAGCACAGAAGATCTCGGGAGAGTGTCATGACGGGAGGTCAAGGAGGTAGTGATGATCTCGGCGAGCTCCCCACCCCAGGACCCTTTGTGGGGAGGCAAGAGTTCATGGCCTCCATCCAAGGCATCATGGAGATGTTGCGAAGCATTGCTCCTCAGGGTGGCAGCTCCACCCCGACCCCACAGGAGTTAGCTCCCCCTCTCGAAGAGCCGACTCCCAGGGGTCTAGGCGAGATGACTCCAACAGGGGGAGAAGGAAGTGTCCTAGGAAGAAGGCCAGGGAAGGAGAGGATGGGCGATGGGGTCGAGCGAGACCTCACCGGCCGAGAGCTGTTCTCTAGCCCGGCGAGTGCCAACCTCCCAGGGGAGCAGGCCGCGCGAGTAGAAGTGGCGAGACCACCCCTTAGGGGGTCACCCTTCAGCGAGCTGATCATCTCAGCTCCCGTTCCCGAGGGGTTCAGAGAGCCAGACATGGCTTACTATTCCGGGAAGGATGACCCTGTTCAGCATCTGCAGTGGTTCGAGGATGCCGTCTCCATCAGGCCGATGACGGACGTCTTCAAGTGTCGCCTCTTTGCGATCACGTTGAAGGAGAAGGCAAGGGACTGGTTCCATCAACTCCCTCCAAGGTCGATCTATGGGTTCGAGGACCTGAGCCGAAGCTTCCAGCTTCGCTTCTCCACCTCCAAGAAGCGGAAGAGGAGTCCTGAGTCCATCTTCTTGATAAGGCAGGGGGCCGAGGAGTCGCTGGCCCGCTACGTTGACAGATTCCAAGAGGAGATCCTGGAGGTTCAGGAGATGCCAGGGTATGCTCTCCAGATGGCCTTCACTGTTGGGCTGAAGGAGGGCTTCTTCAAGATGAGCTTGACCCGGAAGGCCCCCCTTTCCTTCGAGGAGCTGATGGAAAGGGCGGCAGAGGAGATAGCCATGAAGGCGGCCAACCCGGCGTTTGTCAAGAAATTGGCAAAGCTGACAGAGACAGAGGAAAAGGAGCAAGGTGGCTCGAGGCCCCAGGAGGGAAGAAGGAGAGAGGAGCGGAGAGCTCAGGAGGGTCCAGAGCCAGGTTGGAGGCAGCAGGGAGGACCCACTCTGGGCCCGAGAAGAGGTTACGCCCATGATGGGGGAAACTTTCATGGGGGCCAAGGAAGGTTCAACTTCCAGAGGCAAGCCCCTAGGCAACTCCTACCCCCACCACAGCAAGCGATGGAAATTGGTCGAAGGGAGAGGAGGAACCGCACGGGAAGGAAAAGAGTCAGAGTAGAGTTACCCTACTGTGAGTTCCACTAGGAGGAAGGCCACGCGACATCTACTTGCCCCGAATTTCTGGAGTTGAGAAGGACAAGAGCTCCAACACCGCAACCTCATCAACCTCAACAAGCGCAAGACCCGGTGCGGATTGAAGAAGTCCGACCCGAGGCAGCAGAGGAGAGATGTGAGGACAGGGTTGATGTGGGCACCCGGGGAAGGATCGGATGATTCACGGGGGAAGAGGGAGGTAAGAGAGAAGTGAATCATCTTTTTTGTAATGAACTTAGCTTGCGTTGTATTGGCTATGATTAATGGTAGAAACCACCGAGAAATATTTGTGGTCCATGGAAAGTCCCCTAGCTCCGAGATGGATTCCGCTGCCGGGCTCTCACTAGCTAGCAGGGTAGGTTGATCTCTCGTGGAGGCTAAGTCCCTTAGCTCCGAGATGGATTCCGCTGCCGGGCTCTCACTAGCTGGCAGGGCAGGTTGATCTCTCGTGGAGGCTAAGTCCCTTAGCTCCGAGATGGATTCCGCTGCCGGGCTCTCACTAGCTGGCAGGGCAGGTTGATCTCTCGTGGAGGCTAAGTCCCTTAGCTCCGAGATGGATTCCGCTGCCGGGCTCTCACTAGCTGGCAGGGCAGGTTGATCTCTCGTGGAGGCTAAGTCCCCTAGCTCCGAGATGGATTCCACTGTCGGGCTCTCACTAGCTGGCAGGGCAGGTTGATCTCTCGTGGAGGCTAAGTCCCCTAGCTCCGAGATGGATTCCGCTGCCAGGCTCTCACTAGCTGGCAGGGCAGGTTGATCTCTCGTGGAGGCTAAGTCCCCTAGCTCCGAGATGGATTCCGCTGCCGGGCTCTCACTAGCTGGCAGGGCAGGTTGATCTCTCGTGGAGGCTAAGTCCCCTAGCTCCGAGATGGATTCCGCTGCCGGGCTCTCACTAGCTGGCAGGGCAGGTTGATCTCTCGTGGAGGCTAAGTCCCCTAGCTCCGAGATGGATTCCGCTGCCGGGCTCTCACTAGCTGTCAGGGCAGGTTGATCTCTCGTGGAGGCTAAGTCCCCTAGCTCCGAGATGGATTCCGCTGCCGGGCTCTCACTAGCTGGCAGGGCAGGTTGATCTCTCGTGGAGGCTAAGTCCCCTAGCTCCGAGATGGATTCTGCTGCCAGGCTCTCACTAGCTGGCAGGGCAGGTTGATCTCTCGTGGAGGCTAAGTCCCCTAGCTCCGAGATGGATTCCGCTGCCGGGCTCTCACTAGCTGGCAGAGCAGGTTGATCTCTCGTGGAGGCTAAGTCCCCTAGCTCCGAGATGGATTCCGCTGCCGGGCTCTCACTAGCTGGCAGGGCAGGTTGATCTTTCGTGGAGGCTAAGTCCCTTAGCTCCGAGATGGATTCCGCTGCCGGGCTCTCACTAGCTGGCAGGGCAGGTTGATCTCTCGTGGAGTCTAAGTCCCTTAGCTCCGAGATGGATTCCGCTGCCGGGCTCTCACTAGCTGGCAGGGCAGGTTGATCTCTCGTGGAGGCTAAGTCCCCTAGCTCCGAGATGGATTCCGCTGCCGGGCTCTCACTAGCTGGCAGGGCAGGTTGATCTCTCGTGGAGGCTAAGTCCCCTAGCTCCGAGATGGATTCCGCTGCCGGGCTCTCACTAGCTGGCATGGCAGGTTGATCTCTCGTGGAGGCTAAGTCCCCTAGCTCCGAGATGGATTCCGCTGCCGGGCTCTCACTAGCTGGCAGGGCAGGTTGATCTCTCGTGGAGGCTAAGTCCCCTAGCTCCGAGATGGATTCCGCTGCCGGGCTCTCACTAGCTGGCAGGGCAGGTTGATCTCTCGTGGAGGCTAAGTCCCCTAGCTCCGAGATGGATTCCGCTGCCAGGCTCTCACTAGCTGGCAGGACAGGTTGATCTCTCGTGGAGGCTAAGTCCCTTAGCTCCGAGATGGATTCCGCTGCCAGGCTCTCACTAGCTGGCAGGGCAGGTTGATCTCTCGTGGAGGCTAAGTCCCTTAGCTCCGAGATGGATTCCGCTGCCAGGCTCCCACTAGCTGGCTGGGTAGGTTGATCTCTCGTGGTAGCCCAAGTTCTTAGCTCCGATGATGATTCCGCCGCCAGGCTCCCACTAGCTGGCTGGGTAGGTTGATCTCTCGTGGTAGCCCAAGTCCTTAGCTCCGATGATGATTCCGCCGCCAGGCTCACACTAGCTGGCTGGGTAGGTTGATCTCTCGTGGAGGCTAAGTCCCTTAGCTCCGAGATGGATTCCGCTGTCAGGCTCTCACTAGCTGGCAGGGCAGGTTGATCTCTCGTGGAGGCTAAGTCCCTTTGCTCCGAGATGGTCCCGCTGCCAGGCTCCCACTGGCTGACAGGGCCGGTGGTACCTCTCGTGGAGACTAAGTGTTTGCACCCCGAGGCCGTCTCGCCACCCAGGCTCCCATTAGCTGGCATGGCAGGTTGACCCCGAGGGGAAGTTACACTCCGCGAATACGTTGGGTTGGATGTTTCTTTCCGAGCTTGTGCCAACCTCGAAAAGAGCGGGGATTGTGTACAACCCCGTATTCGCGAAGATTGGGCCCCAAAACAAGGTAAGCAAGTTTTTAAGCTTTTTTGGAGTTTTGCACTCCTAGGGGCCAATTTTTGGTGAACTTGCAAAACATACTAGTAGGGGGAGAAAATATTTCTCCCCCCAAGGCGCTCTTGGCAAGCGGCCGCAAGCCGCCCAGGCCGCCAGGCCGCAAGCCGCCCAGGCCGCCAGGCCGCAAGCCGCCTCAGGCCGCCAGGTCGCAGGCCGCCCCAACTCTTGACGGCCTAGCGGGGCGAGACCGGCCGGGGGCCAGGGTCTCGCCCCCGCCTCTTCTTGCTCGGCGGCCTAGCGGGGCGAGACCGGCCGGGGGCCAGGGTCTCGCCCCCGCCTCTTCTTGCTCGGCGGCCTAGCGGGGCGAGACCGGCCGGGGTCCAGGGTCTCGCCCCCGCCTCTTCTTGCCCGACGACCTAGCGGGGCGAGACCGGCCGGGGGCCAGGGTCTCGCCCCCGCCTCTTCTTGCTCGGCGGCCTAGCGGGCGAGACCGGCCGGGGGCCAGGGTCTCGCCCCCGCCTCTTCTTGCTCGGCGGCCTAGCGGGGCGAGACCGGCCGGGGGCCAGGGTCTCGCCCCCGCCTCTTCTTGCTCGGCGGCCTGGCGGGGCGAGACCGGTCGGAGGCCGCGGTCTCGCCCTTGCCCCCCTACAGTTTTACCTTCTTGCCCTCGGGGAAATTCCCCCTTTACCCCCGGCGTGGCTGTTTTCTATTGGCCCAAGGCTTTTTGGGCGTGAGGGTATCTCGGTCATTTTGGTCCAAGGGGTTTTGGAAAACTATAAATAGACCCCCTTGGGTGCCTTGGAGAGGATCTTCTGCTTCTTCTTGCTTGCTCCTCCCTTAGCTTCTTCTTGGTAGAGTTGAGAGAGCTCCTCCAAGGCACCCTAGCTCGAGCATTGGCTAGGGAGGGGAAGTGCTCAGGTAGCCTTCCGGGTGTGAGGTGGGACCTCCGCGCTAGAGCCGAGGGTCTGTTCCTAGCTTCTTGATCATTTGGTCCGTGACGTTCTCTCGAGTGTAGTAGGTGTGAGGTCACCCCTTTCAGGGACCCCGAACTCCACGAGAGACCAGGTTTCTGGTTTCAACATCATTATTCTGGTGATGATGGAGGATTTTTTTTGGAAGAGATTGATCTCCTTCCATGGTAGTCGTCATATCTCTTTTGGGTTTTCTTCCACCACCAATATATAGTGGTGTGGTCGGCCATCCAAGCAGTGCAGTGCAACAACTTCTTCTCGAAAGAGTTCTTTCGCCACAGCCTGGTGGTTGGCCGCCGGTCTTCCTCTTCGGAGTTCTTCTTCCCGTCGGCCGTTGAATCAGAGCTCTTCTTCCAGTAGTCTTGATTTCTCGTCGCAACGTCTGCGGACGGATCTTGAAGGGTTCAAGATTTTTCATCTTTTTCTCAGTTCAATTTTATTCCTTCATTTTAGCCGTATTGTATGATTGAGAAATCATTAGTATTATCGATCTCTGCCTACACAATACACAATTCATTGAGCCCATACACATTATTCCCCAGAGCGTATCTCAGATACGTGTCTCAACAGAAGGACTCCTTGCTATCATTATAGAACGAGTAATGACATGTTATCCTCGCCGAAACAATTTTCCTGGAATTTTCCACTCAGTAAAAAATTTGTTGTCAACTCGATTTTAATGGGTGCAGCTTCGATTAACTCTTGATCTAAGGCGAACATAATTTACCAAATCCAAAAGGCATTACTATATCGGTCTATCCACACCAATTTATACATGTCTTTATACGGATTCATAATATATTAAAAAATTGTATTTGTTGATGAGTCAAAGTAATTTACTTTTAATCAATAACAACTCTTTATACTCAAGATCGTCGCAATTTCTTTTAATTTAACATTAAAATTACTCCTCAAAAAATACTTGGCGCACCGCACTAATTAATTCGCACTCACGATCGTCACAATTAATAATGTACATTGTCTTTAATAATATGTGAAAATGTGCAGTGTTTTTAACAAAGCGGTGTGACCAGTCAAAATTGTGGTGTTCTTGACAATTCCCTTTTACAACTAACATAAAATGTTAATAGATAATGACAATTGTGCGCACAGTCTCACATTATAATTTGTAACGATCATAGCACTTGATTGATACCACAATGACTATGATATAGACAATATTATGGTCGAAGCACAATACACATGAAGGCTTCGTTTGTTTCGGCATTTTCGTCGGGCGTTTGGAGCAAACGCCGCCAGACGGCGGGTAAACAAACGGGGCTCCGACGGCATTTGCTCCGTTTGCACCCGCCGCAAGAAGAAAAAGCCCATCAAACGCTGCTTTTCCAACCACGCCTCCCCCCTCCGGTTCCAACTCTCCATTTTGACCCGCCGGAAGCAAACGCCACCATCGTACCAAATGAAGCTGAAATCTCACACAACCTCTAGTTTCTATATGTAGATATATTTTTGTTGCGGGTCACCCGGTTTTTCCTCGGTTTGAAAAATCAGACTGACTTAGTTCGAAGTTAGACCGGACACGCAAACAGTCAATGAAAAATAACAACAAACGACATGAAACTATTTTTTTAACGTGGAAAACCCGTAAAGGGTGAAAAACACTTGATCGGATTTGGGTCGGGTCAAAATCTATTATTTCGTTTAAGTTTACAAGAGTTGAGAGATTTTTTCGGAGGATGACAAATTATCTTTCCATTACAAGTTCAAAATATGAAAACAACTGAGAATAAACTAAGTCATCGGAGCCTGAGTGAGACCGCTCCAACGGGAAAAATCTCTAAGTACTCAGAGCCTAGATGAAAGTGCTTCTGCTGAGTCGGAGACTTTATGAGAGCGCTCATGTGGAGAAGGATTTTGCGTCTTTGAAACTTTGAAGTGCCTTTGCACTAGAGAGAGAGCAAAACGAATTCCGAGCGGAGAAATGATATAAGTCCTATGACCTCGTCGGAAAATGTAAGAGCTCTCTCTAACCGCTGGAGTCACTTGTCTTGAAATGAGAGCCCAGAGACCCTTTTATAGCTTTCTGGAGAGACTTAATGGTAATTGCTTCGGAGCAGAATTTGTGCTGGCGAATGACGTTCTCCATTTCAGTCACTTCAATCATCAATTTTAGCGAAATGACAAAAGTGCCCCCGGGCGGTTTGGGCAGCCCGAACAGGGTGCCCGATGGCCGCGACAGCCGACGAAGGTCGGGGGAGGTGGAAGCCTCCGACGCGAGCTCACACACGGAGCACGCACGCGCGCGTCGCGCTGCCTACACGTACTTTAGCGTGCTGCGCTTGTGCTCGGGACGGCTGTGCTGCATGCCCCCCTCCTCGCGTGTTCGCTTGGTCCCCTGGCCAGACTCGAAAATTCGTAAGGGGAACCCATCAATTTTAATTTTAATAGTTTTATATCTAGACTTCGAAATAAATGAAAAGCAACAGTTGTTGGAAATTCATCAATATTATCTTTACTACTATAGTAGAAATATAAAACCCATGAGTTCAAAATTCTAACCGTCGTCCATTTCTGGTATGATAAATCAGCTGCCGTCCGATCAAGATCATTAAAACTGCACTCTCTTACTACAATTTACTAGATCTCCTAAACCTACTATTAGAATGTCCTAAACCTATTTAAAATTAGATCATAAAATAATTCAAAATCTGATAAGGCATAAGGCCGGCCAAGCCGCCAAGCCCAAATAAAACTGCAGGAGATTTAAGCAAAGCCTGCCTGCCCGCCCAGGAATTACAGAAATTTTAAACTCAGCCCGCAATAGCCCACAAGCCAGGCAACCCGCTTGATTTCAAAAATTTACTAAGGAAAATCATATTTAAACCAAAAGGATACCTCGGTGTGGGACTATAATAGGCGGGTGAACAGTGCTCCCGCCACTGTTCACCCGCCTATTATATTTTAAAATATTGTTTTATTTTTTAATTATTATTTTTAAAACTTTTTTAAAACATCTTTAAAACTGGCGGGTGAACAGTAAGCACTGTTCACCCGCCAGTTTTTTTTACGTTTTTTTAAATTTAAATTAATTGTTTAATTTTTTAATTAATTATTATAAATATCAAATTTATTTTTTTTATTAATTTTAAAAAGGAAGTGGTTCGGTACTTTTGCGAAGCGCGTCGGGGGGCGGGCGAAGCCCGCCGTCGCCGGCCGGGTAGTGTGTTGCGTAGCCATCGGGCCAGAGGCCCGTGCCTGTCACTCGTTTTACCAAATATTTATTACATTTTACAGCTCATTTAAATGAATTTACTAGTTTAGTTTGTAATTTTGTATACAATTTTTATTTTAAAAATTATATTCTCATACTTTTAATTATTAATTTTGATATATATTCAATAAAACCAAGATTTTCTTAAAAGTAGGAAAATTTCAAGAAAATTTTCGCACGAACCATGAAGCGGGGTGCACAATCTCTCTGCCGCTAAACCAGAATACCAGATATGAGATAACCCAGCGGATGGCTGCTTCATACTTCCAAGGGTTCATGCCCGAGTACACTCCGTGTCGCCATTTCCACTGTTTCCCGAAGAACTGAAGGACCGAAGACTGAAGACTGAAGACTGAAGACTTAAGTATCGGTATTTGTTACAGCGGCGGCTCTTGGGAAGTTTCTCTCTCAAATCCCTCGCAAGCCCTCGAAGACCGAAGGGAAGACTCGTCTTCCTCTTATAAGTTTTTGAGTTCAGGGACGATTCTGAGATTCGGGCTGCTTCACAGTTTGGTATGCTTCTTTAACATTTCCTTGCCTGGATCCAACTTGTGGTTTCTTTCTCATTGTTTCTTGACCATATCTTGTTTGGGATAATCGATTAAGTTGGTTTGATGTATTCATTTTTATCCCCATACCATTTCTTCCTCCACTGATGCTAAAAATAGACGACGAAGCTCTCTTAGATCTTGTCTGCTCGAAACAATCATGTGCACTTGCAGCGGTTCTCTAGTGTTACTAAACCGAACTTTAGGGCAGAAGCATAAAAATAAGCTTATAAGGGTTTGTTTATCTTTAATGAGTGTTCATGGATGTGCATAGTTCGCACCCTGAAGAGTGAAGGTAGTCCATGTTTGAATGGCTGGAAGGTCGTTAATGGAGGTCTACCATGCCATGAAACATCAACTTCTCAGTTTTATGCTCCTTGACTCCTAATTGATGCTGTTTGATTATGCTGTTTTTTTAAAAATAAAATTCATTCAACGTGTATGTGCAGAAACTATATTGAAATATATTATTATTATGAAAATATGCTAGTTCGATGCATCTAGGTTATTTATATAGTAATAATAATATTATTATGAATGGATTAATTTTGAGCTTTTGTTTCTGGCACATCAGCCTGGATATTCTATTCGTAATACTATTCTTTACACCTAACTTAGAAATAAAAATAGAGTATATTGGTTTCCCGTTCTTACTTGAATTTGTTTCCTGTTCTTACTTGAATTGGTTTCCTATTTACTCACAGGTGTAGTTCATTTTAATGGCTTATTCAGATGCTGATCATGGCACAATGTCAGTTAGGACTGTTGAATTACAGAGAATATCTGCTCGGAGTGCATCAATGACCATTCCTCTCAATGCTTCCTATGAAAGTGAAGACACTTTTATTTCTCATACTGGCCCACTGTCTAGTCAAAAGATGACCAAGTTTTCACCAATGAGCGGTCCTTTACCCAGGAGCCAAACACGCGAACGTTCTTCTTTGGATGAGGGCAAAAGGTATCATGGGAAATCATATGCTAACATGCCAGAAGATATGGATCCGATATACAACAACGATACTCAAAGAAATGTACATTTGTGGAAGTCAGGACCTTTAGCACTGTGCAATGATCCGGATTGTATCGAATGTCCTTCAGTTTACAAGACTAAAAGGAGTTACTATAGAACTTCGGGTTCTCTAGAGACCAAGGTAGGTTCACCGTTCACCTGTCAAACATTCAGAAATGTGTAACTTCAATTGGAATTATTTTCTCCCTTGATGATGCAATCAATATTATTTGTGTCTTAACATGCACTATCTAGTTATTTCCCTTGAACTTGATTGCCAGTCTTCAAGAAACAAATATCTTGTTGTTCATTGGAAGCATAGTACTATACTAGCTATTACCTACTACACTAAGCTGGATGTGATAAAACGATTGAACTATTTTGATCGTTGTAACTTCTGTGATTTCTTCTCTCCCAGTGGACAAAAAACATTTCTTGTTCTCTATCAGAAAAGTAGGGAAAAAATGGATTAGGCACAATGTTTGACCTAAAGTAATGGAAGTCGGTTTGATTTTTAAATTTATCTTGGAGAGGAGCGATGCAATGATTTAATGGTGACAATCTGTTACGGATACAAACGGGGGCGAGGGGCACCCTCGTTTGTGGTTCATATATTGACATCTGGACCGAAGGGACAAAAATACAAATCCTGATGAGACGGTGGATGTTGGCTATTAGCGCTCATGGGCATCACATACTCCATCTCTATCTTATTATTGCATTTGTATTTCACACCCATTTGGTTATTTACAGTTTTTCCTTTCATGTTTTTTGTGCAAGATACTATACAAGCTCATGCAAGACCTAATATTGATTATATTGTAAGTAAGCTCAATTATGTAAGCCATAAGGGCTGAATTTCTCCCTTATATTCCTTCTTTCTTCCCCCTCTTCCTCGAATTTCACCACCATAACATTTGGTCTGTCTTGTCATCTTCATGTTGTAGTCTTTGCCGCCCAAAGAATGATCCAGTGCTCATGCCTCGTCCACACCCATCGATTGCTACGCGTTCACATGACAACGATTAACTGCTACACACCAGCGCCTGCGTGCGGGTCTCGTCCTCACCGTCGTGCCAGCTACCGCTCATTCGCGCCTGCTATAGCCTGCAGCTGCCTTTTATGAGTTCCTTGATTCCCGTCCGTGCTCCCAGTGCCGACTGCTTCCATTGTTGCTTCCAAAGTTTCTTACGCCGACCCTACTAGTAATGTTGTGGCTTGTCGTTTTTTTCGCCCCATCCAGTCCACTTCCTCGCATGTATGCCCTGACTACGTTCTATGGTGCAATCAGACACTCCTGTAGCGCAACCCCCATTAACCCGACCAAATCTAGCCGCCTCAATGCTTATGAGGACTCCATCTCATTTGTCCTGGCCCTAATCCAACGGTTGAATGCAAAGTTTGATATCTTCATCTCTGATGGCCGGACATCTCGTTGAATTTCAACGACCACTTCACTTTTGCTTTTGGCGTCAATCCAGGACCTACAATCGAACCTCCCAGACCGCACTTCACTACTTTACCATCGACCAACTCTTTCGACATATCCACCTTCAATGAGACATATCCAATGGGTTGGATTGCTCATGCGAAGCAATTCTTCAACATCCATTATACCTTTGAGGCAAATAAGATCCCCACCCTTCATGTCAACATGGAAGGGTTGACCCTCTATTGTGTTTGTTGGCTCTGCCAGAACAACTGCTTTCACTCGTGATCAGAACTTAACAAGACCTCATCCTCCGCTACGATGGTGGTTATTTTGGGACGGTGCTAGAATGTATTTGTGGCGTTCTCCAATTGAGCCTCCTCGACGACTGCATAGATGAGTTCATTGCATTAACAACATTCCGAGTTTACTGTTAGATCATTACTTAAGTTTCGTTATGCAATATTACTTCCCTACATTCAGTTCTGCCTTCACACCCACCACCCTCAGTCTATTTGCTGATGCCACGAACCTCACATGCTTGGTGGAAGCAGATTTCAATGTCAAATCCTTCGACACCAGCCACCCATGGGCAGTTTTTGGCCTCAACAACTTGGTTGGCCTCTAACACCCTTCCAACTGCCACCCCAAGAGTGTACTGCAACTCCCCCGCGCCCTGAGCCTCTTCCCCAGCCTCTTTGGTCTCCGATCGACCTCCAAGTGACCAACCATGAGTATTACGATCTTCACATTAAGGGTCTCTATTTTCGTTGTAAATAGCCGTACTCTCCGACTCTCGATTGTCCCCTTATGGAGCTCTGCATCACCTTTGACGAGGAGGAGCCAAGGGTTACCCTTGAGACTTTCAAAGCCCTAGAGGGTGATGACAACATACAACGACGGAGCTCAACCGAGGCTGCATCGTTTAAGCCTCCCTTGCTTTGCGGTTCGCGACATCTATGCCCCCCCCAATTAGGAAGCTCTTAGCTTTCCTTTATGGTGTTCACATGATTATGATGATTGACAGTGGGGCCAACCACAACTTCATCTCCCAATGACTGGTGACATGGTTCGACATTTGCTCGTCTCCCGCTTCTTATTTCTCGATCTGCTTAGGCGATGGTTGCCGTATAGCCACTAATGGCATATGTATTGGCTAGACGATAATCGTTGGTCCTGGCCCTTTCCAGGCGAATATCTACTCCTTTGATCTTAGTGACGTGGAATGTCATATTGGGCGTAGCATGACTCCATACCCTCCACAATGTGTGGAGATTCTAAACTTAATGAATATTTTCATACATTTTCAATTATTTTACGCTTTTGAAATTCCTTGCATCACATAATGATGACATCACATTAATTGTGTTATAAAATACTCCAAACGATTGTCAACTTATATCTTCAAAGATTAAAAAGAAAATAATGTGGACAATTTCAATTGAGGGAATAAAACGAATTGTTAAAGATATTGAAGAAGATTGATTTACTATTTTATTGGTTCAATCCCGTGATGGATCGACCAAAGAGTAAATATTTATTATTTTAAGATATGTGGATGCCAACGATATGATTGCGACATCCTCTTGGTTTTGTTCATGTATCTAATACCATGGTGTTGTATTTAAAATATACTATTGAATATTTGTCTATGAAATATCAACTTAGTATTTATAAATTGCGTGGGCAAGAATAAGATGACGTTAACAATAGAAATGTGAGCTCGAAGGGCAAAAAGCTTTGATTATGAAAGAAAATAATTGCACTTTTTATGTTCATTGTTTTGCCCGTTAACTACAATTGATGCTAGTTGCTTTTGCAGAAGCGAACTCTGATATTACCAAGCTTTTCTCACTTACAACACAATGTTGAGTGTTGTTTTTAGCTCCTGTAAACATCGTGACTCTCTTAGAGCATTTAAAATAGATGGAGTTGCTAGAGAGCTTTGTTGCGGTGAGTTAGGAAGTGGCTGATGGTTGAATCATCCTTTAGAGCTTAAAAGAATCGGAGACACAAGATGATGTTCACATTATGGTACATTTTTAATTTTTATATGTATGTTTTCATGTATTGTTGAAGTTCTTGAGATTATCACAGTTCATGAGGCAGGTGAAAACCAAAGAGAAATGACAAACTTTCTTTTAAAAAATATCTTGATTTTTAATTTTGTATTTGTTGTGCATTTGTTGATTTTTTTTTTTTGCAAAAACACACGAGTTATCACAAACATTGCAAAAGAAAATCAATATATTGTCAACTCAATGCATTTTGTAAAGTTTTTAAAGTTGTAAAGAGAAATGAAAAAGGTTCATTTTATTCTTCCATAAAAGGGGCTTTATATAAGAACTACAACATGACTCACAACACCGATAGGCGGTGTGGGACTAAGCACAATACTACTAAAATATTAATATCTCTAATACTCCCCCTCAAGCTGGAGGGGAAACCCACAGCTTGAACACAACATAAAACGAAAGGTAAAAGAAGTTTGGCAACATGAGACAAAACAACAGCCACCGATGCCCAACCGCGTGTCACCGAGGATACTACAACCGGACAAAGGCCACACGACGTTGGTCCACAAACCGACCATGATCACGCTGGATACACTCGGAGCTGAAACTAGGTCAACCAAGAATGCCAAACCGTTCCTACCACAAAGCAAAGAAAAGAAACAGGGAGACACAAACAACAGACAAAATCAACCAGGGGGCCATGTGTGACTAAGACAGGAGTCGGGAAAGGGGCATCCGAGTCGCCGTTATCACAAACACTCCCCTCACGTGAAATACGTGCAAGAAGGCATAGACTATGCCTGAAGGCCGTGACATACACTCCCCCTCACGTAGACCACGTGCACGCGTGGGACCCTCGTCTTGTACATGAACCCAGATCACGTGGAGGAAGGCTGAAATCGTAAAGTGACGCAAACAACAACACAACAACTATAAGCAACAAAAAAAATACAAAGCTATAATAGCACCATCAACAACGAGCGAAGGGGGCAGCAAGATCCATATCCCCGACGAGCGGAAAGACAAGATCAAAAAAAATGGCTCGCAGCAAATCAGAGCACTGTACCTTCTGCAGAGAAGTAGCGACAGGGCAGATCTGGCTCCGGAGGAGGAGGCGCAGCGGCAACAGGAGGAGCAAAGGATGGAGCCCTCGTTGACGGGAGAAGCAACGCGCAGAGGGGAAGCAGAGCCGTCGGGAGAAGCAGACGTCGTCGGGAGAAGCAGCCGTCGGCAGGACGAGATCGTCGAATGGAGAAGATGATGATGGAAGAAGCAGAGCCGTCGGGAGAAGCGGAGCACGACGAGAGAAGCAGGCGATGACGATGGAGCAGTCGATGAAGTTGATGATGCAGGCGGAAGCATTCGATGAAGATGTCGGGAGAAGCATCCGACGGGATCGATGTCGATGGAGCAGCGCACGACGAGAGAACCTGTACATGCAGAAGCGGGCCACTGATCCATCGACGAGGGGAGAATGTCCCGCTCCCGTCTTCGGAATCAGACGACGATCCCGTGGACGAGAGGGAGGGGAAAACAATCTCCGTGAGCCCTAGCAGCCTGCAGGAGACAAAAAGAAATCACGGGTCGGGGGGGGGGGACAATGGCGGAAGCAGAAACTGGGAAAAAATTTATTTTAGCCTTTCAGATTGATGCTCTGATACCATGTAGAGAGAAATGAAAAGGTTCATTTTATTCTTCCACAAAGGGGCTTTATATATGAACTACAACATGACTCACAACACCGATAGGCGGTGTGAGACTAAACACAATAATACTAAAGTATTAATATCTCTAACAAAAACAATTACTATTAAATATGAGAAATGACGAAATCAAATGACAGTTTCTTGTTATGAAAGTCTCTTATTTCTATAGTGAACATTTCATAAAGTTGCAGATATGAATGAGAGGTTTGTTCAGCTTGATAGATTAAAACATAAATCACATGAAATTACAAATTCCTATCATTTTAGGATTGGAGTTTTTAATACAACGCTTGATTGAATGCTAAATGAGCTAAACGATCATTTTGATGAAGTAAATATAGAGTTGCTTTTATGTGTCTCTTGTCTTGATCCAAATGGTCAGTTTGATTCTTATGATAAACATAAATTAACTCGTCTTACTAAATTATATTTATATGATTTTACTCCAATAAACTTGCTTTACCTGAATGTCAGCTTTAGATATATATATTTTTGACATCTGCTCTATGTCAATCGACGCATTTTCCAATGTTAAAGGAATCAACATACTTCTCAAAAAGTTAGTGGAATTAAAAAACAAGATAATTATCAATTAGTTTTAGACTGTTGAAGTCGACATGCCTCTTACTTATCACAATGACTAGTGTTGAATTATTTATGCAATGAAAATAATAACGAATTGTTTGCGTAACACGATGTGGGATGAATGAATGGTTGTTTGATTGGTTGCATTAAAAAGATGTTGCTGATGCAATTAAAACGGTACAATTATTTCACGTTCCCATAACATGTGTTAACGCAAAGCTACTTGTTGATCTGTAAGTTTATTTTTCTTATTTTTGTTTATATAATTTGCATATACTTTTTATGACATTGTTCAAAAATTAGAAGCTACATTTTGTATGTTTTGATTTCACATTGCGGTAAGAGTAAAAAAAACAATATTTTTAACAATGATTTTTTGTTCAAATTTATTGTGCTTGGGCTGTGCTGAATCTTAGTTCCGCCCCAGCGCACGGGCGACCTGGGCACCCTCCATGAACATGCTTTCCTCATGAACACAAAGAAGTGCAATTTTGGCCAAATCGAGATTAGCTACTTGGGGCACATCATTTCAGCCAAGGGCGTGACATTGGAGAAGAAAAGGTGGAGGCCATCGTCCAATGGCCGACCCCCCACTCCCTCCTGGACGTCTTGGGATCCTCTGTATCACCGAGTATTATCCGCGTTTCATTCGAGACTACGACAAGCTTTCCAAGCCCCTCTCTAACTTATAAAAGAAAGCATACTCCAATTCTTTTCAGGGATGCCAAAGGTGGCCATGTACTTCACGACCCTTTAGCAGGCTATCATTACCGCCCGTCCGCCCCCATCATGGCACTTCCGAACATCCGTTCATCGTTGAGTGTGACGCCTCGGGTTCAGACGCTGACTTAAATTTTGATGCAGTCTAGTTAGCCGATGGCTTACTTCAACCGCTCTTTCTCACCTACAGTTCGTACACGCTCCACATGCGAGACCGAATTTATGGCATACGTTCCTGCCTTCCAACATTGGTGTCTCTTTTGTTGTTTTGACGCTTTACCATCTGCACCGACCATTATTAGCCTTCGGTATTTACCAAAGCAGAAGATTGCCATACCAACACAACATGTATGGATATCAAAGTTGGTGGATTGCGACCTCATCATCAAATTTCGGTCAGGCTGGGCTGCCGACTCGTTGTCCCGCATATCGTCCACCTCCACCTTCGTGGCAATCTCCCAACCGGTTTGCAAGGATGATGCCTCCATCCAGCTAGGAATCGTCGTCGACCCGCTTCTCCACCATGCTATCACCTCCCTTTAGATAGATGTCACTGTTGCCCACCCTTCAGTTTGGTTGGGAGGGGGGGGAGCTCAATCACTGGGGTGTTTGGTTCTTTCGACATCCTCCTATTTCATACAACGATTGTTGGATGCGTTTCACTCGGCATTGACATACGGGAAGGCTAGTATTTTTTATACCTATCAACGCCGACTTGTTTCACCGGGTCAAATCGTTTGTGGCCCCATGCCTCCCATGCCAACACACCAAATACGAGACCGAATTTCCAGTTGGTTACTTCAGCCCCTTCCCATTTTAGATCGTATTTGGGATGACATCGCCATTGTTTTTATTTCAAAACTTATGGTCCAAGAATTTGGACTGCATCCTCGTAGGCATTATTAACCTCTCCAAATATGCTCATTTCCTTCTACCCGACCATCCTTTTTCCTCTCTGGTCGTTGCCAACGCCTTTGTGGAGGCTGTGGTTCTCCTCTACTTGTTCCATGCACCATTGTATGCAACCACATCTCTCTGTTCTTGGGAACATTCTGGTAGGCATTGTTCAAAATGCAAGATATTCAGCTTTGAATGAGCACAACATATCACCTGCAGACATACGAGCAATTCGATGCCCTTAACTACTGTTTGGAGACCTATCTTCAGTGCTTTGCCTGTGATCATCCGCGCGCCTAGGCCGATTGGCTACCCTGGATGATTATAATCACAACACCTCCTTCCACATAACTGCGGTTACAATCCCGTTCGAGATTTTCTGTGGCCGGTCGTCCCATTCTGTAACCTGCGATCTTCCCGACGAATGTTTCGTCGAGGCATTAACAAACATATTACAGGATCGTGACATGGTTAGTCTTCAGTTGCGCATCCATTTGCAGTTGGCCTAAAACAGGGTGGTTGCCCAAGCCAATTGACATTGCCGTGACATCTGTTCATGGAGGGAGACTGGGTCTTTGTCAAACTTTGCCCATACCGCTAGATCTCAGTCTCCTCACTGGTCCATACCAAGTTGGTGGCCAAGTTTTACAGTCCATTTGAGATCCTCGCCCGCCTAGGAGCCGATGCATACCGACTACATCTTCCACCGACGAGCAACATCCATCCGATGTTTCATGTCTCCCATCTACAATGGCTGATTAGTGATCTGTTACGAGTTCCCATTATCTGCTCTGATCATGTTACACATTTTATTACAAGTCTTTTAGTATGTTATTTCGAGTTGTACGAGTTTAGTGTTATCGAGTCATTACGAGTCTTTAGGGTGGTCACGTGTTTTGTGCATCTTTTTTATTTTGTGGTTATTTACATCCACGTCACTTGTAATGTTTTAAGTACACCCCTTGGTTCATTTTTATAGTTATGAATGAAATATGAATATTCTATTATTCTCTCTAATGCTTTTCTCCTCCTCACGTTTCTAGGTTAGGTTTGAGCACAACTCCCTTTCTTCCTCTCCTCTCGCATTCTTCGCGGGTTGTGCTCGACTCCCCCCTGTATCTCCGCCTCCACCGTCACCTCCGACGGCGCTACGGGCTAGTCTCGTAACATCTTGGTATCAGAGCGAGTAATTCCTCCCTCACACATCATCAATCAACACACCCATTGCGTGTATTTCATTATCACGCCGACGAACCCACTATGGTGATTCCACGACATCCTCTTCTTCTGCGCTCGTCCAGCTCACGTCATCTCCAGCCCGCGGCTTCATCGACCTTCCTGTTTACTGTATCTCGCTTTCATTGGGCATCCCTGTAGCAAAATCCCCTCTCTTGTCGTATGTCGTACAAGACGATACATGGTCTCTTTGCCGACCTTCGACAACATCTCCCTAGTCCACACAGAATTGCTCACCGCACTCATCTCCTTCCTCAAAATAGCTCATGTGCTCATCTCTAATCGAACCGCTCCTGATAACCTCGAGTCCACCAAAGTCCTACTCCGTTTATTTGTGCTTGCAAGTCCTACACCCCCTTTTCTTGTTTCAAGCCGCGAAGCCACCATCACATGCTTCCTTTCAATCGAACCGCTCCTAATAACCTCGAGCCCACCGAAATCCTCTTTTTTCGTGCTCTCAATTTTTTCGTTTCCAATCTGACCTTTTTCTTCTAGCTATTTAGTAATGAGTTGCTTCCTTGCTTGGAGTTCAATTAATTGATTTTTCAACATATAAGTGCCACAAAAGGGGCTGTTTTCCTTTCGATGCTATTGGAGATATATATGTCTTTTGCTGTCGTGCTTTCAATTTTCACCGCCAACCTTGACCGACACTTTGAGGCCCGCTCCCACCGTTGTCTTCACCTATTCTACTTGAGCAATTACCGCTCCCACCGACAATCAAAGCTACTCCATTGCCTTCTGTTGTTCCCTCCCTGCCTGTCACACAACCTCTTCGCAGTCCAACTTCTTTCTTGTGGCCCCATTATTGCCTTCTGTTGTGCACCAGGTGCAGCCCGCCGCCCTCAACCCTGAGGCCTGTGCCCCAGGCGCACCCCAGGCGCGCCCAGGCGCGCCTCGGCGCGCGCCACAGGCTCCCAGGCGCGCCCGGGCTTTTCAAGGTATTTTTTTTAAAAAAATTTTTATCATTAGACGCACCCGAGGAACCCACGGACTCCATCACGTATTGGGCGCCCAATTCCTGAAAGTTTCGAATTGGTGCAATTCCGAAATTCCAATTGGTCGCCCTTCTGAAATTCCGCATGGCCCAATTCGCTGAAATTCCCGAATTCTGGATTGGGGCATTCCGCGAATTGGGCGCCCAATTTCCAATTTCCGCGAATTGATCAGCGATTGGCGCCCATTCGCTCATTTCACGAATTGGGCGCCCATTCGCTCAATTTCTTTTTTCATTTTGCGCCTCATGCCTCAGGCGCGCGCCTGCGCCTAGGCTCCAGGGGCCCTTTGCGCCTCATGCGCCTGCGCCTTTGATAACTGTCTGCAACCATTGAGTACACTCGCTCGACTCGAGATATGCCCAGCCGTTGCTCCTCAACAAGTGCCTCTGCCACGCCTGCTCCTTTCTGTATCTTGTGTCATCTGTGAGCATGATAACGTGCCTCCCCTTGACACAGCCGCCGCCATGACAATGCACTACCTAGAGTTGTTCTGGATGGAAATCAAAGAGGTGATCGATCATGTCGTGCAAGCTTCGTTCGAGCTTGGGCGCAAATTTAATTTGAAGGGCGGGTGGAATGTTATGAGTTCCCATTATCTACGCCGATTATAGGCCTATTTTATTACAAGTATCTTTGTATGTTATTTTGAGTTGTATGAATTTAGTGTTATCGAGTCGATTCATTAAGAGTCTTCAGGATGGTTACAAGTTTCATGATCTTTTATTTTGGGGTTATTTACACCCATGCCACTTGTAATGTTTTACATAGACCCCTTGTGTCATTGTTTGAGTTATGAATGAAATATGATTTTTCTTTGACTCTCTCTAATGCTTTTCTCCTCACATTTCTAGGGTTAGGGTGGAGCACAACTGTCCTTCTTCCTCTCCCCTCACATTCTCCGTGGGTGGAGCTCTGCTCCCCTTTGTAACTCCACCTCCACCGCCACCTCGGACAACATTACGAGCTAGACTCGTAACATGATCACGTTGTGGAGACGACATTACCTCTTGCCTCGTCGGGCTCCACACCACCAGACTACATTCTCCAACTCATTAAGGATACGTACACTTCGCTCCGGGAGGGTCTCTCCATGGATCAGGTCTTGGTGCATTGGATTGGACAGCCCGCATTCGAGGCCTCATGGGTGGACCGCGACACATCCTGCGCCTAGTTCCCAGTCTTTTGCCTTGATTATAAGACAAATTTTCTTGAGGACGACATTGCTACAGATACGAAAGAGGGCGAGTGGAGCCCTCGCGTGTGACTCTTGTATCGATTATCGACATCGGGATTGAGTTGACAAGGACACATATCCTGGATAGATGACAAACATTGCATCATCATCATGTCAACAATAACATTATCACAATTGTGAGATCATCTTTATGATTCGTCATTTTTAATTCATTCTTGTTGAATTTGCCCGAGGTGTTAAATCAAATTTATGCAATGATTTTGAACAAATTTCAGTTGAATGAGATAGGAAAAAAAATACTTGCATTATATTATTCATCCATATATGGCTATTTATAACATTACAAAGGGCTCACAAACTCTAACACAAGATGTGAGACTAAACCCACTCACACATACAAATACTAATAATATTAATAATCTCAACTCTACCCCTCAAGCTGTAGGGGAAACCTCCAGCTTGACAACATCAACGAAAAGAGTAAATGTGGTAGGCAAAGGTGGGACAGGACTGGTGACCGGGGATACTCCCACACACAGTACACCTACAAAAAAGAAACCACACACACGAATCCACAAAACCGCGGGGATAACACCACACACGCATGGATCTACAGGACTGCAGGGATAACGAAGAAAACCACACAAATCCACAAGACTGCGGGGATAACACCCCACACACAGATCTATGTGACCGCAGGGATAAGAGAGGCAACCACACACAGAACATACCACCTACCAATCATGAAGGAAAAAACTTGGGGAGACACAAACAACACACGACATAAGCCTAAAGGCCGTGTGAGACTAAGACAAACAACGGGTCTGGGTCGCTCTCATCCCAAACACTCCCATCACGTGGAAAACACGTGCATATAGACATGACGACAAGACACACTAACAACAAGAAAACCATACAAAAGCAGAAAATGACTAAAAAATAGCCACAATTTCAGCATCAATTAGAGACCAACATCCGGAACGGGTAGCGACAGCGGGAAGTGGCTGGAGTTCCGAGTACGTCATTGGATCGACAACATAACGCATCGGGAGCAAGTATGGAGCATTAATGAGCTCAAGCGCGATCACAGATGATCTACGACATTAGTGAGAGCAAAAGCCAGGAAGGAAGGTCACCTCCTTCGTCGAGGAGCAGCGACCGGACTGAAGCCGAGAACTTCACCTGGAAAGGAAGATCTTCATCGTGGAGGAACGAGCAGCAACAACATAAATGACGCAATCGCCGACATCGATGGAAACAACAATTGTCGGCGTCGATGGAAGCAGTAGTTGTCTGCGTCGACGGGATTGAGCGTAACAGTAGGCGTTAACGGGATTGAGCGCAACAACAGATGGACTCATCGACGATAGGGCAAAGAACCTCCGTCATCGGCGAGGAAAGAGACGATCACTCCCGTCGATGGAATCAAACGACGATTCTGTCAACGGGAGCGGGAACAGAGGGGCTCGACGGGTTCTTTAGCAGCACCTGTGATAGGACAACGAGATTGAAAGAGAAAAGAGGGAGGCTAGATGTAGAGTCGGCTCACGAGAAAAAATTAGTGTTACGTAGGCTCTGATACCAAGTTGAATGAAATAGAAAAAAATACTTTCATTATATTATTCATTCATATAGGACTATTTATAACATTACAATGGACTCACAAACTCTAACACAAGATGTGAAACTAGACCCACTCACACATACAAATACTAATAATATTAATAATCTCAACTATTTCTTCAAAGTTACGTTAGATCTACCATTCACCTTTCTAATGCTTTGATGTTGTTTTAATTTATTCGTCTAGTTGGTGCATTGTCTATCCCTTTTTTGTAACTTTAAACCATGTAAGTCTATTTTCTATTATCATACCTTTGATAGACGTCACTATAATCATTGCTTAATTTATCCTTCTTAAATTTGCCACACATTTAGTTTAATGGTCACATTTTTGGAACACTTAGCTTAGATATTATTGACTTCTTATTCATTGCCTAACATTTGAATCCATCCGACATATCCAGCCTAATTACAGTTTTATAATATTTGAACTTCAAATTTCCATGATATTATCTTATTGCTTAATATGTATAAAGCACTTCTCCATTTTAATCATTCACCTTAGTTCTAGAGTTATATATTTATATGTAAACCCATTCTTGTATGTAATTGATTCAGGATACTTTAATCTATTCAACTTAGTTATTACTTAATATTTTAATAAAATGTCATTGTCATGAAGAGGAAAAACTACGGATAATGAAAAGCGACAAAATCATGTAGCTCTGGCATAATAAAAACATGATATTATGTAGGCATGGATGTATTAAGGATTCATTTACTTCAGCAATTCTTAGGGATTAAATGCAGGCCAGTTTCCTCTATTAGCGGCGGTGGCTATTTCCCAACTTTGGGCTTATATAAAACTTGTTCGTGCTTGTTATGTGCATCATGTTTGATCTTGAGAGTGCTAGCATGCTTTCCTCCAGAATTACAGGAAGGATTATTAGGTTTAGGCTGCTTATGCTTGGATGTTGAAAGTAAAATAACCATTGTGCAATTTAGGTATAGACTAATAATTATAAATGAAAAGTGTTATGAGTAAAATCTGTCATCCGTACATATTGGGCGAGATCTCCTTGCTCTTGTATGAATCAACTTTAGCATCACCAACATCGTCCAATCTCTAACCTCCTTTATTATAGTGATCGATAGTTAATCTTTTAGTCAAGTAATATTGTGATTTCCGCGCCAAGAGGATGCAATATACTTTTGACTAAGTGTGAAATATAGCAGATGTTCTGCAACTGTTAAAGAAGTTAGTAGCATCTTCTTCCAGTTTGACCGGAAACAAGATGATATTCTCTACCAAACTACATGTTGGTATGTTTTTGGTTTACTTCTGTGGAGAATTTTCACGGTGTGATCACAAATCATCCTGTGAAAGGATGGAAAGAAATCGGTAGTTAGCATCCTCTCAAAATATTCGTTCAGCTAGTGTAATTATCAAATGTTAGATGCATACTTTTAATGAAAATTGGTTTGTTTTTTAATTTGCATTACATTTTATATGGTCCAAAAATGTTTTTGGTTCTCTTTTTGACATTTAAATTCACCCATTGCAAAACTTGAATCTCGGCAAGACAGTTTAGAAAAGAAGGGTTTGGTTGAGCAGGGCAAAGACGAAGTATATGAAGCTTAAATTTAGCAGTGCAAGAAGGACAAATGACTTCGTTTTTAAGTTGGGTGATCAAGATATTTCCCGTAGTCAGAGTGTTTTAAATATCTTGGATTGATAGTTCAAAAAGATGGAGGTATTGATAAAGATGTGACACATAGTATCCAAGTGGGTTGGTTGAAGTGGAGAGGCGCGTCAGGGATCTTATGTGATCGTGAAGTACCATTAAAACTTAAAGAGCAAGTTTTGCTATACTGCAATTTGATCAGCGATGCTCTATGGTTCTTAGTGTTGGACATTGAATTGTGTACATGAGCAAAAAATGAGAGTTGGGGAGATGAGAATGCTTAGGTGGATGGTGGCATTAGTTAAACGATCTGGTGAGCAAAAAGTGAGAGTCTAGTCACTAGGCATGTTAAACAAGGGAGGGGTAGACCAATAAAGACTTGGAATGAAACTTTAAGGAAAGACATGATGTACTTAGGCATTAGTGAGGTCATGACAAAAGATAGAGCACAATGGAGACAAAGGATCCATATAGCCGACCCACTATAGTGGGAAAAAGGCTGGAGTGTTGTTGTATGAGATATTTTTTTTAAATTATTCGTTGCATGAATTTGCTTATTCATTTATCTTTATTGTTGTTTTTTATTAATTTTTTTAAGCATCCTTTATACTAGAGGTACATGTTCTTTTCTCCGGATCTGATTTTTTAATTTTGTTTTGATTTTCTATGCAGTTTCAGAACATCCTTTATGGGGATGCTGAAGATTGGGCACGAGGCTCAATTGCATTTCTAAATACATATTTTCCTATTATGAACCCCCATACCAAGGTTGTCCAGCAGTGGAACAAATTTTTTGTTATATCTTGCTTGGTTGCAATTTTCGTCGATCCATTATTTTTCTTCGTTTTAGCAGCACGGGCGGTAAGCATTGTTTATGTTTGCAATATTCTTAAAAGTAGTTTGAGTTCCTCATTGTATGCATTATAATTTTTATACTCGCCATTTGATGTCTATTCCTGCATGATTACGATTGCTATGGTAATACCTTGAGATCTTAAGATTCTTATTGTGGTAGACATTTTGATGATTATGCGTATATGTTGTGTCAAATGCTCTAGTTCTACCAAAAATGTTTTTTCTTTAATATAAACGTAGTGACAAGGAATCATTATTCATTCCTTATAATTGGATTGGGGAGGATTTGATGGTAGGAGAGCATGCTTTGTCTTCTTTTAGATTTGAAAATATTTGTTGTTGACATAACCAACATAATCTTTTTTTGGTTAGTTGATCTGTCAACAAGAATTATAACTGACAAAAACAGAAGCTGTGGGATGATAAAAATAGAATTAACAATGAGCACATCAACACTTCTAGGAGTGGACAATAACATCAAATTCTTTTGGTGACGGCAACAGTGGGATTGTCTTGCCTGACATCTAGGAAAGAGGAGGTTGGCAACCCCAAAACCATGATGGAGACCTACAACTGTGTGTGCGTGTGAGAGAGAGCGAGCGATATGAAGGTGTTAGCTTAAACTTCTTTGGGAAATTGACATCCAATGCCTACTTATAGCTTTACAAATGAATTAGAATATTGAAGAGAGGAAATAATGTTTGGGGGGGGGGGGTGTAGAATATCTCAATTCCCATGATCCATTCAAATGAGCTCAAATAAAGCATTAAAACAAAAAGACCCTTTAAAGGATGGCCGGCATTCATGTATTTAATTGAATCGAGCCGGGACACCTCATACTCAAAACAACATAGCCCGTAATCTACAATTAGAATAACAGCGGGACTACCGCCCGTTCACTAGTCCAACCCAGCTATAGACAACGGTCTTGTCAAGTCATGCATCATCACGCATTTCATTTACAATATCTGATCGATAATTCACCGCAAATGAACATCAAAATAAGCAGAAGCCAGTACTCAGTAGCCTGTTATGATGCGCGGCGAGTCCGACCCGCTGGGGCCTCACGCACCAACGTTGCTTGCATGCAGCGTATGCGTGAGTATATCTTTGATTATCTTTTATCTAGTCGTGTGATTGCGCTATTTTATAGTTGTGATGCAGTATTTTATCTCATGTGTGTAAGCCCAAATGGGGTGCAGAATTGGTGAATCGCCTATATGGCCTGCCGGTTGGGCCAAGTGATGATTATGCAAGATTAATTTCCTCAATCTCTCTCCCTTCTCCTCTCTTTCTCTCTCTCTCTAAAACCCAATCTCCTTTCCCCTTTTTGTTTCGCTACCGCAAACCCTGCCACACGCTTGATTGCCGCCGCTGCTCCCTCTGCTCGGTTCCTTCCCCATCACTAGCCATAACACCTCCAAAATCAAGAAAGGGACAACCTCCTCTGTGGGATCTCCATCCTTCCATTCCGTTCACGACATCTCAATTCGGAGCTCATAACATTTTGGTATCAGAGCCAAACGCCGACGCCTTCTCCCCCGACACCTCTCGCGCTTCATTCCCGCCGCTCCATTCGTTTAGAACCCTTGATCAATGATATAGGGAGATCTAGTAGAGTGATTGATTGACCCCCCTAGTAGGAGGTCGAGGAAGGAATATCAAAATTCTTTTGAAAAAATGGGGCACATCAGACGGTTGCCGGAGCAGCCATCCGGGCGCGCTGATCGACCCGTGTGTCGGTCGGCAGACTAATGCACTGTCAGCACCGCCGACTGAGGTGGATGAAGAGAAGAGTGGTGGAAGGAGAGAAGAGAGACGGGAGGCCGACGACGGGACTGTGGGTTTGAGCGGATGCGATCGACGGGCGAGCAACTGAGGCGTACCTCGAGATGGATCTGATACCATGCCAAGCCATGAAATGCATATCTTGTCTTGAATAGTAATATAGCCCTCTATATATACTAGAGGGTAATACAAGAGGAGAAATACAACAAAATATTCAAATAATTCTAATAGAACCATAACCTGTAAAGTAAAGCAAAATGTCCAAGCAGGTGCAAAACGTAAGTAAATACAGTGAGGAAAGAACAATAAATAAAAGATAGAACTATAAAGACTGATTTAACTACATTCCTCTAAATTATGGTGTCACACATGCACCATTTCTCATACTTCATTAAACATCGTGCAATGTGTAAATAATCTTACTCATATTTCATAACATTCCATCATATCAAATATATGCAAACACCGTATGCCGACATAGTACTGACCAACTTTTCTTGGGTAGCTAATACCATATTCATCACGAGTCGTGGCCACATGGTGACAATGGATTGTTCGACTACACTTCTAGGTTAGTGACACACTACAACCCTAGGCTTTATCGTACAACATGGGGACTATACTAATCTCATCATCGTCCGTAGACGACATATAGTGTTGAAGCCCGAATTGTGGTTCAACGGATTTCAGACTAAGAGGAAACAGTTCAAGTTACTTGGCTCGTCGTCTGACACATAGGACCAGGGTGTTCGAGCTGGGGGTCAGCCTTCACTTGATGAAAGGTAGTTGCCTACACAAAGACCCTGTGAGCTACAGCGAGGAGGTCCCTCTATTCACCCAGAAGCGTGACTCGCACCTTCCCCTCCCAAAGCCAAAAGCTGAGTCCGACACCTTGGATGATACGAAGTAAGAACTCTCAAAAATCCAGAGCTCAAGGAGGCAGACTTCCCCTCCAAGATGCTTTGAGGGTCTATTTATAGACAAACTCTAATCCAGGGGCCAAATAGTCTTTCTGGTCTGCTAATAGCGGCCTCTGCCTTTCTGTTTTTGTTATCGGCAACCCCTAATTGGTCTGCAGATAGCGTAATCCCGCTGTTTGAGGTGGGATTGGGCAGAGACCTTGATGGTCTGCAAATAACACGATGGTCAAAACTGTAGGTTTCCCCGTTTGTGCGAGTATTCCAGCCTTAAGAGTCAAGTACTCGTCAGGCCAGAGCTTGTTGTTCCCTGGATGCACCTCGGTATGAGGCTGGCTAGGCTGGCCTTGGCTAGAGCTCGCTGGGCTCACGATCGCTGGGTATGGTGAGGTCGTCTCGCTGGGTACCTGGTTAGGCAGGGCGCGATGCCGTCTCGCGAAGGCCTGTTCGCCTGGCCTAGTCGAGCTACGCCCGGTCCCTTCCGCTCCTTTGCTGTGTTTGCCTGGCCTCTCTCGTGTCCGAGTCAGGTGGCTAGTCGAGTTGAGCTCGCTAAATTGGGGTTGTACACAATCCCTGCTTCTTTGCGAGCTTGCCAGAGGTCAGAAAGAAATCATCCACCCCCGATTTGACGAGTATCAGGTCACTTTCCGGTAGACTGGGGCACGCTCCCCCTTTGCTTCTATAAATACGGGGGGGGGGGGAGGCAACTTTTTTCTAATTGAGGTCCTTGCCAACTTGCCGTCCTTCCGCGCTTGATGGACCCGTTTGAACAAGACGATGACGATGCGACGGCTATGCTCGAGCTGATTGGTGGGCCTCTCCCGAAGTTACAACGGTTGTCGTTAGGTGATGGGTCTGGTCAGAGGCGCAAATATAAATCCATTGCGAAATTACCTGCCGTGGTAGGCTCGATCCCTGTCGAGGGGCTGGTCCTGCGTGATCCCCGGAGGGAACTGTGCTGTCTGGTGGCGTGGGTCAACTGGGGCAAACGTTGTGGTTAGTGGTCTCTCTCTTCTCGCAACGCGGGCAGTGCTGACCATGCCCTGATCCGCCGGTAGGCCTTTGACGACTCCTCTGTCGTGGTCGCTCTAGTGACCTCAAAGGACGGTGATGGCGTGATGATAAGAATCTCCCGGAGATGTGGCCTTGCCCACTCGTGCCTGAGGATTCTAACCCTTCCAAACTTCGAGAGGTCACCGCCGACGCACTCTCTTGCCCTGCAATACCTCCCCTTAAGGATTTCTTTGGCGCGCCCGCCCCGGACCTTCGGACCGACGTCACCCGCTCCGGGGCCCAGCTGCCACCGCCTTTGTCAACTATTGCAGGGTCCGCGGGCCCGTCTCGCCTGATCGAGGTTGGCTATTCAAATCGATCTCGCACTGGCGGCAAATCCCTGAAGATGATGTCGCCCCACCTTCCTAAGGGTGATGCCAAATCTGCTTACGGTAAGTTCCTGATGATCACCAGATCATTTCCTTATGCGTTTTTTTCCCGATGCGCTCTAAGTCCTCATCCACAGGCACCAGGTCTGCCCATTCGCGCGAGTTTTCTTCGTTGGGGGTGCCCCTCGGGTAGGCCTGCACATAAAGACCCCGGTCCCGGTCCGGGACCGGTCCTGGGCAGGACCGGTCTTTTGGGACACCGGTCCCGGACCGGTCCTGCCCAAACCGGTCCCGGACCGGTCCTGCCCAAACCGGTCCCGGTCCGGGACCGGTTTTACCTTTGAAAACCGGGACCGTCTGGGACCGGAAGGACCGGTCCTAACCGGTCCCAGACCGGGACCGGTTAATTAAAATAATTATTTTAATTATTTTTTTATATTATTATTTATTATATTTCAATTTTAATGATTTAATTAAATTAAATATTAACATGTAATAATTTGAAATGCAAAATTGCAAAGTAAATAAATTTTTTTATTAAATTTGAAATCAAACTACAAAATACAAATTACAAATTATAATACAAAATCAAAATACAAACATTTTTATTAAATTTGAAATTATATTACAAAATACAAATTCAAAATTTTGAGTTGAGCCTTGGACTCGTCTTCATTCTGCGACGCTCCCCAGATTTAAGTTATTAAGCTCGTCTTCAACTTCAGACTCACTGTCTTCAATTGACGAGACGTGTTGTCTTCTCCTCAAAGCGTCCACATGGTCTTTGTAGCAAATGCAAATCTCCAAAGATTCTTCGGTCAAACGGCTCCTTCGCTCGTTCAGAATCCTGCCACTCAAAGAAAATGCAGACTCCGAAGCTACCGTACTAGCTTGAATGGTTAGTAAATCACGGACCATTAAGGCCAAAATAGGATAATTATTACATTTAATTTTCCACCATTTTAAAATATCAAAATTTTCTATTTCGTACGCGGTCATAAAATCTTGAAACTGTGTTTTGCTATATAAACCTAATTCGTTTAAAGTACTCGAAGTTCGTTGTTTTTTCTTCGAAGCTAATCCATATAGTTGATCGTAATAATTATATAGGCGAGTAAAATCAGAATTAAATTTTGCAACACTAACGTTGTGAAAATCACTAGAAGATTCGTTTAACTCTAAATTTCGATTAATTTCCTCTATAAAATTTTCAACACCGTCTACACCCATTAAAGGGTTTAAAGCCGCAGCACAAGAAAACATAGGTGGCATATGCGTATAATATTTTAAAAACTTTTCCTTCATTACTAATATTAACGGACGCCACATTGGGTTAATTTTGTAAGTTTTAAACGTTTCAATAATTAATAAAAAATTTTCAATAACAAGCGAGCTAGTAGGATAATAAACGCCAGATAAAATAGTTGTTGCCCGATAAAAACTTTCTAATAAATTTACGTAATTTTCGATTATAGCTCAATCTGACGCATCTAAATCATGTGATTCTTCTACACTATTATAAAATTCTATCAATAACGATTTTTGTGACAAAGCCCGTTTTAACATTTTGTACGTGGAATTCCATCGTACCGGCATATCATAAGATGGACCCAAAAATTTTTTACCCTGTGCTATAACAAATTTTTTGAAATCTTGTTTTCGTCGTTTTGAACTATAAATAACTCGTAACATAGTACGTATTTTAATAACATAATTTTTCATAAAATTTAAACTATCTTGCACAATTAAATTAAGAACGTGACATACGCAACGTGTATGAAAAAAAATACCATCTAGCATAGGTTCCAAATCATTAATCAAATATTTAATAGCCATATTATTATTCGAGGCGTTATCAAACGAAATACTTAAAATTTTATCTTTTATTTTAAAATCTCTAATACACTTAATAATCACCTGATAAATAGCTTTACCGGTGTGCGGATATTCAAAACGTTCAAAACAAATTATATGTTTATTTAATTCCCAACTATCGGGATCGACCCAGTGACAAGTTATGCAAATATACGAAAGACCGTCAACTAAACCGCTAGTCCAAACGTCGCTCGTTAAACTAACTCGACCGTCGAATGTTTCAAAAAAATTTTGTAAAAATAATTTTGATTGCAGGTAAGCTTGTAAAGCATCACGTCGAGTTGTAGTACGACTTACCTGTTGATATTTTGGTTGAAGTGCTTCGTGTATGTAAGACGTCATTTCGTCGTTGTCGTAGTGGTTGAACGAAAGTCCGCTTTTGATGACATTCTCCATTTGTCGCTCCCGTTGCCGAGCTTGGTCATACGTCCAAATGTGCCCGGTCGTCGAAATTTGAGCTTGGTTGGCCTCCGACGGGGCTTGTTTGGAAAGACACGATTTGTTGTGTCGGGCGAGCGTTGTGTTGCTACTATTAGCGGCCATAAGTTTCGCGCAAAGTTTGCACTTCGCCTTAATTTCGCCGCCGATCCGCACTTTATCGAAGTTATCCCATACCGCCGCTTTATGCCGGTGCTCAACGATCTCATGATCGACGGACGCTGACGAGGACGTCGGCATGGAGGAGGAGGAAGCCATTAAACACGAATATGAGTGAGAGAGAGAGTGAGAGAGATAGTGAGAGAGATAGTGAGAGAGAGAAAGAGAGACAAATGAGAGAGGGGGGGGGGGGGGTTAAATAAAAAATTTGTTTTTTTAAAAATTATAGAGCCGTTCGGCTCTATAGATGAGCCTGCCACGTGGCAGGCTCATAAAAAGAGCCGTTCGGCTCTTTTAATAGAGCCGTTAATGGCTCTATTAAAAGAGCCGTTAAGGCTCTTTTAAACGGTCCCGACCGGTCCCGAAACCGGTCCGGGACCGGGACCGGTTTTTACCCTTTTTAGAGGGACTGGCAGGGACCACAGGACCGGTCCGGGACCGGACCGGTCCGGGACCGGACCGGTCCTAACTGGGACCGGTCTCTGTCCGGTCCCAACCGGTCCGGTCCCAACCGAACCGGTTGGGACCGGTTTTTTTGTGCACGCCTGCCCTCGGGTCTTCTCCTCCCCAGGTATCTAGCCCGATTCGCGAGCTGATGGCCGATCCGCGGGTTGAGAGCTTCGATTTCAGTACGCGCTTACTCAGGGTACTCTCGGTTTATGACTCCGCTCTCGCCACTGCGCATCCTCAGGAGATTAGACAAGATATCGAGGAGCTCCAGAATCACATGGAGGTGGTGGAGAATTATAATGCGCAGTTGGAGGGTGAAGGCGAGCTCTTTATGCGAATGTTATGCTGAAGAGAGGATATATGAAATGGAGACCCGCCAGTTCGCAACCGAATACCATCTGCACAAGTACGCGCAGGTCGCTAGCACTGTTGGCGAGACGAGCAAGTTGGAGGAATCTATGCACAAAGGCGAGGAGTACCTCCGTCGAGCCCATGAGAAATTCCATGAAGCAAGGGGTATAACTTGGGCTGCCTGCCCGTCACCCGGCTCGCCCGCGCACGAGGGGGAGAGGTGTTCCGCGACGCGAGTTGGCGATTGGGACTCACCATGCTGTTACTTTTCCCTTTTTGTCGCGTTTTACACGTATCATTCTTTTTGACTTGTTTTTTTGTGCTCGCGCAGATTTGTATTGTTTTCTCATTGTAGCGCTTGAGATTTTTGTACTCGCGCATATACTCCGAGTAGAGAGTATTTATGAAGAAATAGAAAAGTTTCTCTCTTTCGCATCTGTCGTTCATAGATTGTTTCCAAGTTAGTGGGAGTGTAGGGGGTCGTGTAAGCACGATAGTAACGAACTGACGTTTGCGCGAGGAGCGCCCAGTGCTTGTGAACCGACGGTGTGGGGGGTGGGTTATCTTGGCGCGAAAACTATAACGGGGGGGGGGGGGGGGGTCTGAGATCGATGACACGTCTTCAACCGTCTCAAATTCCCCAACTTCTTCCACCTTGAGAACACGCGACTCGCATCGCTTGATAAGATGGTTCACAGTTCACACGAAGGGTGAGGAAAGCCGCGCACATTGTGTTGCGAACTTTGCTGACCATTAATTTTCGAAGGCGACGACGACCTCCGGCGAGCTTAAGGCCTTTGAAGTGAAGTATCTTTCCTCGGGCTTTATGGCGAGGCGACCCGTGCCAGACGAGGGCATCAATACCTTCTTTGCCGATGAGCTCGCCTTTCCCTTAGCCCACTTCGAGGCGAGATTGCGACTTCTCTTGTGGCCCGAGGTGACCCAAGTGCTCAAATACTTTGGGTTGGTCCCTGCCCAAATGAACTCCAACGACATTAGTGCTCTGGTCGCCTTCACGTGCTACATGCGCGAGGAGGGGATTGAGTTCGATCTCACCGCCTTCCGCAAGATCTTGAACCTGAAGGCGACTGGCGACGACGTTGTTTTCTTCTCCAACGCTTGTGTCAAGTTGACAGAGTCGCTGAACAAAGTCCACCATTGGACTAATAAGTTCGTCTTCATGCAGGGTACGTTCGGGGCGTTGCCGCTCGCTCCAGTCCAGCGGGGCGAGAACGTTTTCAAGTCGCTTGAGGTGGAAGGTGACACTCTCTTCCTTTATGAAATACTGAGGGGCAAGGAGTTCGATGTCTTGTACCTACGACAACGACAAGACCAACTCGCCTACGTCATGCCTGGGGCTAGTATGAACTCGTCTATCATCTGTTCGAATGAATTCACTTTATATGCCGTTTGACTTGTGCTTGCAAGTTTGCAAACACTCCCCGAGAACCTGCCGTCCGCGACCGCTATGACTCTGCCCCGCAAACCTCCTGTCTCGCAATCTGCCGAGAACACCCCAAAACGCACCGGTGTCTCCTCCTCGACACCCTCCAAGGAAAAAGGTAAGCTGTCTCTCTCGAAAGCTCTTTTCATCGAGCCAAAGCAGAAGAAACTTAAAATCAGCGAGGGAGTACCACCCGTATCGAGAAGAAACTGGAAAAAGCTTCCGTCTTCCCCGCATGAGCTGAACACCAAGACTAAAAAGAAGAAGGTGCTGGAGGAAGCCCCCCGTGACAATCCCAACTTTGGGCTGGGGTCACGCACTAGCGACTTGGAGGGCAACGCCCTCGTCCAGTGGTACGATGGGGAGCACTGGGTGAGTCTGAGCTCGGAGCTCCCTTCCTGGATGGAAGATGAGGTCGCGGAAGATGACACATTCAATATCTTGTTCGGCCTCTACGGGCGAGAAGACACGACTATGATGGCGAGCACATCCATCCGCGAATTGGTGGATCGCGGTAGGCGCTCCGTCCTTCGCACTGTCGAGCTCTTTCACTAAACAATGAGGCGTGCCCTCAATATGAACCGCAAGTTGGGGGACACCCGGTCCACTCTCGACACTACCCTGAAAGAGCTGTCGAAGACTAGAGCTGAGCTCGCAACCGTCCGCAGTACCGTCCCGCCGGCTCCCAACGAGGTACATGTTCTCTGTCGGGCTTTTTGAGTCTATCGTCAACTTAGATCAACCTTTTTCGTAGGCCGCCAAGCTCGCGTGGGCCGAACAAATCTCTAAACTGGAAGAGGAGCCATGGGAATCCCGGAATACCAATGATTACCTCGCCAACCGTTTTGGTGAGGTGGAGTCTAACCTTCTAGAGTGCCGACGCCAAGCCGCTGAGAAGCCCGCCAGCATCGCCGTTCCTGGGCCTGTTGTCGTGGAGGCGTAAGTTGGCAGAGTACTCGCCGTAACCGCTACCCGGCTCGCAGTGAAGCTCTTTCGGCAGCGGTGTGGCCTGAATGATGTTGACCTAGCCCTAACCCCTGAGTTGCTGGTTCCGGAGCTCTTCCCTGCCCAGGCGAGCTCTCCCGAGGCAAGTCCAAACGATTGCGAGCTAGAGTGAACAAGTCCCATGACGCCACACGTTCTTTTTCTCAGTTCATGCTCATGTATTACCACACTTGGTGCGACTTGACATTTAGCTTGAGCGAGCTCGCCTCGCCCTTTATATTTGTATATTTTCATTTTTCTTAGTTGAGCTCGATGTTTATCGTTTACGTGAGTTCACCTCTCTTTGTTTGCGTGATCATTGCCAAGATATTGTTCCTGCTTCGTTCTTTGTTAGGTTTTCTCGCGACTCCACCGAGTGCTTGACCGAGAGATGATCCTTGGTGGCGGTCCTTGGGGTTGGTCCCTGCCCAAATGAACTCCAACGACATTAGTGCTCTGGTCGCCTTCACGTGCTACATGCGCGAGGAGGGGATTGAGTTCGATCTCACCGCCTTCCGCAAGATCTTGAACCTGAAGGCGACTGGCGACGACGTTGTTTTCTTCTCCAACGCTTGTGTCAAGTTGACAGAGTCGCTGAACAAAGTCCACCATTGGACTAATAAGTTCGTCTTCATGCAGGGCACGTTCGGGGCGTTGCCGCTCGCTCCAGTCCAGCGGGGCGAGAACGTTTTCAAGTCGCTTGAGGTGGAAGGTGACACTCTCTCCCTTTATGAAATACTGAGGGGCAAGGAGTTCGATGTCTTGTACCTACGACAACGACAAGACCAACTCGCCTACGTCATGCCTGGGGCTAGTATGAACTCGTCTATCATCTGTTCGAATGAATTCACTTTATATGCCGTTTGACTTGTGCTTGCAAGTTTGCAAACATTCCCCGAGAACCTGCCGTCCGCGACCGCTATGACTCTGCCCCGCAAACCTCCTGTCTCGCAACCTGCCGAGAACACCCCAAAACGCACCGGTGTCTCCTCCTCGACACCCTCCAAGGAAAAAGGTAAGCTGTCTCTCTCGAAAGCTCTTTTCATCGAGCCAAAGCAGAAGAAACTTAAAATCAGCGAGGGAGTACCACCCGTATCGAGAAGAAACTGGAAAAAGCTTCCGTCTTCCCCGCATGAGGTGAACACCAAGACTAAAAAGAAGAAGGTGCTGGAGGAAGCCCCCCGTGACAATCCCAACTTTGGGCTGGGGTCACGCACTAACGACTTGGAGGGCAACGCCCTCGTCCAGTGGTACGAGGGGGAGCACTGGGTGAGTCTGAGCTCGGAGCTCCCTTCCTGGATGGAAGATGAGGTCGCGGAAGATGACACATTCAATATCTTGTTCGGCCTCTACGGGCGAGAAGACACGACTATGATGGCGAGCACATCCATCCGCGAATTGGTGGATCGCGGTAGGCGCTCCGTCCTTCGCACTGTCGAGCTCTTTCACTAAACAATGAGGCGCGCCCTCAATATGAACCGCAAGTTGGGGGACACCCGGTCCACTCTCGACACTACCCTGAAAGAGCTGTCGAAGACTAGAGCTGAGCTCGCAACCGTCCGCAGTACCGTCCCGCCGGCTCCCAACGAGGTACATGTTCTCTGTCGGGCTTTTTGAGTCTATCGTCAACTTAGATCAACCTTTTTCGTAGGCCGCCAAGCTCGCGTGGGCCGAACAAATCTCTAAACTGGAAGAGGAGCCATGGGAATCCCGGAATACCAATGATTACCTCGCCAACCGTTTTGGTGAGGTGGAGTCTAACCTTCTAGAGTGCCGACGCCAAGCCGCTGAGAAGCCCGCCAGCATCGCCGTTCCTGGGCCTGTTGTCGTGGAGGCGTAAGTTGGCAGAGTACTCGCCGTAACCGCTACCCGGCTCGCAGTGAAGCTCTTTCGGCAGCGGTGTGGCCTGAATGATGTTGACCTAGCCCTAACCCCTGAGTTGCTGGTTCCGGAGCTCTTCCCTGCCCAGGCGAGCTCTCCCGAGGCAAGTCCAACCGATTGCGAGCTAGAGTGAACAAGTCCCATGACGCCACGCGTTCTTTTTCTCAGTTCATGCCCATGTATTACCACACTTGGTGCGACTTGACATTTAGCTTGAGCGAGCTCGCCTCGCCCTTTATATTTGTATATTTTCATTTTTCTTAGTTGAGCTCGATGTTTATCGTTTACGTGAGTTCACCTGTCTTTGTTTGCGTGATCATTGCCAAGATATTGTTCCTGCTTCGTTCTTTGTTAGGTTTTCTCGCGACTCCACCGAGTGCTTGACCGAGAGATGATCCTTGGTGGCGGTCCTTCTGTCTTTCCCACATTTGTTTATCCCAGTCTCTCCAAGCCCCGTCACTCCGGGGGGAGGACTTCCACTCACTCTAGGGAGTGAATAACCGATATGCGGGAGAAGAGCTCGCGCAGGGACCTGAACTACGACAACAACTTAGCTCAAGGACTTCTACTCACTCGAGTGGGAAAGTAGCCGGTATGCGGGAGAGGAGCTCGCGCAAGGACCCGGACTACGACAACGATTCAGCTCAAGGACTTCTACTCACTCGAGGGGGCAAGTAACCATTTGCGGGAGAGGAGCTCGCGCAGGGACCCGGACTACGACAACAACTCAGCTCGAGGTATTCTACTCACTCGAGTGCGGAAGTAGCCGGTATGCGGGAGAGGAGCTTGCGCGTGGATCCAAACTACAACAACTACTCAATTCGAGGACGTTGTTTGGCGCTTTCACACATGGTTGTATGTTTTGTTTTGTGCACGTCTTTCGCGCACGTTGTTTGACTAATTGGTTAGACTGACCAATTATATCTTGAATAAAAAGGTCCGTCAATTAATGCTAGGTGATAACTAGGGAAAATTTTGAAGAATTCATTTTATTAAGTTGAAATTAACATAAAATACATTAATTTCAAAAGTATAAGATTAAAGTTTGGGGAATATTAAACAATGAGTCTCTTGAGACATTTCCATTGATTTCATCATTTATTGCTCAACCTTTTAATATCCTTTTTAATATCCTGACTCCTGAGTTATAAAATCAGCCCTTAATTTATTTGATTTTATACATGGCTCTAAGGGTTATTATATAAGGACCTCAATGACATAATCGTGAATTACACAAAATATAAAGAAATGTGTAAAAAGACTAAAATACCATAACTGTGACTTTACTCATACGACTCAATATATGAATACATATAATAATATCTTACTTGATAACCGTCGACTGAACCCATATCACACTCCAATCAGGGTAACTTGGTTCAGTTAATTTTGACTCCATCCCAATATTTTCCAGAGGCACTGAAAATGTTTGTTAGCGGTGCAATGTTGGCGGGAGTAGAAGAGAGTGGTGGATTGACCATATTTCAAAACAAGCAAGTTCGGCGGAAGAGTTGGCGAGTTCACTGTGAGAGCTCGCAAAAGAACGCATGAAGTATCAACCAACACAGAACTCGCAGGAATAAATCACCAATGCACGCAGGAAATTGACTGCGAGCATGCAGAACTCACATGCATTGTGGACGGGCACGTAGAACTCGCAGCAAGATGTGACTGGAGTGAGGACTCGCGAGAGGAGATTCGCAGACGCCTTGTAGGAGGTGCAATTGTTCTAATGTAAGGAGCAGAGCCTATAAATATCATAATGAGGGTGGGTGGGGACTTGGTTTGGTCGTCAATTCAGATCGACGATAGAACTGGGGATGACATACTTGGTTTGATTGCTTAGCGAGCTTAGAGGTACCTGGCTGACTAGCACAAATGGAATGAGATCGGTGAGCCCTGCTTCCCTATAATTTGCGAGATGAAATCAGTGAGCTCGGCTTGGACTGTTGGTATTTAAATTTATACAGAGCTGTATGGGAAAACACACATTAATTTTGAATCTCATTATTCCACATGTTAAATCAGACTAGTCCTGCGCCTAGCCCTAACCTCGCGACCTCCGCTCGACTTCCTCTCGCTATCTTCGGCCGATCACTCCCGGCGACATCTCGACCGCTTACCTCTCTCTGTTTCCGTCCGCCGGCCTCCCTCCACCGTTGCAGTCGCTTAAGCAGCCGACTTCGCAGTCACTGTTTCTGTGAGCTGAGCGGCGCTGGTTGACGGGATGTAGCTTCCAGCGTCCTTCCGACGACCCAATTGAGTTCAACATTTTGGGAAAATTTTGCTTTGGTCTTCTTATCATCATACTATATTTTTAGAAGATTCCAACAGTTGGATGCTCTCAGAAATCATATCTAGGAATTTCTCCTTCAAGCAGAAGATGACTCCTCATTTTGCAACAATTTCTTCTTTGACCCCAACCCCTTGAAAACTTGTTGCATGCAACATTCCCCCGGTCTCATGGAGAAGTTAGTTGCCAAGACGGAGGAGGAGGATTGGAATGTGTTTTTTGATTTCTTGAGGATGTCCAATGGTGAGGGATCGGCTCAGTCACAGCCGTCGCTGGTGAAGCTGGATCTTCCTCCTGTGGATTTGAAACTTGATGGATCAACTACATATTTGAGTTGGTCACGTCAGATGAAGAAAACATTATACAAAAGGAACCTGGAGGGCTATCTGACAGGTGAGAAGGAGAAGCCATAGGACTCATTTTTGTTCAATGAGTGGAAGACTACACAGTCTGTTGCACACTTGACTCCTAAACTCGTTGGTCTTGTCTATAACTGTCATGGTGGATGGATGACATAGAGACCGTGAGTGATGTTTAAGTGAAGTTGTAGAGGATCTATGCAAGAGTCGACAACAACATAAGGGTGTTTCCGATCGAGAGGGAGATTGAGACAATAGCTCTGAGAGATCAATTGATTCAGGAGTATGCCACAGATCTGGAGCAGCTTTGGATAGATTATGTTCGTTTCTCACCAGCAGTGTGTTGCAAAGTTCCCGAGTGCAAGAACGGGGTGTGTGATGCTTAGAGAAGCACTATGCACTTTATGAGGGGATTGAACTCCATATTTGAGTCAAGGTGTGCAGTGCCACTCACTCAGACAAAGATCCCCTCCCTGGATGAGACGATCTCTGCCATGCTGCATAAGGAGTGCAGAATTATGCTCTAGTCTAGTGCAACTGGAATTCCAGGGGTGAAGTACACATAAGGGTGTTTCCGATCGAGAGGGAGATTGAGACAATAGCTCCGGGAGATCAATTGATTTAGGAGTATGCCACAGATCTGGAGCAACTTTGGACAGATTATGTTCGTTTTTCACCAGCAGCGTGTTGCAAAGTTCCCGAGTGCAAGAAAGGGGTGCGTGATGCTTAGAGAAGGACTATGCACTTTATGAGCGGATTGAACTCCATATTTGAGTCAAGGTGTGCAGTGCCACTCACTCAAACAAAGATCCCCTCCCCTGATGAGACGATCTCTGCCATGCTGCATTAGGAGAGCAGAATTTGACTCTAGTCTAGTGCAACTGGAATTCCAGGGGTGAAGTACGCATTAGTGGTCACCAATTCAAGTCACATGGGATACATGAGTGAGATATGAAAATGCTTCAATTGCGGTGAGATAGTTTATCTAAGGCTTCCTTGTCCTAAGCCACCAAAGGAGCGGGAAGCAGGTGGACATGGACAGTTTGAGAGTCGTCGACGCGACACGTGGGGGTTGTTGAGGTGGTGGAAGAGGAGGCTACCATACAATTATGATGATAGCAGAGGATGAGGGAGAAGGGGGTATGGATGATGTTGGTCACTCTGAGGAGGAGCAGACGATCTTGGATGCTTACTCTCAGCCGATGAGGGAAAATAGAAGGGTGTAGTTGATTTCACATTTATCTCATCTTCATCCCAGGGTAATGTTACTTCTTTTACTCACTCTGCCACATGCACTTGTGATACACTTACCCTTGCATCTATATCCACCACTAGATCACCATATTAGATAGTCAATTCTTATGCTTCTCGGCATGTCACCGGGGATGTTAGGGAGTTCTCTTTTTTACACTCAACTAACTACTACCGATGGTACAACTCAACAAGTGATTAGTTAGGGTACTGCACAATGTACTAACATTTTGATTCTGTTCAATGTTCTGCATGCTCCTTCCTTTCAGGCGAACCTCTCATCCATTAATGTCATTATGTCATAACTAAAATGTGTTGTTTTGTTTGATATTTCATTATTCCAAGGTGATCTTTCAGAAGGAGACTGACAGAAGACTTGAGACCGACACATGTCATAGCGGCTTGTGGTACCTGGATATGAAAAGTATGGACTCGGCTCTTTCATCCATTGCAGATGGTGATGGAGGAGTTGAGAGTAACGTGGAGGACTTCTTGCTGCATCATCGGCGCCTCAGTCATCATTCTTTTGTTATTTTGAGTTAGTTGGATCCACTTTTGTTTGAAAAAGCTAGTAAAAAAAATTGTATGTGATGTGTGTGAATTGAGAAAACGTATCAGAAACTCTTATTACTGTTCTCGCTGTAGGATTTCTTGTCCTTTTGACTTGGTGCATTTTGATTTTTGGGGAATGTGTCCAACATCTAATGTGAAGGAATCTCAATATTTTCTTTCTTTCATTAATCGCTTCTCTCGCGTGACTTGACTTTATTTGATGAAAAATAAGAGTAATGTGTTGGCCTGTTTCAAAGATTTCCACAGAAGTGTGCACACTCAATATGATGCAGTTGTGAAAGTGTTGAGGTCTGCCAATGAGACATAGTACACCAATAGGGCGTTTGATGAGTACTTGTCATCACAGAGAATCCATCATCAAACCACTTGTCCATACACACCAGAGCAGAATGGGGTAGCCCAACAGAAAAACATACATCTTCATGAGGTGACTCGAAGTATGATGATATCGATGAATGTGCCAAAGTACTTGTGGGGACAAATAGTCTTGACAACGACCTATTTGATCAATAGAATGCCCTCGCGGGTATTGGGTTGGAAGTCTCCGATTGAGATGCTTAGAGGTAAGAATAAAGATATTCTTTCTCTAAAAACCTTTGGTTGTGTGTGCTTTGTGTATGCCAATAGATCAAATGTGAGAAAGTTGGATTCAAGAGATATGAAATGTGTTTCTGTTGGGTATTCGACTACTAAAAAGGGGTATTTATACTGGAGTACGACGAAGAGGAGGTTATTCGTGCTTCAAAGATTTCCATAGAAGTGTTCAAACTCAATATGGTGCAGTTGTGAAATTGTTGAGGTCTGACAATGAGACATAGTACACTGTACACCAATAGGGCTCTTGGAGAGTACTTGTCATCACAGGGAATCCAACATTAAACCACTTGTTTGTACACACCGGAGCAGAATGTGGTAGCCCAACAAAAAACACGCATCTCCTTGAGGTGACTTGGAGTATGATGATATCGATGAAAGTGATGAAGTACTTGTGTGGAGAAGCAGCCCTGACAACGACCTATTAGAATGCTTTCATGGGTATTGGATTGGAAGTCTCTGATTGAGATACTTAGAGATAAGAATGGAGATATTTTTTCTCTAAAAACCTTTGGGTGTGTATGCTTTGTGCATGACAATAGATCAAATGTGGGAAAGTTGGATCCAAGAGATGTGAAATGTGTTTTTTGTTGGGTATTCGACTATTAGAAAAAGGGTATGTATGCTGAAGTACGATGGAGAGGAGGTTATTCGTGAGTATGAATGCTACTTTTAGAGAGCTTGAGCTATACTACTCTTCTCAAGTTGACTCTCCCTTTGAGAACTCTCTCGTTGCATGCAGTATGAGGCGAGAGGGGGAGGATAACTATAATGATGAGAGGATGATACTTAGTATCCCCTGTCCTCTAGTGTCGAGTGTGGAGGGGGAGGATATCAGTAGTGGTGAGAGGATAGTGAGCATCCCTTGTGTAACGCCCAAGTCTATTGTGGGTGTGCTACAAGTCTGCAGACCACTGACCCCATCCCATCTCCACGGATTTGATTGGCCGCAACTGCTAATTCCAATGGCAAGTTGTTGAGGCCGGGGCTTGAACCCTAGACCTCCTAGATAAGGGAGTTTTAAACTGATCCACATCACCCAAAATCCTTCATAAATATCATAAGCCTATGGTAAGCCAAATTCTTTCATTAAACCAAAATCATTTTAGCAAAACAAATCCCATATTAGCCCAAATACTAATTGCCATAACAGAAGTCAACCTTTAATAGCAGACTATGCACACCCCCTCCAAAATCTCATATGAGTTTACCATAATAACAAATAATAAAAGCATACAAATTGCTTTAATTCCAGCAACCAGAGAACATCTGTGATTTACAGGAATTGAAACAGAGAACACCTAAAGAGGAATAAAGTTGGAGGGAGGAGAAGAGAACAAGTGTTTATAGTAGAAAGAGAAAAGGTAAAGCTCAGACCAACCTAAGGCCGCACAAAAACAGAGCAGCAAAAGCCCAATTGGCGCCGGACCTAAGGCTGCAACTGTTGTCAGAGGTGTGGCAAAAGGTCTGTCGAAGGAGGAAGCGAAGAGAAGGATCGAGGGCTTCATCAGAGAGATCCCATCTAGAGAGAGAGAGAGCTATCATGCGGCTCGATGAAGAAAGACACTTGCTCTTCTCGAAACTACGAGAGGTAATAAAAATCAGCTTATTCTCAGTCATAAAGCCTTTAAATTCCAGCCATGTATCAAGAATGTACGGTCCACATAAAGCCACCATGATCCCACTTAAAGATCAATTTGGTCATTATCCCATTTCACCATTATGACATCATCCAACCGCTAATTAAATAACAAAAAAAGTTTTTAATATCTTGTTAATCAACCCAGCCACCATGCTCACCTATGCCATATGATGCCCAGCCATAGAACAAATCTTGTCCAGTGATAAATTTCGAAGGAATTTCAGAAAAATTTGAATTCATGATAAAAGAAAATTCATTGTAGAAAATATCGTCGCAAAAATCTCATCAAAAATTCCGAAAATCATGATGCCATTATGACTCTAATTTTATTTTATCATCATCGGGGAGTTATTACACATGATTTATTTATTTGTTTTGGATGTTAAAATATTGGCTGACCTGATTCAAGCTGGCTGACTAGTGATTAGTCCCACATTGCCTTACCATGAATCACCTGCTTGTGCGTATAAGCCCCGTCCCTCTCCTATCATTTTGAAGTTTTGTGATGGAAGTGCGGGTTTTTTTAGAAATATTATCGAGTAATCTTTGTGACAAGGTATCTTGTGACTTACTAGGCTTTGCTCATTTACATATTCGTTCTTTCGCACTCATGTATTTGCACTCCTATACTTGTTTCCTTGTCTGGAATTCTACTTGAGTGTGTTTCTTTTGTAGTATTATTTATTATTCTCTTTATTGTAAGTTTAGTTGTCAGATAAGTTTCAAGTTCTTATAGACATTCAAATTCGTCTCCCGACACCTTCTTACAACCTACCCTAAGTTACTGTCTAGAACCTACCCCAAGTCACTGTCTAGAACCTTTTCCTTGCTTCTTTAATGATGAGGTGTACCCTGTGCTGACAAAGGGGTACATGTTTGAACTGCTTTTAATTTTTCGGAGTATTTCTTGGAACAACTTATGTTGCTTTGTTAAAATATCAACAACATCTGCTCATTTTCACATGCATGTTGTTTATATATTTTGTTTTATCCCACTTATTGAAGCACAAATTATGTTGACTGAAATTATTTTATGCTCTTCCTTGGTTTTTGTTTCTAATGTTTATATTTTCTCATTGCCATCAGCTGCCTACCGTACAAGAATTCAGTCTTTCTATGATTGTTAAACTTATATTTTTCCCTTGCACAGGATCATAAGTGCTTAGTTTTTGATTGGTCGGTAGCAACTGCGATCTCTATTGTGAGAAGTGCTACTGATTTCATTTATTTTCTACACATGCTACTACAGGTAATCCGGATTTTTTATCTGGTAACTAAATTAAAATATCTCCTCCCAAGCCATGTATAGATGTTTATTTAACCTGGATTTTTTATTACAGAGTTTGAACTTCTTTATGGTGTTTCATCTGTATCACCACTTTATTATTTCATGCTTTGTAGAACGGTAGATTGCTTGCCATTTGGTTGACTATTGTCACAGTAAAGGTTTTATGAACCATGAGTGGACCTCTGTTATGAAATTGTTCAAACTATGCTTTTGTTGAGATAAAAGAACGGAGAATCCCCCAGTATCAGTAATTGATAACTTGCCTAGATAAGTCTTATTTACTGCCATCTACTGGTATAAGTGCAAAAAGTTCCAAGGAATATGAGTATTTTGCTGCCCCCCAATTATTGTTTAGATTCATGAAAACAATACATATCGATGCATAAATCATTACTTTTGCTCTTTTTTGTTATTTAAAGTTTTCATTTATCTTTTGTTGAATAAACTATGTATAAAGGTCCAAGCAAGGCCCAACTAGAGCCCACTATCTTTTTAGGTTTTAGTCCCACATCTTAGAATGAGATTGTTTCTCCTCTTTCTCTTCTTATATAATTGTATAATACTTGTAATGAGTCTGTTTCTCCTCTTTCTTTTCTTATGTAAGTGTATAATATTTGTATGGAAGCATGTGAGAAATTAATAAAATTATTACACTTTATTTATCCATTTTTTGTACTGTTCTACATGGTATTAGAGTGGGAGCACAAATCCTAAAATTTTGTTTCGCTCGGCTTGAGCTCCCGCGGCCTCGTGACTTTCAGCGATCTCTTTTCAAGTAGGCCGCAACATCCCTCCTTCACTACACGTTTCTACACATCCTGCCCCATCCTCTCTGTTTTTATAGATTTCTGTTGCGCTTCCTGTGGGGATCCGCGCTCGAATCTCTGTCCAACACCGCCGTGCTTACTGGACTAACCACGCAGATTGCTCTCTATCTTCTTAGTATTCACACTTTCTTCTTACCGCTCCTTATCTCTTCTCGCGTGATCTTCTGTCTGCTGGCTCCTTCTGTCTGCAGGAGAGCTCGCCTTTCTGGATATTTTGCTCGCATCCACTGATCATGGGATCTCCCGGTCGCTGACCACGAGCTTGCAGGCTCGCCACAATCTTGTTATCCGCGCGGTTACTTCTCCATAACTTCTCTTGGGCGCTACTCCTTCTGGCCGCACTTCCTCTGATCGCAGCTGCTTTCTTGTACGCTTTCTCACGAGTTCTTCTCAGCTGACTGACCAAGCTCTTGTTCTCCCCCGCTTCTGTCTGCGAGGTTTCCTACTCGCCAATCTCGGAGCAGCAACAACTTGACTCTGCCTAGCTCCCGCTACCCTCCAGAGCTCATCCTGTGCTTGTCGTGCTCTTCGCCAAGTTCCTGACCGCGAAAGTGTCCTGTTTAATGGACATGAACGATGCCCCATCTTTTCCTACACGTGTTGCGACTTCCCTTCCTGAAGTTCGTGATGAGCTCCAAATCACACCATTATTTCTCTTAGGGGAAAGAAGTTGAGTGGGTGCACTCTGTTTGTCGTGGTCTTCAGACCAAAGGCCTATTTCATCATCTGACTATGGCTACACCTACCGTGCCCACGGAGAAATGGCTCCGTGATGGAGGTTATGTCCGATCATGGATCCTCAACTTATGGACAATGAACCATATCAAATGTCCATGTATCATGAGATGGACAAGACCATGTGGTAGGAACTTTACTCCCTCTATTCTGGCAAAGATAACTTGCAACACCTGTTTGGAATCATCACTGACTTCAATTTCTCAACTCAGGGGTGGATGGAGATTTGACCTCCTTTGTCGTGTGTTCCGAAACCCTAGTCGAGGCCTAGATTCAACACCAGTCTTTAACAGTGGACCTCGCTACCCAACATGCCTAGAAAGAAGTTGTTGGCATCGCCATGATGATGACCCATGTTCCTCCTCATCTCCACAACGTTCCGACACAAATCCTTTCTTCTCCCGTGTGCATATTTTTTCGCCCGGACTCACATTTTCAGTTGGGCGCGCATTTTCGGTCGGGCGCGCATTTTCGGTCGGGCACGCATTTTCGACCGGGACGCGCATTTTTGCCTGGGCGCTCATTTTTCGCCTGGGCGCTCATTTTCCTCCCGGCGTCCATTTTTCTTCCCGGGCACCAATTTAAAAAAAAAAAACCACCGTAACGGAGATTTGTCAAACAGTTTATAAAGTGTTTCTCATTTCTGAAAATCTCTGGAAAAGTAGTTTACCCAAACAAATCTCATTTTTCCAATATACATTTACCAAAAGCTCATTTTATTACATTCCTTTTGCCACCACCTTTCTGAAAAGCCCTCCCAAATAGGGCCTAGATATTCAGTCCTTTGCTTGTATATGTTCATATTTTGATGCCTACAAATGAAAAGACTTATGAGAGGTTCATTTTTAATGACAAAATGCAAGCTAGTGTAGTGTGTTTGTAGGGGCTTGATTGATGATATGCATTGAGATTTAATCTTCTTTCCAGCATATTATTTCTCTAGTTATTTTCGTTGGAAATTGTGGGAAGAGTAAATTCTTATTATTTTTAAAGGAGAATATATGTACACTTATATAGAAGCTTTGGGGCATGGATAAACTCCCATAGAAGATGTGGGACTTAACATGTCTACAAATGAAAAAACTTATTAGAGGTTCATTTTTAATGAAAGAATGCAAGCTAGTGTAGTGTATTTGTAGGGCTTGATTAATGATATGCATTGAGATTTAATCTTTTTTCCAGCATATATTTCTCTAGTTATTTTCTTTGGAAATTGTGGGAAGAGTAAATTCTTATTATTTTAAAAGGAGAATATATCTACACTTATATTGAAGTTTTGTGGCATGGATAAACTCCATAGAAGATGCGGGACTAAACATGTATATTGAAATCTTGTTTTCTTGTAATAAAACCTATGAGAAAGAACATTACTCATTTCCTGTACTTATTTTAGGATCTGTTTAGTTAAACGAATATCAATTGCAAATCTTATTTTTAAGTTGCATGGCTTAATAGTGAATCATTTGCTGCAGTTTAGGTTGGCATATGTTGCTCCCGAGTCAAGAGTGATTAGTGCTGGGGATTTGGTTGATCAGCCAAAGAAAATTGCTCTTCATTATCTTCGTGGTTATTTTTTGTTGGATTTATTTGTTGTTTTGCCACTTCCACAGGTAAAACTTCCACTTGTTTTGCTGCTGTTTGTTTGATTATCATCTACTGTTTTTGTCAAGATAGAAAATAGCTGTACGAATCTCAAAAGCTATGATATATTTTACGTCAGACATACATACACCTTACCTATATTAAGATTTTTCAGAGGATACATGTATCTATGAACTGTAATATGGAGTTTATCTACTTTCTCTAACTTTAAAGTGGGCATCCTTCTTCCTCTTCTATCTAGAACTGATAATTTTGTATTTCACATGATCGCGTATTGGCCTTTTGAAGTAGTTTAAAGGGGGAACTATTGATTTTTTTTATACCTTCGATCTGTATAATGTATAGATGCAATTTTCTTCGGTGACTAATTATATTTGGTATTTTTTTTGATGCTTCATCTGTTTGTTCTTAAGCATCCGGATTTCATAAACCACATAATGGAATCATAGTAAATGATGTCTTTACAAATCCAGCCAAACAACCACATTACAAGCAGCAAATAGCAACCCAACTATCAAATTCTAGGAGTAATGAGTAATGAAACAAAAATATCAAAGTTTGGGTTTATTGGATTGATGTATACTAAATTCCGAATTTATATTCTTACTATTTAAAATGAGATATTTTAAAAATTGCGGCGCTAGAAGAACTTTACGAACGATACCGAGCGACAACCAACCTAGGGATTGCAAACTTGCATAAATATTTATCATTCAAACATTGATTTAATATGAAATAGCGATCCACAAGCGTACCATAAAGAAATTAAATGCAAGAACAAGAAAGTTTTTATTGAAAGGAAAACGACGTCATAATTTTTAAAATTAATGAATAAGATTTGTGTTAATTTAGGCAATCAAGTTCTGAATTTACAGATCAAATTAAAATTAAGTATAAAATCATAAAACAGTGAGCAATAAGAGTAAGGGGTTATACCATTGGGCACAAACTCAACATGCTCGAATTGGTGGAATCAACCCCTGTACTGTTCGAGAACACAAGGGGATGTAGAGACACTTTTCGACTGGGCTTTTAAAAACAGATCGAGACTGACAACAAGAGATCGACAAAGGTATTACTTGGACTTGCATGCTCTGTCATGGATGTGGACCAACGGTTGTAGAGAGAAAGATAGTTGACCAGATCTTGCGGTGGCCGGAGGTGGGAAGTTGTGCTGTCGTTGGAGGGCTAGGTCGTCATGGAAGAGGGCGACGAGTTTGGTCGAGACAAACTGAGGTGACTGGAGCGTCAATGTTTTGAAGGGGAGTCGAACACCTTGGAAATGGCTAGAGTGGTCTCCGGTTCTTGGAAGGATCTCCAGGGGTGACGCTTGAGCTGGGAGGGGAGGATGAGGAGACCGATGTCGGGTTGGAGTAACACCAAGCGGCTGGACTGGAATAACGAAAGAACAGAGTTTTTCCCCGTTCTCTCGTGTTTTTCCTGCTCGTAAGGAAGGATGGGGGACCGGTCATTTTAACAATAGTAGGTTTAGCTTTCAGACTTTGGAATTCAATTCATTAAGTGAAATAAACAGTGATTTCAGAATACAAGTTTATTCCAAAATAAACTTTAGGAATTCCTTTGAATTGAATGCATTGATTATTTTGGAAAATCAAGGGTTGGAACATCAAGAATAAAAATACGTAGGCTTCTCTCTCATATTTTATAATTCTATATTAAAATATATTATAAAGCAAACATTAATTTCAGAATATACTTTTTTATAATAATATCAATATATCATATACTTGATTTTTAACTTTAATTCATTTGCTTGCCCAATTTAACATTAGTCCTAATTCGACGGACCTTTGTATTCATGGTCTTATTGGTCAGTCACGCCAATAAGCTCAACTAGGGTGCGCGAGTGTGTTACATGACATAAGCACAATAATAACATGTAAAAAATAAAAAAACAAGCACAAAAGTAAAAAAACGGGCTTGAAAACATGTGCGATACAAATGCAAATAAAAATGCGAAAACAACATAAGGATGCGACTCAGATTGCTTCACGATTATTGCCTGGACCACAACCATGGCCCATGATCCAAATGCACTTAAAAATGTGTATTGAATACCAAGTCAAGAAAATAAAAGTTAGTGATTCTTGTATGGCCATATGTAGAATGTAATGGCAATGCTTATTATGCGATAATTATCGTGCTTTGGAATGCCATTGCAAGGAGTTTTTTTGGTGGGATGTAAAGGAACCTAACAATGTTGCTTGGGGGAAAGCACAAATTGAAGGGGTCTTGCAATGCTATGAGTCTTTAGTTAATTGCTAAGGGTCTTTTGGTTTATGTTAATTAGAGTTATGAGTATTATCCATTAGTAGAGTTTTTTAGGTTTATTTGGGTTTAGTCCCACATTGCTGGTGTATCTTTAAGAGTTCATGTAATTCCTATATATTGCTCCCTTAAGGGATCAATAAATCCATCAAATCTTTCATTTCTTTCAACATGGTATCAAAGCTTGAATTGACTCCTCTCTGAAATTTGGTTGCACTAATTATGGGCAACATACATTTCATGGTGGCTTCCTCTCTCGATTCCTCCTGTTTTCTCCTCTCCCGTCTCGCGCCTCTTTAGCTGGCTTCATCAATCCGTTCTGCGCTTCTCTGCCCTTGTTCCCGATGGAAGCTTCCATCAATGCGGTTTCACTCCGTCTGCGCTACTGTTGCTATCGATCTTGGCCGCGGACCTCGTCGACGACTGCGTCTGCTGATTACGTCGACGACGACGTTGTTGATCCCGCAACTTCCCGTTGTGCCTATCGCTAGCCGATCCCATGATCCTAGCACAGCTCTTGGCCGCCGATCCCTTCCAAGACGCTTCTTTTGATCCAACCGAAGCTTCCTTCGTCATGCCCGACTGTGGCTCTCGTCGACGATCCCTCCAAGCCCTCGCTTCTCCCATTTCAGTCGACGACTTGTTCGTTTCTGTTGTTCTCATTAAGTTGCTACGCCCTGTGATTCCAGCAGTGTTTCTGCCGCCTCTACTGCTGTCTTCTTGCGATCCCAATGAGTCTAGCAGATGCCCCTCTGGTTTTTATCGCTTCCAATTGCTGCTACCCCTTCTGATGGGCTGTTCTCTCGCGAATGCTGGAGTGTTGTATGTTTTTGCTGTTTTTATGTGACATATGATGTTTGTGTCTTGTCTTGGTCTTATGCCTTCTTGCATGTGTTATCCACTTGAGGGAGAGTGTTTGGGATGAGAGAGACTCAGATGATCTTTCCCAACTTTCGCCTTGTGCCTCTAGGCGTATGTTTTTATGCATCTCCCCATTTTATTTCGATTGGTCGTGTGTTGGGACACGATGAATGTTGATGTTCTAATCTCAGTGGGTTGTATCGCGTGAGACCGTGTTGTGCGGGACCATGTCGTGCAGGACCGTCCTTTATGTGGATTATCCCCGACAGATTATCATCGGTTTGCCCGTTTGGTGATTAGCTCCACATTGTTTGTTCCCTTCTGCATGTTGTGTATAGGTGATGTTGGTTGACCTTCCTATCCAGCTGGTTGTATTGTGTGGGGGTATCCCTGTTCCCCCGTCTGTTGATTTCTTTGTAGCGAGTCCACGTTGTGTGTGGGACCTGCGTTGTGTTTGGATCTACGTCGTGTGTACCTATGTCTCCTACTTAATTCCCCAGTTTGGATTCCCCCCCCCCCCCCGTCTGTTGTTTTGTCCCACATCAACTACCTCCATTGCCGTTATTTTGATGTCGAAGCTGAAGGTTTCACCTTCAGCTTGAGGGAGAGTGTTGGAGTTATGAGTATTATCCATTAGTTTATTTGGGTTTAGTCCCATATTGTTGGTTTATTTTTAAGAGTTCATGTAAGTCCTATATATTGCCCCCCTAAGGGATGAATTAATCAATCAAGTCTTTCCTTTCATTTTCTTTCAACACTAATTTAGTCAAGGGGTTATTAGGATTTCTATTTTATGCAATTATTGCTTAATTTTATGTTGGTTATTTTTGCGTCTAGATTCTTATGTGAATTTGTCTCGGTGTGATTTGTATTTAAAGACTCTTTTGGTGGAAATGAAGAAAGAGTTAATCCTCTACACCCTCAGATGTTTCGACATCTCTCCCCCCTTCTCTAAAGCAAAACCACACAAAGCAGCCGACGGTTCCTAGCTTCGATATATTCCCAGTGACTTTATTTATTGGACCCTGATATGGATAAAATAATCTTATATTTTTATTTAGTTTTATTATATTATTTTTATTTGAGATTGCTTTGTTATATGTGAAGATGCAGTCTGATCCTTTCTTCATGATTCTCCTTCCCACCTTGAAATCTTTTAAGTAGTTGTCCATGGTCATGACACTGACAAACCCTTCTCTTGAATTTCTCAAATCGTCCATATTGTGCATATTTTGCATGCATTACAATTTACGACCACAACCATTTCTACAATTTCAATCATGTCCACTGTAGATGATTTGTTTTGGATTGTGGACACCACACTTGTAACTACGTTTACTGACCTCTTAACTTATTTAATTCATCACAACTGCATTAATCCATGTTGTTCTCACATTTTAAATGATGATATACTTCATCTTTGATTTTCCGGTCCTCATTTTTGACTTCTCTTATGGCCTGTATAAGCAGGCCAAACTAGTCTAATGATTTCTTTAATTTGATTGGAGGTGAAGCTATGTGACCATTGTTTTAACTTCTTACTCAGTCTATTCTGTTGAATGCATTACTTCCTTATGTGCCAAAGGAAATTAACTATACAAACTTGAAATAAATAAAGTAAATGAGAAAGAAGTCGCTATTAATAATATATGCCACTAGAAGATATTTGCTCCAAGCTTGTAGTTTGATCTTGTACTAAGATAAGCGTGTTCTTCCACAACTAATATTCCAACTAATGTTGCCTATAATGGTTTGCGGTACGAAAAACTTTTCAATAACATTGTTCATACTTCATTTTCTAATTATAATAGTTATAATCCATCAAATGAGATAGAAGATTTAAAAGATGTTTATAATTAGAGAAATCTCACCTCTCTTACCTTCGGGAGGAGAGTTCTCCACTTCACAGGAGAATTGATGATGTCTAGATTTATAGTTTTATTTATGAATTTGAATTTTAAATTTATTAGGATTGAAAATTATTATATTTAGTTCACACTTTTATGAAGAGTATCCAACAAAACATTTTTGGATAGATTATCTTTTCTTAACTGGCTACTCGTACAATTGCCTTTTTGCTCTAGAACTATCACATGATAAATGTATATGTTTGAGTTATAGTTTCCTAGAGGAGCATAAGGACATGACCCCGAATCAAGTTTGGCATGTCTACTTATGATGGTTGAGGAACGAGGAAGGATTACATATCGTAGGCGTTGTCAAAAATTAATTAATTAGCTAATTAGTAGATTATATTTTGATTACGTTGCATTTCTAAATCTATTTTATATTGCACTCTACTCTTGTGTTAGTTTTTATATTGAATGAATGAAGTTTGAACCTTAGGCTGAACCCCTATTGGAATCCACCTGACTCCCTCTCCCTTTTTCTCATGGATCGTGCAAGCAACGTCACCCCTCCAATGGGTACGTAACTTTGGTCTGTCCTTGGAGTCGATTGCTCATCCAGTCGACGGTCTTCCATGATGATCTTCCCTCTCCGCAACTTCCTCAGTTGAGAAATTTTTATTAGTATTTCCAAGTCGAGTATTCATTATTATTATTATTATTCTTACGAGTATTTATATGCGTGAATGAGTTTTAGTCCCACATCATGTGTTTAAGTTCATGAGACCCTTGTAATAGTGTAAATAGCTGTTTATGGATGAATAACACAAACAATCATTTATTCCCGATCTAGTTCAACTTGGTATCAGAGCGATACAAACCCTAGCCGCCCGTTCCATTTTTTCTTCCGCATCGTATTTGTTTCCCCTGATTACTAGCTCCGCCGTTTTGATTGCTCCTCTCTTCCGATGCAATCATTGGCCGTGTTGGAGGTCGCTGCCGGCTGCTGAAGGGAGCGACGACGCCGTCCCCCAGCTGATGTAGCCGACCCTACTTATTGATGTTGACGCCCGTCTCCTTTGCTACGTGCCGCCGTCGAATCATCTACGGTGTTGATGCCGCCGATGCCGAGATCTCCTGCTCTTGTTGATGTCGCTGCCTTCCCTGCTGTTGTTGATGTCGTCGTTGCCTCCCCTGCTGCTGTTGATGTCGCCGCTGCCTCGATCCCGCAAGTCCGACGGGTCCTGTAATCTCTCCTATGGCAGTTTGCTCTGGTAGCATCTACAGTTTTTTTCTGGGTCGTATCTCTATGTTTGCTTGTTGTACTTTAGTGCTGGTCAATATGAGTGACTCCTCAGTCTCCTCACCCGATGTGATTCACCCTCAGATGGGTGACCCTCAGCGATCCCACGACCACTCCGGCTCCCCGAGGATTATCACGGTCCCATTAGATGACAAACTATCTCGAATGGTCACGGGCTGCGCAACATGCCATTCACAACCATCAGATGTTTGGCTACATTGATGACACTATTCAGGAGCCCCCCCTAAACCGATCCCTCCTGGAAGCGGTGGGACTCAAAAAAACTCCCTGGCCGTTTCATGGCTTTTTCACTATCTCCGAAGGTCTATCGGAGTTACGTGCTGATAGACTCCCCTTTGACATCTGGACCTGTGTCCGTGAGATATACTCTCAGATTGACAATTCTACACAGCTGTTTGAACTTACTCGCCGCATTTTGGAACTGAGCAAAGCTCTACGACTGTGTCGTCATTTTTTCGGAGTTCGAGCGCCTATATAAGGAATTGGACTAGTTCTCGCATTTCACTCCAGTATGCATTGTGGATGCTGTTCAGTTACAACAACGGGAGGACCGCTTTCGTCTCTATGTCTTCTTGATGGGGCTGAACATGGAGTTAAACATGGTTCAGACACATCCTTCACCTCTCCCCTCTCCCCTCCCTTTGGGAGGCCTTCAACATGGTCCTTGGTGATGAAGACCGTCAAAAGTCCCTTATTGCTAGCACTCCTCCCGAGCACTCTGCTCTGACTAGCGTTGGCTGTGGTCATACTCTCAACCCTAGCTTGTGTGCTCCTACTTGTGATTATTATGATCGCAAAGGTCACACACGGGAGGTGTGCTACAAACTCCACCCACATCTTGCCCCTCGTGGTCGTGGTCGGGGGCCAGGATGCGGGGGCCATCGCCAGGGTGGCTCCAGACCTCATGATGCTGGTTACTCTACAGACGTCTACGATGAGACCTCCAGTGTGTTCCCGGGCAGCTTACTGCTCATGAATTAGATGCTTTCCGCCGCCTGTTGCACTCTCAGCCTGATCAGCCTCCAGGTGCCCCTACTTCCATTGCCTCTATTGATATGTCGAGTGCTCATGCAACCATTATCTCCTCTGAGTGGATGATTGATTCTGGTGCCACTCACCACATGACCGGCTCCTCCTCAGGTTTTCTCTCTTTCACTCCTTTGTCTAGTAAAGACAAATTTATTTTTGCTAATGACTTGTTGTCTTTCATTGCTGGCAAAGGCCATATTTCATGTTTTCCTTTTATTTTTCTTCCATCTGTACTTCATGTTCACTCTTTTCCTCGCATTTTATTATCAGTGATATTACTCGATCCCTTAATTGCTCCGTGACCTTTTTTCCCGATTCCTGTGTTTTTCAGGATTTGGGTATGAAGCGGAACATTGACAGTGGTAGAAACCGTGGTGGACTGTATTTCTTGGATCTCCAACCTTCTTCTTCTCAGGCTCTCTCTTGCACTACTGTTGCAGCTGATAATGTTCGCCGATGGCACTTGCGGCTTGGAGATCTGTCTCTATCTTCAGAAATCGTTTCCTGTTTTTTTACCGTTTTTACAAACTTTTGTCTGTGGTGTCTGTGTTATATCTAAACATGTAAGGCATAGTGCATTGCATTTTTCTTTTACCAGTACCACTCCGTTTGATGTTGTTCATTCTGATGTCTGTGGGCCATCCTCCGTTTTCGATATATCAAGTTTTCGTTGGTTTGTCACATTTATTGATTGTTTTTCTCACACAACTTCAGTGTATTTGTTAAAAAAGAAGAGTGAAGTCTTCTCTTGTTTTTGGATTTTTCATAAAATGGTTCAGACCTAATTTAATGGCTCTATTCGTGTCATGCGCAGTGATAATGGGGGGGGGGATATGACGATCGGGGTGCGTTTGACTCATACCTCTCTAGTCATGATATCATCCACCAGACCACGTATGCCCACACCTCTACCCAAAATGGAGTTGCCGAACAAAAAACCGACATCTTTTGGATGTCGCCCGTTGTGTTTTGACTACTATTGTCTATTGCACCTTCCCAAATCCTATTGGGGTAATGCTGTTCCTACCGCTGCTCACCTTATCAATCAGTTTCCCTCACGAGTTCTTGGCTATGCTACTCCCCTTGCTCGACTGTCTACCATGACTGCGGGTTTTACTTCTCATCTGCCACCTCCATTTTTTGGATGTGTCTGTTTTGTACATATTCATTTACCTCACCGAGACAAATTGGACCCTCAGGTTCATCAGTTCGTGTTCCTTGAATACTCTTCTATGATGAAAGGGTATCGATGTTACCACCCACCTCCAGACGTATGTTTTGCACTATGGATGTTACTTTTCGAGAAGAGGAATCCTATATTTTACCATCGACTCACTCTCTTCGTCAGAGAGAGAGTAGTGGTGATACGGATATTCCTCTTCCCGTTCTTCCTCCTTCTCAGGACCTGGGTCCTTGTTGGAACACCCTATTACTGATTTGGGTCAGGATCACTATGTCTCTTAGGAAACCTGTTTTGACCTCATTGTATAGATCTAAAGGTCAAGTAGAATTGAGTTTAAGGGCTAGTAGTTAGGTTTGGAAGCTGCCCTCAAGACCAGGTTTTTCAGTTTCTGGAGACTAAGTCATTTCGTCGAGCTCAGTACGCCGAATCATCGAACTTCATTCGACGATCGGTGAGCTCACTTCGATGAATCGTCGAACTCCATTCGACGATCTCTGAGCTCAACTTCAACAAGTCGTCGAACTCCATTCGACGATCTTCGAGCTCAGATCGACGATCTTGACTTCAGTTTGGTTCTCAATCTCTGAGCTCAGTTCGACGATAGTTGAGCTCAGATCGACGATCTCTGTTTCTGTCTAAGTCCAAATCTCTGAGCTCAGTTCAACGATAGTGGAGCTCAGTTCGACATTTTTCTGAAGAGTTCAACGATTTTCAAGATTCAAATTCAGACAGTTAAGGAATTGTTCTCAGCAATTAATTCAGAGATCTTGTAGCCGTTTTTAATTAATCTGGAGCAAGTTTCAAGGAATTATCAAGGAATGTTTTATTGGACTTTCCTCAAGAAGACAAAAGCAATTAAGGAAGTAATTTATGACAGACCAACGACTATCTTGGACAATGAATCATTTTTATTCAGACAGATGGAATAAAAGACAGAATTATTCTCTACAACAAAGATATAGAAGAAGAAAAAAAGAATAACAAGAATCTCTCTCTGCAACAACAACTCTTACACAACAACAATCACACAAGAGAAAGAAAAAAAGAGTTGCAGACATTCTCAGTCTCAAAGATTCATACAAGAACACCATCACCAAAGGAGATCAACAAGCTTGAAATCTTCAGATCTCTTTTGATTCAAGTGTTCAAAGGCCATCATCATTCAAGACTCCAGACATCTCACATTTCAGTTGCTGCTGAAATCATCTTTTGCTGGAGATCAATTTTCTGAAGCCCTATCACCCTACTGCAAAGCTTCACTTCCTGAACAACTACAGATCTCAGGGGGAGCTTTGACAACATCCACTATCTTCTCTCTGACTGTTGACAGAGAAGATCATCTCTTTCTCTCATCCCTCTCACTCTCTGCTGTAAAGGGTTTTTCAAACTCCCTTCAAAAGTTTGTGTTTGGTTTTTGAGCACCTTATCAAAAGCTCCTTGGTGGCAAGACAGCTGATCAAAAAATCTGGTTTGGTTTTTGAGCACCTTATCAAAAGCTCATTGGTGCTCAGGACACCTGATCAACTCATCCTGCAGTGGATTCCTACCTAGGGTGGTAGAAGAGTGGATGTACCCAGGCTGATTGTGGAACCACTATAGCTCCTTGTGTCATCTGGTTGCCTGTCTTTCTTTTGTTTTCTGGCTGTGCTTTGTGATTGCTTTGTGTTTAATCTGTGACTAGATAGTTGCTTCTTGTTTAGATTACTTTATATTATTTGCTTCTCTGTTCACTCAGGATTACAACAACGGTTGTAAAAAGTTTTTAGCAAGCACCATACTCTATTCACCCCCCCTCTAGAGTATATCAGATCTAACTTGCACTTTCAGTCCTCTTATCCCTATTCCTCTGCCCGATACTCCGATCTCTTTTTCCTCACGTGTACCACCGATGCTCCTCCGGTATACAAGCTACTAAGGTTCTGCCTCTACCAGTGGCCGCTTCTGCCTTAGATTCTGATGATGCGGATCTGCATATTCCGCTTGCTTTGTGGAAAGGTCAAGCTGCATGTACTAAATGCCACATTTCTAATCATGTGTCTTACCACCATCTTACCTCGACCCACCTGGTCTGTCTCCTCTCCCTCTTCAGTTGTTATTCCTAAGACATGGAAGGAAGCTTTGGATATCCCGGCTTGGACTCGAGCTATGAACGAGGAGATGTCAGCCTTGGACAAGAACCATATCTAGGATGTCTCTTCCCTTCCTCATGACAAGAAAGCTATTAGCTCGAGATGAGTGTTTTCGGTCAAACAAAATCAAGAAGGGAAGGTCGAACGGTACAAGACACGACTGGTTGCCCAGAGGTACACTAATTAAATGAGGAAAAAATAAAGAGTCTGTTATTCATCCACAAAGGGGGAATATATATAGGAGATACAATAAAATCCATAAAGTTAACCCGCAAAGTGAGACTAAACCCACTCACACATGAATACCAATATAATACCCGTAAACTAATTCAATACTCCCCCTCAAGTTGGCGCGAAGATATCAAACATGCACAGCTTGCCACAAGAAGAGAGGAGTCGGGAAGGCCCAATTGCCTTGGTGAAGCTATCTGCAATCTGCTCTGCGGAGGGAACAAAGGACGCTTCAAGAGTCCCTGAACGGATGTGCTCCTTGAGAAAGTGAATATCAACCTCATTATGCTTAGTCCGCTTGTGCAGAACAGAGTCAGAGGCTAACATGAGAGCGGACTGGTTGTCGCAAACAAGTGTCGAGGAACCAGAAGGTGGAAAGCCAAGCTCGGTCAAGAGAGTACGCAATCAAAGGAACTCAGTAGCGCCATGGGCCATAGCCCGATACTCAACCTCAACAGACGAGCGAGTGACAACACTCTGCTTCTTGCTTTTCCAAGAAATAAGATTGCCGCCATAGAAAATGCATGCCCCCAAAGTAGAACGTCGATCAGTGAGGGAACCGGCATAGTTAAAATTTGTGTAATAGGTGAGACTGGGGGACGAAGATGAATGATAGAAGAGCCCGAGATCAGGAGATCCCTTCAAGTAGTGGAGGATCCAAAATCCTGCATCAAGGTGAGAAGTCCGTGGAGTGTGCATGAACTGACTGACCACACTCACAACAAAATTGATGTCGGGGCGAGTGTTGGTCAAGTAGATAAGTCTACCAACAAGACGTTGGTATCTGCCCGGCTCAGGGAGGGGATCGCCAGACTCAGCGTGTAAGCGGTGGTTCAAATCCATGGGTGTAGACACAGGAGGGCACCCAAGAAGACCAGTATCACTTAAGAGGTCGAATGTATGCTTGCGCTGAGACAAAGAGACCCCCTGCTGAGATCTGACAATCTCAATCCCAAGAAAATACTTCAGCAGGCCCCTAATCTTTCACCTCAAAAGCCTTCTGAAGCACGCCTTGATTTGAAGAATCCCCGAGCTATTGTCACCGGTAAGAATGATATTATCCACATAGACAAGAATAATGACCCTATAGCCATCCACATCAGTCCAAACAAAACACGCGTGGTCGACATGACATCTAGTGAACCCACTTTGAAGCACAACGATACTGAATCGCTCAAACCACGCTCGAGGGGACTGCTTCAGCCCATACAAAGATTTCTGCAAAAGACAAACATGACTCAAATACTTCCCCTGAAGCTTGTAACGGGGGGGGGGGGGGGCAGATTCATATAAACTTACTCAACAAGATCGTCATTGAGAAAGACATTTTTCACGTCCAACTGGTGAAGAGGCCACCCATGGCAGGCAGCAAGAGAAACAAGTAGACGAGCAGTAGAGAGTTTGGCCATAGGAGCAAAGGTCACGCCGTAATCCGCAGGAGTCTCAGTGAAGCCCTTCGCAACAAGGCGGGCCTTGTAGCAGACAAGAAAACCGTCATCATTATACTTGACGGTGTAAAGCCAACGTCAGCCAATAGTTTTCCGACCTGCGGGAAGAGGAAGCAAACGCCAAGTGTTAGCCTTCTGTAATGCGGACATCACATCCTCCATGTCCTCCACCCACTCGGGATGCTGGAACGCCTTAGTCATCGAACTCAGAACTCTGATCTGATCTGTGGCAGTCAGGAAAGCCCGGTAATCCTGGTAAAGATGCTGGTAGGACACATAACTTGCCACAGGATGGTCAGTAACACAAGAACGTTTACCCTTGCGAAGTGCAATGGGTATGTCAGAAGAGGGAAGAACATCACCTGCCAGAGGATGTAGCGTAAGGTCCTGTGAGCTGGGCGTAACCAGTGGGTCCCGAAGTATGGGGTGGACATGTGAGGGCCCCCGTGGGCCACATGTGTACGTCCGCAACGGAAGTGAGTCGTGTAGCAGAGCTAGGGCAACCAGAGCCGGCTGTGACGGAACAGAAGGAGCAGCAGGGACATGAAATGCATCATAGAAGGGGACATCCTCAAAGAACGTAACATTCAAGGAGTGAAAAATCTTGCGAGAAGAGGGGTCAAAGCACGAATATCCCTTGGAAGAGGAGGAATATCCCAAAAATAAGCAGCGGATAGTTTTGTCATCAAGTTTTGTTCGAGTCGGACTACGGTCCTGAACAAAGCACACCCACTCGAACACCCGGAGAGGAACGAGAAATAGAGGGCAGCGGGGAGATATGAGACTAAGGAGTACCCGACCCGCTAAAGGTTGATAAGGCAGACGGTTGACCAAGAAGGTCTCCGTAAGAAGGGCATCACTCCAAAACGACTTGGGGACGTGAGACCCACGAAGAAGACACCGGGTCACATTCAGGAGATAGCGATTCTTGCGTCCCGCTAGTCCGTTTTGTTCCGGTGTATATGGACAGGAGAATTGCTGAAGGGTTCCTTGGCTACCAAGGAAAGTTGTGAAAGAGGAAGAGGTATACGCGCCCCCCCCTAGCCACCCGTTATCGGAGCGAAGGACCCGAATACGAGAGGAAAACTGAGTCCTAACCATATGAGTAAACTGAGTATATAAATCAAAGACGTCAGATTTGGCACACATAAGATAGACCCAACAACGAGTAAAATCATTTATAAAAGTAACAAAATACTAAAATCCATCATAAGAAACAACCGGGGCAGACTGCTAAACATTTGAGTGAATAATATCAAACGGTGAAGAACTACGAGAAACATATACATGATCAGAAGTGACTGTGTTAGCTAAGATGACACACATCACACTGAAAGGAGTGCTCAAACAAGACACTCAGAAAAAGAGACGACACAATCTGAAGTCTCGCATGCCCCAGTCTAGCATGCCAAAGAGCGGGTGAAGTAGCAACAACAGTGATGTGCGGTGGTGAGAGACGTGACAAAAGAGGTGGGAGCTCCAGCTGGTAAAGCTCGTCGCGTCACGGTCGTAGCCAAAAGTCCTCGTGGTCAGGTCCTGAAAAACACAGCCAGAAGGAAAAAATATCACCGAGCAGTGCATCGAATGAGTCAATTGACTAACAGAAAGAAGATTTAAAGCAAGCTTGGGAACATGAAGAACTGAACTCAAAGAGAAATAGGGTGACAGAGGAACTGTGCCCCGATGAAGGATGGGGATCACAGAGCCATCAACAAGGCGACCCTGCCGATGGACGCTCGGAGACTCAAGAAAAGTGAGCAAGCGTGTCTCACCAGTCATGTGATCAGTGAACCCAGAATCAATCACCCAAGGAGAGGAAGACCCCTCTTGCGTGGCGTGAAAGGCCGTCGGGGTACCTGACGCAGACGCTGAAGTCGACGAGAATGACGAGGAGGCAGGCAGCGACTGAGCAGGAAGAGGCTAGTGCTGAGGCTGAAATGGGGTTTGTTGCTGAAGCTGAGACTAAAGCTGCTGCACTTGAGCTACAAGCTGACTCCAGTTGACAGATGGGGCCCCAGAAGAGGCATTGTAATCAGGCTGGCCCCCAAAGTCTGAAGAAGTAGCGGCGGCGAACCGCGTGGCGGAGGACTACTGGCGTAGGTGAGGAAAGAGCAGCCAACATCTGACCCTCTCATGACCGGCCCGGAGGCAATGCTGACACTGAGCAGAAGCAAATGGGCTACCGTATCCACCCCCACGACCTTTTGGGGTAGAAGTATGCCCCCCCACAGAAGAAGTACGACCCGAAGTCAGGGCCATTTGGTCTGGAAGAGGAATAGAAGCTGGAACAGAAGAAACAACAGTAAGGCGGGCATGACGTTCATGCTCCACCATTAAATAAGCATCCAAGATATCAGGAAGAGGATTCATGCTGACAATCTGAACCCGAATTTGTTCAAAATCGCGCTGCAATCCCATTAGGAACTGGTAGGTCTTTCGCTTCTCCTGCCTCCGCTTAGCAACAGGCAGATCCTCTAGATGTGGAAAAGCACTAAGTGGCTTGAGGTCAGAAAGCTCCTGGAATCTCCCAGAGAGGAAGATAAAGTACTCGTGCACAAAACGATCCCCCTGAAGAGTCGTAGAAATCTCCTCGAAGACGGAATAAATCCTCGTATTAACGCGTGTGTGGCCATAGGTACGCGTCAAGGCAGCCCAAAGAGATGACATAGAATCCAAATGCATAAACTTCTCGTAAATGTGGGGCTCCATGGAGTATTGAAGGCACTTGAGAATCTTGAAATTTTTCGCGCGCTATTGACAGATAGCCTTTTCATCGGTAGGCCTGGGAACACCATTAGGTTCAAGGCAATCGAGTTTGTCATGTCTAGAGCTGTCACGGTTCCGTTTCGGTTCCGGTTCTACTTAAACCGTGAACCGAACCGCTAAGGTAACAGTTCTTTAAATTAGAACCAAAACCTTATTTGGTTTGACCGGTTCCGGTTTTGGTTCCGGTTCCAGAATAATTTTTAGAACCGTCATGTCAACGGTTCCGGTTCCGGTTCAACAAGAACCAAAACCAAACCAACCGCTAACAGTTCGGTCTGGTTCTATGCGGTTCGGTCCGGTTCCAATCGGTTTCAAGTAGAACCAAAACTATATTTGGTGAAATAAATTGGGGAGGTCAAAAATAAAAAAACGGTGGAGAAATGTAAATCTGTTCGGTTTTTTCACAAGAACTTCGAAGTCCGGGGCCCGGGCGTAGGAATTTTACCATAATCCAAGTGAGATTACTTTTTTGTGTAATATAGTAAGTAGCAATGAAAGTTAAAAACTGAAATCACAAAATCACAAAATTGTACCATATCACATTGATCTTAAACCGTGCCGATTTTAAACTGTACAAAATGGTTTTGTTGTACAGTGGTTTCATTGGTTGCAAAACAACATAGTTTGTAGTGTTGTTTTTGGCGGTGCAAAATCGACAAAACCGTGTTGCATCGTTTTCTTCGAGAGACCACGATATTCCAATCATTGCCAGTAAGTACACGTTAGTTTAATTATTCCAGGAAAATGTATGAATACAATTGAAAATACATTATATATTAGTGTAAAAATCGAAACTGTACCGTAAAAACCAACTCCAAACCGCACCAATGTCAAATCACACTGCATAGTTTTGGTATGATGTGATTTTGTTCGGTCCAAAACCAATCTCTTTTAGTACGATTGCGATTTGGATCAAACCGCGTCAGTTTCACCCATACTAGTAAGTATAGATATTATAAATAGATTATAAAAAAATAACAATATAATAAAATTATTATTATTAATAAATTATAATAATAAACGGGTTATGGTTCGGTTCTGTTTCGGTCCGGTTTGGATCGGGTCTAAAAATCTTGGAACCGTTTGAGATTTGTATGTTGCGGTTCTGGTTCCGGTACCGGTCCGGATAATAAAATGAAAGAACCACACCCGGACCAATGATGTTCACGGTTCCAAAATTCAAACCGGAACCAAAATAATTCGCGAACGGTTCGGTTCGGTTCTTTGCGGTTCCGGTTCGGTTTTCGGTTTTAAGTGACAGCTCTAGTCATGTCCGACAAGATGGACTCACACGGAATTGGACCAAGCGATAAAGTTCTTTTCATTGAGAAGGGCGGTAGTGATGTGCTGAGCAAAGCCATCATTCGAAGCAAGAGGAGAGGAATCTATGGATGAGAACAAGAGAACTCCCCCAAAAAGGCGAAATCTCCAAGAAAGGATAGCAAGTGATCCCTTAAACGCAAGAAGGAAATCCCTTCCAAAAAAAAAGAAAATCGGAGATCACAGATCTAGGTCATTGGAAGAAAAAAAGAAACGGGGGAGCGGGTGTGAAACACCAAACAAAACAGCAGGATCGACGACGAAGGGCTCGCGGAATACCGGCTGCAGGATGAGCGCAAGAGCAGTGGATCTGGCAGCCGAGATCTGGCGGTAGCAGGAAGAGCAGTGGATCTGGCGGCAGCAGGAAGAGCAATGGATCTGGCGGCAGCAGGAAGAGCAGTGGATCTGGCGGCAGCAAGAAGAGCAGTGGATCTGGCGGCAGCAGGAAGAGCAGTGGATCCGGCGGCATGGATCAGAGCAGGGATCAGGATCGAACGACAGTGGCAGAGCGACGAAGACAACAATGTGGGAGGGGGGAGGAGGCGAAGATGACGACGCGACGAAGCCCTCATATCGTCGTCGCAGTCGACCGGGCGCGGGAAAGTCGAAGACGCGGCGAAGGCGAAGGCGCGGGATCGAGTTCGGACGCGGGATTAGGTCTCGTAATCGGAACCGGCTCCTCTGATACCAAATTAAATGAGGAAAAAAATGAAGAGTTAATGTTATTCATCCACACAGGGGGAATATATATATGAGATACAAAAAAATCCATAAAGTTAACCTGCAAAGTGGGACAAACCACTCACACATAAATACTAATATAATACCCGTAAACTAATTCAATAACACTCACACTCAGTGAGTTGACTATCCGGAAACTTTCACCCCTGTGGCCAAGATGAACTCTATTCAGGTATTGTTGTCATGCATGACTTGCATGGATTGAGATCTTCACCAACTGGATGTTAAGAATGCGTTTCTTCATGGTGAACTTGATGAAGAGATATACATGAAATTGCCTCCTGGGTTTGTGAAAAGGGAGCTAAAAGTCTTGTTTGTTGGCTAAGGAGGTCCTTATATGACTTGAAATAGTCTCCTAGAGCATGGTTTGACAGATTCCTCACAGCTATGCTCAAATTTGGGCACAAACAGGCGAAGTCTGATCACACTATATTTATTCAGAGACGTGATCAGGGTATTTGGGGCCTTATTGTCTATGTGGATGACATCGTGATCACTGGTAACGATTTAGAAGAGATTGCGACTCTCAAGTCTCTCTTATTTTCCGAGTTTGTGGTGAAAGAATTGGGAAGATTACGATACTTTTTGGGTATTGAGTTGGTTAGATCGGATCATGATATCTTTATATTTTAGTGGAAGTATGTTCTATATCTGTTGCAGGAGACCGATATGCTTGTCTGTGTTCCTGCGAATACCCCGATGGAAGAAAATCATGGAATCAGTGAAGATGGTGACAGTGATCAGACAGATGTCTCATACTACCAGAGATTTATTGGGAAACTAATATATTTATCTCATACTTGTCCCGATATTACTTATGCAGTTGACATTCTTAGTAGATACATGCATGCTCCCAGGATCAGACATCAAGAGACAGCATACCGGGTGTTACGGTATTTGAAGAAAGCCCCTGATCGTGGTCTTCTGTTCTCCAAGAACGACCACTTGAGGATTGAAGATTTCACTGATGCTGATTGGGCATGATGTCGCGATGATCGAAAATCTACAACAGGTTATTGTTCCTTTGTTGGAGGAAATCTTGTGACATGCTGCAGTAAGAAGCAAAATGTGGTGGCCAGATCGAGCGCTGAGGCAGAATACCGTTTAATGTCACAAGACATGTGTGAGGGCCTATAGTTACGTATCATTATACACGACTTGGGGTTTCCTGTGATGTCACCTTATCCCTTGTTTTGCGACAACAAGTCAGCGATTAGTATAGCTCACAATCCAGTTCAACATGATAGGGCAAAGCACGTTGAGGTGAACCGACACTTTATCAAAGATCACTTGGACAAAAAAACTGTGGTCACGCCATTCGTCCACTCTAAGGATCAAATGACAGATGTGTTCACTAAAAGCTCGGGAAGTGATGCGTTTATTGACGACATCAAAAGACTTGGAATGACCGACATTTTCCGTCCGACTTGAGAGGAAAAGTTGAGAAATACTCATTAGTATTTCCAAGTCTAGTATTTATTATCATTATTATTATTCTTAGAAGTATTTATATGCGTGAATGAGTTTTAGTCTCACATCATGTGTTTAAGTTCGCGAGTCCCTTGTGATAGTATAATAGCCCTTTATGGATTGAATAACACAAGCAATCGTTTATTCCCGATCTAATTCAACTCCTCTGACACTGTCAACACCGTCCAACTGCGCTCACCTCTGCTCTGTCGCATCACTTTGCTTGACCCCCGCTTTTCAGCACGTGCGAGACATACAAGGGCTTCCCCTCACCGTTGAATTGACCACAATATAACACTCAAATCAAGGACCATTGAACATCCAAAAGGATGCAATTGAACGAGTATTGGTTGAGATGCTTTAGTGGGAATCGTCCACCCAAGTGATAGACCATTCTCTAGTCCTATCCACTTTGTGCAAAAAAAGATAGCTCCTGACGTTTTTTTATTGATTACTAAGAGTTGAACATAGCGACTATTCCAGATTGTTATCATATTCTAGTCATTCAGAAGATGCTGGATGAACTACGAGGAGCAACTTGTTCTGTAAATTCGATCTCTGGTTAAGTTATAATCAGATTCGAGTGCGTGTTGAGGACACTCATAAAACCTCCTTCCACACAGATGATGACTACTACAAGTTTCTCGTCATGTAGTTTGGGCTTACTAACACCTCCACTACCTTTCATCCATGATGTATAAGGTTGTAAATATTAGATGCCAGCGACATGCCAGATTGGGTTTCAAAATGTTGGATGTCGGAGACATGTCATGGATATTTTAAAATATCGGATTTTTTGTATCTCATCAATAAAAATATATATAATATATACTTATATGTTACAAATTGAAAAACAATGAATCGTGATATGTAGCGCCCCAACCTAGAGCAGGTAAAAATAGAAGTACTAAATGAAAACTTACATCGAATATAGTAATGAAACTAAGGGTAAAATGGTACCTTTTTTTCCTGAATTCACAGGCCAACTAGAAAAGAAATGAACCAAACATCTGAATATTTGGAAATACTAAATACTGTATTATATATAGAAAATCTTAAACAATTAAATTGAACTGGGTTCATGAAGTAAATTAGTACAATAACTGAAAGGAAATACAACAAAATAAAAATAAAATATAAAAGGAGGTCCGCAAACGCTTATCCTAGGCGCAAATCCCCACCTGTGACTCATGTAATGAAAAACCCGAAAACGGACCAGCCCAACTAGATAGTAAGAAAAATCATTCTTGCTAGTGACACTAAATATAATTTAGAACATGTGTGCATGTTTTAAAATACTATTTTATACTAATGAAAATATGTAATACACTTTTATGCATGTTTTCTATCAAAATATTGAAAACTTAAATGTCATTTTCTAGTGTAATCATATTATGCAATTTCATTGAAGTTCCAAAAATTGTTTAACTACAGGGATTTCTAGGTTTCAACATACACTTGAATTCTAGGTGTTTTGGACAGTTTGTCTTCACATTATAGGTTATGTAGCTTCTTCTGCGCATTCGAATGATTCGAGTCCCTACTGACGAGCGCAGGCGTTTTAGTTTCTCACGGACACAGACTCTCATATGTTAATGTTCGAAATGGGGTGTCATCCCCCAAACATGAGGCTTATACGGTCTGCTACACTCTATGAGTAAGATAACACGTCTCTATCTATCATGAGAAAGAGAGCCTTGATCGTGCCTCCTAGTTATTTTCTTACTTCTTAGATCATGTCTCACACTAATATGATATGTTGTTTCATTTTTACTTATATGATTATTTATATGACTAAAATGATACGTGATTTCATACGCAGTACACTTCTCAAGATTTATGAATGCCTAAAATATTTCATCCCATGATCTACAATCATATTTAAAAGTATGTGATTTCATCAAGTTTCGTATATTCTCTTAACTATACAAGAAAAAATTCATGTATCAGCTATGTGGTATGTCTAGCCAATAAGAATATAATTTCTTACATCAATGGTGCGACACTCATAGACTCTGTGCGGCGGCATGGTTTCTTTTAGATTATTTCACAAAACTTGTATTCTTCTCTGAACTATGCCAACTCGAACCCTAGATATGAAGAGAAACATAAACCCTAATTAATTTATTAGCAATTTTCTAGGTTTTTGATGGCATCACAATAATATCTCAAGTGAAATTAAGAGCAGAAAATGGACGATACTAGGGAGGATTTACTAAGATGTTTTTACCTCCTTCCGACCATGGGAGAAAACTACTGTGATTGATGGTCTAACAAGGAACGATTAAAGAATGATATCCCTGCAAATGATTTATTGCATAACTTGAATCCCACCATCAATAAAAAGGTGAAAATTATCAAAGCAAAAAATGTACCTTGCTGCTAATGGAGGAGGGTCTCGGATCCAGAAACCTAAAACCCTAAGCGATTGAACGACTTCATAGTTTCTTAATTTGGCTAGGGCTCACCACAACAACAACACTCACGATAAGGGTCAACAAAATCTGTGCTTAGGCAGACGAGGAGAGAGCTTCAACATCCATTATCAAACCAAACAGAGAAACACGATTGGGAGGCACTCAACGGTTACCTACGCAGAACATGGAGATAAGAACGATTGTCGGCAGAACTCCATTGGAAGGACTTGACGAGGTTTCTGGATCTAAGGGGAGAGATCAGGGGTTGGATACGCACTCCAGGGGAAGACCTTACCGCGCCTTTCAACACCCCTACTGCCGTAGTTGACAAAAGAGGAAAACGGTCCCTGCAGTTTCACGCTCGGCTTCCAACAATATTATATGGCGTGGAGAGAGGGAAATGAAGGAGCGGGTCTGCCTCTGTCGTAAGGGGAAATGAATTAATATTGAGGGTTGGCCTTGATTTTCCGTGACTCACTGTTAAGAGGGGGAAAATTTATTCCCTCCTAATTGCAAGCTTGCCTTTTAAATGACTATACACTAATGTTACAAATTTTAAAAATTGTCATTACACTCTTTATAACCTATTAATCTATATGCTACGCATTCACACCAATATTAAATTGCGTCGACATTGAACTTCCATATATTTTGAAATTAATATTTTTCCATGAGAAATTTACTGCAAGGGTTATTTTTACCTCGATACCCAGACAATGCAAACTAAAATTCACTGGAGATCGTACCCTGTAATTTAAGATAAAATTTTTTGTATTAAAACATTGGTAACACACTACAAATGCTGCTAATTAGTATCCAAAACAAGTACAAATAGATAAATTGTAAAATATATTTAATATTGCACAATATTTTTATATAGATAATACTCTATTTTATAGCAAATAAATAATATTTGAGAGTTAAATGTTCTTGATTGATAGTACATATTCTCGTGCTTAATAAAATTGCTTTAAATGCATTAGAATCATTAACTAGAAATGTGTAGAATGTTTTAATATAAAATAATAAATGTGTAGTGTCAAATGATTATACAAACTTTTATTGGACTAACACTTATGAAAGTGAATGAAACAATGTCTAATCGATCTATATAATGCAATACCTAGAAGGGATCTGAGCATATACTGCTAACATAACCTAAAACAAAATGACAAACAATATTTTTAAAAGTCATGTCTGTCGTTGTACAAAAAAATGGATATGTCAACCTATATTTTATTAAAGGACATAATCTATTTTTTAAAGAAAAAATGTCGTTTTGTCCTCAAAATCTACAAATCAACTGACATGTCGGAGGACGATTAAGACAATGATCATGAATAACATCTTCTGTGCTACCCTCCATGGTACTTGCTAGTATTTTTTGACGACATTTTGGTTTACTTCACTTTTGGCATGACCGTTTAGTGCATCTTGCGTTCACCACGTGGGCAACAACACATTTTACATGCAAATCCCAAGGAATGCACCTTTGGGAACTAGATTATCATATATCTGGCGTACATCTCGATGTAGGGGGTTCCATGGAAGCCTTCAGGGTCTCTGTCATCCTTCTTTGGCCTACATTACAAGAAATTCAGATGATTTGAGGGCTTTTGGGACTCACCGGATGCTTCCACAGATTTATACACCATCACAACAAGAGAACACAATCATTGATGGCACTTTTATGAAAAAAACATCTGCCCCCTTCCACTTGATAACCGCGGATGAGGCATTTCAGGCCCTTCAATACACCCTAATTTCAGTACCCATGCTAACCATGCCAAATTTTTCTCTGTCATTCATGATTGACTGCGATGCTTTGAACCATGACATCCACACAATGCGTTTGCATTGCGGCTGCCCCATTGCCTTCTTTAGTGGTGCCTTTGCTAGTACAATGTGTCTCTTCTCAACACATGGGAATTAACTGATGGTTCTTATCCTTGCCTCCCAACAATAGGGACCATATTTACTTGGTTGCCGTTTTCCCATCTTTACAAATCAACATTCGTTGCGGTACCTACTCAATCAAAATATTGCGGCTCTAGCCCATCAAGTGTGCGCGACAAGTTGTTGAGATAAGAATTTTTTGTGGAGTACAGGACCGATAAATCTAATCAGGCAAGATGTGTTCTCTCTACCAACCGAGTCCGCTGCACTAATGGCAATCTCAAGGCCTCTTCGGGAAAATTTAGACGTCATTCATCAAGAAGTTGCGTCTGACCCCCTACCTTAGCGGGATACGAGCAGTAGTCGAGCGCCCAACCAACACTTTTTTGTGCGGGGGATCACCTTTATTATCATGGCCATTTGGTAATGGCAACCATTTCATCCAATGTCCACCACTTATTGATCGAGTTCCATCCGACCCTTTTAGCAGTACACTGCTGCTTTTCGCACATGCAGGCGTGCTCGCAACTTCCTTTTATTGGAGCTATATGCTTTGCAACGTTGAACCGTTCGTGGCATCCTACCTCGCATGCCAATACACCGAGTATGAGATGACGTTTCCGGCAGGTTTGCTACGTTTTGTACTGATTTTAAAGTGCATATGGAATGATATTTCTATTGATTTCCTCATAAAGCTAACAAAGTCCACTGAGAATGCCTACAGATACCCCGTTATAGATTTCCTCTTAAAGTGTGCTCATTTTATTCCCCTAGCACCCTTTCACGGTTGACACAATTGTGACTATTTTCGTGAATGGAGTGGTATGCATTCACGGGTTACCTCATTGCATTATCAGCGATTAGGACCCCATCTTAATGAATGTCTTCCAACATATATAGTTCAAATTACATCGTATAACATTGCTCCTGAGCATGACTTATCATACATAATCAAATGGTCAAACTGGAGTCCTTAATTGGGGGTTGGAAACATATTTGCGTTGCTTTACATCTGAGCAGATACACTAGTGTGCGTTGGCTTGATTGGGTTGAATACCAATACTATACCTCTTTCCACACTTCAACAAACATTACCACATTCGAGGTGGTTTATGAGCCGTCACCCTTTACCTTACTCAACCACCTTCTAGGTGAATGTCAAGTGGAAAGTTTGGCACACCAACACTAGAACATCAATGAGATCATGCGCCAGTTGAAGTATCATCTTCATCATGCCCAACAACATATGCCTATTAGGAGAATAAGAGCTGCACACGCGCATCACTGGAGATAGGTGATCGTGTATTTGTCAAGCTACGATTACATCGCTATATCACAGGTGCCTCTCAGGTTGTCTCCTAGCTATAGGCCTACTACTATGACCTTTTCCCATTATTGACTGCATATGCGAAGTCACCTTCCACCTTCTGCTCCTCAACAGAGCTGCATACATCCTATATTTCATGTGTCTTAAGTCAAACGGGCGATCATGGATCACACTGTCAAAGGTACTATTAAAGATGAACTTGCAGTCGACTTTATGCCATATGATCCCTAAGTCTTCTAGGTTCTCTTATAATGGAAGAATCGCCTAGTCACAAATTCAGTGAACTGCGACAATTTGCAATTTCAATTTCTGGATTTCTGCTTTGAGGAGAAGATAGATTTCTCCGGGGAAAAATATTATTACAGAGCACGATTGTTGAAACCGAAAATCGGCTTCTGTGGAGTGCGAACCCTTGGGGAAGGGGTGACCGCACACTTACTTCACCTAGAAAACTTGGCTGACCGAAGACTTAGAGCTCAAAACCGACTCAAGGCTTCAACACGGAGGTTCCACCACACACCCAGAAGATCTTAGAGCATTTTCCCTCCTTAGCCTGTGCTGAGCTAAGGGCACCTCAGAAAGCACTGTAAGATAAGAGAGTAAGAGAACTGAAAAGCTTGCCTTCTGAGATACCCCCTTGGGTCTATTTATAGATTTCTGAAAATGGTCTGCTAACAGGGTAACTCCGCTGTTCTAAATGGTTATGTGCAATCAAAAGGATGTCTTCTAACAGCGAAACTTCGTTGTTCTGAGGAGCTAAATGTAGACTTAATCACATTGCAGACCAAGTTAAGTTAACCACATGATATCCGCACCCCACTCATAGGGGGAAATCAGGACCAACTTGCCACTGGACCGGGTGTACGCGGCCTGGCTCTTGCGACTCGCCTCCCTCTTTATGCGAGCGCGGGCCTGGGCTCCCGCGGCTCGCCTCCCCTTACTCGGAGGAGGACCGACGAGCTGGGTCTGGCGGTCAATTAGGCAGACGCGGGCTGGCGAGCTGGCTCGCGCGGCTCGCCTGCCTGTCTGGCGGAAGCGGGCCTGCTACCCTGGCTCGCTCGCCTCTGGCGAACCCAGAGGAACTGTGAAGGAATCTGGCTAAGTCCAGAAGCGTTGAGTGAACGAGCTTCACTCGACGTCAAGCTCAGAAAGCGTCGACAGAACAAACTTCACTCAACGCCAAACTCAGAAAGCGTCGACAGAACAAGCTTCACTTAACGCCAAGAGGAAAACGTCAACAGAACAAGCTTCACTCAACACCAAGAGGAAAGCGTCGACAGAACAAGCTTCACTCAACGCCAACGCCTAGGGGAGCTGGCTTGCTCGGCTCGCCCTCCATGCCTGGCGGAAGCGGGCCTGCTGTCCTGGCTCGCTCGCCTGCCTAGCGGACCCAGTCGGCGAACACTAAGTTGTACAACGATGACATGGATACAAATCAAGGTTGGCCAGTCTACTTACCAACATTGCAGATGTCAGATATTGTGGACACGACGGTTTAGGTTTTTAATGTCGGTTTTAATATGTCGGGGATGTATCAGTGATATTTCATATACTGGGTTTTATTTAATTATTTGTGTGTAATTCTATATAAATATAATCAATTTTAATTTATATTTATTAATAATTTGTTATTTATTGAACTTCTAAATCCACCAACTAATAAAAACATTTTATGCTGCCCAAATAATGACGTTATAATGCATGAAATAAAGAAAGAGAAAGCAAGAAAGTAGTAAGTTCTCGTCTACAATAGAAGATAAAAAACTTTTAGTCCATAATTCAAAGACCATGCGTAATTGAATTCGAAGACGAACGTGAGCAGGAAGAAAGTTAGAGTAATGGCAAAACGTAACCTAAACAATAATTTTTTTGTTTATTGACTATTAGATTATAGACACTAATTAAAAAAAGGGCAGCCCGATGCTCAAGGCATCCTCGCGGAGCGAGGGTTCAGGGAAGGGTGCCACCACAAGGGTGAAATGTAGGCAAACCTGACCTTACATTTTTGCAAGAGACTGCTTCCAGGACTTGAACCCGTAACCTCAAGGTCACATAGCAACACCTCAACCAGTGCGCCAAGGCTCCCCTCCATAGACACTAATTAAAGTAAATTGAAAAAAAAACAACTAATAAAATGTTGGAATATATCGACTGATATATTTGCGAAGATATTGGTCAATAAAAATATATCGGAGGATATATTTCAAAAGAATATTTTGTAAAAAATATCAGAAACACATTGTTGTCTATGAAACTTTTATGTCGCCTGACATGTAGGCCATGCCGAAGGATATTCACAACACTGCTACTCAGCACTCACAAAGGTCAAAGAACGGGCCGGATTATGAATCATGAGCGACACTGACAATTAATTTGTAGATTCTTTACATTCTGAGCAGGACCTATATATAAGGGTCTCATGTATGTGTTAGTTTTTATCTTGGATGAACGAAATTTGAACCTTAAGCTGAACCTCCATTAGAATCCTTCAACTCAACCCCCGCTCCCCTTCATGGATCGCGTAAGGTACATAGCATGTTGTTTTGTGGGGCGTCTTCTCATTTTTTGTGCTTGAGGATCTCCTTCATGTTCAACATCTTCTTGTCCCGGGGGTTTGACAACACAATGTGTGAGGATTTACCATCAACAAATTGAGGAGTTGCTATTATAATATAATTTCTTTATTTCCTTCGTGATTTTTGCTGTTCTCTCAATTCCGTTGGTTAGCCCACATCATTATATTGTTTATTCTTAAAAGGGAAGATATTGTTAATAAAAAATATCTTGAAATACTTTTATGTAGTATACTACTAACAGTCTCATTTGATTTTTCAATATCGAACAATGAAAAATTGTTAACTTGATTTTCTATTTGCTAATGTAAGATAACTTAAACTTGTTTGTAGGTTTTATTCTTTCTCTTCATCATCTTTTGCACTATTATACCTAATTGATGTCATTGTCACTACATTGTCTTCTTTGCAGGTTATGATATTGGTTATTATACCAAATTATATTGGTACATCATCTGCGAACTATGCAAAAAATCTTTTACGTATTACGGTTCTTCTTCAGTATATACCTAGAATCATCAGATTTCTCCCACTTCTTGCTGGTCAGTCTGCAAGTGGATTCATATTTGAGTCTGCTTGGGCCAATTTTGTTATCAATCTTCTAATGTTTGTATTGGCTGGACATGTTGTGGGTTCATGTTGGTATCTCTTTGGTTTACAGGTCAGTTCGGTTAAACTGTCATTTGCTAATCTTATTTTTATTTACATAAACATTTAGAGCTTTCGTCAACATATGCTGATATTTTCACTTTCTTATCATATTTGGAAATTGCTTAAATCTATGGATTAACTCGTGCCAAAAAAACAAAGCCTCAGTAATGTAAGGGTAAACTTTAACCTGGTTAGAAGTATGCAAAGTGATGTGTATCAAAATCTTGTATTGAAATTTAAATATAAATTTGAGAACGATTTAAAATATGTGGTGCTAGCCAGATTTTTATGGGCAATTTCAAGCGATATACGACTTAGGTTTCGTAAACGCGCATAAGAGAACAACAATTTGTACATAATTAACTTTTAGATGAGTTCATCAACAAGTGTCTCAATGTAAGAAAGAGAAAGAGATAATTGAGTTATCAAATTAACAACAAATAGGATTTAGGTTAATTTGGGCAGGCAAGCTTTGAAAGTGCAAGTGGTCAAGCGAGAGCTCTATGCGAGACCGTGACTATGCTCTCCGCTATAGGAAAGTTTGAGAGAATTCATTGACAGGTTATGAAAGTTAGTTCGGAGAGACAACTCAGGTTAATAACTTGTCTCTCACCTCATGTTAGTGTAAGAGGAAGAGTAATAATGAGCAACTTTATCCATCACTTTATTGGGAACAGAAAGGAGGAGGGTACATACAATAATGAGATTGTACAATGTGGGACTAAACCATAACTAGTATTTTACACTTCTTCCCTAATTTCCTCTATTCCTCTTCCATTTACTTACTGTACATCCTTTTGTCGTGGTACACGAAATATGCTAGGAAAGCGTAAAATGTGTTTTGAATAAGGCTTGATATAAAAATTGTAGGGATCACTAACAATTTTTGCAATGAAACTTGATTGGATAGGGAGATGAAAATCCATTTAGGGTCTGTTTGGATGCAAATAATTGACTTTTCGACATTGATTTTCAGTGTAATACCAATATATGGAGGAATTAATTTTGGTTTGAATTCTAATTTTGTTGTTCCGGTGTATGATGGAATTCAGTCAACAGAATTTAAATTGATTAATAATGTTGTTCGGCCGCATGATGAAATTCAATTTTTCAAAATTAAAATTTTGTAATGATTATTCAAAATGCTCAACATTCATCAGGCATTTAGCCCAGCCCTTAAGTTCAGAATATGAATGATGTAATAGATGGATTAAATGCTTAATATGAGATTAACATTGCCATATATCATAAATTAACATTACTCGCAAAGATATGAGACACCAAGGAGACGACATTAATGAATTTGACTTTCATAACCATATTAAGAGCTGGGTTTAATCCTAATTTGATACACAAACAAACAACCACCTGCCATATTAATCTTATAAATGAAGTATAAAATTAAGAATATAGGGCCGAACAACTAAAATTTTCAAATTTATCCATCAACAAAAGTAAAAAGCAGGAAATGTGGAGGGAAATGTGTAATGCCCCGGTCTACTATGAGTGTGCTACAGTTCTGCAGACCAATGACCCTAACCCCTCTCCACGGATCTAATTGGCGACAACCGCTAATTCCAATAGCAGGTTGTTGTGGCCCGGGCTTGAATTCCATGCCTCCTTGATAAGGGAGCTCTAAACTGGTCTTCATCACCAATTGAGTTGCAGCTCAATTGTAAATGTACAGAGCATTATATAAACTCATTTTTCGTTCTAGGGTTATTTTCTTTCTCTTGCTCGCAGCTAGCCAATTCCTCTCCCAAATCCAATTCCTGTTTTCCAACTCCGTTCTTCCGAACGGGCCCTTGAAGAATTGTTGGTGTAGGGTTTTGCTTCTATTGGTCCATGGGTTGATTCAGCTATTGATGCAGACCTGTAAACCTCCTTTCTGCTAGCGGAATATGGACCTTTTTTTGGTCTTGCTCTCAGTGGCTACTCTCAACGTTGATTTTATGGTTCCTTTTACAGAATGGGACCATAGTCAAAATGAGTGAGTCGAGAATGTTGTTCACAAAACTGAAGCTAAATAGTTGGAATAAGGGTCATAAGGTTAATGGAGATGATGAAAAGAGACAAATCATTTCTTAAATGACACCATTTTTTCTGCGTTTTCTATGAAATTCGAGTCTAATTCACTTCAGTATGCCTTTATTCGATACATTTCTTTTTGAAACATTCTGTTGTGTATAGTTTTATTTTCAAGGGTGCAAATTCCCCTTCTCTACATGTATGCATATCTTTCCATAATTCTTAATTTTTTGGTTAATATTTTCTTCTAATTTTCATAAGAGTAAAACATTGTGTTATTTCATATACGTTTTGTATTACATTTCTTGCCATATTTTGTCTTTGCAGAGAGTAAACCAGTGCTTACGGAATGCATGCTTTGATTCAAAGAAACCTTCATGCCTTCCATTTGTTGACTGTGGGAGCGGAAATTTTACCGGAACAGTTAATTCTCCAGCTAACTGGACAGATTGGTTGACTAACCCAAATGCTAGTGCTTGCTTCTCTAAGGATGGAGATTTTGAATATGGAATTTACCAACAAGTCGTTAGTCTAACCACAAAACACAGTGTGGTTACACGATATGTGTATTCCTTGTTTTGGGGATTTCAGGTTTTCTTCTATTTTTGTGCTTCAAAATTGGATTCAAGATTTAATATTGAAAATAGTGTAGGTCAAAGGTGCCCTACTAGTTTATTCTTAACAGGAATTTTTGGTTTTCAGTTCTGGCTTCTCAACACATCTGGCCACAATTTATGTCACTGAATGTTTAACCCTTGACAGTTTATTAGTAGAATTGTCATAATCATACTTTTGAATAGGGTTGCTATGCAAATTATACTTTATGACTGTATATTAATAAGCTTTAGATTTCTGTGAGGTAAAACATTCTGACTGATTTTGTCCAGCATGGTTCTTACTACATCTTTGAACCGTGTTACTATTTGGAAGCTATAATTAGTAGTCCTATGGAGTTTGTCATTTATGTTTCAAGGATGAGCTACTTCCATGCATTTTTATGGTGTCATAAAATAAACAGGTGAAGTTATCTACCTTATGAAACTATTTTTGGCTTTGAAGTTAATTTGAGGAATTAACTCATTTATCTTTCAGTATTTTTTACTTCTTATTTTTGATAATGAGGGCTATAGTTTATTTGTTTTACTTTTATGCCTCACAATTATTCTTAGAATGAATGGTTAAATCTAAAACATGTAAGTTTTCTTAAAATTGCTTGAAGTTTTTATGCTTGTATTATTTCTATCATTACTTATTTTTTGGAAACACCCCAATGAGGCATAACAACTTTTCCTTGAGCTTGGTGATGAAGAGTTTCAAGTTTATAGCCATAGATATTTTTAGTGAAAGAATCTTGTACATTTTCTTAGTTTGTATTTTTTAATATTGCAAGTATATATATTGAGGTATAAGTGCCCACATTGGAATTTACGTGAGAAACAATCAATTGTTTATTTCTAAAAATTGTACATTACATTGCAATGTGCGACATTTCAAAAATTAATTCTACTATGCAAGCATGATCTCAACCAAAATTCTGATCGATAAGATGTGGAATTACTTAAAAGCCAATTTTTGGATTTCCCCTGGAACCATGCATGCAAAGAGAAAGATAAAATCGTAAGTAAACATGAATTTTCCACTAAAGTCATGTGTGCGCTATATTGCTCCTAGATTCAGTTCCAATGGTAATCCGGAGCTCAAACAACAAGAGATCTTTTCACTAAGGCTGTGTTGCTCCTATTATCTTATGCATGCACACAAAAGAGTGGACGACTGTCTGGTGGTACAACTAGCATGTGTTAGACTCAGGGACATAAGAGCCTTATTTTAATGTTGAATCTTCCATTTCCTTTTTATTAAGTGTTTTTATGGAGGACTCATATTGTGACTATTGTCAAATTTCCTATACTCATTTTCCCCAATTGGAATCAAGCATTTGTTATTAGGCGAGAGGCTTGCCTATTGAGCTTCTATCATCTAGGCCGACTGCCTTCACTAACACCGCATCAAAGCTCATTCAACGATTCTACTTGTCGTTATTGACATGCCATCCATCAAGAGCTCTCAACTGCACCTTGTAGTTAGTCTAGTGAACCATTCCATATACCATCCAACCCACGTGTTCACCCGCTCACACTTCCCAACATTTTTTTTCGTTGCATGCTTCAACATCGATGTACGGCCTTAATATGCACTCTACCAAGTCGCTTAATATTATTTATCCCTTTCATGAACTTAAGGTCATCCAATATGTGCTTCTTACGATCAGAAGATTTGTTGTGGTTCAACGTCCTCTCTCGGCCCATGAGCGCAACGTGCTATTTGTTTTAAAAAAATAGTTGCACCATTTTCATAAGTTTGAACTTATGTGTGAGTTAGGTATGCTCTTGATCCTACAATATGCACTCTTCCCAGTCACTTAATTTTGTTGATCCCTTTCATGAACTTTAGACCATCCAATATGTGCTCCCCACGATCAGAAGATATGTTTACATCTATTGTCCTCTTTCAGTCCATAGCCCCAATGCAAATATCTACAATTTAGGGTGGTGCAGTCATCCATACTTCTCTTAGAAGCAAATGATAATTCAACGACAACCAAACATGCTTTGAACCCAATTTCCTCCAAAATATCAATAACAACAATAAGGACCTCCACTGCAAGAGAAGAGACCAAGCGTGGAAGAACCTTTATTTAGTTTACCAATACTGAATCCCGATTCCAGAACAGCGAAACTGCTTTGAAAACATGGAAAATCACGTAGGACAACTTGCAGGTATCATTTTGGGTGTAGTCAAAGGAACTCTTCCTAGCAGAACAAAAAATATCTCCAAGTGGGTTAATGCTATATATTTAAGGAGTGGAAGAGAGATAGAGAGCTGAGATGAGAAGGTTTTAGGGGAAACCCAATTGATGTCCAAGGCGGAGAAAAAGAATATAATTGAAAAGGAGAATGGCATGGAAGAAAATAAAAATGTGAGAGAAGAGCCTCCTAATGGAGTAAATTTTTTACCAAAAGTACCATCCCACATCTTAAAGGAGAATGTAGTGGTTAAAAAATTCATGAATTTCTTGAAGTCATTAAAAAATTGAGAGTTAATATCCCGCTAGTGAAGTCATTGACTGAGATTCCAAGCTATGCGAAGTTTATGAATGAAATCCTAACAAAGAAAAAAAACATGTGGTAATTAAGATGTGTGCAATGTGCTACTTGTTTAAAGAAAAAAGTCACACCCTTTTCATAAGTTCGAGCCTCCTAATTAAGATGAGCCCAATGAGCGCCATGACTCTTACTTGTGTATTGATATGGATCAAATCAATGTTGGAAAAATTGATCTTTTGTGCTCAAACAACCATAATGTTATAATGTGATAACATAGCTGCTATTCATATAATTTCTTATCCAGTTTCATGCATATAGAAATTGCCTGCCATGTGCGTGAGAAAATTCATGCAAAATTGTCTCCACTTCCTTGTTCACTCTGCTACTCAACTGAGGATATGCTGTATCTGGAAAAAAATCATTGTAGGATCTCTCTCAGGCTAGACTATTGTCTCCTAGTGATTACCATACCATTGTTGGGAGTGACTGTGGGTATTATCTACCTCCTATTTTCCTTTTTGTTATGATGAGACTGAGCCACTGAACCCTTGTTTGAGTCACCAAATCCTCAACTGAGTCACCAGACCCTCTACCAAGTAACCCAGATTCTTCGACTGCTTCGATGAAGTTGGAGTCACACACCACGGATCTTACGGTGTAAGTATGCCTTCAGTAATTCAACAATTTCAAGTTTTTAAAATATCAGTTGGCCTATTGTCATCTGTTGATTGATAGAAAGGGATCAAAAGTACTATTCACATAAACAATAAGATATATACATGTACATGTGCTACAGGACGACGCGTAGGGTTTGCGTACCTGTCGACAATTTGGTATCAGAGCCAGTTTCCAAAAATTTTCTAATTTTGTGATCCGCCCTGTGTAGAATAGGAACCCACAACATTAATTTTAAAAAAGATTTTTTTTATAGAATAATCGTACATTTGCATTTTATTGTCTATTGCATGCATCTTCGTAGTGGTAGGTTAGTGAGTATGAGTTCCTAACACCACAATTCTCCAACTAAACACCCTCACGAGGTAAACTCGGAGATGCATCGAGATGAACATGTTCAACCGAGTCGTGGAAACGAAGGGAATGAACCACCCCCGTGTTTTTTACCTTTTGTCCATCAAATGACGACATTAACCGAGAGCGTCTACCAAATGAGAGAAGAGTTTGAAAACCTTAGTGTTTGGGTGAATGGCTTGGAAGTACCCCCTCGAGTGTCAATGCCACCTCCAGTTCGAGATGAACATTTCGTGCGACCCCATTTTGATGTTCCACCACCTTATAGAGAAAGGTGTGCACTTATGAGAAATCCTCTTTTTGAGGAAGAGGTTAGAAATCCCATAGATATGTTTGACTTTGAGTACGATCAGGATAGAAATTTCCCAAGGAATTTTCCTGAACCCCAATGAGAGCCTTTCCTAGGTACGCGAGATCATTATCAGGAGATACCCTATAATGACGTAGCTAGAAAAGAGCGACCGCGAGACCATCGTAGGCCTATCCCGACCATGCATCGTGATGATCGACCGAGATATTGGCATTGACCGCCACCCCCACGGCGTCAAGACAATTGTGATCCTTATGGTGATGATTACGGCTATCCTCCCCGGGATAGGCGACCGAATCTTACACGCGTTGTGAAGTTAGATCCGTCACTTTATGATGGTTCTATGGATCCCAAGATCTTTTCAGATTGGGTTATAGACATATAGACCTATTTTGAGTGATATCGTATGACGAAAGACCAAAAAGTTCTGTTTGCCAAGATGAGGTTGTCTGGGAGAGCAAAAATCTTTTAGATATGTGAGGAACGTAGTATAGAGAGGAATGAACACCCTCCCATTACACATTGGGCACACATGAAAGTCATATTGGAGGAGCAGTACATTTCTCAGCATTACCGGACCCATCTACAAGACGAGTTGACGTATCTACGTCAATGGTCCAAATCTGTTTCTGATTATTTAGCTGAGATGAAATATCTTATGATTAAGTGCAACGTAGTCGAACACTCACGTGACACATCATCTAAGTTTAAGTGTGGACTGCGATCTGAGATCCGCGATGAGTTGATTCGATATGGTTACTATTCCTTTGCTGAGACTGCATCTATCGCCATCGATATAGAAGAGCATCAAAAGATAACCTCTCGGTTCAAACCTCAAAACAAAACGAATACCTCTTGCATGAAAGAGCCGAAGGCAAGGAGAATGCGTCAAAACCTACCTCAACCTATACAAGAGATCAAAAAGGGAAGTCCCCCATGGGAACTGTGACCCATTCACAGATCCGATGTTATGAGTGCCAGTAGATGAGCCATATATCTAGAGATTTGCACAAGAGGAAAGACACACTAGTTATTCATGAGGTGACTGAGGAGGATGAGCCTATAGAAGAAGCTGGAGTCGAGAGGGACTCACACATTTTGAATGATGAAGTGTATGGTACGCCTAGTGATGAGGATATAGATCCCGACGTTCTAGTGGTGAGATGTATGTTATCTGCACCAAAAGAATCAGCCGATTATTTGCAGACGAACATCTTCCAGACCTACTTCAAGGCTGGGGAGAAAGTGTGTCGTTTAGTAGTAGATAACGAGAGTTGTATGAATGTGATAGTTGAGACAGTTTTACCCCGCATGGGACTCACCGCTGAGCCGCACCCTTCCCCATTCCAGGTAGCTTGGGTCACCAAGATTACATTATCAGCGACTAGAAGATGTTTAGTGCCCATCACTATCAGTCCCTACTCTGATAAGATCTGATGTGACGTTATGCCTATGAATGTGTGCCACGTATTACTAGGGAGATCTTGGTTGTATGACCGAGATGTACTCATACATGGCAAGTCCAACACTTGCTCCTTTCTACTGGACAGAAAGAGAGTAGTGTTGAACCCGATACAACCCACAACACCAACATCCCACATGAGTAGTAGTGCTAAAGAATCTTTTCCTCCCACCAAAAGGAAGAAGACTCTTAACATTATACGAGACACTGAGTTCCATCGAGAGAGCTTCGATGGTGGATTTTATTATGCCTTAGTGGTTTTACAGGTATTTGACGTACTTGAGAATTATGAGTCTATTCCTATACCTGCTAGGAGACTCTTAGAGGAGTTCCAGGATATAACACCTTGATGAGCTTCCGGCTGAGTTACCTCCCAAGAGGTGTTTTCAGCACGCGATAGATCTTGTTCCTGGAGCTTCCCTCCCACATTTACCGCATTATCGATTAAATCCTGCCGCCCACGAGAAGCTGCAGAGACAGATCAGAGAGTTACTAGACAGAGGCTTTATTCGTCATAGCTTTAGTCAATGTGCGGTGCCTGCCCTCCTTGCCTTGAAAAAGGATGGTACTTGGCGTATGTGCGTTGACAGTCGTGCTGTCAACAAGATTACTGTGAATGTTTCTTCCCGTTTGAGGAGTGTCGTGAGATGCTCGGTGTGAGAGCAGTAGGTGTTAGTGGATTGTTGTTGAAATATTGTGATTGAATATTAGTGTTGTCTGTTCTTTGATTCCAGTGAATAGAGTTTAATATTGTTCCCATTTGAGGGCCGCAGAGTTGGGAGAGATGATGAACGGTAAATTTGATATTAATGTTTAGAACATTGTCCCGTTGAGTAGTGATTGATGTATGATTCTTGCTGCTTGAGTTTTGTTTCCTGTTTGAGTGTGGAAGTTGAACAGTGTTCCATGAAATTGCTGTGAGGTTGATCCCGAGAATTGTTCTGTGAAGAACTTGCCTTGCTGTGAATGAATTTGATGCTTGACTGTTTCCATGAATAGTTAGAAAGTTGAATAACTTGTTGTGAGATAGGAGATAGGAAAGTTGTGCTTAGAGATTTTGTGGAACCACTCAAGCATTAAAGTGAGTGAAGTTTAGGTTGTTTAGTTTGTGGCTTATCAAAACTCATTGAGTGTTTGATATTCCATATAACCAATTTCGTGTGAGAGTGAGTGAAAATTCCTCCTTGGTTCCCGTGTGCGGTAACGACCGACCTTGGGGTGGGAGATCGAAGGTGACGAGGAAATTCCTCGTGGGATCGCCGTCAACTTCGATTGCGGAAAGACACCACTTTTCGTGGGTAACTTGCTTTTATCCTTTCCTTTGCGTGTGTCTACCTTTTCTCTTAGGATTTTAGATTCATTGTGGGGTTTTCGCCTGAATTTTGTCAGCAAACGCTACGTTGAAAATTCCAAACAAAAACGTATTTGGAGTTCACGACTTCCGTTTTGCTACGACAAGGGGAACAAAATGAAAGTGACAAACTTCTTTCTCCGGATTCAGAAATCGAACGATTATTTAAGAAAATCTCTGTTTTAACAAAATAGTTTTTTTTGTGCTTAAAAAAACAACCGTTGCTTAATTTCAAAAAAATCTGCGCAACTCTTGCTCAAATTACGGTTACAAAAATCCATACTTCATTGCACGCATTTAGGGTTTCCTAAAAAAAGTCGACAGATGCGCAAACCCTATGCGTCATGTTGCATCAACATGAGATGGTGCTCACAACACCCAAGGTGAGCCTAAGCTATGTATACCATGTATAATGTACAATATATGTAACACATCCCCTCAAACTCATGAGTGATCATACACCGAGAGATTGGACAATAAATTGGCATGTCGGGTTTGCATCTGCCTATGAAGCACAGATACTTCCCCGAATGAAGCGTACCCGTACCGGATACATATCCGGTACCGGTACCTACCCGATTCTCGACGGATACACCTATGTGGACACGCTTGGACAAGCACATCATTCTGTATATTGTGATAGGAGTCTTTTTTTCTAGAGTAAACAAAATTTGGCTCTATGCTAGAAAGTGTTGGTACTTCCAATTAAGTTGTGTATTTGTACCCAGTATGTTTCTGATACTGATATGTTTTTGTTACAAGTACGTATATTGAACATGTTGAAACGATTCAAGTTATTAACAAAACGGCTAACTTGTCTCTAGACTAACCGGTGATTGAAGATATTGATCACCAACAATGAAGAAAAAGAAGAAGAAAAAGACTGATGAGTAAACTTAAGTTTAATTTTATCTATTTTGATTAAACATATAAGATGTTAAATTTTATAATATTTATGAATGACTAATGTTTGAAAACTTTATGTTATGTTGCAATGATTTGTGGTCTCGTATTTCAAGTTATGATTTATGTTTGATGTTTCAATATTTTGAGAACTATTTATTATACTTGTTATATATATATATATATATATATATATATATATATATATATATATATATAATATTTGTTATAACGTATCATGTCGTACTCATATCCTTGTTTTTTTAAATTTTGGCGTACCGCCGTATCGGGTATGTATCATACCCGGTACCCGTACTCATATCGGTGCTTCCTAGGCGTCTGCGGCTTAGTCATCAAATCTGCAGTCTGCTGCTCGGAAGGAACAAAAAAAGAAGCAAGAGTGTCATAATTGTATTGCTCACGTAGGAAGAAATCATCCACCCCGATATGCTTAGGGAGTGAATGTTTCATCGAGTTTAGAGTAATTTGAATGACACCGGTGTCACAGTAGAGTGATGTGAGATCTGGAGAAGAGACACCAAGGTGCTCAATTAGCCAACAGAGCCAAATGATATCCTCAGCGATGGTAGCCATGACCCAAAACTCATCATTTGTGCTGGAAAGAGAAACACTGGTCTGTTTCTTGAACTTCTATGCAATAAGTGAAGAACCCAAGAATAGATAAAAACCAGTGACAGAGCGATGATCAACATGATTACTAGCCTAAGTAGCAACCGAGTAAGCACGTAGCAGTATAGAGTTACAACTAGAGAAGAAGAGATCACGAGAAGTCGTCTCCCGGAGATAGCGCAGGAGCCGTAGCAGGTGACCATAATGCACATAGGTAGGTGCACTAACAAACTGACATATAAACAAGATGGGCAATGTCGGGCCGAGTAATGACTAGTTAGACAAGACTCCCAACAAAGTGGCGGTAGCGAGTAGGATCAGAGAGTGGAACTCCGTCATCCGGTTGTGGCTGAAGGTGAAGCTCCATATGGGTGTCCACTGTGCGAGAGTCAAAGAGTGCAGCCCGAGCTAAAAGATTTGATGTGCAACGCTGCTGATAGAGCTAAAAACCGTGGTCTGTAGAGCTTACCTCAAGGCCCAAGAAGGAGCTCAGCTGTCTAAGGCAAGGTATCTGAAAGTGCCGATGAAGGCGATGTTTGACGAAAGCCACATGAGAAGGATCATCATCAGTAATAATCATATCATCCACATAAAGTAACAAAGGAGTTCGACCTTGAGTGAAGTGCACAAACAAAGCTGGATCATGTGAACTCGGCTGAAAATTAGTGGCTGTAATGGCAGAGCTGAAATGTGCAAACCACGCTCGGGACTCCTACTTGAGCCCAAAAAGAGCTCGCCTGAAGCGGAAGACAAGGTCTGGAGGAGAGAAGAGACCACGAGGATGAAACATGTACACCTCCCGCTGAAGATCGCCATGAAGAAAGACATTCTTCACGTCAAGCTGAGACAGAGACTAGTTATGAACAACTGCAACTGCAATAAGAGTACGAACTATAATCATGTGAGTGAATGGAGGAAAGGTCTCGTCGTAGTCGCGTCCTTGCTCCTGCTGAAAATCACGAGCAACAAGTAAAGCCTTGTACCTCTTTCAGAATCATCAGAGCGAGTTTTGACCTTGAAGACCAACTTGCAAGTAATAGAAACAACACCGAGTGGAAGATGGCCGAACTCCCATGTACGAGTGTGCTCAAGTGCCTCCAACTCTGCAGACATGGCGGCCTTCCATTCAGGTATCTGGGCAGGCTCACGATAGAAAGTCGGCTCTGGAGTACCATAAGCAGTAGCAGGAAGGGTTTGTAGGTCCAACGGTAGTATAACAAGGCTATGACGGTCGGGAGGATGTCTCTCACGATGTGGGTAGAAGCGCGCGAGATGATCATCCACATGACACTCGCTGGAGGAGACAGACACTGAGTTTGGGGGCATTGGAGGCGAGGGAGCGGAAGGGGGACGCCGAGTGTAATGATATTTGTTGGAGTTTTTAGTTTTATCGTAATATTTAAGTCATTTAGTATGTTTGAGGTTTAGTCCCGCACTGTGGGTTCTGTTTGTGTGTCAGTTGTATTTTCGTATATATTTGCCCCCTTGTGGAATAATAAAGTATCCTCTACTATTATTTCTATTTTACAACATGATATCAGAGCCTCACTCGATCTGAAACCCTAAAAAAATTCTCGTTTGCCAGTTGGTCTCTCACTCCCTTTGGTCGGGCTCATCCCTTCTTGCTCCCGTTACGTTTTTTAGCTCTCGCTCCTGTCGACGAAGTCGAACACTGATTTCGTCAACAGGAGCGGCTCCGATCGTCAAATCCCGCCGGTCTCGCCTGCTCCCGCCGTGTGACGTCCAGATCCGATCGTCCTGATCCTGTGCTTCGCCGATCCCAGTTCATTGTTGTTGCTAGTGTCTCTCCCGACGCCGATTCTTGTCGTAGCAATCGGGTATGTTCCCGTTCTGTCATCGAATCCGGGGCTTGTTGTGGTTGGTTTAATACTCCGGTCATCAAATCCGCCTACTGCGGCTCCGTTCCCGTTCTGATCTGACGTGGCCTCTTCAGTCTTATGACGATGTCGAGCCACTCTGCCTCCCTTTTGCCTCCATCGATCTCAACGATGTTGCCTTCCTGTCCAGTTGTTGTTGGTTGCTTCTGGCTTGTTGTTGTTCTTTCTTGTGCCTACTGCCACTTCTGCCTGAGCTTGTTCTTAACGATGTTAGTGATCTCCGCTGCTATTCCTACCCGGGTTATGGATCCGCTGCTCGTTTCTCTGGATGGATGATGGTGTTTTTTTGTATCTTGTGACTTGTTATGAGTCCTTTTGTTGTTGTGTCGTTTAATTTTTGTGTTTTATCTTAATGTTATGCCTTCTTGCACGTGTTATCTACGTGAGGGGAGTGGTGGGATGAATACGACTCGGATGATCTTTCCCGACTTTTTCGCTCTTGTTCCACACGGCCTCTGGGCTTTTTTGTCGTTTGTATCTCCCCATGCCTTTTTATTGGTCGTGTGTTGGGGACGCGACTGATGTTGGTGTTATAGTTTCATTGGGTTGTGTCGCGTGGGACCGTGTTGCGCGGGACGTGTCGTGAGGGACCGTTTTTGTGCGGATTATTCCCGACAGATTATCCCTGACGGATTATTCCGGATCACTCGTTTGACGATTGTTCAACATCTTTCGTTCTCTTTTGCATGTTGTGTGTAAGTGATGTTGGTTGACCGATTTCCAGCGAGTTCACATTGTGTGTGGGTCTTGCGTCGTGTGTGGGTCAGCGTCGTGAGTAGCTGTCCCCGACTTGATTCCACGGTTCAGAATTTTCCCCGGTGGCTCGTCTGATGTTTATCCCGCATCGCCTACCTCTGTTGTCGTTATTTAATGTGTCCAAGCTGAAGTGTCCTCCTTTAGCTTGGGGGGGGGGAGTGTTGGAGTTATTAGTTTTATCGTTATAGTTAAGTCATTTAGTATGTTTGAGGTTTAGTCCCACATCGTGGGTTCTATTTGTGTGTCTATTGTATTTTCCTATATATTTACCCCTTTGTGAGAGAATAAAGTATTCTCTTCTATTATTTCTATTTTACAACAATATTGAAGGGGGATGATGAGCTAGTTAGAAGGAGAAGTGGGAGGCGAAGGGGAGGAGTGAGGTGGTGAGACTGGAGAAGTCGGAGGTGATGTCGACTTCGGCAAGGGAAGAGGAGGGGAACATACCAGAGGAGATGAGATATGAGGCGATGAGATAGGAATGGTGAGAAACTGCACATCAGAGGGAGTAACAGATGATTGTGAGTTCGAGGAGACTGGGGACACAAAGAAAGGGTGAGACTCGTCAAAGCTTAAATCACGTGAGATGTGAAGTCAACATGCAACATGGTCATAACCTTAGTTGTCAAGGCACGCGCCTGAGGCGCCGGGCGCACCGGATGCAGCCCGCCGCACCTCAGTACGACTGAGGCGGGCGATATGCCCCAGGCGCGCCTCGTGCGTGCCCCGATGCGCGCCTCGTGCGTGCCCCGATGCGCGCCTTACAGGCTCCCAGGCGCACATGGGTCTTTCATGGTGTTTTTTGCAAAAGAATTTTAAGATGGACAAAAACATGATCTCAGACGTACCCGAGGCACCTCTAGGCGCACTTAGGCGTCCAATTCGCTGAAATTGGGCGCCCAATTCGCTGAAATTGAGCGAATTGCGGGACCTAATTCGCTGAAATTGCTGAAATTGGGCGCCCAATTTGCTGAAATTGGCCGATCCAATTTCAGCGAATTGGGAGCCCAATTCGCTCAATTTCCATTTTCCCCCATTTTTGCGCCTCACGTTCCTCAGGTGCGCGCCTGCGCCTTGTGCCTAAGCTCCAGGGGCCCTTTGCGCCTCGGTGCGCCTCGCGCCTTTAACAACACAGGTCATAACAGCGATTACCCTTATGCTCAGGACTGTATACAAGAAAGACACAAGTAACAGACTGAACAGAGAGCTTGGTAGGTTCACGTGAAGAGTAAAACATAGCACAGATAGCCAAAAACACGAAGATGAGTGTAACGAGGGGGGGGGGGTGAGAGTACAGACACACATCATGACTTTTGCCCTGAAAGAAAGTGTAAGGTTGTAGGTTAATAAGGTAGACAACAGTGGAAACAACCTCAACCAAAAAATGAGGAGGAACGTGAGAGGAGGTGAGGAGGGTTCAAAATTTCTCAATAATGTGACGATACTTCCATTCGGCGGTTCCATTCTTAGCATGATTATTGTGGCATGTAAGCCGAGGGAAAGTGTCGTGGTAACCCGTAGATCGCGAAAAGCATGAAAGAGGTACACCCCCCCCCCCCCCCCCCCCCCGAGTCAGAACGAAAAATACTTATGGAATGAAACTATAAGGAAAGAAATTATGTACTTAGACATTAGTGAGATTATGACAAAAGATAGGGCACAATGGCGACAAAGGAATGAAAGGATCCATATAGCCCCCCTTACTATAGTGGGATAATGACTTGTGTGTTGTTGTATTTGAGATCCGTCATGATCGGAGAATCGTGACCGTCCATGATGACCCCTTAATCTGCAAATATGATAGATAGTTCATTTGGAGGTATTAAAAGATTGGACAAGAAAGCCGCCATTTGATTAACTGGTGTCGAAGCTGGATTCAAGTGTGAAGCTTGGTATTTTCCTCCTCCCTCTTCTCCTCGCAGCCGAATACCCCCTTTATTTTTCGTTCTTTGGACGACACTACCCCTTCTCCCAGAACCACCAACAACGGACCCAACCCTTCCATCCATCCTCCAAGTCCACAATTAGCCCCCTCCCTTTTCCATACATCCCACCACTTCCGGCCATCCTTCCCCATTCCCGCAATCCATCACCGACCCCTCCCTTTTCCCCATAGCCCACCACAACCGTCCACCCTTCCCCATTCACATAGTCCAACAACCAATCCCCTTCACCAAACCCCTCCCATTTCCCCTCCCCTTTCAGTTCTTTGATGATTGTCGGGAACCTCTATCGGCCACCTCCAATAAGCCTCCAACACCACCCTTTAAGCTCCTACCTCTTTCTGGTTTCTATCGATTACCCGAAATCACCTCCGGCCACCACTAGCACCTAAGATGTTCACATACGACCACCTCCAGCCAGCCACCAGCCCACCACCCTCCCGCCACTAACATAACTATCATGACCACCTCCCCACTTCTCCACTCTCCCATTATTCCCACTCCCCTAAATTTAGGACCACTCCTAAATTATCTCCACGCCTTCCATTCCCCACTTCCCTGCTATCTCCTCTACAACCTCACATGGATCCACTTTCCCCTTTCCAAACCAAGCTCCCCATCCTTTCAGCCAGCCACAACTCTACAGTCTACAGCAGCCCACATCTGCAGGCATCCCCTTCTCTCCGCTATTACGCTCCAGAAATCCTAAAGCAGGCTCTGTCCAGCCACCTGAAGGTGTCCTGCTATCCAGATCCCGTTTATTCACTGACATCGTTTCCCAGCCCCTCCAAACATCACCCTGTCCAAACCCAGAAGCTTCCATCCAGTTCAGTCTCCTTGCTGCCAGAATCTCCTTGACCCCTCCCAGATTCAATTCTAGCAATCTCGAATTAAATCGAGCAACAATTCCCAATCCACCTGACATCCAGAAGCCAAAGGAAACTTCTACCTGCAGCTATTACTCCTTCCACAGTCTCTTCTGTCCCTCCACGAATTTTGTCATACCCTCATCCACCTTCTAGCGTACTCCAGCTCTGCATCCTGCCCATGCAATCCCATTTCTAGGGCTATTTCTTCTTTTCCAGCTCCGCCACAACCCTGCCCAACACTCTGAGTTCATCTTGGAGGCCCTGAAACAGTCCTTGGTCTCATTCCCGACCACTAGAGACTTCAAGGATACTCACAGAACCCTCTACACCTTAATTGTGTAAGTATTTAAGTTGTTTGTCATTTTCTTTTGTGTTGAAATTAGTGTCCTTTCACTGCTGTAATTATATTTGTTTGTAATCATTATCTCTAAACTTTTGTGACATTGGTTATTCTTATTCACTTGTGCTTATTTAATTACGTCTGCTCTCGCATTTATACTTCTTTTATTTTCCATTATAAAGCTTTATCACTGTGATTTATCCAGCATCAATTTTATAAAGACTCATTATTACAAGTTAATCGTCAGATTTGTATGGTTGCATTTAGGATTCATCCATTATATCCCATGATAGGACCATCCTGCGTTAATAAGATAGTGGGCAATTTCACTAGAACAATTGAGAAGCACAAGAATAAGGCTGTTTTAATAATCCTTGGTCATTGGTGCTGTTAGAGCAGAACTTTTTTGAGGAGACGGTGTGCATGCATTTATCTCTATGCACGTTATACTGTCAAAAATCATTCTGTTCACAGCATATTACATGCCAGTGAAAAGAATGATGGGGCCCTGTATGTTTTTGCAGTTTTGTCCATGAACTGATATATTTTTGAATCAGCCTTTTAATCACTTAGTTGTCCTTGCAGTATTTTATTCCTTGCTATGGGTTACAATGTGAGTGTTGATTCTTTGATATTATTTTTGATTTCAGAACCTGTCTTATATCTTGATATGCGTTTAACGTAGTTGTCTCCTAAATTTGCTCACAGCAAATCAGCACATTGGCTGGTAACCTAGTTCCGAGTTATTTTGTGTGGGAAGTTCTATTTACTATGTCCATCATTGGATTGGGGCTGCTACTTTTTGCATTGCTTATTGGAAATATGCAGAATTTCCTCCTAGCACTTGGTAGAAGGTACATTAATTACACTATTAATTTTTTTCCTTTATAAGCTAATATTTTTACTGTTGGAGGAATGGAATTGACGCATGACGAATATGAAGTGAGTGTGTATATAATGTCGAGGAGAATCTAAATGATGTAATGTTCATACAATTATCCAATGTTTAAATGCAATAATTTTTAAAATTATTAGAAGAATTCACAAATATGCACAACAATGATTAGCCGCTAGAAATACAAGCAAGTTCTAATTAAAAATAAATGGTGATTTCTTCAATTAAACGTTCGGCGAATATGTATTTTAAGTAGAATTAAAATCGAACAAATTTCTTTGAATTAAAATCAAACATACTTCTGTGAATTAAATTTGAACAAATTTATGTGAATTAAATTTGAACAAACTTTTTTGAATGAAAATTGAACGAACTTCCACAAAGACATCACTCGTTGCAAGTTCATGGTCAGTAAACTAATTTATCTTGCCATAACTAGACATAACATTTCTTTCGTTGTTGGAAATGTCATTCAGTTTATGGAAACCCCTAGAGAGTGTTATCTGAAAGCTACATAAAAGTATTAAAATATATCAAATGATTTCTAGGCAAATGATTGTTTTTTAAAAGAAATAACCACTTACATATTGAAGCGTATTCAGATGCATGCTATGTAGATGATAACGGTTATCGAATATCCACTGTTGGATACTTCATGTTTTTCGGAGGAAAGCTTGGCACTTGGAGAAGAAAGAAATAAGTAGTTGGGTCCAGGTCAAGTGCAGAAGTTTAATATAGAAGTTCAACTCAATCTGCTTGTGAGTTAAAGTGGTTGAGAACATTTGTAAAATATTTTGGTGAAACTTAGAAGTATTTTCACCGATGTTCTGTGATAATAAAGCTGTCATCTACATATCTAAAAATCTCATGTTCCATAAAAGAACAAAACATCTATAAGTAGATTGTTATTTCATCACAATGAAATCTATCAGCTGACGAATATGCATTCTGTTTGTTACTGCTTACTTCAAATTAAGAGTTGACCGACAATTTTTCCAAACCGATTTCATCTTTTTTTATATATTTGTGTCAAGCTGTGAATGATCAATAAATATGTTTTAGCTTGAGGGAAAGTGTTAAAGCCCGTTTGTAAAAAGTCCAAAAGGAAGCATAGTGTACATTTTCATATTTCTTATATTTAGTCTCACATCTCCAAGTATATATTCCTCCTCTATGTAATTAGTTAGTAATTTTGGAATGATAATTATTTACTATTCCAAATTCAGACGTGCATGACACAATAATTTACGTGCTTCAGTAAAAGTCAAGCTATGTTCACTTACTGGTTAACCCATAGCACATCAATATCTAGTCAAAGTAGTGGAGTTGAATGCAAGATCGATTCGTCTTTTCATAGTTTCACTTGGCTTCTGCCATATAAGAGGGATCGTGCCTAACCAGATGAGAAGAAATCAGGCGAAGGAGGAAGAGGGGAGTCTTGCTCAATCCAAGCCCTAGTATGAGGAAGGAGGTAGAAGAGAGAACTAAGAAAGATATTTAATATTCATTCATTGTTAATTTTCTCATCCCCCAAAAGGTCTTTAAGTAATAGGATACATGATCTGAACATAAAGTAAGACTCGGTCGATACAAACATAATATAAAGATACGACATGTGCCTACACATTATAAAATTAAGACACGACATTCCCAGCAACTCTATATAATGACTTAATAATATACATAAAAGTAATGGATAGTGGGCCCATAACATCCCACATGTTTAACCCGTTATTCGTCGAGATCAGACATGACCGAGGATGGCCTAGAGGATCTTGCCCACCTAGGGCGAGTGCAGGAGAAGTCACCTCCAGGGGCAAGATCCAGGGTCCTGGAGCGATATCCAGTTTCTAGGGGCGAGATGCAGGTCCAAAGGCGAGATCCAAGCTCCAGGGGAGAGATCTAGGCTCCAGGGGCGAGATCCAAGGTTCAGGCGCGCGATCCAGGCTCCAGAGGCAAGATCTAGGCTCCAAAGGTGAGATCCAGGGTACAGAGGCGAGATCTAAGCTCCAGGGTGAGATCTGGGCTCCAGGGGTGAGATCCGGGCTCCAGGGGTGAGATCCAGGGTCCAGTGGCGAGATCCAGGCTTCAGGGGCGAGTTCCAGACTCCAGGAGCGAGATCAGGGTCCCGAGACGAGATCCAGGTTCCAGGGGCAAGATCCAGGCTCCAGGGATGAGATCCAGGGTTCAAGGTCGAGAGCCAGACTCCAGAGGCGAGATCCAAGCTCCAGAGGTAAGATCCAGGCTTCAGGGGCTTCATTTTGGCCTGCTAATAGCCCCTCCAAAAAGCGAAGTTCCGTTGTTGGCAAACTAATTGGGAATGCGTATAGTAAAACCAAAAGGCGGGATTCCGCTATTTGCAGAACATTCTCAGAAAACTATAAATAGACCCCAAGGGCAACTTTGGAGGAGGGTTTTTCTTTGGCTTCTTTTCTAGTTGGTCCTGGTTGGCCCCAAGTGCCCTCTAAGGTGTCCATCTCAGCATTTAGTTAGGGAGGGGGAAACTCTCTTTGATCTTCCGGGTGTGTGGTGTGACCTCCTCGCTGCAGTTCAGGGTTTGTTTCTTAGTTTCAAGCAACCGGTCAAGTGCTTTTTTTTGCGAGAAATATGTGCAAGTTCCCCCTAGGATCCGAACTTCTCTTAGAACCGGATTCCTGTTTCAACAATTTTGGTGCAGTAAGCGTGGATCTCGCTTGCACAGAAAATCTTGAGTAAGTCCCATGACCGAAAGCGAGGGGCAAAGTGGTGAGATCCAGCTGTGTAAGCGCATGAAGAGGTGAGACCCAGGTTGGGCGAGTACTAGAAGAGGCGACTTCCAACTAGGCCAGTTCCAACTTAGGCAAGTTCAGGCTCAATCAACTCGCAGGTACCCACTCACTTATATCCTACTCTTATGTGCTCTACTCGCAAGATGCAAGATGAAATCTGGCTAGATTTTGGACGATCTTGGGGCCGGGCGAGCACTCCGAATTCTGGCGAGTGCTCAAGATGCTAGACGAGTACTTGTGTTCTTGGAGAGTACTCAGAATTTTGGTGAGTGCTCAAGGTGTTATGCGAGTGCATGTGGTGAGAACTCTTATGTGTTCTACTCGCAAAAAGCGAGGCGACCCATTTCATGCGACATCATCCTAGGGAAACTCGAGGTCTTGCGAGATGAAATTGGGCTCGAGTCTGGGCGATTTCAAGGTCTGGCGAGCTCAAATCTAGGCCAGTTGGGGGGGCAGAAAATAAAAAAAATGGAGGTGTTATCCCAATTGGGAGGGCCCCTACGTAGTCGCGGCGGTCCTAAAGTTAAGGGGATACCGTATCCAAAAATGGAGGGGTCTCCCTCGGTTGCAGGTGGAATGGTAATGCCTTGAAACGCTTTTATCCTAGATTTTTATTTTTATCCTTGAATTTGAATTTGAATAATGAGATGATATGTGGAATTGCATCCCCGAGCAGATCTTGTTGATCGGGCTTTTATTAGCAGGCAGAGCTGAAGGTTCACTTAGTGGCAGGTTGAAATGAGATAGTATGTGAAATTATGGGCCCGAGCAGATCCCGCTGACCGAGCTCTCATTAGTCGACATGTCTGAATGTTCACTCAGTGGCAGGCTGAAATGAGATGGTATGTGGAATGATAGACCCGAGCAAATATCGCTGACCGACTCTCACTAGCCGATAGGGCTGAAGATTCATTCGGTGGGAGGTTGAAATGAGATGGTATGCGGAATTGTGGCCCCGGGCAGATCCCACTGACCGGGCTCTCACTAACCGACAGGGCTGAAGTATCACTCGGTGGTAGGTTGAAATAAGATGGTATGTGGAATTGTGGCCCCAAGCAGATCCCGCTGACCGGGCTCTCACCAGCTGGCAGGACTGAAGGTTCACTCGGTGGCAGGTTGAAATGAGATGGTATGTTGAATTGTGGCCCCGAGCAGATCCCGCTGACCACGCTCTCACTAGCCTGCATGACTGAAGGTTCACTCAGTGACAGATTGAAATGAAATGGTATGTGGAATTGTTGCCCCGAGCAGATCCCTCTGACCGGGCTCTTACTAGCCGGCAAGGCTGAAGGTTCACTCGTTGGCAGGTTGAAATGAGAGGGTATGTGGGATTGTAGCCCCGAGTAAATCTCGCTGACCGGGCTCTCATTAGCCGGCATGGCTGAAGGTTCACTCGGTGGTAGGTTGAAATGAGATGGTATGTGGAATTGTGGCCCTGAGCAGATCCCGCTGACCGGGCTCTCACTAACCGACATCGCTGAAGGTTCACTCGGTGACAGGTTGAATTGAGAGTGTATGTGGGATTGTGGCCCCGTGCAGATCCCGCTGACCGGACTCTCACTAACCGGCATGGCTGAAGGTTCACTTGGTGGCTGGTTGAAATGAGAGGGTATGTGGAATTGTGACCCCGAGCAGATCCCGCTGACCGGGCTCTCATTGGCCGGCACGACTGAAGGTTCACTCGGTGGCAGGTTGAAATGAGATGGTATATGGAATTGTGGCCCTGAGCAGATCCCGCTGACCGAGCTCTCACTAGCCGGCAGGGCTGAAGGTTCACTCGGCTGCAAGTTGAAGTTAAATAGTATATGAAAGGATATCCCCAAGCAAATCCCGCTGACCGAACTCTCACTAGTCAGCAGGACTGGTTGATCTCTTAGGTGGACAGATGAAAAATAAGTGATCTTGGTTAGCAAAGGCCCACGAGAAGGTTCCTCCACCTCCAGTTGTGTCGGGGTCCTGGGAGGTATTGAGCTTCCTCCACCTCCAGTTGAGTCGGGCTCCTGAGGGGTGTTGAGCTTTCTCCACCTCCATTTGAGCCGGACTCCTAGGAGGTGTTGAGTTTCCTCCATCTCCAGTTCAGGGAGGTGTTGAACTTTCTCCACCTCCCGTTGAGCTGGGCTCCTAGGAGGTGTTGAGCTTCCTCCACCTCCAGTTGAGTCGGGCTCCTAGAAGGTGTTGATCTTCCTTCACCTCCGGTTGAGCCGGGCTCCTAAGAGGTGTTGAGCTTTCTCCACCTCCAGATGAGCCGGGCTCCTGGGGGGTGTTGATCTTCCTCCATCCCCAGTTGAGTCGGGCTTCTGGGAGGTGTTGAGCTTGCTCCACCTTTGGTTGAAGCCGGGCTCCTGGGAGGTGTTGAGCTTTCTTCACCTCCAGTTGAGTCGGGCTCCTGTGAGGTGTTGAGCTTCCTCCATCTCAAGTTGAGCCGTGCTCCTGGGAGGTGTTGAGCTTCCTCCACCTCCAGTTGAGTCGGGCTCTTGGGAGGTGTTGAGCTTTCTCCACCTCCGGTTGAGTCGGGCTCTTGGGAGGTATTGAGCTTTCTCCACCTCTAATTGAGTCGGGCTCCTGGGAGGTGTTGATCTTCCTCTACTTCCAGTTGAGTCGGGCTCCTGGCAGGTGTTGAGCTTCCTCCACCTCCAGTTGAGTCGGGCTCCGAGGAGGTGTTAAGCTTCATCCACCTCTAATTAAGTCGGGCTCCTGTGAGGTATTGAGCTTCCTCCACCTCCGGTTGAGCTGGGCTCTAAGGAAGTGTTGAGCTTTCTCCACCTCCAGTTGAGCCGGGCTCCTAGGACGTGTTGAGCTTCATCCACCTCCAGTTGAGTCGTGCTCCTGGGAGGTGTTGAGCTTCCTCCACCTCCAGTTGAGCCGAGCTCCTGGGATTGTTGAGCTCCCTCCACCTCCAGTTGAACCGGGCTCCTGGGAGGTGTTGAGCTTTCTCCACCTCCCGTTGAGCTAGGCTCCTGGGAGGTGTTGAGCTAGGCTCCTAGGAGGTGTTGAGCTTCCTCCACCTCCAGTTGGGACGGGCTCCTATGAGGTGTTGAGTTTCCTCCACCTCCAGTTGAGCTTGACTCCTGGGAGGTGTCAAGATCTTTCTCCTCTCTACCACCAGTCGAGCTCTCCCATGAGGGACTTTGAGTGACGTATTGTTTAATGCCCCTCTTTCCGAACTACGGGTTCTACATTATTTTTTTCAAGCTCGTGCCTAGCCCAAAAAAAACAGGAATTGTGTATAACCCGTAATTCATCGAGATCAGAGATGATCGAGAATGACCTACAGAATCTCGCCCACCTAGGGCGAGTGCAGGAGAAGTCACCTCCAGGGGCGAGATCCAGGGTCCAGTGGAGAGATATGTTGGGTTTTTCTGTACGACACAACACTTTTGCGCAGCGGAAGAAGGAACAAGAAAAGCCCAAAAGAAGTAGATCTTGCGATGAACATTGATCAAGAAGTAAAGTGCTATAAATAAAATTTACTTTTGCTGGATTGAGTCTCTACTCAACCAAGATGCTCCAATAAAATCGACAGATGCTTGCGGCTGGAGTTCTGAGCATGGAATGAAGTTCACGCCTCTATAGGTGATCCACATGAATGAGAGAACCCTTATACTCTTGTCACACAAGATCTAGGTCGGAGGAAGGCACTCCGCATCTTCACAGACTGCTAGATCTGCTCCAGAAGAGGCGGCGACGACAGGCGCTGGAAACGGGCTGAGCGACGACGACGGGATCGGGACTTTCAGAAACGCTTTCCATCGGCCTTTTCCTCTTGGGTTTAGCACAATGTGACTCGGTCTTTTTAGCTCTACGTAAAACCCTAAGACATCTTCTATTTATACCCAAAGGAATAAATATCAGAAAGTCGTCGCTATCAGCATGCCAATAACATATGGAATATAATTCAACGAATCAACACTTGATTCGACGAATCGTCGAGTGGTCACAACGCACTCGACGCCTGGCAGTGGCCTTAACACTTGAATCGACGAATCAACATTTAACGCGACGAAGCGTCGAGTGCACTCAACGCCTAACTCGACGAATCAACATTTGACTCGACGAAACGTTGAGTGGCTAAACGCTCTCCACGCTAACTCGATGGATAACACTTGACTCGACGAATCGTCGAATGGTCTCGACGCACTCAACGCATAACTCGACGAATCAACAATTGACTCGACGAATCGTCAAATGGTCTCGACTCACTCAACACATAACTCGACAAATCAACAATTGACTCGACGAAGCGTCGAGTGGTATCGACGCACTCAACGTCTGGCTGAGTAGACTTGACGCACTCAACTCCTGGCAGTGTGTTCTCAACACACTCAACGCCTGGCTGCTTAGTCCTTCACACATCACATGAGTAAGACCAATCATAATCCATTCATCCAAATTCTCAAACGCTTTTATGTGCGACCCTGTAGACTCATATTGCGTTGGCAGTGAGACTACATGCTTGATCACTTTCAGTTCACAATGGTAACACCAACAAGATCTAGGGTCCAAAGGCGTAATCCAGGCTCCACCGGCGAGGTCTAGGCTCCAAGGGCGAGATCCAGGTTCCAGGGGAGAGATCCACGCTCCAGGGGCAAGATCGAGGGTCCAGGGTCGAGATCCAGGGTCCAGGGGCGAGATATAGGGTCCCGGGGCGAGATCCAAGCTCCTGGGGCGAGATCCAGGCTCCCGGAGCGAAATCTAGGGTCCAGGGGAGAGATCCATAGTCCAGAGGCGAGATCCAGGCTTCAGGGACAAGATCCAGGCTCCAGGGGAGAGATCCACGGTTCAGGAGAGAGATCCAAACAAATCTAGTTAGTCAATATAAGTCCATTTTCAAAAGAATGAATACTATTAATCACGTTTCAATCCTGGCTGGATACGTTAGTTTGAGAATAATTTCGGTTATTTGTCAGTTTTATGTGCCAATATAGGAACTGTACTCTTAGTAGAAGCAAATGTAATACCAAATTAATCATTACAATGCAAGAAAAATGGGCTAATAAAGCACAGCTGCATGGAACTGCCGCACAATTCCTCTGTTGATATCTTCAGAAGAGTGTCTGGCAAAAGCTTTAGAAGATCCTAAAATATCAGGAGGAGGAACAAGTGGAATGAATTGCCTGCCTCCAGGATTGAATATCAGCAGCTAACTAGCATCAAATTAACAACATAACATTTAAAGATGAGACTTACCTAGTGTAAAGTGTCCGAAAAACTTCATATAACCTTGCACCGATCAATTTCTTCATTTTTCCACTATATGTATGCATGTTTGATCAACTTCTTGAATTTTCAAAGCACTGAGGATAAAACAATTTGCAGAGTTAAAATTAATGAATTTGCATAACTACGACAGAATCTTGGAAAATAGAGAAACATAAACCAAAAATCGGGTACCTTGCACTTTAATTCATTTCATTCCTGCATCATAACAACAACAACAATAGAACCCATATAGTCCCCAATCATTGGGGGTATGAGCGGGGGAAGATTGGAAACATGCTTATTTTATTTAATGCTTCTAGAAGAGGTTATGATTTGAAGACTTGGTTGGAAATGAGAAGGTTTAAGATGATTTCTTTGTTCTACTTTTGATACTGGTACATGGAATGGGCAACTTGTTTGTGCCAGTGCTCTTGCAATATGTACTGTTCTCTTTCACCAATAAGTATACGTTGTGAGAAAAGGGAATTAACAAATTTATGTTTTCTATCATATAAAATTAAAATGAAGCAGATAATATCATAAGTGATCCAATCTTATAAACACCCAACTACTAGCTATGGATCTCTCTATGTATTCAGTCTTATGAAGCAGATAATGTCATGTCATATGAATCTCTCTATGTTTTAAATGACAACTTCAAAACACAAACACTTGTGATGCGGAGCATAGGCAAGCAATTGCAGTGGATGACAAGTTTTGGGCCCATTCAGGGCTGATTTGGCGACTTTACAGTTTACATATATGGCGTGCCCGGATCGACGATCGGACTCCGCAGTTGTGTTCGGATTCGCGTTGCAAATCGATTTGATATATTATTTCACTATTTTGCATTTTATTTTGATGTATTTAGGTGACCCCACCTTCGACCAATCATAGTCATCGATGGTGGGATGCCCTAATCCTCCTTTTATTATAAATAGATGGTTTGTGGGTTGGTTGAAGGCATTGCAGAATTTGGAGAAAGCTATTCCCGCGATCCCGCCACGGTGCCGACTTCGTGGAATCCTATGTGACGACTCCTAGGCTTGTATCTTCATCCCCAAGGTACCCCCTTACCCTAACCCTCATTCTCCCCCCTCCAAAACTCCTTGCCGAAGCTTGTACAAGCTCTCCAAAGCCCACCGTTTGCTGCCCAGGTTTTCAACTCACTGTTTTCCTTTTATTCACTGTTCATTTATTCAATTTACTGTTCGCAGCTATAGTTTTCATGCCCTATTTCAGCCGCCGACCATCCCCTGTTGTGTTGCTGCCAACCGCCCATTCTTCCCCACATCCAGAAAGCCACCGCCACCTCCTGTTTTCCCTCCCAGCCACCTGCCCTTCCTTGCTTTCCAACCCCAACTGTAGCTTATTCTCTCTCGTCAACTTCAGCCACCAACGCCCCCATTCCCTCCTCCCAGCAAACCGCCAAGCCCTCCCTCCCTTGATTCCTGCTGCCACCAGCCACTCTCAGCCGCCTCCCGTCGTCTGTGGGACCACCTCCAAACCTCCCGCTACCTGATCTACCTCCAACCGCCCGGATCCGCCTCCACATAGTCAGATCTATTCATTTTCGGTTCGATCCCACCGTCCACCATCGGATTTAGCCTCCTACGTCGTTTCCACGCCTCCGGTTCCACATTGGGTCGTTGTTCAAACGCATCTGGCTCCGAAATCTTCGTTGCGTTGGTCAGTTCACTATTTAATGAGTATTGTTATATTGGATTATTATTTTTCAGCATTTATTTATTAGATTGGATATCATATTTATTTGGATATCTGGTATGCTAATAGTTTGTTAGAAAAATATTGTGATTTGCAAGACTTTATTCGCCGCGCGCGTGCTTTGGCCCTCCACGCGGAGGAACGACTAAGCTTGTCTTGCTTAAATAAATTATTTTGTCTCGTCTTGAATTATTTGTGTGGGATGTTGTTATTATTTATTATCTAATATGTGATTTAATCGTCGGATTTGCATAGCATGTAGGGTTAGATCGCCGATTTCCCGCCGTCCATAGATTCATCATGCGTCAACTTGGCTATTGATGCACGATAATGACGTGATAATGAAGCTTACATAGTTCAGAAATCCGGGGATAAAAAGAGAAATAGAGGGAGATGAAGTCGCCAGAAATCGCTTTGTTGGCTCTCGCCCTAGCCCTTAACCGCGGCAAAACTGATCGCCCCTACCATAGTAGGCCCAAAAATGGTAGGAAATGGCCGAAAATCGCGATCGCCGTGGAGGAAATGAAATCACGATCTATGCTTCTGCCCTACATGCGCGTTTGAGGAGATGGGGTCGGAGGCTCTGCCCTAACCACGCTTGCGGACCGCGGGAATGGGGAAATCAAGAGGAAAATCACGATTATTTGTTTGGACGTCTAGGAGTAGGTGTGCGTAATGTGCGTTTATTTAGGAGTCCGTATAAGATGCATTCCCTATATGCGTGTGTGCGTGTGTGTTGGACGGTCCAAAATGAACCAAAAAAAGGCATGTCAAGATTTGGCCCACATTACTTACTTAGACGGTCCACTTGTGTTTATAATAGGTCCCCTCTCCTATCTTTGACCCGGTTTTTGAATGGTAAATGAGTGCGGTGGTTAATTTAACATGGTATCAGAGCTAGGTTCACGCTGAGGGGGCGTGTTGGACGGTCATCGTGAATCAAAAAAAGGCATGTTAAGATTAGACCCACGTTGTCTACCCAAACGATCCACTCATGTTTATAATAGAATTCCTTGCCGCCGCTCCCAGCCCCCGAAGTTCAACCGTAGCTGGGCTGTCTTGAAGCCAAAAATTTTCATATAGAACTATTGAGCACTGTTCAAAAATGAAATTAATTGTTCATTTATAAAGTTCTCAACCGCTCCAAAGTCTCTGACCAAGGTACTGCCCGACATCTTTCTCCCGCCGACCCGCCTCCCTCAAGGCTATAACAAGCAGCCCCCCACCCTCGTGCCTTCCTCAGCCGCATCTCCTTCCACCATCTCCTCATCGCCGACCTCTGACTACATTCCAGCAGGCCGCCGCCACCCCTACACCTCTCCCTCAACTCCCAGCAGCCACCCCTAACTTCCAACCACCCATTCCCTCCCCACGGCCCCTCTTCTCGTGGATCCACCTCTGTTAGCCTTTCCCCTTCTGGATCAGCCCAGATCTGGATTTTTTTTTGCCCAAATCCGATCTCATGTTGTCGGATCTTCCCTCCCCAGCCTGGATCTCTAACTACGTGGCCGGATTTACCAATTTCCGGCCCTATTCCACCATCTACCGTCGAGGACAGCCACCAATGTTATTTCCATGCCACCGGTTCCACACTCGATCGCCGTACACCCATCTCCGGCTCCAGATTCTTCAGTGCCTTGGTCAGCCTACTATTTGGTGAGATTTTGTTGTACTGGATTATTATTTTCGGCATATTTATATTGGACTGGGTCTTGTACTTGTTTTGAATATCTTGCATGATAGTTGTTTGTTAGATTATTATTGTGATTTGCAGGGTCTATTTGTCACGCGTTCCTGCTTTTGCCCTTCTTGTACAGGAAAGTCTAAGATTGTTTCGCTTAATTAAATTATTTTGTCTTGTCTTGAATTATTTGTGTGGGATGTTAAAATATTTAATGTGTCTTAGTCTATGTGGGTTTAGTCCGACATTATGTGTTCGTATTTGTGATGCCCTTGTAGTCCTATATATTATCCATTTATGGATGAATAAATCAATGTCTTTTTTCCTTTCTTATTATCCAATAGTATATATGGATGAATAAATCAATGTCTTTTTTCCTTTCTTATTATCCAATAGTATATGACTAACAAATAAGAGATTGCGAGTAAAAAAAGTACGTGATGGGCAGAAGTCAAGGTAAGAGAAGAGCAATTGATAGAGCATTTTTTTGTAATAAAGGAAAAAGTTTCATTAGCAATGCTTACCTTATCTCTGCCAGACAATGGTAAATAAGGAAATAAAACCTAACGATGACCTAGTCATATGATTTGTGGCTCCAGATTCAATGAACCAATGAGTGGATGGTGGTACAACAACAAAGTGAGCACTTGGAGTACTTGAATGAGCAAATGACGAGGATGGACCAGAAGTGGGCTCCGAGGATAACCCCTGCATCATGTGACAAAGGGTCATCATCTCATCAGTAGAAAATGCCCCAGGTAGAGACATGGGCTTAGAGATCTATCTACTAGAGGTACTATCATCAATGAAATCAGTTATGTGAGGAGAGCGGGAAGAGCTGAAATAGGATCGGCCACGACAACATCCACCACGACCCCCATGAGGGACCATTCCACCCCTCGATGGAGGGAGACCATGTAATTTGAAGCAAGTGTCGCGAGTATGCCGACTCTGACCACAGTAGTCACACATCAGGTGGTCTTTGTCCGTGGACCTGGGCTTAAAGCCCCGATGATTGGTGCCACCAGAATGAGAAACAACAAGAACAGAACCACTAGTTATAACTTCCGAACTCCAAGGATAACATCGGTCATATTTCTATGGGATAATACTATAGATCTCAGACAACGAAGTGGCTGGAGTGCGATCAAGGATCTGAACAATAATATGATCAAAGTTGCGGTGTAAACCATGTAGAACCATGTTCTGATCTTCATTATCACGAATAAGGATCGCATCAGCATAGCATACATGGTCGAGGGAGGTAAAATGGTCATACTCATGATATAACTGAGTGAACTTCAAATAATAGGTGGGCAGTGGTCGATAACCCGGTTGGAGAAAGATCTTCTTTTGTAGCTGAAAGATCTGAGCAGTGTTTTCTTTTAGGGAATATGTAGATTCGGCACGACTCCAAATATCTACAGTGACATCGAAGAATACGTAATTCTGTGCAATAACCTCTTGCATGGAATTAATCAACTATGATGTAACCAAAGAGTTCTTTGATTCTCATTGTGCGCACATGGACGCAATCTTCTCTAGCTGCTTAATAATCCCGTTAACATAGCCAAACAAACAGAGACTCTTAAGGGCCAATGCAATAGATCGAGAACAGGATAAGTAATTTGTTGTATCGAGACGAATCGTGGTAATTTGAGACGTCGTATGATTGTTGCCAATCCGGGTAGATCCAGCGGGTTGTGAGACGTCACGAGAATCAACCACGTCAGACATAATGAAATCAGAGAACAAAGAAACGACAAAGAATTTTGAATTAGGTCAAAAAACTTCCACTGGAAGATTGCCGAAAAGGGTCGTTGCCGGAAAATATGTCGGACACCACCAATAGGACCATCCGGGATCTTAGATCAATAGATCCTTGAGTGTTGAAGTCAAACAAGGCCTGAAGGAGTAGGTAGATTTCTTTTCATGGGTGATAGCAAATGGAGAGGTAGAACCCTAAATCAACGATATAGGGAGATCTAGTGGAGTGATTAATTGATCCCCCTAGTATGAGGTAGAGTAGGTGACGCATGGCAAATCTATAGGTGGCGGACAAACCGTAACCTAACCCTACATGCTATGTAAAGCCCAACGGATTAAATCACAATTGAATAATAAGCAATATCATCACACGCAGAATATTCAAAGTAAGACAAAATAATTTATTTAAGCGAGACAAGCTTAGGCTTTCCCCCGTGTGGAGGGCCAGAGCAAGAGCGCGTGACAAATAAATCCTGTAAATCACGATGAGTATCAAACAAACTACCACAATACAATATATCCAAACAAATATCGCATCCAGACCAATACAAAAATGTTGAAAATAATAATACAGTACAACGAAATCTCACCAAATAGTGGACTGACCAAGACACTGAAAAATCCAAAGCCGGAGATGCGTGTGCGACGATCCAAGGTGAAATCAGAGGCGTCAAAATATAGTAGGTGACTGTCCTCGACGGTGGGAGGCAGGATCAGACCGAAAATGGATAGATCCGACCACGTATAGGTAGATCCAGACAGGGAGGGGTAGATTCGATATTATGAGGTTGGATCCGGGCTGAAAATTTCAGATCTGTGCTGATCCGGAAGGGGAAGAGTTAGACTTGGTGGATCCACGTGAAGGGGGACTAACGGCTTGGATTGCAAGGGCTTTTAAAAGGGGGGCGGCTGCAGGGTGAAGGGGAGGCCGGTGGTAGGTTCTGGACTGGGAAGAGGGAAGCGGACGGCTGAGGGAATCAACCGGAGTTCGCCATTTCAGGAGATGGGATAGGGGTGGCCCGACCTCTTGTTTGAAGGGAATTGTGAAGGCCGGCGGTGGAACAAGCACAGGCCGGGGGTTCACTATTGAAAACTATATAAATGGAATAGTAAATTTCATAAATGAACAGTGTTTTAAAGATAAACAAGGATTTGAAATCATGGGCAGCGAATGGTGGGATTTTAGGAGGTTGTAGAGGCCGCTGCAAGGGGTTTTGGAGGGGGGTAATGAGGGCTAGGGTTAGAGGGTACCTTGGGGATGTAGATACAAGCTCAGTAGTCGTCACATAGGGTTCCACGGAGTCGGCACCGTGGCGGGATCACGGGATTCCGAGAATTCTTTCACCAAAATCTACAATACCTCAAATCAGCCCACTAACATCCTTTTTTATAATAATAGGAGACTTCGGACATCTCACCATCAACGACTATGATTGTCCGGAGATAAGGTCACCTAAATACTTCAAAATAAAATGCAAAATAATGAAATAATATATCAAATCGATTCGCAACGCGAATCCAAAAATATCTGCGGAGTCCGATCGTCGATTCGGACACGCCATATATGGGAAGTCGTCAATCAGCCCCGAATGGGCCCAAAACCCGTCATCCACTGCAAGTACTCGTCTATGCTCAGCATCAATCTCCCCGGCTTGAAAGAATTCATCTTTCAATGAATTGGGATCATAATTCTCTCGCTGTATGTCAGGTAAAGCTCGAACAGGTCCGTCGGAAGTCGTCCAAGTGTCGTCGACGGAAGAGTGTCTTCGCCAATCATCTCTCCCCGGACGAAAAGCTGTCATCTCTGATGAATGAAGATAGTCGTACTGAAGTCGAAGACTATGAGCGAGTCGATCGAGCTCTGCTGCAAGTACCCAGGTGTCACCAACGCCAGTAGTAGGATTGCATTGGTGGAATCTGGTTTTCATGATGCTATCAACGCTCGACGCGCGAGTGGTGGATCCCGGTGCGATCGATGATGTCATAGGTAGAACCAAAGAAGACGAGTCCCCGAGTGGGTGAATAGTGGTGGCCATCAAACGTGGGTGGGCTATGAAGGTGGGAAGACAACATGAGTGGAGGTGTGGGCGGTCGGGGGTCCCCACTGCTCGAGTCCACATACATGCGAGGCTTGAAGTATGGTGTCAGATTTCCAACATTAAATATTGGATGGATGCCCATACCTGCAGGGATATCAAGATCATAGCTGTTTGCTTCGATCCATCTCATGATCATATAGGGATCCAGTTGCCTATCGCTCAAGCTTTTAATAAGTCTCGCACGAAGCCTCACAATGCAGATTATCGCCATCACCTGCTCGCCTTCATTAAGTAGCTGTTCTTGCCAGTGAACATCCGTATGTGACTTACAAAATTTATTATCATTATGAATTTTTCGTCGGACCAACTCATGACACACATACAAACGATGGACAGATAACACAACATACTCATGCAAATGATGACAAAACGACTTAACAGACTCATGCAAATGACACATGACCGACACAATATACTTTTTATAGGAAAATCTAATAATGAACTGAAAATCTATCACAGGAGGTGGCTTATCAGGAGGCTCTCTCGGTGGAGTGTTGAAAAACTCATCTCGTATGTACCGAATGCTCAGGTGATTGCACGAAACATCTACACTCAAGGGCGAGCTCATAAAGAGCCAAATATCTCTCAGGAAACGTGACACATCAAGGGGCTCACTTGGGGGTACGTACGAAAAGTCATCGTGGATGAGACGACCACCCGAGTGAAAATTGTGTACACTGACTAGAAGATGTGGCTCTATGGTGTGGTGAGTGTCCCCTGCAGTAAAGAACTCATCTGGTGGGTCAGCAGGCGGCCTATCCTAAAACTCATCACGAGTGTGATGTGTCATAAGGTAGGTCCTCAAGATATGAGTATGCTCAAGTGTACTCAAGGAAGGTGTTGTATACGTCATGCTCTACTCAAGACCTATTTTTCGGGCAAAGCCACAAGTGATAATGAAAGAGACGCTAATAACTCGAAACTCATAAACGAGCGGCTCACATGAATCGCATCCTCACCAAGATGTGGGGCCTCATCAAGCGGCTTAACAGGGGGTCGTCATAGTACTCGTCACCAGGGTCATGATCCTCCATATGAGTTCCATGACTGCCATCGTAAGGGTTAGTGTCCCCGTGAATGGATGACATAACCATTACGAGATCAACACCAGACTCCGAGTTCTTGGTCATGAAGTGACTCTGAATAATGGCAATGGGAGAGCGACATAGGCCTATACCCAAGAATGAGTTCGTGGGTGTGGTGTCAAGAAATGGGTCCGTGGGTGGGGTGCTAACTAACCCGATGCATGTCAGAAGAAGAGGTGTGGCTGAGGGGCACAACACTACAGACTAAATATGTCGCTCGGGCTCACTCTCAATCGGGGCCACAAAAGACGGGTCATAAACAAGAGATGAGGTCACTCACTTGGCTAAGCACCTCACTGGGGTGAGAGCAATCCGCATCAGATATCACTTTTGTCGTGGATGACAGGACAGCGGTAGGCGTTGTGGTGACCTTAGTATGGGAGGGACTTGCACTGCGAAGGTCAAGGTGAGAATCTCATCGACCAGCTCTTGCAGTTCTTATAGACTGTTCGTAATGAAGTGCAAGCTGATACGTCTGCTCGAGGGACTTCAAGCTGTGATAAACCACCTTAGTACGTATGTCAGATCGAAGTCCAGACCGAAATTGGGTAGTGGTCACGGCTGGGTCCTCTCGAATATCACTCATCACCATTAACTCATCAAAATGGTCCATGTACTTAGCGACGGACATGGATCCTTGCTGAAAGGAAAATAATTGGTTGAACAATCGACTCCGATACGACGAAGGCAGATACCTCTGACACAATGTACGCTTCATGTCCACCCAACTTGTGATGCGGCGAAGACGGCCTCACTCACGGGTCCTCTCAACGCTAGACCAATAAGCCATCGTCTGATCTAAAAGTCTAAGTTTTGCAAACTTGACGCGACGCCCACCGAATACCTCAAAATGATCAAGATTATACTTCATATCCACGAGCAAATAACTGAAAGACTCCAGACTCGATGAGCCGTCAAAGGAAGGGGCAATAGTACGAAACTGACTCTCGAGATCTCTCTCAGAACGACGATACTCATATTAATCATTCCTAAGGTAATCGAGTTGTGTCAAAGGGTCAATACGATCCTCTCACGTGCAATGATATGAACGACGACAATCATAATACTGATCATCTTCAACATAGTGGGGTCGTGTCGGTTCAACAGGATCTCTAAAAGTGGTGTGTTGCGATCGATGATAATCGTCGTAGTAACGTGAGAATCTCCCCAACGAGGCTCTATGGGAGCGTGCATTAGTGGACTCGAAACCTCCAAAGTGAGGAGAGGAATAATTGTGACACTTAGGTATAATGAAAAACCTATAAACTCTACGACTGCGTATCGAAAAGTGTGTGCAACCTGGCTCTGATACCAATTAATGCAGGACGAATCTATATGCGGCGAGTAAACGGTGACCTAACCCTACATGCTATGCAAAGCACGACAGATTAAATCACAAATTGAATAATAAATAATATCATCCCACGCAGAATATTCAATGTAAGACAAATAATTTGTTAGGGCAAACAAGCTTAGGGTTTCCTCCACATGGAGGGCCAAAGATAGAGCGTGCGGCGAATAAATCCTGCAAATCACGATAATTATGTAACAAATAACTACCATACAAGAGATCCACAACAAGCATAAGATTCAATGCAATATAAATATGCTGAAAATAATAATTCAGTATAGCGAAATCTCACCAAATAGTGGACTGACCAATGCACTGAAGAATCTGAAGCCGGAGATGCGTGGACGGCGATCCGAGGTGGAACCAGAGACGTAAAAATGACGTAGGTGGCTGTCCTCAGCGGTGGATGGTGGAATAATACCAAAAATGGATAGATCTGGGCGAGGGATGGATGGATCCGATGTTGGTGGCAGATCCGGGTTAAGGAATGAAGAACGAATATGGGGAAGGGGTGGAACAGGGGCTAGTTTGTCCAAATCTAGACAAAACCAGTACGAGGGCTGTTGGAGGTGGTTCCACAGGGTGGGAAAAGTTGGCAGCATGGAGGGGAGGCTAGGGTTTGAAGGGCGTCTGTGTGGTGGTTGGATAGGGGTGGCGGCAGGCTGTTGGGGGCGCGGGTTTTGCTGGACAGCAGTGAACTGGGCGGTGGTTGGCTGGGTTGCTGGAAAACAGGGAGGAGATTGCAGGACTGCGGGAAAATTGAGAGGCGATTGATTGTCTGGGGGGGGGTATGGAGGCGGCTAGGCCGATGGTTGCAAGGTGGAGGGGAGTCGGCGGCTGGCAGTGAGGGGAAGGCTGGAGGGAAAACTATATGTTAGGAATAGTGAATTTCATTATTGAATGGTGAAATGAAAAAAACTAACGTGAATTGAAATGGTGGGATTTGGGGGTTGTGGAGGCTGAGAGGGGTGCATGGGAGGGGGGAAGAAGGGGTCTAAGGTTAGGGAAAATTTTGGAGAGGGAGATACACACCTAGGAGTCGTAACCTAGGGTTCCACGGAGTCGGCACCGTAACGGGGTCGTGGGAATCCGATAATTTTATTCTCCAAATTCTGCAATAGCCTCGATCAACGCACTACTTATTTATAATAAAATAAAAGTTAGGGCATCCCACATTCAACGACTATGATTGGCGGAGGTGGGGTCACCCAAATACATTATAATACAATGCAAACTAATGAAGTAATTTATCGAATCGATTCACAACGCGAATCCGGATAGCTGCGGAGTCCGATCGTCGATCTGGGCACACCATATATGGAAAGTCGTCAGTTGGCCCCGAACGGGCCCAAAACTTGTCATCCACTGCAAGACCTCATCTATGCTTCGCATCAGTGGAGAAATGCAAAACTTTCTGGAAAAATGCGGCACATCAAACGGTTGCTGGGAACATCAAACAGTTGGGAACATCAAACGGTTGACCGTGTGCCAATCGGTAGACTATTGTACAATCTATGCCTTTAGGAGGGAAAGGACTGCTGTGGAGGGAGAGAAGACAGGTGGGAGGCCGTCAGCGGGGCACGGGTTCGAGCGGAGGCGAATCGAGAACGACGAGCGAGCAGCTAGGGCGAACGACAAGAGTGCATATGGAAGTCGCCTTCAAAGTAGATGTGTAGGATGGAAACCGCCTAGACATCTACACATCTACGCTAAACCCTAAACCCTAAACCCTAAACCCTAAACCCTAAATCATAAACCCTAAAACCCTAAACCTTAAACCCTAAACCCTAAATCCTAAACCCTAAACCCTAAAACCAACCCTAAACCCTAAACCCTAAACCCTAAACCCTAAACCCTAAACCCTAATCCTAACCCTAACCCTAAACCATAAACCCTAAACCCTAAACCCTAAACCCTAAACCCTTTTCTAATATGCCCTCAGAGGGTGATACAAGAGAAAAAACAAAATATCAAAATATTTCTAACAATATAGATTAAGAAGTCCATGACAATGTTGGGTGCTGAAGTAGCGGGAAGCTTTGACTTTGTGACCAAATTTGGAGCATAGAACACTTTATTACCTTCCTTATATTTGGGATGAAGTACATAATAAAATAGACCAGTATTTCTTTTCTAATATGCATCTACAAGAAATACTCTAACATCACAATCTAAACTAGGTTTTGCAGAAAAGAAATTTACTTAACTGTTGAACATTGGTTCTCTCGCTACTTCTGGAACAGATTATAGATATTTCCGTATAATGGTGTTGCATAGCTTAATACTGTAATGATATTACTCCTTTATGAATGAGATTTAAACAAGAATTATTTTTTCCCCAGATATAGTTGGAATTGTATTCGTTTTATTATTTGTTCATCTAAATTCAGGCACATGTCATAGTAAATTCCATTTAGCAATGTTGTGCATTGAACATTTGTAATTATGATTTAACTGGAATTATTATATTTCAGATTTTGTGCAGACTTCTTTAATATCATAAAGCTGCATCTCTTCTTGTTAGCTTCGGCACTACATGTTATTTACATCAAATATTTGTTTTTTGAAGGAGGCTGGAAATGCAACTAAGACGCCGAGATGTGGAGCAGTGGATGAGTCATCGACGTCTCCCTGAAGAATTAAGGAGGTTTGTTTCGATTTACATTACTTTGATTTTACTACATGTAAGGGCCTCATTCTATCATGTGTGACATCCAGGTAAATATATATTTCTTTCTTGGTAGTTTAGAAAAATTTATTTATCTTTAATACTGGATCAAAATTTCTTCTTGCGGCTAAGGCCCTTCCTGTAGTGTTTATGTTAACCGGATCATATCCATGTTTATTTATCTTTAACATCGTGAGTCCTTAGATTTGAACGATTGCGAACTCTCAGCAATTTCCGCAATTCCTGTGAGCTCCTTCCAGTGATATCTGCTAGTCCTGCAAGCTTTGTTTGGTGTTTTCCATCGCCCGCGAGTTCCATCGTTGACACGTGCTGCTAGTTTCAATTTCAACGGACTTACTGCAATTTTTATGTTTTTCTTATTGCGAGCTCTGCGTCCTACGAGCTTTGCGTGTTACTCTGTTGTACAACCCATATTCATCGAGGGTGGGTCCACTCAAAGCCATGTTAGCAAATGGACAAAGTCAATAGGTTAAGACAGAAGTCAAAGTCAACATTCAAGACATAAGAAGGCCTGAACAAGTATGACGAGCATCCCTCGCATACTCGCCGGGTCGTCAGGTAGGGGTTGTGCTATAAATAAGATACCCCCACCCTTGAATTTGCCTATAAATAGGACCTCGGGGGTACGAGATTAAGGAATTTTCCCTAGACTTTTGCCTGAGCTTTGAATCTCGTCATTGAAGTTCTGAGTAATGAGATCGTAACATCCCTCATAGTCGCCATCTTGAGATAATCGTCAGGCGAGTATCCCTCGTGTACCCTGCTCGGTCATTCTTGGTTATGAAGGGGTAGATTTTTCTAAGCATCTGGGTACATGGTGGGACCTCTCTGGCACAGCACCTGGGGTCCTTTAGTGTTCCCTCTGTTTTTGTGTCCTTGCCCGTCATGCTATCAAGCCCGACCGCTGGACTAGTAACTTTAGGCTGCATTGATCCGAAATTTGCAGTAGGAAATTTTTCAGGCTTCAACACTTTGGTGAGATGAGCATGAATTGTAGCTGAGGAGGAAAATCTTGCGAGTATGCGAGATGGTCGATGCAGGCGAGCATGGAGAGATAGTCAGCAACTCGGCAGGTGGATGCGGCTATGTGACTGTGTCGGTTTTCGAAGACTTCGTGCGGAGGATAGAGGGGACCATACGAGCAGCGTTCCTTCCTTGACCGAAGGTCACATCGACCTTGCCTCGTCGCGTGATTCCATTGAAGGACGAGGGTCCTCCTAGGCGGCAAGGATATGAGCATGTAGCAGAAGAGCCGGAGCGACTGGTGCAGTCGTAGTTCTACCTGACGAGTTCTCAAAGCATCAGGTTCCGAGATATGGAGAATCCATCGAATCCGGCGAGATTCTTGAATGCTCGGTAAGGCGGCGAGTATGGAGGTGTTACTCGCCAGTCCGAAGTCCTTCGTCGCCAGAAGGGAGGAGTCGTTTCAGTGATGAAGTGTTGTCAACCCCAGTCCCAGAAGGCTTCAGAGAACCTGTCCTGAGCTACTATTATGGAAGAGATGGCCCGATCAGACATCTCCTGTGGTTCGAGGACGTGGTGTCCATCCGTAACATGACGGATGCGTTCAAATGTAGATTCTTCTCCATCACCTTTGAGGGGATGGTCAGGGATTGGTTTCACCAGCTGCCAAGAAGCTCGATTTATTGCTTTGAGGACCTGCACCGAGGGCTGATGACGAGGTTTGCAACATCGAAGTAGAGGAAGGAGACAACTGCTCTCTTTCATATAAAGTAGGGGAAGAATGAGAGGTTTGGTCGTTACATTGACCAGTTCCATAAAGAGGCCCTGTCGTTCGACGTGAAGCAAGGTCACTTCTGTATGGAGGTTGGCTCGAATCCCCCTATGTCCTACGAAGACCTGATCGAGAGGGAGAATAAGTTTGTGCAGGGAGAAGAGACGAATGCCGACTTCTTGGCCAAGCTGGGGAAGGTGACCCGGGAAGATAGGGAGGAAACAGAAACATCTGAGAGAAGACCCAGGGGAGATCAAGGAAGGAAGGAAGAGAGGAGGGAAGATCCTAGAAGGGGAGAGGAGCAGGGGTGTGAGCAGTTCGGTTTGGGGCGGTTTGGACCCAAATCGAAACCGAACCAACATGCCTCGGTTTTTGGTTTGTCCAAACCGACCCGAACCGAACCCATTCGGTTCGGTTCAAAATCGGTTCGGTTTTTAGTCGGTTTTTTGCGGTTCGGTGTCGGTTTTCTGCGAACAAACATAATCAAGTGCTATTTTTTTGGAATGGTCATCTTCCCTTTAATAATTTCATAATCTTTATCAACTAAAGATTTATATTAAATAAATAACATACAATTTTTTTGATTATAAGTATCATGTTCAATGTGAGGCATGAACGATAATTGTATCTAGGATGAGGGTAACCTACACAATGTAAGGCAACTCCTAAATTACTTAGGAGGAGAATGACATCACATTTTTCTCTCGATGAGATACAAGATGACTAACTAAAAACTTGCTACCACACCGAAGAACATTTGTCAAATCATGTGCCAAATCATGCGCCAAATCATGTGTTAAATGATATAAAATTTCTTGTGCAATGATACTTGGACTGCAAACTGACACATTTTCAGGCACTTATAGGTTAAGAAAAAACAAAATAACAAATGGCAAATGCCATCAAAATGGGCTAGGACAACTTCATAATGACATTAAGTATGCAACTCAGGGTTGCGACTCCCCATCATTTCATGTTTGTGGTTACCGGATCTATCAGTATCATGTTCATGCTTTATTCTCTCATAGCACTAATCATGACCGCCACACCAAGTGCTGCACTTACTGTCTAGCATAAACCACATCTTAGATATGCTTGAATCATATTTATCATCCTTCTTTTTTGCACCTGGATTCTATTGCGATTTATTCTGCACTTATACATTTGCTTGATAAACTAGTTCTGCATCATCTTTTATCCTTACTGTTGCTAAGTAAACTACTTTTCATAATTTGCTTTCTGACTTTTGGTAATATTGTCCAAATACCTATGACATTGTGTCTCATCTCACCAATGGATCATTGATTTAGGGCTTCAGAACACAACATCTTTAGTTTGTACAGTGCACCTTGTCTATTTTCAAGACATAGACTGATCTTACAGATTTGATCTCACATTCACAACACATCTTAAACATATTCTTCAAATTCCTATCTTCCATCTTGTTTAATATCTATTATGAAGATTTTTGTTCATCCAAATTGTTATGTAACCCTTTTTATTTTCTCATATTACTTGTTTAGGATTTGAAAATTGGGAGAGTGATTGAAGCTGGTTGTAAGCAAAGATAATATGAAAGTTGCTCGATCAAATACACCCCAAAACAGTGGTGAAGTGCTCGGTTCGGTTCGGTTTAGTCGGTTTTCATAACTTGAAAACCGACCCGAACCGATAAGCCTTCGGTTTTCAAAAGCTCCAAACCGAACCGACACCGGACCGGGCGGCTCGGTTTCAAAGTCGGTGCGGTTCGGTCGGTTCGATCGGTTTAGTCGGTTTTCGGTTTTTGTTCCTCACCCCTAGAGAGGAGTTGAGGAGGAAGGAGAGTCCTCGAAGGCAGGAAGAGAGGAAGCCCGTAGAGGCTCCGGAAAGAAGGGAGGATTCATGGAGATTCCAGTATCCCGTGAATCGGCTCCCGTGGAGGCTGGCAGGAAGACCCCAACACCAAGGTCAGGGGAGGAGATCCTACCTTGAAAGGAGAAATGACAACCAGCAGGAGAGGCGGCAAGGAGGAGCGCGCGAGGAGACGATGACTATTACCCGACAAGAGAATAGGAATCGCATGAGGAATCAGCTAAGGAGGAACCAGGCGGAGGTGATTCCCCTCTACTGCAAGCTGCATTGAGTAGAGGGGTACAAGACTATGGCTTTCCCAGATTTTTGAGAAACAAGGAGAATGTTGAAAGCAGAACCGACAGAAAGAGAGCAAGGGAGGCAGGAAGTCCCAGCATGACCGACAACATTCCAAGTTCTGGTGAGGAGGAACGAAGACCGAGTCGATCAAGACGGTTGCGAAGAAGTTGTCCGAGGAGTCGGAGGAGGACAAGTGGGGGTGATCCACGGCGGCGCCGAGCTAGGAGCTTCCAAAAAGGGAAGTCTCCATCAAATCTACCGTAAGAGCATCGCTTCAACCTCTCAAGCACCCCCCACCCCGTTGGAGGAAATCACCTTCTCGGAGAACTTGTCGAGGAATGAGAATCTCTTTCATGATGCCCTCGTCATCCAATCAGTCATCAAAGACATCACCGTCGACCAGATCTTGACAAACAATGGGAGCTTTATGAATGCCATCGTCAAAAGGACATTCATCGGGTTGCAAGTGGAGGCATCCAGGGTCCTAGCTGCAGATGGTTCCCACTTTAGCTTCTCTGGAGAGAAGGAGGTGGAGGGAGGAGCAAATCTACTTGTAACACTTTGTGGCACCTCGATCAGGTGTAGGTTCGTCATTGTGGACGCACCGAATTGCTACAACGCTATCTTCGAGAGGCCGCTCATCAAGTACTTCAAGACCGTCCTATCCCCCTACCATCATTGTTTGAAATACTGTCATGGAGATGTCCATATAAGGATCAGAGGGGATCCTAAAGCTGCCCAGGAGTGCTATCTCAGTGCCGTCAGTATCATCAGTTGGATGGAGGGCGCAAAGAGGCTGGAGAAGATCCTGGAAGGAGAGGATAGGCTGGAAGTTGCAGAGGAGCTGGAAGAAGTGCAGGTGATCTCCAAAAGTGGAGAGCTCGGGTTGCTGAAGATCAGAGGATCCCTGACTCTAGGCGGGAAGGTGACGACATGTCTACAGGGGAATGTAGACATTTTCGCTTGGAGCGTCGCGGATTTGCCAAGAATCGATGCAGAGGTAGCCTGCCATCGCCTCAATCTGGACCTCAAGGTCGCACCCATCCGCCAAATGCAAAGAAAGAGCGCAACTGCTCTGGCAAAGCCCATCAGAAAGGAAGTGGGGAAGCTGCTTGAGGCATGCTTTGTGTCAGAAATTCAGTATCCAGGCTGAGTCTCTAACGTTGTAATGATGAAGAAAGTCGGAGGAGGCTTGAGACTTTGTATTGACTTTTCAATGTTGAAAAAAGCTTGCACGAAGGATGCTACCCCTTGCCTTGAATCGACGCGCTGATTGATTCGGCCGTCGGTTTTTCTGTCATGAGTTTTCTTGATTCTTTTTCAGAGTATCACCAGATTCAGATGCATCCCCCTGACTGCCGCGATGTCTTCTTCATCATCAGCGATGACTGTTACAGCTACAAGATGATGCTCTTCGGGATGAAGAACGCAGATGCTACTTACCAAAGAATGGTTGATCAAATTTCCAAGGAGCAAAAGGGGCAGAACCTAGAAGTGTATGTAGATGATCTTTTGGTCAAAATCAGGAGCATCACAGAACACACCCGGGATCTGGTGGAGACCTTTGCAACCCTTCGTAAGTACAAGATGAGACTTAATCCAACAAATTGCGTGTTCGGAGCAGGAAGGGGGAAGTTCTTATGTCACCTTTTCACTCTGAGGGGGGTGGAACCTAACCCCAATAAGGTCAAAGCTATTCTGGAGATGACATCCCCGGGGAATTCCAAAGAAGTTCAGAGACTAACGAGAAGGTTGGCAGGTCTTAGCCACTTCCTGTCCAAGGCAGGGGAGAATTGCTCTCCATTTTTAAAATTCTTCGAGACAATCAGTATTTCGAGTGGACCGAGAAATGTGAAGAGACCTTCAAAAAGTTTAAGCAGCAGCTAACTCAATCCCCTCTACTCCAAGGCCCTAAAGAAGGTGAAGATATCCTCTTTTATCTAGGAGTGTGAGCAGAAGCAGTCAGCTCAATGCTTGTCATGGAAGAGTGGAAGGGACAGCTATCCATCTACTATGTGAGTTGGGTGCTCAGGAAGGTGGAAATGAGGTATCCTATCTTGGAGAAGTTAGCTTTCACCCTGGTAATTTCAGCACAGAATCTCTGGCCTTATTTTCAAGCTCAGTCCATCAAGGTCGTATTTGATCATCCTCTTTGAAGTGGGCAGTAGAACTCAGCGAGTTCGACATCTCTTTCTCACCAAGGGTAGCAATCAAAGTCCAAGCAGTGGCGAATTTACTGACTGACTTCTCAGCCGAGGCAGGAGGATACGAAGGCTCTTCAATCCTTGTTTCCTAGAAGATGTTCATGGATGGAGCTTTGGGTAAAAATTCGGTGGGAGTGGGCATTGTACTGGTGAGCCAGCATGGAAATGGAATTGAGCAAACAATTGAGATCTTCGTCACGAATAATTAGGCAGAATCGTCATCTCCTTGATGTCACTCAGTCAATCATGCTTCAAATGAAGGTCCCCGCTGAATATTGGAACTTTGCTATCTCTACTGCTTGTTATCTCATTAATTGTATGCCCTCATCCGTGCTTAACTTTGCTTCTCCATTTAGTCTCTTATTTTCTTTCAAGTCCCCATTTTCTCTCACGCCTCGAACATTTGGATGTGCCTGTTATGTTCACTCTCTCGGACCACCAAGTGACAAACTTGCCGCCCGCGCCACCAAATGTATATTTGTTGGCTACTCTCGTACCCAAAAGAGGTATATTTGCTACTCTTCCACAGTCAACATGGTGCTCGTCTCCGTGGATGTTACCTTTGCTGAAGATGAAAGCTTCTTCTCTCACACCTCCACTCTACCACATCAGTCCACTATTCCTCGTCCGGTTGTTCCTGTTACATCTCTGCCTCCCACATATTCCGTTCCTCTAGTACCAACTTCACCACCTCTCCCTCCTCCGCCACCTCTCCGTGTCTACACTCGACGCTCGTCCAGGATTGCAGCCCGACAGCAGCCCCCTACTACTGATGATCTTCTGCGCGTTGACGATAAAGCACCACCCTCTACGGCTCTTCCCATGGAAAACTATGTATCCCTTCATCGCCTCTCTCCACCTCTTCGCACTTTTGCCCCCTCTCTTCACTATTTTCATTCCTAACTCTTTGCAGGATGCTCTACAACATCCGGGCTGACGTGCGGTCATGGACGACGAGATGACCGCTCTCTGGGCTAACCGGAGTTGGTACCTTGTTCCTCTCCCTCCTGATCAGTCTTGTGTTAGCTGCAAATTGGTCTTTACAATCAAACATGCTACTGATGGAACAGTTGATCGTCTCAAAGCCCGTCTGGTGGCCCGAGGCTTCATTCAGCAACATGGCCTCGACTATGACGAAACATTCTCTCCGGTGGCAAAACTAAGTACTGTACGGGTTCTGATCTCTCTTGTTGTGCACCGTCAATGACCCCTTCATCAATTGGATATCAAAAATGTCTTTCTCAATGACGATCTTCAAGAGATTGTGTATATGCACCAACCACCTGAGTTTGGGACCATAAGAGAGTCTTGTGTATGTCATCTCCGAAAGTCTATATATGGTCTCAAACAATCCCCTCGCGCTTGGTTTGATAAGTTCAGTAAGGTGGTTCGCGAGATGGGATTCACTCGGAGTTCTGCTGATTTCTCTCTTTTTACTCGTCATAAAGCAACAGGGTCAGCTCTTCTTGTATATGTTGATGACATTCTGATTACCGGAAACGACAACATCGGGATCCAGAAAATCAGACAACATCTGAACTCTGTCTTTCAGACAAAAGATCTGGGTAATCTGTGATACTTCCTTGGACTTGAGGTTGCAAGGAGACCTGATGGACTAGTCTTATCTCGACGAAAGTATTGCATAGATCTTCTACAAAGTGCGGGCTACTCGGGATGCAAACCTACAGATACTCCGATGGATATGAATCATCAGCTGTCGAATCATGACTCTGGGAATGACCCTATTCTGACCAATCCAGAGTACTATCGACGCTCGGTGGGGAAACTAATCTACCTCACAGTTACGCGGCTTGATGTCTCATTCGCTGTTGGAGTTGTAAGCTGATTCATGCATACTACTCGGACTTCTCATCTCCGAGCTGTCGAGCGAATCCTCAGATAGTTAAAGAAGGTTCCTGGACAAGGACTTGTTTATAAGCCATCGACTTTCTTATCTCTTGTTGCCTACTCTGATGCGGACTACGCAGGGTCACTTGATGATAGACATTCCACAACTGGTTTTTGCACCTACCTCGGTGGACACCTTATTACCTGGCACAGCAAGAAACATATTATTATTGCTCGCTCATCTGCTGAGGCTAAATATCGTGTTATGGCAGCAGTCGTATCTGAGGTCACCTTGCTAGATGGTCTCCTCAGCGATATGGGTCTCACACTCTCCTCTCCTGCTACCCTGCTCTGTGATAGTCAAGCGACCATACATATTGCCAATAATCCAGTGTTTCATGAGCGCACAAAACATATTGAAGTTGGCTGTCAGTTCATTTGGGAGAAAGTTCAATCAAAGAAGATAGTATTGGAACATGTCTCGGCCTGCAGTCAAATTGATGATATCTTCATCAATGCTCTCTCTCGGACTTTGTACTATCAGTTTTTATCCAAGCTTGGCGCTTATGACTTGTACGCTCCAGCTTGCGGGAGAGTGTTAAAGACAAAATAGAATTAGCCCATTTGGGAGGCTCATGTGTATTGGCACATGTATAGCTCCTTTAGTCCCACATTGTAAAAGTAGACATCTCTGCCTGTATCTACCTCTATATAAGTGTATGTATTCCTATTCTTTGAGTAATAATATAATTAAGGGTGATTTTCTCTCTCCGATTTCTCTCTTTCTACACTATTAATTAAATCTACTTAGTGAAATAATTACAGAAATCAAATCTAATTTTTCGTAAACAAAGATAAACACTTAGAAAATCATAAGAATATAAAGGTATATATTTTATTTCTTAAGTGTTAAAAAAATACAATGAATCTCTATAAAGTTAGATATCGATGCTATGAAAAATATAAACTCTTTTTGATTTCACCGGTCTTTCTACCAAGAACCGGCTGGCTATAGCGTATCTCTCCCTGGATCTTGCTAGTAGTCTCCCCCTAGATCTCACCACGATCTAGTCGCTGCACACAAGGCGACGAAAACTCTCTAAGTCACACAAGGAACTAGATGTCACACACAAGGCGACAATTTTCTCCTAAGACACGCAAGGACTTAGACGCCACACACAAGGCGGCGATTTCCTCTAACGATTACAACGATGAAATGAAGAAGTACAAATAATAACTTTCAGAATAAAAACTTTCGATAAATGAAGTGCTAAAGATGACGATGAATCCTCGCAAAGGTTGCTTGAGATGCCACGTACGAGTTGTCACTTTTTCGCTCTTAAACCTTCTTTGCAATATGGAGTTTTCTGGATGCTGGAGCTCTCTGGACAAGATGCACGGGAAGGAATACTCCATATTTTTGAAAGTCTTGATCTCCACAGAAAATGAGCCATATTTATAATTTGGAGCTATCGTCGGCGGTAATGCCTATCGCTTGCCAGCGATATTATATTCGACTGCCACGATTCCCATGATTCTGAGGTTTCTGCGGGATGATCCGATCGTGGCCAATCGTGAGATATCGCCTGGGCGATATCGATATCGTCGGGCGATATCGTATGTAACTGTATGCCGTGGAGATCATGCTAACTGTCCTTTGATCTATCACCTAGTAGCGATACCGGATATCGCCAGGTGATATCCCCACAACTTCTCTTTTCAATCCCGAATCCAAGCCCAAATGATTAGAGTGTTAGACCTGTTATATCTGCACACCATAAACACATTATTATTAAATACAAACGAAATTTGTTATTAGCAAATCAAGAAATGTGGAACACATGCTCCAACATTGATCACAAATACATAATGAGGATCCTAGGTGTGTATAATATAGTACTTAATGATGACAATACATAGAACCATGATGTCGTGCATCACCTAATGTAAGACGTGAGGGGCTTAACTTCAACCTGCACTGCATATTGAAAGAGTTAATTAAGAGCAAATAGAAAAACTGTGTGCGAATTCATGATTTATACTACTTTAATATTAAATTAGCTAAAAATTAATTATTAAATAAAGTGAAATTGGTTAACATTAAATGGAGTTTGGTCACTCTATTTGTTTCTATTAAGATGTGCCATGAATTTGAAAATAAGGAAATTGAATGTGAAACATTAATTTGTCTCCATTTCAGAATAATTTAGCTTAATGGCCACTCGCAGTTAAATCTAGCAAAGACTGAATCATAATATTATCTATTCAACTTAACATAATTTATTGTTTTGACCATTCTAATTACTTGTTGGATATTGTAAGTAATTTATGTAACTGACATGGTACTTCTCAAGGAGTCATTAATACGCAAGACTTTACCGTAGTTACGATCTGTTAGATATTGTGTATTTGTATATGGGTTTATTTATTGTTCGGTCTTGTATATATTACCCCGCAAAGACTGAATCATAATATTATCTATTCAACTTAACATAATTTATTGTTTTGACCATTCTAATTACTTGTTGGATATTGTAAGTAATTTATGTAACTGACATGGTACTTCTCAAGGAGTCATTAATACGCAAGACTTTACCGTAGTTATGATCTGTTAGATATTGTGTATTTGTATATGAGCTTATTTATTGTTCGGTTTTGTATATATTACCCCAAGAGGGGTCATTATTCTCAAGCAATATACAATTCTAAGATGGTATCAGAGCTTAGGGTTTAATTCTCCCGATCCCTCTCCCGTCCGTCTGCGCCGATCGACCGCCTGCTTCGTTCGTCTGCGCCGATCGACCGACTGCGCCGATCGACCGACTGCGCCGATCGACCGACTGCGCCGATCGACCGACTGCGCCGATCGACCGACTGCATCTCCCGTCCGTCTGCGCTGCTCGTATTTGTATATGAGCTTATTTATTGTTCGGTCTTGTATATATTACCCCAAGAGGGGTCATTATTCTCAAGCAATATACAATTCTAAGATGGTATCAGAGCTTAGGGTTTAATTCTCCCGATCCCTCTCCCGTCCGTCTGCGCCGATCGACCGCCTGCATCGTTCGTCTGCGCCGATCGCCGCCTGCATCGACCGCCTGCTTTCGTTCCTCTGCGCTGATAGTTCCTCTGCGCTCGATCCCGTCTGCTCCATCGACCGCCTGCTTGTCGTCTACGCCGATAGTTCCTCTGCTCTCGATCCTGTTCGACTGCTTCCTCCGCCCAGTCGATCCTGCTCCAGCTCTTGGTATCGACCTTCAATGGATCCCGCCTCGACTCACAGTGGCTATCTTCCTAAGTCTGATGTGCTGCTCAACGGGCAAAACTATAAGGCTTGGTCTTCCACCATGCGCATGCATTTCCGAGGCCTACGCCTTTGGGGCCATTTAGATGGATCCTACCCAGCACCGTTGTTCCCTGCCGCCTCTTCAACTGAGTCTTCTGTTTCCACAACCAGCACCGATGTTTCCTCCGCTCAGGCGTTGGCCAAGTGGCAGGACGATGATTCCAAGGCTATTGCTATCCTTGGCCAGTCTTGTGAGGTACCCATCCGCCTGATCATCTGTGAGTTCCCTACTGCCAAGGCGATTTGGTATCATCTTTCCGATCTCTATTCGCCTTCCAGTCAGGCACTTCAGTATTCATTGTTACAGACTCTTGCAGCTACCTACCAGCGCGACCGCTCAGTTCAGGAGTTTTTTGCTGAGATCACTTCCCTCTGGCGTCAGTGTGACGAGATGGCGCCCCCCATTGCTTGTCCTGTTGCCATTGTGTTGCCACTGCTCAGTACAGAGATGTCTGTCGTGTCTACGATTTCTTGATGCGCCTGCGCCTGGAGTTTGAGTCTGCCAGCTCACAGTTTCTCCATAGGGGTACTCCACCCACACTTCGTGACACTCTGTCCACGATTCTGTCGGAGGAGACTCGTCTTCGTACCATGGAGGGGACGCAGCACACTACCTCCCCCCATGTTGTCTTGGCTGCTCCTCAGTTTGCTCCGCAGCCTCCGCTGCCACTTTCTCCAGGGCTCAGTACTCCTGCGCGACCGTCTGCTCCGTTTCCTACCCAGGGTCCCAATGCTGCGCAACGGCGGTCTGTTCGTTGTCATTGTTGTCATGCACTGGGCCACAGAGTGTCTGAGTGTCGCAAGCTTCAGCGCTCCCAGCAGAACATCCAGTCTCGTGACACCCAGCAGCGTGCAGCTCCAGTTCTGTCTGTGCCTCCTCCGACATCTTTCTCTGAGCAGCTCCTACAGCTAGCTCAGCAGCTGTCTTCAGGCACCTTCTCGAGTACCTCTGCAGCCACAGTTGGTCAGGCCTCTACCTCTGCTGATCCCTCAGCGGACTCTGCCCCGTCAGGTATCTCTCCGTCCTCGTGGTTACTTGACTCTGGAGCCTCTTTTCATATGACATATGATGTCACCCATCTTCATGCTTGTCATCCTGTTTCCTCCGACCTACGTGTTATTATTGTTGATGGCACCACCCTTCCTATTACCAGTCGTGGCCTTCTCCACGCCCCTCAGTTCCACATTCCTGATGTTGTCTATATCCCTCAGCTCTCCATGAACCTCATCTCCGCCAGTCAGCTTGCCTCTAGTGGTTACCTTGTTGCTTTTGATGAGTTTGTTTGTCATGTTCAGGATCGTCTTACAGGGACCCTCATTGGAGCTGGCCGTCACCATAGTGGGGTATATCTCCTTGAGTACCTTCGTCTGTCATCAGTCACACCGTCCCCAGCTGCTCCTCTTATATGTCTTCCCGCTGTTTCCTTTCGTCAGTGGCACCATCGTCTTGGTCATCCCAGTGGCGCCCGTCTTTCAACTCTTGTTCGTCAGGGTGTTTTGGGTCGTGTATTTGTTGACACTACTCACTCTTGTACGGGTTGTAAGCTTGGAAAACAGCTACAACTCCCCTATCAGTCTAGTATGTCTAGGTCTTCTGCTCCTTTTGAGTTAGTCCATTCTGATGTATGGGAGCCTGCTCCTTTTGTATCCAAGGGTGGACACCGCTATTATGTCTTATTTATTGGTGATTTTTCTCGTTTCACTTGGATATATATGTTGCGTTCTCGTACTGAGTTTTTTCAGGTTTATGTTACTTTCTCCACCATGGTTCGTACTCAGCTCTCCGCCTCTATTCGTATTTTTCGCTCCGACTCAGGCGGGGAGAACCTATCGCATGAATTTTGTGACCTTCTCGTCTCTCATGGCACGCTTCCGCAGCTCTCCTGTCCTGGTGCACATTCACAGAATGGTACTGCGGAAAGGAAACATCGCCACATCATTGAGACCGCTCGCACTCTTCTTTTGGCTTCCCATGTTCCCCCACATTTTTGGGCTGAGGCTGTCTCCACCGCTGTCTATCTCATCAACCTTCAGCCATCCACTTTCCTTCAGGATCGGTGTCCCGGTGAGTGTTTGTTCTCTCATCCTCCTCGATATACTCATCTTCGTGTGTTCGGATGTCTGTGTTATGTCTTATTACCACCACGTGAGCGGACTAAGCTCTCTGCTCAGTCTGTTGCATGTGTTTTTCTAGGCTACAGCTCAGAGCACAAGGGTTACCGCTGTTATGACCCTGTTGCGCGTCGTCTTAGCATTTCTCGTGATGTCACCTTCGTTGAGGACCAACCTTTCTTCCTTTCTTCATCCACCTATGTTTCACCCTCATCCACTACCCCAGCTGATATTCAGTTCCTTATTTTTCCTACTGTACCACCACCTGTTTTGCCACCACCGTCAGACCAGTCACCAGCAGAGCTATCGTCATCATCGTCATCTCCCTCTTCTAAGTCCTCTCCACCTCCTCATGTTCTGCCATCTCCCGGCCCTCTACCTCCTATTCTCCACCACTGCACTCGTCGTGCTCCGACTACCCCACAGGTGCCACCAGCCTTCAGTGAGAGTCTCGTGGATGATCCGCCTGCCAGACGTTACCCCGTTCGAGATCGACATCCACTAGATCGCCTCGGTTTTACCACCCAGTCACTCGACCTCACTGCTCTTCCTGCTACCTCCACTAGTACTCCAGAGCCTTGTTCCTACCACGAGGCTGCTCAGGTTCCTGAGTGGCAGGCTGCTATGTTTGATGAGTTGGCTGCTCTTGTGCGTACCTCTACTTGGGATCTTGTGCCTCTTCCTCCTGGTGTTGTTCCCCTCACTTGCAAGTGAGTCTATAAGATCAAGACTCACTCGGATGGTTCTATTGAGCGGTACAAGGCTCGTCTGGTTGCTCGGGGTTTTCAGCAGGAGCATGGTCGAGACTATGATGAGACCTTTGCTCCTGTGGCACACATGACCACGATCAGGACACTTGTTGCTGTTGCTACTGTCCATCGTTGGTCCCTGTTTCAGCTGGATGTGAAGAATGCGTTTCTTCACGGTGACCTACAGCAAGAGGTCTACATGGTTCCTCCTCCCGGTTTTGCTGCTCCTCCTGGCATGGTTTGTCGGTTGCGTCTTGCTCTCTATGGTCTCAAACAGGCTCCGCGAGCCTGGTTCGAGCGCTTCAGCTCTGTCGTTATAGCCGTTGGTTTTCAGCTCAGCCAACACGACCCGGCCCTGTTTGTTCACACATCTTCCCGAGGCCGGACTCTTCTTCTGCTCTATGTGGATGATATGATCATCACTGGTGATGACCCGGTTTTCATTGACTTCGTCAAGCATCACCTGCAGCAACAATTTCAGATGACAGATTTGAGACCTTTGAGCTATTTTCTTGGCATTGAGTTTTCTTCCACCTCTGCAGGGTTTCAACTCTCTCAGCAGCGATATACTACTGATCTTCTAGCTCGGGCTGCTCTTTCTGACACCCGCATTGTTGCCACACCGATGGAGCTTCACCTGCAGCTTCAGGCTGATGAGGGGATCCCTCTTGCTGATCCCACTCGCTATCGTCATTTGGTCGGCAGCCTGGTCTATCTCACCATCACTCGGCCAGATATTGCTCATGCAGTCCATGTGTTGAGCCAGTTTGTCAGCACTCCTACATCAGTCCATCATGCTCACTTGTGTGTACTGCGTTACCTTCGTGCGACTCCTGGCCGTGGTCTGTTCTTCTCCAGCAGCAGTTCCCTCCAGCTTTCTGCTTTCTCTGATGCTACTTGGGCTAGTGATCCTTATGATCGTCGCTCCGTCACTAGTTTCTGTCTGTTTTTGGGCTCCTCCTTGCTTGCCTGGAAGTCCAAGAAACAGTATGATGTTTCCCGCTCTAGTACTGAGGCTGAGTTGCGCGCCATGGCGTCTACGGCCGAGGAGATTATCTGGCTTCGTTGGCTTCTTGCAGATTTTGGCGTTGTCTCCTCAGGACCGACCACTCTTTTTTGTGACAACACTGGTGTCATTCAGCTCACTCTGAATCCAGTGAAGTTTTCCCTCTCCAAGCACATTGGCGTCGACGTCTTCTTCCTCCGTGAGCAGTACAACCGACGTACATTGGTTCCCCAGTATGTTCCCACTGAGCATCAGATTGCGGACTTGTTCACCAAGCCCCAGACGAGGGTTCAGCATGACTACCTTATGTCCAAACTCTCGATGTATGATTCCCCGTGAGTTTGAAGGGGGTGTTAGATATTGTGTATTTGTATATGAGCTTATTTATTGTTCGGTCTTGTATATATTACCCCAAGAGGGGTCATTATTCTCAAGCAATATACAATTCTAAGATGATCAAGAAAGAAATTCATGAAATGAGGAGTCTGACTATGGCATTGCAATTGCGTGAAAACACATGGTAGCTTGAATGTGGAGATGGCAGTAGAATAGGGAGTATTGGAAAGGGAAAGGGTGGGCAAGGGAAACTGATGAGACTCTCTCTTCTGTAAGTCAGCTAAAGAGTAGCAAATAAATACGGACATTCCAAATTCTGGTGATAGTGGAGCATAAATGAACTGTAACGTTATCTCCATCGGGAAAGAAATGTTGTGGCTAACTTCTATCCTTCAACCTTGGCAATCAGATTGTTGATAACCAAATATTTCTCAATCTGATGCACATGTTTATGGTCTCCAGTATTTTTTGCAAAAACACATTAAGCCTTACCCGCTTTTTCCCCTCTCTAAATGATCTTGGGATCCCACACCATTGCAGAGATCCGTTCTTAGTTGCTAAGTTGATTCTCTCAGGCTAGCCTGGGTTTGCCCATTTTTCTTTTCAGTTATTTGCAGAACCAGTAATTCTTGTTTGTTAAATACCAAATATTCTTTGAATGGTAATTTAACTGCTCTATTCTTGATGCAAATCTTTGGTATGAGTTAGGAAACTTATACAAATTTTATTTATACAGTCAGCTCAAGGTTACTGTTTATTGCCACATTGATTGCTTAGTATTTAGGAAGTTATTATGAACTGTAATATTATGAATTTGTCATATTGCAATTTCTTTCCTTATTTCTTTGTTAAGGTAATATGCTGCTTGAGACACTTGCTAATTTATGTTGATTAGCAGGAAAGTGAGGCAAGCAGAGCGATTTAGTTGGGCTGCCACCCGAGGAGTTAATGAGGAAGAGTTGTTAGAGAACTTACCAGAGGACCTGCAACGAGATATATGGCGCCATTTTTTCAATTTCCTCAAGAAAGTGAGTTTGATTCACATAGTGGAGTTCCTTTATTTAATAAAATATTTTAATTAGGAGCAAGAAAGTATATTATCAACTTTCTGGTAATGCCTTTTTATCAAGTCCTGGAAGCAGCCTCTTGCAAAAATGCAGGGTAAGGTTTGCTTGCATTTCACCCTTGTGGTGGGACCCTTCCCTGGATCCTCACTGTGTGGGGATGCCTTTGTGCACCGAGCTACCCTTTTTTGATGGTTCATGATAGCCACCTTCAACTATCTCCATAAGTTGTGATCCATACAGCACTTTCATTTGAATACACAAATCTCATCATTCTTGTTCTGGGGCTTCAGAATTTGTGGGATGGCAAGATTGTATGCCATTTAATCAACGATGTCTATAATACTACTTTGTTGGGAAAATGGGCCTACACAAAACTATAAAAGAAAGGGGAGAGGATTTAGGCTAAATAACTTCAATACTAAGTACTTAGAACATTTTTTTCCATTACTTTATCAGACGCTTATCCATCCTTACCGTACAACCTAAATTATTATCTATATAAATTGGAGGGGTCACATCAAATGGCATCTCTTTATAGCATACTTTCACTAAACAATGCATCTAAGCATCACACATTTAAACCAAACTTTTCAACTATTCACAAACGTCATATATTTACAGGGAAGACACCTATTCTAAACACAACTCTCCAAAATAAAGATATATGCAAAATAAACAAGTTCTCATAAATGATACAACTTCACATAAAAAATAATGGACATTTCTTGTCATATATAACCATTAAAACACAAATATAGATAAGTATATTAAAAAAAATTCATTTAAACTATTGCTGCTATCATCCTTCCTCTCGTTGTTTCTTTTGTGCCATGGATGTTCTATTTCATAAAGGGAACATTTCTTTAGCTCTTCTTTGGGGAGGTAGAAAATGGGGTTGAAGCTCCTTCCATACCATCTCCCGTTATCGCTCCTTATTTCCATTCGTTGATATCTACTCCAAATCCTCTACCTCCTTCGTCAAGTCCTCATCATCCTAATCTCATTTCTCCTTTGCTATAAGTCTATCAACAGAGGACTGTTGTAGTTGAGATTGTACAACCTGTAGCAGTTCCATCACTCCTAATACTAGTGATGTAGGGGTGGGCTACGGGTGCACAAAACCTACGGTGCTAGGTGGTAGTTCAAGGGTGACATGCTAATCTGTACCTAAATGCAATTTTAACATCGAAATCTCGACAAATAAATTTGAGCAATGATAATTCTAACTCCACGCAAATATTTAGAATTGAAAACAATTAATTAATTTTGGCAATTTATAATGGCTTCCTCCGCTCGGAGGGCCAAAGCAAAGCACGCGGCGAATGTCTCCTGCAAATTATTAGCGTACTGAAATAATTTCTACGAGCAAGAATCATAACACATACATTTATTCACCAATGAAAATGTCAAATCAAATAATCTAATACCAGAAAATAAACTTACAAAGTAGCGGGCTGAACCAAGACACTGAAGAATTAGGGTCCGGATGTGTAGATCGGCGATCGGAGGTGGAATCGGCATCATAAAAATGAAGGTGGTGGTTGTCCTCGGCGGTAAATGATGAGATCGGGTGAGAAAAGGGTAGATCCGGTAACTTACGAGTAAATCTGGGACGGGGAGGGGTTGATCCGCTATTTAGGGTTGGATCCGGGCAAAAATGGAAAGTGTGGGTCGTGGAAATAACGGATCGGGGCTGAAATTCCAAGATCTGAATTGATCTTGTGAATTCGAGGTGTCGGGAAGTGGATCCACGTGAGGGGTGACTTAAGGGTGGTCGGTCTGGGCTAAAAGTGGTCGGGTGGTTGCTGGCGGGAGGAGGGCTGAGCGGCAGGCATGCTGGAAGGTGGGCGAAAGGCTGGAGGTGGGTTCACTGGGGGGAGGAAGGGGCAGAAGTGAGAGGGGTTGGCGGTAGGCTGGCGGTTGCAAGGTAGCAGCAGGCCGGCGGTGGATTCTGGGAGGATTTCAGGCGGATATTTCAAGGAATCAAAACTGTAGCTTGTGAATAGTATTTTTCATTAATAAATAGTAACTAGAAAATGAGAAAACAGTGAGGAGGCTATAGGAAAACAGTGAGGCGACTGTTTTGGGAGGCTATGGGGGTTCCGGTTGAGGGGTTAGGAGGTGGAAAATAGAGGTTATGGTTAGGAAATACCTTGGGGATCGAGATAACCATCTAGGAGTCGTCACCTAGTGTTCCATGGAGTCGGCGCCGTGGCGGGATCGCGGGAATCCGAGAATGTTCTTCTCCAAATTTTGCAATGATCTCAGTTCAGCCTCATACCATTCTTATTTATAATAAAAGAAGCACTCGGGCATCCCATTCGACAGCTATGATTGTCCGGCGGGAGATGCCTCAAAATACATGAAATAAAAGTCCAAAAAAAAAGTAATATAAGATTTTGACTCGCGGCGACGCTCCGGACGCAATTGCGGAGTCCAATCGTCGATCCGGGCACGCCATATATGGAAAGATGCCAAATCACTTCCGTCGTTGGGGTGAGAGCAATTCGTATCAGGTATCACTTCCGTCGTGGGTGACAGGACAGTAGTAGGCATCGTGGTGTTCTCAGTTTGAGAAGGACTCGTATTGCGGAGGTCAAGGTGAGGGTCCAACCGACCAGCTCTGGCAGATCTCAAAGATTGTTCGTAATGAAGGGCAAGCTGATACGTCTGCTCAAGAGACTTCGAGCTATGATAAACCATCTTAGTACGGATGTCAGATCGAAGACCAGACCGAAATCTGCAAGTGGCCATGGTTGAGTCCTCTCGAAAATCGCTCCTCACAACTAACTCATCAAAACAATCCTTGTACTCAGCGACAAACATGGATTCTTGCTGAAGGGAAAATAATTGGTCTGGAAAGCAACTCCGATATGATGAAAGCATGTACCTCTGACACAATGTACGCTTCATGTCCACCCAATAACTAAAAGATTCGGGACTTGATGAGCCGTTAAAGGAAGGGAAAATTGTACGAAATTGACTCTCAAGATCTCTCTCAAAGTGACGATCCTCATAATAGTCATCACAAAGGTAATCGGGTCGAGTCGAAGGGTCAACACTTCCGCTCGCGTGTAAGGATATGAACGACGACAATCATCATACTGATCGTCTCTAGCATAGTGGGGTTGTGTCAGTGGGTCTACACGATCTCGAGAAGTGGTGTGCTGCAGACGATAATAATCATCATGATAACTTGTGGATTTCTCTGAAGTCGCACTATGAGATTGGGTATAGGCGGACTCAGAATCTCCCAAGAGAGGAGAGGAACGACGACGATAATTAGTCATGGATAAACCTAAAGATTCTATATGACCCGCCACTACAAAGCATGTAAATGGCCTAACCTTGCCCTCCGATATCAAAATGATGTAGGGGTAGGCTACGGGTGCACAAAACCTACGATGCAAGGGTAACATGCTAATCTGAACCTAAAAGCAATGTAATCATCGATATCTCGAGAACAATGATAATTCTAACTCACGCAAATATTTGAAATTGAAAATAATTAATTAATTTTGGCAATTTATAATGGCTTCCTCCGCTCGGAGGGCCAAAGCAAAGCGCGTGGCGAATGTCTCCTCCTGCAAATTATTAGCGTACCGAAACAATTTGTACGAGCAAGAATCACAACACATACATTTATTCACTAATGAAAATGTCAAATCAAATAATCCAATACCACAAAATAAAGTCACAAAGTAGCAGGCTGAACCGAGGCTTTGAAGAATTAGGGCCCGGATGTGTAGATTGGCGATCAGAGGTGGAACCGGCGATGAAAATGAAGGTGGTGGCTGTCCTCGGCGGTAAATGATGACATAGGGTGAGAAAAGGGTAGATCTGGTCACGTACGAGTAGATCCGGGACGGGGAGGGGTGGATCCGCTATTTAGGGTTGGATTCGGACAAAAATGGAAAGTACGGGTGGTGGAAATAACAGAGCGGGGCTGAAATTCCAAGATCTGAATTGATCTTGTGAATTCGGGGTGTAGGGAAGTGGATCCACGTGAGGGGTGCTTATGGGTGGTCGATCTGGGATAAAAGTGGTTGCTGGCGGGAGGAGGGCTGAGCGGCGTGCGTGCTGGAAGGTGGGGGAAAGGCTGGAGGTGGGTTCACTGGGGGGGAGGAAGGGGCGGAAGTGAGAGGGGTTGGCAGTAGGCGGGCGGCTGCAGGGTAGCAGCAGGCCGGTGGTGTGTTCCTGGAGGCTTTCAGACGGATATTTCATGGAATCAAAACTATAGCTTGTGAATAGTATATTTCATTAATAAACAGTAAGTAGAAAATGTGAAAACAGTGAGGCAGCTGCAGGAAAACAGTGAGGTTGTTGTTTTGGGAGGCTATGGGGGTGGCGGTGGAGGGGTTAGGAGGTGAAAAATGTAGGTTAGGGTTTGTAAATACCTTGGGGATCGAGATAACCACTTAAGACTCATCACCTAGGGTTCCACGGGGTCGGCACCGTGGCAGGATCGCGGGAATCCGGGAATGTTCTTCTCCAAATTCCGCAATGATCACAATTCAGCCCCCTACCACTCTTATTTATAATAAAAGAAGCACTAGGGCATCCCATTCGACGGCTATGATTGTCCGACGGGAGATGCCTCAAAATACATGAAATAAAAGTCCAAAAAAAATAAAGTAATATAAGATTTTGACTCGCGGCGACGCTCCAGACGCAATCGCGAAGTCCGATCGTCGATCTGGGCACGCCATATATCGAAAGTTGCCAAATCAGCCCCGAACGGGCCCAAAGCGCGTCCTCGTCTCTGCTACGCATCAACTAGCTTCAACATCAAATTCCGATGATGACTTTTCTTCCCCTTTTACGTTTTACATAGCACCCTATTACCAATTATGTCAGATATCATCATCTAACTTCGACACATCAAGGGTTCATTTCCTCCCCTGACTCGATTAGTATTTCAAAAAATTGGCATGAAGCAATTGTTATACTCACTTGGAGGATGACAATGGAAGAACAACACATGAGAACTCTCTCATTCATCTGGGAAGAAAATAGTTGGGTCTAAGTGGGTCTTCTCCCTCACGCAAAACCCGGAAGGGGTGGTAGAGAGATATAAGGAGATTCTAGTCGCTCGAGGGTATACTCAAATTCATGGAGCTAACTACAATGAAGCATTTGTGCTGGTGGCAAAGATGGATATTATCCAAATTATTTTATCATGTGTTGTGTGGCTTGTTTAGAAGTTGCAACAACTGGATGTCAAAAATTCATTCTTGCATGGTGATCTCAAGAAAGAAGTTTATATGAAGTTCTTGCCATGATTCCTAAAAATGGGGACAGATGGAGTTTTTCATCTAAAAAACTCAATATATGGTCTAAAACAATCCCTGTGAGCATGGTTAGGGAGATTTGATAAATTCATGATTCTCTTAGGGTACAAACAAGGGTATTCTGATCACACACTTTTCATTAAAAGACAAAAAGAGAGTATTGATTCTTATTGTCTATGTGGACGACAATATTTTTTGCCGAAAATGATGCAGAAGAAATCACGTGACCTATGACGCAGGGTAAGGCGCTTAATGAAACACTAAGGCTATATGTGAATGCAAATACAAATTACTGGCAAATTCAAACTTGCAAAACATTGTTTATAAACCATATAACTAGATTTTTCCACAATTGAGTTAAAAACAATTTAAAACTAAGGAAAGCAGAGAGGAGTACTAGCGCGAGAGTGCGCAAAAACAAATACTATTCAAATAGGGAAATCCCAAAGATGAAAACGATTGAAACATGACTTACAAACCACTATCTCTACAAGTAGAGAACAATCACGAGACTCAATGCTAAAGAAACAAATACACCTTCAAAATCACAACTATAGTGAGGGGATGGCAAGATGTATCTTCAGGGCTGAATTTTGGTACCCCCTGTAATGGAGATTGGTTATCCAGACAGCCGGAATTGTGGCTGTATGGGGCCTAAATAGCTGTTGTTGGGGGCTGAGAGTTGGAGATCTGCTACGTGAGAGCGCCTTTAGCAAGTGGTGGATGGTAGGGGAAAATGGAGGAATGCTGGGTGGTGGTCGGGGGTTAAAACTGCTGCCAAAATTTCCTGCAGCGAATCTGGCCGGCTGTGAGGTCGTTCCATGCAGGGAAGAGGGATTGGAAGGCGTGGGAGGTGCGGCTGGGAGTGTGGAAGTAGTCTGGGAGATATGGTCGAAGAAGGTTTATGGAGTTAGGGCTACTGGTGGTCTCACGTGAGTAGTGAGGAGATTGAGGGGTGTTGAAGTGGTTTCACGTGGGGGAATTTAACTGAGGTGGGTGGTCCGGCTGTAAGAGGAGTAAGGGAGTTAGGGAGGGGGGCTGGAATTTAGGGGTCAATCCTAAATTAAAGGAGTGGTTTTCGGTTGGGTGGAGTGTGGAAATGGGATATCAGTTATGGAATATTAACTGGTTCCACACGTGGCTGCAGTAGGGGGGAAGAGGGAGGCCGGTTGTAGAGGGGAAGTAATAGGGTGATGGTTGTCCTAAATTTTAGTCATTAATTCTTAAAATTAAGGAGAGGGGAAAATAGGAAGTAGGGGTAGTTATGGTGGTTTTGAATGGTGGAGGAGGTGGAGGGTGGATGGTGATGGCTGGAGGTGTTGCCGTAGGTGGTTGTGGTCGCCGGATTTGTTTTCCGGCGATCACCGGAAAATGAAAAATGATAGAAAATTGATCGGGATGAGGTGGGGGGGATGAGGTGGGGGATCACCGGAGGTGACCAGAAATATTTTCCGATGATTGTCGGAGACGTTTTGGGTGAGTATTGGGGTTGTTTTTGAAGTTAGATGAAGGGGCGTTGGTTCCACGGAAAGGAAGGTGATGGTGATGTAGTGGTCGGCTACAACAATGGAGGAGGGAGGGCCCTTTGGGCCGACTTCTTATAGTGGGGGAGGAAGGGAACTTGGCTGGCTGCCTCTTGACAAATTGGTGATTGAAGGGTATGGTGACGGTGGGTTGTCGACTAAGGAAAATAAATGAAAAGGGACTCCGGCCGGCTGTTTTGGGTGCTGAAGGTGGTGGATCCACGACAAGGAGGGGGAAGGGGAAGACTTGATTGGCCGACCAAGGTCAGGTTTGGGAGGGGCCGGCCAAGGGGTAGGGAGGAAATGGAAAATCTAGGCTTCGCACCCGGAGTCGGCTTCGACACCGACGTGATCGAAGGATTGGGCTTCTAAACTCCAATCTTCAAGACCCCTAATGAGAGTCGTCACCCTCTATTTATAATTTTTCTAGGGAGCAATGAATGGTAATGATTGGTCGACGCTCCGACTCAAAAAAAATACAACTCAAAATAAAATGCAACAAGTGACAAAAATTCTATGATCGACGAACCGCTCGAAATGTGCGGTCCCGATCGTCACTGCGCTCGAGGTCGCCGGGAGTAGACCCGAACGGGTCGGCGGGCTGCTCCCCATCAACCTATAACACGCTTATGCCAAGAGTTCGAGGTCAAGGACCTAGGGAAACCCAAATATTTCTTAGGAATTGAAGTTGCTAAATCTGACGGCGGACTTCTTATCTCCCAGAGGAAATATGCTCTTGATCTTCTAGAAGCAACTGGGATGCTCGATTGTGCACCAGTCGATACTTCTATTGAAGCCAATGCAAAATTGATGAAGTCACGGTTGGAGAAATGGACGACTTCTTAAGCTATCAGAGATTAATTGGAAAACTTATCTATCTCACTCACAGTCAGCCGGATATCTCATATGCAGTTAAGATATTAAGTCGGTACATGCACTCACCTAAAGGTATCATGAAGCGGCTATGTGGGTACTGTGGCACTTAAATAAGTTTCTTGGTTAGGAGATTCTCTGGAAATCCACCATCAAATATTGTACCTTTATCGGAGAAAATCTCATGACTTAGCGAAGTATGAAAAATGTGGTAGCTAGACCGAATGCAGAGGTTGAATACAAAGCGATGTCACAACAGATGTACGAGGGATTTTGGCTTTACAGATAGAAACTCATTCAGCTCAATTGTGACAACAAAATAACTATTAGCATTGCTCACAATCCAGTCCATCTTGATTGAACAAAACATGTAGAAATTGATAGACACTTCATTAAAGAACATTTGATAAATAAAATGTATGTACACCATTATTCGTTCAATCTCAAGATCAGCTTGCAGATATCTTAACTAAGGCTTCATTTGGCACAGTGGTGGAGGTCGTAAACGCATGGGTTAAAACACCATTCGTTAAGGATCACCTAAGAAACATCATCTGCTTTAACATAAAAGTGGATGAAGTTTCTTAGGTGAGCGTTAACAAATGATAATTTAACCCCCATGTTCATGATCGCCGCCACCGTGCCAAACGAATCCTAAGTTTCTGAAGTGTGACTCTTTTGTTGATAATATCTCCAAGTTGGGAATGATCGATATCTACTTCCATCTTTTGGGAGAAGTTGAAGTAAATACCCATATAAAAGGCCCACTACTCTAGGCCTATGTAGCTTTTACTCTTCTCCCCCAGATGTTCCGAGCTGTTGTTACCTTGGTCAAATTTAGAGGATTTAGTCCTACCAAGTAAAATGTAAAGAAGTTTTGTTTGCACATTCAAGAGCATTTTTTGCTTGTTTTGTTCACCTTAGAATCTGATATATTCTTATACTTTGATTTGCAGGTTCGTCTGTTCTCTCTTATGGATGAGCCAGTTCTAGATGCTATCTTCGCAAAATTGAGGCGGACATTGTATATTAGAGGAAGTGATATATTTTATCAAGGAAGCCCCATAGACAAGATGGTCTTTATTGTAAGGGGTAAATTGGAGAGCATTGGAGCAGATGGAAATGTGTCCCCTCTGTCTGAAAGTGATGTTTGTGGTGAAGAACTCCTCGCTTGGTGCTTGGAGCGCCCTGCAAATAAAGGTATGATCATGCCATCTTGTTTATCATTGAAAGGCATTGATGATCTGCATCATATATTGTGGGGCTGGAAATTATTAGGTTCCTAACTTGAAATTCGCTCAATTTTTGCTCGAATTATAACCACACCATCAAAAACAATTTTCTTTGACTCGAGGATGAGTTACTCAAAATTAGTTTGATTCAACTCAAAATCAGTTTGTTTTTCTAATTGATACTTATAAGCGGAATTTATGACTTTGATGTTACATTTGCTCTTCTAAAATTACCCCTTCGTATATCTGTGAATCACACATGTACTCACATACATATTCATACAAGTATATTAAATTATTATCTTACCTTTATGTTTATATAAACTTATAGAACTATTTTTGTGTACACGCATATGTTTATGCGGGTATCTGTAAATATTCTCATTTAAGGATAAAAAAGATCTTTTAAGACATTTGGCTAGCAAATCAAGTTCAAAATCCATCAGTTTCTATATGAATCAAATAAACTTGATTTCCAATTGAAGTGGTTCGCCTCCCAATACAGCTTCATGTTTGTTGTTTGGCTGTGGATGGTTTTGTCTTGCAGATGGCAGGAGGGTTAACTTGACTGGACAAAGGTTGTTTTCCAACCGAACTGTTAGGTGCTTGACAAATGTCGAAGCATTTGCTCTCAGAGCCGCTGATTTGGACGAAGTGACTGTAATATATGCACGGTTTTTGCGCAACCCCCGTGTTCAAAGAGCTATCAGGTAGATGTCAATGTTTTTGTTTGATCTTTATTTAAACTTGGTGATTTGTTGGCTGACGTCATAGTATTAAACAATTTATGAGCATGTAAAATATTTGAGCCCGGATCCCCTCTATAAATTTTGGTCCCACAATATTTAAAATACAAAGTATATTCCAAAACATCAAACAATTAAATCGGTAGAGTTTAAGAAGATAACTGGTCAAACTTTTTTTGGTGTAATTAACTGCGCACGGATGATAGAGCTTTGTATGGAATATGGCATTTCAAATTTCTTCATATAAATGTCTTGTTCTTCTTTCGGCAACTCCTATACAAAGATGCAGAGTAAGCAAAATAACTCCCAATATCATTGTGTCGATATGTTTATTTTTTCATGAAAGTGCAGGTTGTAAAGCCACGAGAGATCTAATGTAGGAGGATATGTGGAAGAGGTGAAACTCCCATTTTTCATAAAGATAGTTTCTCGTTATGTTCCACAATAGAAATTATGTGCGACTCCTTGTTTTTTTGGTAGAACGTGTCACTCCTAGTTGTGTTGGATAGCATGCACGAGGAACATGGAATTAAAGAGAAAACTGCAAAGAAGTAAATAATAGTTGCTAAAAGTAACGATTCAGCAAGCTATTGTGTTGAATTCTCAAGTCACGATGTTGAATCTTCTGATTCTTCAGCAAGTGATATTCCTTGAACATTTACACCAACAAAAATCCAAAAGAATAACTCATTTCTTTCGTTCATACTCTTATTTAATTACAAGTTATGGCTCTCCTACATATATATTGATTTACATGATAAATAAAAAAAAAGTTTAAACCTTTAATGTAGATAAATCCTGACAATCTTATCATCTATATTCAAAATGTATGTTATCCTAATAATTAAAGAGAAGTAAATTTGAAATAAATTTTAAATTGCATGAAAATACTTAGAGAAGTTGAGAATGTTCTTTTTGCGCTGCAATAGAATAATGTTAGAGTTGAATTATTTTTATATTTTTTTCCTTTTATTTATTTGTAATTTTCTCTCTCCTATATATTAAGGAGTGTAGTCCAAATGAAACTAGACGGCACCAACTGCCTCTCGTGGAGTTGTAGCCAAGCATTCCATTACCACGGTACTCCCCATATTACCACCATGAAAGTAGACTGCACCAACTACCTCTCGTGTGCTCATTCCATAACTATTGCCCTCTTAAGTTGTCGTATGTTTGGATATGCTACTGGCATCACTAGGGTGCCCGCACAGGTATCCCTGGATTGGCGGCAATGGGAGTCTGAAAACTTTTTTTGTCATGTCGTAGTTACTCAACTCCATGCAGGGGTCTATCGCTCGCAATTACCCGTTCTTAGACACTGCAGACGATATTTGGAAGAGAGTTGAGGTTACATATTCCTGTCGAGGGAATGCAGCTCAGAATTTTCAACCACGACAAAGGATATGTCTTTTGAGGCAGGCGATCGTCCCCTCTTTGCCTATTACCTGCAGTTTACTTAGCTCTATTAAGAATATGATTACTTTGATGCACTCACTCTTGTTTCCCCTGAAGTTGAAGTACTTGTTCAGGCTCGAGAAGAACGTAACAGGATCTTTGAATTTATTCATGATCTGCATTGTGATTTTGATCCTATCAATGATCAGATTTTTGGGTGTTCTCCCTCTCTGCATGATGTCAATATCCTTGTGCAACAAGAATTTGATCGCCGACTGACATTACTCCCGGACATTAGCTTGGAGGGCTCGGCCCTTGCTGCCCAGTTCAACCCTAGTGGTCATCCTCCTTGTGAATGTAGGTTCAAGTCCATGGAGAAGGATCATTTGGTGTGTGATTATTATGAAAAACCTCTCCATACTATGGACACATGCTTCAAACTTCATGGATTTCCTCCTCCAAGAGTAGGTCCTGCCTCTCATGGAGGCCGTGGCTATAGTCGTTCTCAAGGTAGACCACCTCCATCACGATCTACACATCTTTTTGATGTCATGGAAGATACTGATCACCATGGTTGCTCTGATACTCCTGGAGCTCTCTCTGCCCTTTTTGTTGAAGAGTTACAAGCTTTTTGTCGCCTGATGCATTGTCATCCATCTGAGCTATCTAGTTTATTCTCATCATCTTATGCCCACCAGGGGCTCCCAGGTGCACATTCTACTACCACCCGCTCCACCACCCAATGGATCGTCATCAACTTCGGAGCCACCAATATTATGACCGGCTATTTTACAGGTTTCGTGTCCTACTTTGCTCTGTCTGGTTGAGACAAAGTGAGCATTGTCGGTGGATTTTTTTCTCATATTACTGGAAAATGATTCATTCCTTGCTCTTCCCTCATCCTCTCTTCAGTTCCTCGTGTTCCTACTTTTTTTTAACCTTCTTTTTATTAGTCACTTAACTAACTCTGTGATTTACCTTTTGACCTTTTTTCCCACTTCTTGTGTCTTTCAGGACCTGAAGATGAGAATGATGATTGGCTTTGGTAAACTGTGTAAATGCCTCTATGTGTTTGATCCCTCTAGCTCGGTTCTTATTCTGCAAGCTCCTCATGTGGCTTAGTTTTCCGATTTGAATTCCCGTCATTGTCGCCTAGGACATCATTCTATCTCTACTATGAAACTTTTGTTACTTGTTATATCTAGCTCTGTGTATTATTTTTACTTGCGATATGTGTGAATTCGGTAAGCACAAACTTACTTCTCTTACTCATGTTTTCCCTACTAGTGTTACTCCTTTTGTTATTATTCATATTGATGTTTGGGACTCTTGTCTAGTTGTTTCTATCTCTGGTTTTCACTGATTTTTTCTTTAATAGGTTGTTTTTCTCGTTGCCCATGAGTTTACCTGATGAGAAACAAAAATGATATGTTTTCACTGTTTTAACTTTTCCATAAAATGATAACTACCCAGTTCAATGCTACTATTAAAGTGTTGCGCAGTGACAATGGTCGTGAGTATATTGACTCTCAATTTGAGTGTTACCTCGGTGACCTGGACATCATCCATCAAATCTCTTGTCTCTACACCCCTGCTCAGAATGGAGTCGTTGAGCATGAGAATCGGCACCTTATTGAGGTTGCTCGGTGTCTCTTGCTTAAGATGCATCTTCTTAAATATTATCTGGGGACGATGTCCTTACAGCCGGGTATCTTATTAATCCATGTCTACATGTATCCTTGGACATAAAACCCCCTCGGCATTATCCACGTTTCTCTTACTCAAATTTCTCTTTGTATCTTTGGGCGTGTGTACTTTGTCCATGTGCATCTTACATCTAAACTAGACCCTCTTGCTCTACGGTGTGTTTTTATCCAATATTCTTCAACCCAGAAAGGGTTTAAGTGCTTTCATCAGTGACCCGAAAGACCTTTGTCTCTATGGATGGCATGTTTTATGAATCCGAATCTTATTATGGGAACTCACTTCAGGGGGAGTCTGTTGTCATGAAAGTGAGCTCTCCCTCTATTCCTCTACCTATTTTCCCTTCATATCTTACTTTTAGCCCCCCTACTCTTATTGTCCAGGTAGTTTTTTCTCCGCCTTTGTCTCATAGGCCTCCTCATCCTTTGCAGGTCTATACTTGGAGACGCAGGGGCACAAACACTCAGGCTTTGCCCATAATACCAAATCCATCTTCTGGTACTCAAGGTGACCGTGCATCCAGCCATCATTATCTATCTCATTTTGTAACTTATGACACTTTGTCTTCTTCGCATAGAGCATTTGTCACCTCTCTGTCTTTCATATTCATCCCCTCTTCTTGGCAGGAAGCTCCGGGGAACCAAAAATGGAAGGAAGCTATGCTTGAAGAAATGATGGCTCTTGAAAAAATTGCACGTGGGATCTGGTTCATCTTCCTCAAAGGAAGGCTATAGTTTGGTGTAAGTGGGCCTTTTCAGTGAAGCAAAACTTCTAGGGACTTGTTGAATGTTATAAAAGTAGATTGGTGGTCAGAGGTTATACTCATATTGATGTGATTGATTATCAGGAAACCATTGCTCCAGTAGCAAAGATGAATTCTATTAGAATTTTGCTCCCATTTGCAGCATGCAAAGGGTGAAATCTCAGCTAGTTAGACGTGAAGAATGTCTTCCTCCATAGGGATTAAGAAGAGGAGGTATGCATGTCTCTATCTCTGGATCTTGCCGCTGAAGGATCTGGGTGAATGGTCTGAATGTTGAAGAAGGCTTTGTATTACCTACAACAATCTCCTAGGGCCTAGTTTGGAAGGTTCCATAGAGTCCTGATGAAATTTGGTTACACTCAGAGTAATGTCGATCACACTATATTGCCCCGGTCTAATGTGGGTGTGCCACAACCCAATTACCCAATCCATCTCCACAAATTTGATTGGTCGCAGTCGCTAAATCCAATGGCAGGTTTTTGGGGTTGGGTATGGAACCACGGACCTCCTTTTGATGAGGAAAACTCAAGTTAAGTGTGCAGAGAAGGGATTTTTCAGGTCACCCATCCCGCTACTACTCTCGCTCAAGCATGTTTAACTATGAAGTTTTTCCACTTCTCATCACCAATTGAGATTCAGGTCTACGTGTGCACTATAAGTCTGCAGACCAGTGACCCCAACCCATCCGCACGAATCTGATTTGCTACAACCGCATTTATTCACATATCTCGTCACTCATGGGATATGTGAATAAATGTGGATGCAAAAAAGGGATCCTATCATGCTTTTTTGTGACAATGCGGCTATCAGCACTGCGCACAATCCAATTCAGCATGACCGCATTAAGCATGTGGAAGTTCATTGACATTTTATCAAGAAAAATATAGTAAGGGGAGTTGTGAGCACACCATCTATCTCTTCTGATCGGCAGTTGATTGATCTTCTTACTAAGAGATTGAGATTGAGGGCCTTTGGAAAATTTTTGAGCAAGTTAGGCATGACAGATAACACAAGCCTAACTTGAGGGAGAATGTTGTAGTTTGTGAATTATTTTGATATTTTTCTTTGTACTTTTTCCTTGTACTTTTCACACTCCTTTATATTAAGGAATGTAGCCTAAATGAAATTATTCATGTTTTTTTATTTTCAACAAATAAGAGGCTTGGGTTTGTCGTGACATGTCAAATGAAATGGTCTCCAACATGGCCTTTTATCTGTGATTGAGAAATTGAGTGTTAATTGGTTCAAAATTCAATAAGTTGTTGGACCTTGATAAGGTGGAGCAATACGTGACTTGGTGACAGCTTTGGAAGTAGCGACACAAACTCAATAATAGTGGCAACACAAACTCAATAATAGTGGCAACACAAACTCAATTTCCGACAAGAATTATTCAAACTTTTATCTAGCTGTAACATCTCAACAGTGTGGATGCAAACTCAGTCTTCTTCTTATTTTCTCTTCGAGCTTTATCTTTTACTCTTCCTCAAGTATTGAAGTAGTACTAGATCCACCTCATCAAATTAGGCTCAGATCACCTTTAAGCTCAAGTGATTGACCTCTTGTATAAGAAATTTGAATTGTTGTTTTTCAATACAAAAGGGCCCCTATATTTATGGACAGAGGAGATGTCACGACTCGTCTAAAAGCAAAGATCAAAGTGCGCTTCTGGTGGGTGGTCGTGATGTCACATGCATGGGCGGAAAAAGTTCCATGTTTGTTAGGCGGAAACAGATCTATTGTTATTAGTTTTTTAAACAAATAAATTGAGAAAAAAATACTACTTTATGGTTATGCGGAAGTTTTAATAATGAGTGGTGAAAAGTAAAGAATTGATGCACTTGTACTTTAATAAAATCTTCTGTCCAATGTTGTAGATGTCGGATATCGGGGACACGTCGGTTTGGGTTTTCATGTTGGTTTTTTATATATCGGGGGATATATCGGGGATATTTCATATATCGGATTTTAATATTTAATAATGTATTTCAAATCATTTGTTGACTAATAAACAAGTCAAATAAAAATAAGACATCAACTAATAAGACAAATAAGGCAACAAGGCAGCCACCATGCTATAACCAGCAAGTCAGCCACAAGGCAGCCACCATGCCTTGCTGAACTGATAAGGCAACAGGGCAACCACTAACAACTAAACGGGTCATTGATTGCAATAACCCACAAAGCAGCCACCATGCTACAACTGGCAAATAAGACAACATGGAGCAAGGCAATAGGGCAGCTGGCCAATAAGGCAGCATGGCACAAGGCAACAAGATAGCATGACAGCAGCTAGCACAACAACCAATAAAAAAGCAAAATACTGAGCGAGAGAATGAGAGGGGGGTAGGGAGAAGAAGCACCAATGCGCGAGAGAGGGGAGAGCACCAGCGAGCTAGAGAGCACCAGAGAACCACAGAACCAGTGAACCAGAGAGCTAGGAGCACCAGCGAGCCACAGAGAACCAGAGAGAGGGAGAGCACCAAAGAACCAGAGAGGGAGAGCACCAGAGAACCAGATAGAGTGCCGACAACGCATGATAGAGGGAGAGTGCCAGAGAACCACGGAACCAGAAAACTAGAGAGCACCAGCGAGCCACAGAACCGGAGAGAGGAAGAACACCAAAGAACCAGAGAGGGAGAGAACCAGATAGAGTGTCGACAACACGTTAGAGAGGGAAAGAACCAGAGAACCAGAGAAGTTAGAGAGCCGACAATGCGCGAGGAAGAGCTAGGGCAGGAGCGACATGGAGAGCTAGGGCAGGAGCGACGGGATGAAATGAAATGAGCTGGGTCGGGGGAGTTAAAACAGCGGCCCGACTCCGCTCATTTCATAATTTACATAATAAATAAAATAAATAAATAAATAAAAATTTTAATTAGAAAAAACGGGTGATATCCCCGTTTTTTGGGGCCGATATGTCGGTTAAAACCGATATATCGGCCCGTTTTTTTCAAAACGCCACGACCCAAATTTAAAACGGTTTCGTGTCGTTTTTGCTCTCAAACCTTCATGTCGGACGACATGTCAGACATGTCGGCCGATATCCACAACACTGCTCATGTCACACACTTGTTGATATACAATATTAATGCAATAAACCACAGAGGTGCACATGTCATTACTATTGATTACTAGCATAAAAAATACAGCCTAGCAGTTGTCCAAGGCACAAAGGAAAATGACTGACATAACTAGTACATAATGATGAAATCCGACAGTACAAGAACAAAATACATAGAACCTGACTACGCAATAGACATAATAGACCAGGAACACAGGAACTTGGCGCTGAACAGCTCAAGAAGCAGGCGACGCTGTCACCGAACTTAAGGCAAAGTCCAAACAAGAAGGAAAATATCTCAGAACACAAGTTAAAACAACCAACAAGTTTTAGAATTAATGTACAAACAGTGTAAACAGACAATATTAAAGTACCACTTTATCTTGTAGCAAGTCAGTAAACATGCAAGTAACTGGGTCAATCGAAAACTCTGAAATTTATTAGCCTACTCCGGAATTTTAACATAATTGTTCTGGCAACGTCATAAGCTGTGATCGATGAAATGCATAGGGGTTATAGTGGGTGTGCATGGTTCACACTCAAGTTCAAGTGTAAGTCTTATTAGAAAGGAACAGTATTTCTTGCTTATCGTCACCGTGCAAACAAGGCGATACATCAACTAAACCCTACCTTCCACGATTGCTTATGACACTCAGGATCTAAGTATTTCATAATTTTCTTTAGATAATTCTAACATAACATGGCATGCTAATAAGCAGTGATTTTTTTGCGTGGTCAGATGCCTGTAATAAATTTAGATGCATAATAAGGAATTTAAACCCTTGGTTTAGAAGCGAGAGAGAATTCTCCACTTGCCTTAAGATGAAACCGAACTACCAGCGTCAGAAATAATCATAGTTGATATTAATATTTGACCAGACAGAAAACCACACGCTCAAAAATCCAAGGAGGGAAGAATCGAGCAAATCCTAGGCGACCCTCTTGCGATTCACTGGCCAAATCAACGAAGAAGAGGAGGTGGAGGGCCTACCAACACTTGGAGGAGGAAGAAGAGGGCTTTGTTGCCGGCCAGGAGGAGGAGGGATTGCCGGCCTCAAGGGAGGGGCAGTTGTCGTTGTTGTCGGCTCTGGGAGAAGAAGGAAGAAGCACAGAAGGCACCGACTCTTGGAGGGATAGGAATCGTCGGCCCTAGGGGAGGGAGGAGAAGCAAGAGGCGGCGCCGGCGAAGCGTGCGGGTTGCGGGAACAGCGGGGGAGATGCGGAATCAACACGGCGAGGGCGACGGGGCTGCGGCTTGCGGTATGCGGGAATCCTTGGACCGGGGGATGGCTCGGCTACGGTTATAAGGGGGAAATAAAACCCTATTTCTAATAATAATAATATTATTATTATTATTACGATGATTGTTAACCTATGAATCGTTACAGGAGAGCTTGCCAAAATGCAAAAGTAACAATTTTATGTTCCAATACTGCTCTCAAATTCGAGCTTATATGTAACTATGTTGAGCTTGACACATGGCAGAAAAAAGTAGCAGGATGGGTATTGGTGAGGTACCCGCAAGTTTCTTATCTGAGGTAACAAAATGAGTGCACGCTCACCCAGTAAGAACCTCTTCTTTAATGGAATGGCAAACCATCTTTGCATGCTTGGTCCTCTCATGAAACAATGGGTTATTGGCAATCTGAATAGTTATCTCGTTACACAGGTTGTGGGGTAGTGTATGTCTCACTATGGTTTTTGAAGACAGTTCTAAGACACATCAACTCACAAGTAATTTGCTTTCTACTTCGGTATTCTACCTCAATACTAGATCTTGAAACAACTGTTTTTTTCGTTGTTCATTATGAGACAAGATTTCCATTTAAGAAGATGTAGTAGCTTCAGAATATGCTTTGATGCATAGATGAATGTTTTTCATGCTAGGTAACACTTGCTAGGATATGCATAAATTGGCTCATCTTGCTAAATGTCAGGTCTCATATAGTGTGGTAAATGAGCTTTCCAACCAAAGTGCATGTAACAAGTACACATCTTCAAGAAGAGATGTCTCATCCCAGATAAAGTTGATGTCTATAGGCGTTGGAGTACGAGTCAACTTTGCTCTAAGTAAATCCTTCTCTTAAAGGTCTTTGACATACTTCCACAGACACACTGTAGGGTCGTTGTTGCATCTGCAAAACTCAATGCCAAGAAATTATCAAGGAATTTTCGTATCTTTTGTCACAAAATGTGTATGCATATAAATTTTTGTTTCCTTCGTGCCAGAATTGTCAAATTTTGTGAGAAAATTTTCATCAACATTGACAATAAAAACCACAATACATGTATCCTTCTTTCTCACAAATACTAAATGATCTGCATGACTGCTACTAAAACCAATGATATGATTGATTTTACTGAACTTGTCCGACCAAGCTTTCAAACTATATTTAAGACCATAGATGATCCTTTTTTACTCGCAAACCTGAGATTTCATTTGAGCAACAAACTCAGAAGGTTACTCCATATAGATTCTCTCCTTGTGATCTCTATTAAGAATGCATTTTTGACATCGAGATGAAATGTAGGCTAACCTTTGTTCATTGTGATAGGGAACATATTCCGGATAGAACTCCACATAGGAAAGTATCAAATAAATCAATAAGCGCAAAGCCCTTAGCAACAAGCCTCAATGTCTATTTGTTAACTTGCTCGTCTGGTAAATATTTGACATAAATGTCCATCTACATCCATCATTGCCATCTCTTACTAGGGATGTAGCGGGAATCCCAGTGTCACTTGAAAGAAGAATTGATACATCTTAATCCATTGTTGCCTTCTAATGAGAAACCGTCATAGCGTCTTTGTATGATGAAGGAAGAGTAGTGATAGACAATGCCATGTCAAAGCTACTGCAAACTACTCGAAAGGTCATAAGAAACAACACTGATAATAGGATGTTGTGTACAAAACTGATGCCTTTCCTTACATTAGTAGAGTTCAAGGTCTGGTGCAATTGATGGAGGGTCAACCTTCTGAAGAGGAGGATGTTGGTATTAAATTTCAAGATGAATCCATTTTTTATTTGTTCTTTTTATTATGTCCTTTTTTTTATTTTCTTCTTCACCAAGAAGCGTGTCATTTTAATATGGGTGATGTTATATATAAACCGCTTTTGGCTATATACAAACCAATTTTTAGAGTTTTTTGGGCCCTTTAAAAACACTATAGACAAACCAACTTAAATACTCAAAAAATCAATTTTTCTCATTTCTAGCCTAAGTCTCACGAGATGTTTGCTCGCTCCCGATACCCCGCCGCATACACCTCCCGATATCTCTTGTAACGATCTTGCGAAAGTCACCGTCACACAATGGAGCCTTGGCGGTGGAAGCAGCCCCCGGTTGGTGATCTCTCATATTCAGTTCGCCCGCTCCCGATACCCATCCGCATACACCTCCCGATCACTCCTATTTGGTTCCTCGTGACAACCTTTGCCGCCCCTCGGTATCGCCTCGCCGACGTGTAATGGAGATTCTCCAAATTTGACAATGTAATGCTTACCTGCAACCGGAATGTTTCTTTCTACTCAAGCATTGTTCACAATTATAGCAAGATTTAAAGTATTTATACGGGCTATTGATTTTTGTAAGAAAAAAAGTAATACCTCACGAGCTAGTGCTATTAAGTGGTTTTTTAAAAAATATTTTTTATTTTGTGCTGGTTTGTATATAACCATTAGGTTTGTGTATAACAAATTTATATTTGCACTGGTTTGTATATAGTAATGGTTTGTATATAGCCAAAAGCGGTTTATATATAACATCACCCTTTAATATCTCCGGAAAACTCCAACCGCTGTATCTATTTTTGGTTCTCCTTGCTATCGGTTCCAAGAGTGGCAGTTTCCCAGTTTTTAGTTTCTCTTCCTCCAAGAGTAGCGCCTATTCTCGAAACAGCTCCATTCAGTTTTTTTATTTCCTCTTACGGGAAAAGATTTGATTTCCACTCATTACAAGACAAAAGAAACTGCCATAGGTTAACATCAATTGGTCAAAACCCCATTCACGATTCTCTCTTAAAAACATTAAATAAAGATGCAGCATACTCTCTGGAAATGCTCTCTCTTTCTACCCGATAGAAGCATAGCCAAGCTATTTTTGGGTCTCTTCTCTTGATAAAAGCTTCTGGCTTTTTGGATTGTACGACTCCAGTAAAAGAAAGCTTGTCTCTTCTCTTGATAAAAGATTGGGTGTAAGCTTGTCTCGCTTCATGGGTTTTCTCTCAATTTTTATTTGGAGTTCTCTTCGATTGCAAGTATACTTTCAAAACTTATTTTCTACAAATGTGTTGATTGTGTGGAGTTTATCCCAGTTTGATTTTTCAATTGTTGATTTCATTGAGATTGAATATTGTGAAAGATGGGAAGTGATCTTTGGGCACGTGAAATTTCTACAGTTGGCCCGATAGCCTGAGCATGAAAAATAGGAGTAGAAGTAAGATGAACATGCATAGGATGTCCTCTTTGTAGGCATGAAAGACAGGTGGTGACGTTAGTGGGGGAGATGAGGGAGGGATGGCGGTGTATGTTGGCCCAAAATGACGCTATACTTGGTCAACACAAGAGAGAATGTGGCCAGGTAGGTGGATGTAAAGAGTTTATGGTTTGAAATCTTCAAAATTTTCTTAGAAAAGTGGTTGATATGTATCTAAATTTTAAGTCGTCATTGATTGTATAAAACGAGGATTGTTAGAGAGAAAATAGGAGGGTTTGATAGTCATTTCTATATGACAAAAATCGTGTCTGAAAATTTTGAGGGAGTAGATTCTGCTTTAAAATAGAAACTAGGAATAGGTTGCAACATGAATGTCATATTTGTATAATATTTCTCCTCGCGTGTTCAAAAAATACCTTTTTGTTTCCATACACATTTTAAACTTTGAAAGCATAGCCCAAAGACTTTGCTCATAAAGCTCCAGTTTCTCTTAAAAAAATACAGCATTGCATTACTTGTCCATCATTAATGAGTGCTGATATTGTGTTGGACTACAAACAGATATGAATCGCCATACTGGAGACATATTGCTGCCACGAGGATTCAGGTGGCATGGAGATATCGGCAGAGACGTTTGAGGAGGGCTTTTACTGCTTCTGCATCCAGCAAGGTCTCTTCTGATCGCTCCGCTTCTCGCATCCAAAGATAACCCATCTACACTCTCACCACTACCACCTTCTAATCTTTTTTTCCTTTTTTTTGTGTCATAGTGAATATAGAAATATAAATATATGTGATGTATTAGGAGCTTAGAGTGTTTTTTTGGTTTGTGAAGTGTTGTTTCAAGTTGCTCTAGCAAGAATTACATGTGGATAGAATTTATAGTAGTAAATAAATGCACTTGTTCAAAATAATGAAAATATAATTGAAGCTTTCTTCAAGTTCTGCAGCTTAATTATTACCTCTTTTGCATGAAATGCCCTTCCCCCATGAAGAAAGATTCTCTCAATTTGAATCTGAATGGATATTCGAGGTTTTCATTTTTTTTCTTCATTGAGTTAAACAATACATTCTTTTTTTTTATTTCGGACTAAACAATGAAATGAACCCCTCCATTTGGGCCCAAATGGAGAGGATCTCTCCTTTCCCATTACTCACTAGCTAGCATTCTTAGGTGAGATATTGCAATTGTTATTTTTTTTTAAAAAAATTATATTAGTTTCTCTTTTTCTTTCGGTCTTTTTTTTGGAAAATAATTAATTCAAACCCTAAATTTAAAATAGCTCCCTGAATTTTTATTTATTTTTATGTTGGCCCCGAGGCTTTAGGTTAAGTTTGAAATGAGCCATTGAACTAACTCCAGTTAATTTTATAGCCAAATGAAAATTAAATGAACAAAGCAAAGTATATCATTTCATGTGTACCTACTACATTTTCAATGTATAGCATGTTTGCAGAGAAATGTGATGTAGGAGGATTTGAAATCAGCAGACCTGAAAATGTCAATCTTTCCTACTAAGTCTGTTTACCTCAACTGCTGCGACTGCAGAAGCAGTGGTGGAATAATCAGCTGTTTTGCAGAGTGGTGGTAGAATCTGTGAAACTGTTTGGATGAACAGTTTGTATAGAGTTGTTTCAAACAGAGAAGCTATTTAATTTGTTTGGCAAAATAGTTGTTACAGTTTTTTTTTGAAATTTAAACAAAATCAGCAAGAACAAGTTAATTTAATTCATTTTAAGTGTCTAATAATAATATTAAAAAATAACAAACTGTTTTCAATAGGATTGTTTCAGTCTTGAAAGTCGTAAACATGCTCGGTCATGATGATGAAATTTATCCCTCGATCATCGATCGTTAATTGCACATCAAGAATTAATATAGTTATTGAATTTTGTTTATATGTTTATAAATTTAACCGTCATAATGTTGTATACCTGTGATACTCTATGAGTTGATCTGCAATGTAGTTCCTGATATTGGCAATTTCAATAGCTCCAGTCCCCTCAAATGAGCTTGGTGCAATGTTCGGATTTGAATCAATAGTCTTTGGACGATTGTTTGGGCTCAACTCATATTCCTCTGGATACAAAGGTTGCAAAATAGGAGAACATGTAATGTCTCTCAATTTGTAGAAATTCCACCCTCTTGATTTGCCAATCTATGGGAAAATTAAGATCAATGCATAAACATACATATAACACAAACAAATATCAACGCGCGCACACACAAATAAACATTGACACACAAACACAATCATACATATACAAACACAACGATAAACACTAACATACACAAACACAAATCATACACACACAAACATACACAAACACAAAACATGCACACACAAACATACACAAACACAAAACATGCACACACAAACACAAGTATACAAACACCTTCAAGAACTTCACAAGAATGCTTTCACAAAAATAAAAGCACATAACAATGCTACCATAACAATCAATAGATGCTACTTCACTCCTTGCAGGAACCAAAAAAGGGAAAAGGTTATACCTAGCCGGAAGAAAGAAGTTAGCCTGAGAGGAGGCAGAAGGCCTTGTACGCGTTGAAGGAAGATGCTCCTCATTGTGGTCATCGGAGAGGAGGAAGGAGCGGCACTTGGCTCGATCGCCCAAGGCAGTGCTCGGTAGAAACTGGAAAAATCAGAGAGGAGAAGAAATTGGAAAGTACGGAGAGGGATGAAATCGAAGAGGAAAAAATCAGAGTGGAAAAATCAGAGATGAGAAGAAATTGGAAAGAACAGAGAGGCATGTACCTGCAGTTGCAGAGAATGATCGTCGACGTGTTGAGGGTCGCCTGTCGCTGGGGAAGAAGGAAGGTCGGTGGCAGCCTATTGCCCGAGAAGGACTGCTGAGGAGTCACGAAAAGGTTCGCTAGGGCTGCAAAGGAGTTGCGGAAATGCGCGAGACAGAAATCTGGCAGAAAGTTTCTAGAGTCGCGCTAATCTGTGATTCTGGAGTCATAAAAAAAATCACGACTCTAAATCGCTCTTATTTCGCGATTAATGGGCGGCGGTGACTCAAACTGGAGCACGCAAAAAAAGTATGGCGTGGCGTTTTTAAAAACCGCAGCACCTCATGCCCAAAACACCGCGCCAAACAGAGCATAGAAGGTCTGTGTATTCTGCGGAGATTTACTTCTAAATGTAACTCATGTGAATACTTTTTGTATTGTTATATTATTCTTTTTTTCTCTTTTCTTTCAATTTTTTTTTGTAAAATAAATAATTCATTATATATATGCAAGTGACAGTGCACGGGTCTTGTGACCCGCGCAACAATATCCTGACAAATTTGGACGACATGTGAAGCACAACACTAGGGATTTGGTAGCGGTGGGAGAGTCGTCACACAAAGCAGTGCTGTGATTGGGGTACTATCCCACAGGGGGGCTGTGCATTGTCACTCGTATAAATATGCATTATTTAATTGTTTTATATATGTTTTAGTTAATATTGGATTTTTCCACAGTCAGAAATTTGGGTTTAGGGTTCATAGACTATTAGAATTTAATGTGTCATTTGATGCACCTTAAAATAAATATGATATTAATTAATTAGTAAAGTAGTTGTACTTTTTTTTGTTAAAAAATTCATCTTGATGTATATATCAGTATGCATGTCAGATCAATTTTAATAAACTTAGATTGGTTTAATAGTTGTTTCTTGAAAATATCAATGGCGTGCATAATGACGGCCTTCTTCAAAAAGATCGCTTACCTTCCTAATGACATTTATCATAATAGATGTACGCATGGGCGGATCTACAGGGGGGGCCACAGGGACACGTGCCCCCCCCCTCCCAAATTTTTTGAAAAGTTTGATTAGGATTGGTTCGCCCAGACCGGTGCCCTCCAAATTTTTTTTGAACGACGATTTAAAATTAGTCGGTTCCCGATTCCGCTGTTCTAAAGTTCAGAATATATATATATATATAAATAGACATCGGTTAATCTATTCTTTTATATATATATATATATATATATATATATATATATATATATATATATATATATATATATATATATATATACTGCGGTTCTTAGAAAGAACCGCAGTCTATTCTTTTATATATATATAATATACGGAATATTTAATATGCGGGCGTACGGAATCGTGTTTTTGGGGATCAAAATGGTCTCAAATCGAAACGTGATCAACATGAAAGTTGTAGATCTCGACGAGACGAACAACTTTCATGTTGATTACTTTTTGATTTGGAGTTGTCTTGACCCTCGATTTGGGCTCTGAATTCTGGGGCGGCGAGAGTACTACAGTAGAGATCGCGCCGCCCCATATTTTGGGGCCCAAATCGAGGGCCAAGACGACTTCAAATCAAAAATTGATCAACATAAAAGTTGTTCGTCTCGATGAGATCTACAACTTTCATGTTGATCACTTTTCGATTTGAGGCGATTTTTATATTTGAGGCGATTTCTTGGTATTGTGCATGTTCAGGAGACAACTGCATTGTCACTTAAATCTGGAATTGAATCTTTGTTAATGGAGCATTCATTGAACTTATCTAAAATTTGTGGGCAAGGATATGCTGGGGCAAGTAATATGAGTGGTGAGATAAATGGTCTTAGAAGTTTAATTTTGAGGGAAAATCCATGTGCATACTACATTCATTGTTTTGCCCATCAACTTCAATTAACACAAGTTGCGGTTGCTAAGATTAATGATGACTGCCAATGATTTTTTGAAGCAATTGCAACTTTATTTGATGTGATTGTAGTATCTTGTAAGCGACATGAAATGCTTAGAGAAAGTCAAGTTCAAAAGGTTGCCCGAGCACTAGAAGATGGTGAATTGAAAACTGGATCATGTTTGAATCAAGAGCTTCGTTTGAGTCGACCTGGAGACACTCGTTGGGGATTACATCACAGAACATTAATGCATATTATTTCATTATATCCTGATATGGTCGCTACACTTTTGACAATTGGGAAGAGTAAAGCAAATGATAGAGCGAAGGCACAGGGTGTGTTGTTTGCATTGGAATCATTTGACTTTGTGTTAATGTTTCACGTAATGACCACTATATTTGGGTACACTCATGAGTTAAATCTAGCTCTTCAAAGAAAGGATCAAGATATTGTTAATGCAATGTTTTTTGTTAGTTTGACAAAAAATAGTTGCAAACCTTAAGAGATGATGGATGAGAGACATTATTAAATAAGATCTTGTTTTTTGCGGCAAATATAAGATTTATATTCCCAATATGGATGATCAATATACACCTCGAGGAAGATCAAGACGGTTTGTTGAAGACTACACAAATTTGCATCATTATCGAGTACAAATATTCTTAAAAGTCGTCGATCTACAACTACAAGAGCTTAACAATCGGTTTGATGAAGTGAACATGGAGTTGCTTCATTGTTTCGCTTGCTTAAATCCAATTAACACGTTTGATAGTTTTGATAAGCAAAAAGTGATAAGACTTGCAGAGTTTTATCCTAATGATTTTTCAAGTTTGGAGATGTTTAATTTAGATTTTCAACTCGACAACTTCATTGCCGACATGAGAAGCGATGAGAGATTTTTTGATTTGAAGGATCTTGGTCATCTCTCCATGAAGTTTGTTGAAACTGGTAAACATATTGCTTATCAACCGATCTACAAGCTTTTGAAGTTTGCATTAATTCTTCCGGTGGCTACTGTAAGTGTAGAAAGAGTGTTCTCGGACATGAACTACGTCAAGAACAAGTTACGCAACAGTATGAGCGATCAAATGTTGAATGATTGTCTAGTTACTTTTATTGAGATAGATGCATTTTTGAAAGTCCGTGACGATGATGTTATCGATCATTTTCAAAAAATAAAGACTCGTCGTGGACAAATGTAATTTTCTTGTGTAATTTTGTATTTTCTGATTTGGTGAATTAAATGTAGTTTTGTATGAATTTGCAATGTCAAAAAATTTACATTATCTTGTTGTTTCATTGAAAAAAAATTTGTGTCCCCCCCCCATTGCAGAATTCCTGGATTCACCACTGGATGTATGAGCTTTATTAAAATTTTTTAGATATTATAGATTTTCAAAAGTATTTTAAATATGGGTATATCTGTAATTACTTGGATGAACATTATATTTTTATTTTAATTAAAGTAAATTCTAATATATGTTAAGTTAATATATTAAAAAAATAAGAATATATTTTACAAATTTGAATGTTTCAACAGAGGAAAGTTTTTCCTTTTAATATTGTAAAGATACATATGTATAATATACAGTCGTGTACAAAAAGCCCGACCCGACCGGGCTTGGATTGGGTCGGTTGGGCCTGAGCTTTTTGCCGACCGGGCTCGGCCCGGGCCGAGCTCCCTCTCAAAAAAGGGATCCCGATCTGGCCCCGGTTCGAGCTCCCTCTCAAAAAAGGGGACTCAATAAGGCCCTTCAGGTGGCCCGAGCCGGCCTGATTTCCAGGCGATATTAAAATCCTAACAATTAGACAGAATTTTAATTCAGCCTAGATAAGCGGATTAAAATCTCGCCTAATTGGCGGGATTTTCCGCCAGTCCGGGGGTTGGGCCCAGGCTAGCCCGGCCCGGGCCGGGCAACCTGCTAAAATGGGGGCCCGATAAGGCCCCCAAACCCGGCCTTGACTCGGGTCGGGTTTTTCCTGGGCCTGGCCTAGCCGGGCTTTTTTCGAGCCGGACCCGAGCAGGATTTTCGAGCCCAGGCTTTTTGTACACGACTAATATATATATATATATATATATATATATATATATATATATATATATAGAGAGAGAGAGAGAGAGAGAGAGTTATATGTATGTATACGGAACCCGGACATAGCTTTTTCCGTGTTTTCTTCAATCCAGCGCCCTAGCACACGGACATAGCTTTTTCCGCATTTTTCTTCAATCCAGCGCCCTAGCTCAAAAAACTGCGATCATACCAGTGTCGCAGCGCCTCAAACCACCTCCGTCGCTTCAATCCAGCGTCGCAGTGCCTCAATCCACCTCCGTCGCTTGCGTCGCAGCGACTCAATCCACCTCCGCCACTTCAATCTCGTGCCTCCAAACCGACGTCGCAGCCTCCAAGCTCTAAATCCGGCGATCTATTTGTCGATCTATCTAGGCCTACAGCCTCCTAAAACCACCTTCGCCTCCTCAATTCATCTCCTCCAAACACGAGCCGCAGCCTCCAAGCCCCAAATCTAGAGCCGCAATGCCCAAGTCCGGCGATACATCGGCGATCAATCGTGCGCTAGCTGCAATCTACTCAACTAGCCGATCCTCACACCAAGTTTATTTAAAGACTTTAAATGGATTTTGTTTTTTGCTCTGATCCAGTAGAAGAGATTAATACAAAGTGTTCTATTGCAAACCAAGAACCATATATAGGTCAAATTTTTGAAGATCTTGATGCAATCTATTGTTTTTATAATGCTTACGCTCGCAATTTAGGATTTGGTGTTAGAAAAAATTCTAGCAACATATCAAAAGTTACAGGAGAGCATATTTGGAAGAATTATGTATGTGATAAGAGTGGCAAAAAGAAAGCTAAACCTGTTGAAAATTGTGAAAATATACAACAATGGCGCAATACGAGACTTGGATGTTTAGCAAAACTAGATGTTCGCAAAGGGAAAGATAATAAGTGGGTTGTTTCAGGATTCCAAAAAGAACATAATCATATATTAGATACACCCAGAAGAACAAAGAAAAATAGATCTCATAATGCTAGTCATAGGAACATGATAGCCAAGGATTTGATGGCTCAACTAAATGTATCTGGGTTGGGACCATCTAATACTGCTAAAACACTAAATGCAATTGCTGGAGATATAAATATCAGTGCACAAAATGTCATAAATCACATTAGACAACATCGGGATAACCAAGTTGGTCGTCAGGGTGCTTTAGTAGCCCAATATCTGCAAGCTAAGCATTCTAAAGATCCAAATTTTTTACTTTGCTTTAGAGATAGATACTGATAGGTTATTGAGATCTATATTTTGGGCAGATTCACGTTCTAGGAACGATTACATTACTTTTGGTGATGTAATTGTTTTTGATGTGACTTATAAGACAAATAAACTGCAAATGCCTTTTGCACCGTTTACTGGAGTAAATCATCATAGACAATCTATTCTACTTGGATGTGCATTATTGGCCGAAGAAACAGAGGAGACATTCACTTGGGTTTTAAAGCACTGGTTGATTTGCATGTTTGATAGAGCACCACAAGTTATAATTACAGACATGAATCATGCTATGTATAAATCTATCAAAATTGTCTTTCCATATAAAAGACACCGTTTTTGCTCATGGCATATACGTAAGCATTTGGTTGAGAATGTGTTTGAAATGTGCTATCCATAAAGTGAGTTCTCAAAGGATTATAAAAAAATTTTAATACAGTAGAACAATTTGTTTAAGTGAATGTAGATGGGAAGACCTCATTTCAAAATACCATTTACAAAAAAAACAAGTGGCTATTCAGAATGTGGGAAAGAAGATCACATTGGGTGTCTGAATACTTGAAAGATGTTTTGGTGGCTGACATGACATCAACAGGTAGAAGCGAGGGTATAAATTCTTTTTTTGATGGATTTGTAAATTCCAACACATGCTTGTTAGAGTTTGTATGGCAATATTAAAGAGCGTTAGAAAGTCGTTCTCATGCAGAGGAGGAACTTGAAGACTTCAAAACTATGAATTCAAAACCATTTTTATTTGGAAAAGGAAATCTAGAAGCTCATGCTAGTGAACAATATACAAGAGTAATGTTCAAACGATTCCAGAATGAGTTTCAAGAGATTCTAAATTATTTACATGAGAAAGTAAGTTCTTCTGGAGTTACAAAACATTATATTGTGGGTTTATCATCTGATGAAAAATACAAGTGGTTTAAGGTTGTATATGTGGATGGTGACCTTATATGTATCAAATGTGAGTGCGGAAAGTTTGAGAGTGATGGAATATTTTGCAAGCATATTTTACATATACTATATAAGAAACAAGTAACACAAATTCCAAATAGATATCTATCGAAGAGATGGACCATTCAAGCACGCAATATTTTATCTATTAACCCATCAAATTCAGTTGAAGGTCATCTGCATCCAGTTTCTTCTTTAATGAAATGGCACCTCACTTCTCTTTGCAACAATTTGATAGAGAAAGTATCAAAAGATGAAGACTCTTCCAAAGAATTATATCATTATGTTACTGGACAGTTAAATGATTACAATGAAACTTCTGTTCAAGGTGAGATTGAAAAGATTGGTAGTCAAGTTGGATCATCTTCAATAGTAGTGGATCATTCTGGTATATCTATTAGAGATCTGATTCAAACACAACAAAAGGACGTCCAAAAATAGCAAGGCGAATAACAGCAAGAATAGAAGAGTCTCAAAATAGTTTGAAAAAGAGGACATGTGGATCGTGTAACACCCTCATCCGTCACATGGAATAAAACCGAAGGTCCGGTCGGTGCCTCATTCCATATTCCGCAGACAGTTAGTGGAATTACATAAGAATACCAATTTAACAGCATAGGAATACGCATCCTAACTCAGAGCATTCTATGAGAAGCTTTTAATACAGTTATAAGAACTCATACATAACACATGAATGTCCACCACAGCCACATTAGGAATGAAATATAACATACACCAATATTTTGACCTTATGGCCTTATAATAGTTTGATCAATAAAAGTGACTTACATACTTCGGCTAGCAGGCCGACCACACATGAACATAATAAAGTAAAAAAATTTTGCTTTGTCCTTCAAGGGCCAGTACAACATCAAGGGCTTCAGCTCGCTACTTGCCACTAGGCTCACATGTTCCTGCATTAGAACAATCCACCGCACGGTGGCAAAACAAGGAAACGGTCAGCTAAAGCTGACCAAATTATAACGACCCGCCCCTTAATCGGGGCGGCGGTGCTCCTTCCCTGCATTTCATTAGTATAATCAAACATGATAGTGAAAGTACAATTTAAGCACACTTCACCACAGGCGTAGGCATGCACGACCACGCACCCCGTGCTCTCATGGCACATTCTCGGTGAACCCGGTCCACCACCGCCCCCAGGATGGAAACATCGTGAGCATTTTAGTCTTTCCGGCCGAAGCCTAAGACTCGCCCTCTATGCCAACGATAAGTGTCACGTACCTTAGGTCTCTTTAACTGAACCACATAGAGCGGGTATGGTTCCACTCAACCCATTGATCACACTGCCACGTCAATTTAAGCCATAGGCATAGGTCAAGCTTCCCCAAGTACCAAATCGATCATACAATTTTGCATAACCCAGTTATGTGCAATTTAGCTCCCAAGCCACTAAGATGGCAGAACCACGCATCTGCCCAGTTTTTCGGGTGCACCTTGGATTTAGTCACCAAGGCTCCCTGTTGCAATCTACCACGTAGAAAACCCAAAAAAACAAACGGCACAGAGTCTTCTCCGGCAATACATGCATAATGAAAACATCACCGATCTAGACCAATATGTCCGAATAGGCTTCACACACCATGCCTACGTCCATACTTTGATTCTGGACTCTATATGCAAAACTACGGGGACAAACCATATCTACCCAAAGGAATACCTCACACTCACCGCCCACTCACGGGAGAGAGTTTCATATGCAAAAAGGAAGAGGACTTCACATGTCTAAGTATAGAATCGTTACCCTAGAGGTTCGCTTCGGCGCCATGGAAAACTAGTCGGATGAAAAGCACCGCAATGGACTCGCCTCCGCGGATCTGGACTCGGATCGCGATTCAGAGCTCCGAAGCTCCAACAATGGCCGGAATCCTCCTTCTTCTTCTCCCTTTGCTCTCCCCTCTCTCTAACTCTTAGAAAGATAAATGGCCAAATGGAAGGAGGCCTAAACCCTCATTTCCCGGCTATATACCAACATGAAGGATTCTGGGCCGTCGGATCCCTCTAAAATGAAACGAACGGCCTAGACTGACCTTTAAAATCATCTACCTGGGGCCGCACATGGCTTGTGACGCGCCCGTGTCACAAGCCATCTCTCACTTTCGTATAAGAATTCGTCGATCTTCGAATCAGGACACGGTCTCTGACACGTCTGTGTTAACCCTGGACACGCTCGTGTCAACCCTAGACACGCCCGTGTCATAGGCCGTGTGCCTCAATCGACACTGAAACTGTCACGCCCGAACAGGACATGGCTTTGGACACGCCTGTCCGCCATGGACATGCTCGTGTCCGACCTGGACACGCCCGTGTCCCAGGGCGTGTTGCTCACTCGACATAGCCTGGAAAATACAGAGTAGGACACGGCTTTGGACATGCCCGTGTCCGCTCTGGACACGCCCGTGTCCGACCTGGACATGCCCGTGTCCCAGGTCGTGTTCAACACTCGATGAAACTCAGCCAATTCCAGAAAAGGACACGGCTCTGGACACACCTGTGTCACAGACCGTGTGAAACCATAATGGCTCCAAAGCTCTCAAAAACACTACCCATTCATATTCGAGTTTTGGGGCGTTACAATTCCCCCCCCCTAAAAGAATTTCGTCCCAAAATTACAGAATGGAAAAGTACACAAAGTTAAATGGTACCTGAGTAGAAAAGCTCGGGATACTCCTCAAACATGTTCTACTCTCGCTTCCACAAAAGCTCATCACGACCACAATTTTCTCATCGGACCTTGACCATCCGGATAACTTTATTCCGCAATTGTTTGACCTCCGTATCCTCGATCCGAATGGTTCTAACTTTCGTTGTTAGCCCACTATCGACTGATACTTAATCCGCAACAACCACTTGCGCTGGTTCTTTCACAGCTTTGCGTAGGACCGAAATGTGAAATACATCATGCAATCCACTCAGTTCTACCGAAAGAGCCAACTGATAGGCCGTTCCACCAACTCGCTCGAAAATCTCAAAAGGCCCAACATACCTCGGACTAAGCTTCTTTAAGCGTCGAATCCTTGATATGCCTTTAAACGGATTTATCTTGAGGTATACCCAGTCGCCCACCGCAAACTCCACGTTCCGATGTTTGGTAGTGTAGTACTTGGCATGTCTATCTTGAGCAATCAGTAGTCGTTCCTGAATCAGCCAAATTGTTGACGTAGCATCTACAACCTCTCTTCGCTTATAAAGCTTTGATTCTCCTGTTTCTACCCAAGCCAAAGGTGTACGACACCTCCTTCCGTATAGAGCCTCAAAAGGTGTCATCTGAACGCTGGCTTGGTAGCTGTTATTGTATGCAAACTCACACATGTAAAATGGTCCTCCCACCCTTTACTAAAAATCTAATGCACACATACGAAGCTTGTCTTCCATCGTCATGTTCACCCTTTCAGTTTGCCCAACTATCTGCGAGTGAAAAGTTGTGCTGAAGTTCAGCTTGGTACCCAATAACTAATGAATGAGCCTCCAATCGTTAGATGTGAACCGGCCATCACGGCCACTAACGATGCTCTGGGGTACACCATGCAAACGGACTATATTATATACATAAAGCTTCGCCAGCTTCTCCACTGAATCATCCTTCCTATTAGGTATAAAATGTGACACCTTCGTTAAACGATCAACAATCACCCAAATGGCGTTGTTCCCCTTGTGCAATCTCGGCAAACCGTGCACGAAATCCATAGAGATGTCATCAAACTTCCACTCCAGTATAGGCAAGGACTTTAGAAATCCACCTGGCTTCTGCCATTCGGCCTTCACCAAGGCACAAGTCTGACACTTCACCACGCATAGCGCTATGTCTTTCGTCATACCAGGCCACCAGAACAGCCTTTTCAAGTCTTTGAACATCTCTGTGCTTCCAGGGTGAATTGAATACTTGGTAAAATGCGCCTCGCCTCGTACATCAATTCTTCTCATAATTTCCCAACATTACGGACGCACAACCAACCACCTTTCCATACAAGGTCGTCGTCAACACAAAACTGGTCATTTGACCCATCCACGGACTCCGCAAAGCGACGTTTCAAGCTACGTCCGACTCCATGGCCTATCGAATCATGTCCGCGAGGTCGTATTGAACCTCTGTCCAACTCAAACATGCATTAGTACTAGATCCCTTGTCAACACACGAGATCTCCAAAGCTTCCAAATCATGAATGAGCCGCTCGTCATGCATCTGCAACCAGTTGGCATGTGCAGGAGTTCTACGACTCAGAGCATCTGCCAAAACATTCCCCTTCCCGGGAATATAATGAATCTTGTAGGTGTAGTCCCCCAGGAACTCCATCCACCTACGTTGGCGCATGTTAAGGTCCTTCTAATCAATCAGATATTTCAGACTCTTGTGATCTGAATAAATGTCGACTTTCACTCCGTACAGGTAATGCCTCCAAAGCTTGAGAGCGAATACCACGGCCGCCAACTCCAAGTCATGGACCAGGTAGTTCCTCTCATGAACTTTTAACTGACGTGATCCATAGGCTATCACCGACCCGGCTGAAGCAGAACACAACCTAACCCACTCCCAGATGCGTTAGTGTAAACCTCAAAGCCTTCAGAACCACAAGGCGAACATAATATAGGTGTCGTGGTCAAACGACACTTTAGTTCTTCGAAAGCTCGTGCGCAATCAGGCGACCAAATGAACTTCTAATCCTTCCTTGTTAGAGTAGTGAGGGGAAATGCTACCCGTGAGAAGCTCTCCACAAATCGCCTGTAATAGCCGGCAAGCCCCAGAAAACTCCGGACTTCCACCACCGTAGACAACACAGGCCACTCCCGTATAGCAACTATCTTTGTCGGATCTACCGCAATACCTTCTCCACTAACCACGTGACCAAGGAACGCTACCGAGGACAACCAAAATTCGCATTTGGAGAACTTGGCATATAGTTAGTTCCTCCTCAATGTCTCCAACACTATATGCAGGTGCTTGAAATGATCCTCCTCGCACTGCGAGTACACCAGTATGTCGTCGATAAAGACTATCATGAACTGGTCCAAGTATTCTCTGAACGTTCTATTCATCAAATCCATAAACACGGATGACGCATTCGTCAGTCCAAACGACATAATAGTGAACTCATAATGCCCATAACGTGTGCTGAAATCCATCTTGGGAATGTCACTTTTCCTTATCCGCAGCTGATAGTATCTGGATTTCAGATCCAACTTTGAGTACACAGTCGACCCCACCAGCTGGTCGAACAGATCATCAAACCTTGGGATCGGATACTTATTCTTTTCTGTTAGCTTATTCAACTCCCGGTAATCAATGCATAGTCGTAAGCTTCCGTATTTATTCTTAACAAAGAGAACTGGCGCACTCCAAGGCGACGAACTTGGACGCACATAACCCTTGCTCTATCAATTCCTGAAGTTATGCGTTCAACTCTTCCATTTCCCTCGGTGCTAAGCGGTAAGGAGACCGCGACATTGGTTTGGCACTTGAGACCATATACTAACATACTTTTAACTTAGTCTAGCGCTAGGTGTTCAGTCCTAGTGCGACTCCTTTGAGTTGTAAAACAATATAAGCACGCTACTCCGAGAGTTAGTCCATGTCACGGATTACGTCAAACTCCACTAGGCAGAATAGACGCTTCCACGTCAAAGGCTTGACTTCCTATTCGCACTCTCAAGCAACAAACTCTTTTCGCGCACATCGAACACCCGTTCGGTAACAACACATCCAACTTACCTTTTGCCACTGAAGTAGGTACTCCGTTATGAGACACAAAGATCTCAGATAGGAAGGAGTGTGAAGCCCCTGTATTGAACAGCTCTCGAGACGGAACGTCCAAAATCATAACGAATCGTAAAACATAACAATCATACAACCAAAGCATAAGACGTAAGGTATGGAAAACACTAACGCTAAACTCTAGCGCATACCTGACACCATGCATCCTTGCTTGAATTCCTCCTGCTGGCCAAGGTTATAGACTCTCAGTTGGGCTGGAGCTCGATGGGATGCGGTTGACTCTACTGCCTTTCCCTTTTTAGCATAAGTTTCCCCTGACTTTTGCTCTGATTTGCCGCTCCAACAGTCTCGAGCCATATAACCCGGCTTATCGCAAGTATAACATCTAATTGGGTCTCGTCCAACTGTTACTCCAGAACCTACCCCCTTTGCCACCAGAGTACCACTCCAACAATCTTTAGTAATATGACCTATCTTGTCACATGTATCGCAAGTAAGTGCAAGTAGCCCTGCAACGGCTCCCGACTTTGCTTTCTTTGTCTTTGGGGCATCACCACGACAATCTTGGGTCAAGTGTCCTATCTTGCCACAAGTATAGCAAGTATATGGAGCTTGACTAGTAGATGTTCTAGATCTCTTATTCCCCTTCCTGCGGCGTTCAGACTTTGCTGAACCTGCAGATTTTGGTACCCTGAACTCTGACGTCTGGTTGACTTTTGCCAAATCTTCTTCCAAAGATCTAGCCGACTCCACCAACGCTCGGAATCCAAGTAGCTTTGGTCCTACCAGCAGTCGTAAATTATCACGCAGACTGTTGTAAAATCTATTAATTGTGTTCTGTTCGTTCTCCATCTCAAACCCTTGGTATCTCCTTATTAAGACAAACGCATGCAAATACTCATCCACTGAGTGTGTTCCCTGAGTCAAAAGTATATTCAACTGCTGCTCTGATGTTCTACCACATGCCCTTTGCTCCAGTGCGCCAATCGGTACTGCAGCCATTCCAGGGATAGGGGACTTCACATGCCCTCCATGTTGGGCTTTGAACATAGCGAACACCGCTTCAACCAAAATCCGAATGGTTTCTGTAGAAGGAGGGGTCGCAAGCATGTCGTTAGGATCACTACTCTCTATGAAATGTTGTTGTTGCGACTGTCGTGCACCGCTCCTAGTCACTTATAGTTATACAACACACCATTAAGCGACTAAACAAAATTGCAAAAAATAATTATAGGAACACGCAGGTTCCTCAAACATGTGTATTTTCATTCCTAAGTGGACATTAATGGGTTCTTTTCATATTATAATGATGACACACATACATGTGCTCACCACCCCTTAAAAGAATTCGTCCACGAATTCAAATAAGCAAGCCCAATGCCTTAGTCTGATACCAAATTGTAACACCCACATCCGTCACATGGAATATAATAGAAGGTCTGGTCGGGGCCCCACGCCATATTCCACAGACAGTTAGTGGAATTACATAAGAATACCAATTTAACAGCATAAGAATACACATCCTAACTCAGAGCATTCTAGCAGAAGTTTTTAATACAGTTATAAGAACTCATACATAACACATGAATGTCCACCACAGCCACATTAGGAATGAAATATAATATACACCAATCCTTTGACCTTATGGTCTTACAATAGTTTGATCAATAAAAGTGTCTTACATACTTCGGCTCGCAGGCCGGCCACACATGAACATAATAAAGTAAACATTTCGCTTTGGCCTTCAAGGTCAAGCACAGCATCAAGGGCTTCAGCCCGCTACTTGCCATTAGGCTCACTTGTTCCTGCATGAGAACAATCCACCGCACGGTGACAAAACAAGGCAACGGTCAGCTAAAGCTGACCAAATTATAACAACCCCGCCCATTAATCAAGGCGGCGGTGCTCCTTCCCTGCATTTCATTAGTATAATCAAACATGATAGTGAAAGTACAATTTAAGAACACTTTACCACAGGCGTAGGCACGCACGACCACACACCCCGTGCTCTCAGGGCATATTCTCGGTAAACCCGGTCCACCACCGCCCCCAGGACGGCAACATCATGAGCATTTTTGTCTTCTCGGCCGAAACCTAAGACTCGCCCTCTATGCCAACGGTAAGTGTCACGTACCTTAGGTCTCTTTAACCGAACCGCATAAAGCGGTACAGTTCCACTCAACCTGTTGCTCACACCGGCACGTCAATTTAAGCCATAAGCGTGGGTCAAGCTTCCCCGAGTCCCAAATCGATTATACAATTTTACATAACTCAGTTATGTGCAAGTTGGCTCTCAGGCCACCAAGATGGCAGAACCACGCATCTGCCTAGTTTTTCGGGTGCACCTTGGAGTTAGTCCCCAAGGCTCCATGTTGTAATCTAACACATAGAAAACCCGAAAAACAAATGGCACAGAGTCTTCTCCGGCAATACAGGCATAATGAAAACATCACCGATCCAGACCAATATGTCCGGATAGGTTTCACACACCTTGTCTACGTATGTACTTTGATTCCGGACTCTATATGCAAAACTACGGGGATAAACCATATCTACCCGAAGGAATACCTCACACTCACCGCCCACTCGCGGGGGAGAGTTTTCTATGCAAAAAGGAAGAGGACTTCACATATCAAAGTAGAGAATCGTTACCCTAGAGGTTCGTTTCGGCGTCATGGAAAACTAGTCAGATGAAAAGCACCGAAACGGACTTACCTCCGCGGATCTGGACTCGGCTCGTGATTCGGAGCTCCGAAGCTCCAACAATGGTCGGAATCCTCCTTCTTCTTCTCCTTTTGCTCTCCCCTCTCTCTAACTCTTAGAAAGAGAAATGGCAAAATGGAATGAGGCCTAAACCCTCATTTCCCGGCTATATACCAATAGGAAGGATTGTGGGCCGCCGGATCCCTCTAAAATGAAGCGAACGGCCTAGACTAACCTTTAAAATCGTCTACCTGGGGACGCACAGGGCTTGTGACAAGCCCGTGTCACAGGTCGTGTCTCACTTTCGTACAAGAATTCATCGATCTCCGAATAAGGACACAGTCTCTAACATATCTGTGTTAACCCTGGACACGCCCGTGTCAACCCTGGACACGCCCGTGTCACAAGACGTGTTCCTCAATCGACGCTGAAACTGTCATGCCCGAACAGGACACGACTTTGGACACGCCCGTGTCTGCCCTGGACACGCCCATGTCCGAGCTGGACACGCCCGTGTCCCAGGGCGTGTTGCTCGCTAGACACAACCCGGTAAACACAGAGCACAACACGGCTTTGGACAAGCCCGTGTCCGCCCTAGACACGCCCGTGTCCGACCTGGACACGCACATGTCCGAGGCCGTATTCAACACTCGATAAAACTCAGTCAATTCCAGAAAAGGACACGGCTCTGGACACACCCGTGTCACAGGCCTTGTGAAACCATAATGACTCCAAAGCTCTCAAAAACACTACCCATTCATATTCGAGTTTTGGGGCGTTACAAATCGTGTGGTGACAAGGGTCATTATGCTACAATGTGTCCCAATAAAAGAAAAGGTATTTTTTGGAGAATATGTATTTTTTAATTAATTTTGTACTATTAATAATCCATTGTTGTTAATTTTTTTGATACAGATATACCTTGAAGTTCTGGTGCCTTAAAAATCCTTCATTCTCCTCTCACAAGACAGAAATCTTCCAGTCTCATGCTTTCCATTGATTAAATCTGTTGTACTTGGTTTCTCTTTTAAGGCAAAACTATATTATAAGTCCATTAATTTTACAGGGATGACATTGTTTTATTCAAATGTCTGAGGGTCATCGACATTTCTTGCTTTACATGGATTAAATCCTTCATTTCTTTGCTGGAATCAAAAATTATAAAAGCATTTTTTGCACGCTGAGATTCAACGGCCCCGTTCTATTCAAATGTGTAGCACCCCAAAAGGAGTAGGATTTCGTCGAACGGGATCCGACGAACGTCGAATGGGTTACAAAATGTCTGATGGTCGACATTTTTTGCTCAATCGGAAGGGGAAGATCTTCACGCATCGGGTGGATAACATTGCTCGAAATCCTCCTGTAAGGCGAGAAATGTTGGCTAATGTTGTGCGATGGTGGAATTGATTCAGTCGCTTGGATCCTCGTCCACATGTTGGGAAAATAAAACACTAGTTGGCATGTTGGGCGCCACTAAGGCAAGCAATCTGGTCATCGCCGGTCGGCCATCTCGCTGGGAGTCAAGGCTAGGCGGAGGTCGGCAGGATGGCGGCGACCACTCCTTTGAACGCTGCTGGCTTTAATGTCGATGGGTTGCCGACGGTGAGGCGAGGAACTTGGTAGAAGATGCTTTTTTATGTTGTGCGCGATTTAATCAAACGGCTCAGAAATTAATACGCGGACATTGCACAATACGCGGAACCCGGACAAACAGTGCCCTCAATTTTATGAGGCACAACGTCCAAAAAGTTGGTGCAACATTCATAAAGCCTAATATACCCTCAATTGTTTTTCTTTAAGACTAATATAAATTCAAGAAATATTCTAATGCATTTGAAAATAAAGGTTACTTATGTAATTGCACCCTAAAGTCACCTCCAAAATAAAGTTGATAGCAGGCAATTATGAGGCACAACGTCCAAAAAGCACATGTCAATTGCTCTCATTACACCTTGTCAGCTATCAGTTGCTCTCATTTGAATCTTAACCATTGAATAAGTTCCAACATTTGAATTTCATCCATTGAATAATAATAGGTTATTTTTTTCCTTTGGTCAAGTCATCCTAGCAGCAGATATACCTGCACCCCAAGGCATCTTCTCGCCGAAAGCCGCACCACAAAAGTCTCGATCATGTCCCCTCCCACTGTATTCACAGGCAAGATGCAGGAAAGCTCCTCCTGCATACAACAAACCTGTGGTATTTCTTATTTGAATCTCTTGGGCGGCAAATCTCCCGCACAAATGCACTGGATTCCAGCCTTCTTTTTTGCAGCAGAAATCAACTCCCTCTTACGGCATACCTCTTTCTAACATGTATCGCAGAGGAGCCTTGTACATCTCCCTTGAACTGTTCGCCTCTCCCCATTCGCGACACCATCTCCCGCTCACGACCCCCCCTCTGTTCTTCCTCACCAGGTATGGTAGCAGGTCTCTAACTTCAACATTGCATTTTTACTCAATGGCTTCTTAATCTATTCCTCACCAGGTGGAACTTAAATACTTGTTATGAGAAAATAACAGACATTTGTAAGTGTTTTTGTTTTACAGATCTTCATGTGTTTTACAGATCTTCATTTTTATTTTGTAAAACAATATACGTTTTGACCTAAAAATATTAAATTTGACTTTAATAACGTTGATTGATTTAATATCATCATCTCGAAAATACCACTGATATGCCTAATGACAACCTTCCTTGAATACACTGTTGACATGTCTAATGACAATCTATCATAGTAGGTGTTGAAGCTCTACTAAAAAACTTTTTGAATTTAAATGAATTTTCATCATTACTTCTAATTTTTTGATAGTATAATTACTTGAATGGACATTGTATTTTAATTTCTTTGAAATAGATTATAATATATGTCAAGTCATTAAAATATAAAAATGAGGACATAATTGGTATTTTTGAATGTTTCACCAAAGACAACTTTTCCCTTATAACAGTGAAAGATATATATATATATATATATATATATATATATATATATATATATATACTATATTAAAAGAACTATCAATATGATGACAGTGACAAGCTAAATGAGACATTGAATCAATCACAACCGTTCATCATAAAAGAAGCAAAAAAATCGCGAGCCCCTAAACAGCGGATCGCACAAAATAAAATGTTAAAAATCTGCGGCCCCTCCCATGCCCTAAATCTCCCTCTCCCTCGCTCCCGCACCGCTACTGCAAGCTCGACAACTGTTGTCGCGTTTTTAGGGCAAAGCACGGCGGGCGACTCGGGCAAATCTGTCGACGGCGGGCGACGGCGGGCGTGTATAAGCGGCACCACCGCGAAGGCAGCCATAAACTTCTCCACATTCCCTTTGCCTCACAATATCCACCGGTTCTACTTCGCCAGCCATCCGTCAAAGCGGAAGGGGGAAGCGCCACCAGGAGATGATTTTTCGGCCCGAGACCTTGCCGCAATAGACTCCCGTGGTTCTACATCCACCGGTTCTCCATCCAGCAACGCACCTTCCCTCCATCAATTCCATCCAAAAATTCTACATCTACTTGCAGGTAGATGATTAGGTTTTTGATTTCATTCTTGATTTCTCTCTTGATTTAACACATCTACAAATTGAAAAAAAAACATTTAGTCAGAAGTATTATTAGTGGTTTTTGATTTCTCTCTTGATTTCGTTTAACACATCTAGAAAACCCCGTGCAACATTTGTCGTTGATTTATTTTTTCTTACTCTACTTTTTAAATCAACTTGAACTATAGGTACGTTGATTTATTTTTTCCTCTTACTATGCCCAACCACTGATGTTATGATGTTAAGTTTAAGAATGTTCAGCCAAAATACTTGAACTGTAGGTCGGTTGATTTATTTTTCCTCTTGCAATGCCCAGCCACTGATGTTATGATGTTAAGTCTAAGAATGTTAGGTTAAGATTATCTTTAATAATGTTAGATAATGTTAGACTTAACCATCATTTTTTTATGCTTAAGTGTAACCCGGCATTTTAGGTTCAAAGCAACAACACTGCTACTTTTAGTTGGAGTTTGGAAAACACCCAATGGTTGCCTCAAATAATATATAAAATGTTAGTTGTTATGCTCAAGCAGCGGGTTGTATAATTGCACGGGTCTGTTTTAAAATTATTGAATAAATTTGTGTGATAATTGCATCATCCCAACCCCAGTCCTAACATGCAGTTGTCTGACAATTAGATCTACAATAATCTAATTCTTTACAATGGGTTATGCACTTCACATGAGACCCTCTACTCTTAATCTGAGATCAATCTCTTCTCTGTTCGAAATTTTGCTCTAACATTTTAATTTTCAATTGTTCTTTGTAGAGAGTACAAATCCCCTTATCATTAACATTACAAATTGTGAGTCCTAAAGGTAGCAGTCCCCAACTGATCAACAACAGAAAATTCTTTACAATGTTGGTTATTCAAATTACCATATTATTTCTACAACTGACACATTCTGATGTTCAAGGTTATGCATACAATTAAGGTATGCTATTCAACATGTTATGTTCTATGCGAGTTATGATGATTTGCAACCTTTTTTAAAAAAATTTGTTCATATTTATTTACAGACACCCATGATGGAACTCAGATTATTAATATGCTGAAAGATATTCAATTTTCTGGGTATTGATGCAGAAATCCTGCACGCATCAATCCGAATAAAACATAGGGGTGACTTAAATTTTTATTTTAGGCTAAATGTGATCCGCATAGGTTTACAGGTTATCTAATTTCCATTGAATTCGTTCTGCTATAATATTTTCTACTGCCTTGCGTTTGTGTATATTATTTTTGTTTTGTTTTAGAATTTGTGTTCATCAACCAGTGTTTAATTGTGTTGCCCGACTTGACTCCTGATTTCATTTTTCATTTTTTGTACATTTGACTGTCAATATAAACCAATAATTGAAAATAAGATGTTTACACCATTTACTAATGTTGCATAATGCGGTATTTTTGAACATATACAGTATGATTTATAACTTGATTTCATTTTGGTTCTTCAAATTACCATATTATTTCTACAACTGACACATTCTGATGTTCAAGGTTATGCATATAATTAAGGTCTGCTATTCAACATGTTATGTTCTATGCGAGTTATGATGATTTGCAACCTTTTTAAAAAAAATTGTTCATATTTATTTAAAGACACACCTGATTATTAATATGCATAAGATGGAACTCAGATTATTAATATGCGGAAAGATATCCAATTTTCTTGGTATTGATGCAGAAATCCTGCACGCATCAATCAGAATAAAACATAGGGTTGACTTAAATTTTTATTTTAGGCTAAACGTGATCCGAATAGGTTTATAGGTTATCTAATTTCCATTGAATTCGTTCTTCTATAATATTTTCTACTGTCTTGCGTTTGTGTATATTATTTCCATTTCGTTTTAGAATTTGTGTTCACCAACCAATGTTTAATTGCGTTGCCCGGCTCGACTCCTGATTTTATTTTTCATTTTGTTGTACATTTGACTGTCAATATAAACCAATAATTGAAAAGATGTTTACATCATTTACTAATGCTGCATAATGCAGTATTTTTGAACATATACAGTATGATTTATAACTTGATTTCAAAAGTTACAACATGATTAATTGCGTTGTTTTCTTTTGATTATTGGAAACATGATTACTTGTGATCTCTATTGCATGCAATGATGTTCAATATAATAGGTTAGATGATATTGTTTGCTATATATGTTCATTATCTGTGAACATATCATTAATGTTGTGTCGATTTGGAGCAGGTGAACTCCAAACATTGCCTACAATTTGGTACAGGTAAACTCGCCACATCACTCCGACATACAAAAATATATTGCTTATACTTGAGTTAGGGATTTTCATCACCTTATCTAATTTTTTCGGCATCACAAATTAAATCAGGATCTCCTTTTCCAATTTTTTTGATTAAAATGGGTTTTGAGAGATTTATTTATTATTCTTTATGGTTTTGATACCTCTATAGAGCTTGCACTTTCATTGTGCCTGACTTTCAGTTCTTCTTAATTTCAATGATTCTTTGCAATTTTGGACATTCTAAATGATGGCTGAACTCATTTTTTTAATAACTTGATTTCAAAAGTTACAACATGATTAATTGCGTTGTTTTCTTTTGATTATTTGAAACATGATTAATTGTGATCTCTATTGCACGCAATGATGTTCAATATAATAGGTGGGATGATATTGTTTGTTATATCTGTTCATTATCTGTGAACATATCATTAATGTTGTGTCGATTTGGAGCAGGTGAACTCCAAACATTGCCTACGATTTGGTGCAGGTAAACTCGCCACATCACTCCGACATACAAAAATATATTGCAGGTAAACTATCTATTTTTTTCCTAATGAATCAAAATATCCTTCTAATTGCTTGCTCCTAATTTTCTTGCTATCTATTGATATTTCTTATATCCCAAGTTGTTATCATTTCACAGATTTTCAATTGTTATTCTCACAAATAATCTAGCAGTTGGCTGAGCAATTCATTAATCTGTGCTTCCATATGCATGGATCTGTGCTTAATGGAAGCACAGATTAATTCATATGCATGGATCTATGCTTCCATTAAACACAGATCAATTGAAGCAATTCATGGAAGCACGGATTAATGGAAGCACAGATTACTTTGGTAATATTAAAAAGAACTATAACACACACTTACTTGCAAAGTTCTACACCACACATCTCAATACTTGATGAGACTTTTTGCAGCCCAAACATCTGCTTAAAAATAAACACTATTTCAGATTTCATTTTAAAACATCGGCTTAAGGTCTGTGAGTACAATAACACGCCGCTTTCTTCCTTTGCACAGGGCGAGACAACTCAACCTCCTCTAACTTTGACTCATTTTTCAATCTCACTGACTATTTGGCCTGTAACTGTACTTGGCAAGTTATTTTGGATTTGAGAGTACATCCTTTTCCTCCAATCATTTCAGGTGCGATGAAATTCAATGTTTACTTATTGCAATATGTTACACTTGATGCTAACTTCCTCTGCCTTTTTCTTTATTCAATTATACAGGTTTTCTGTATCTTTTCTTTTAGTTATTACTTTCCTTTCATCAGAGTAGAAGATTTTGTTCTCATGAGAAAATTTTATTAGCTCTAACAAAAAATTGTTAAATTTATATACCCCTTCAATCTCAAATACGTTGTTTATTTTTACATGATTTGTGTTTAATCCATGTTGATTGTAATCACAACTGCATGTATGCAGAATTTAGATGCCAACGACCGCCCAGCTTCAAGCACGTGCTGAAAGAAGACGCGAACTTCGCCATCTACATGAAGCAAACACCACCGGCTTGCCACTGAGAACATATCGCCCAAGAGGAAGGCCATGAATGTATGCATCATCTCAAGACCGACGTGACGCAACAAATGATCGAAGAAGAGAAGCATGGCAACTTCAACGACTCATGGAAACAACCGCTACAATAGAGAATCTCTCCGAACAATAACAAACTAATAACATGCAGACAAGTAATCCCACAACACCTTATGTTCAACATCCACCTACTCTACATATACTAATAGGACTAACTCAGTCTCAAACCAACTTCATCTATTCAATTTTATTACACATGCAACTATAACAACAAGAATTCTATTTAAACAAACATAAAACTCTTACCATTTTGTAGGTGTTGAAATCCCTCAAAGGGCGCTAGCCAATACCCAACGACTAGAGCGCGGAGAACCAAGTATTAGAAGATGTCAAGCAAACATACAAACATATATTCAACAAAGAACTACACGTCTACAAGAATAAAGAACTACAAATGAAGCCGATGTAGAGATGTCTACGGGGTCGTCTAGACTTCTTGGTATTCTCCTTTATGCCTGTGCAATTTCAACATTTGGACCTATTAATCACATTTGCTGCGTAATAAATTCTCCATGTTAACATGCAGGCAACAACCCAAATCGAAGAACGACAACACATTTTACAGCAAGAAACTGTTACCCCGCACTTAATGTACCCACAGTCACACTCTCGTCCTCTACTATTTGTTCACATTATCATGCAAAACTTTTCCACACAGAGACATCAACTCTATGCTGCAAAGGAGGTTTAGTGGATCTACCTAATATCACGGCACCGCCTGAGCTACTTGAACTGTACACTGCACAAACTACCGAAGCACGCAACTTTAGACAGAATATACGTGCTTACAACCACGTATACTCCACATCTATGGGAGTCACATTTGATGAAAACGTGCCAGCATTTAATCAGGGTATTTATACTTTTAGAGCGCACGGTGCAATATATCACAAGATTGGCTCTCTCCTCCCAGAAAATGGTACTCGCCCAGGTTACTTGCAAATGTTCATTTATGACACTGAACATGAAGTTGAGAATAGGTTGCTCGAGAGTCCAGGACTTCATATCCCAGCACTTGAAAAGATCTCCAACATACTAGATGTGGTAAACCCCTTCATACAGACTTTCAGGCAGCTTGCAAAACAACCAAATCTTCAACAGTGCAGATTATTAATTAAGGAGAGGCCTTCAGTTGAGCGTCAGTACTCACTCCCAACGACATCACAGGTTGCGGCGATATTGGTAGGAGCTGATGACTTTATGGAAACCAACGATATAGACATACTCATCGAAACAACTTCAGACAATCTAATATCTATCAAGGAGTACTCTGGCTTTTACGACCCTCTACAGTATCCGCTACTACTACCGCACGGGACATACGGTTGGCGTGGAGACGAACTACTTGATCGTACAAAACGAACTAGCTGCTGCGACTACTACTCATACTTGCTTCAGGTAAAACAAATATAACAACACATATAATAGAAATCTTACTTTTTTTATATCTACCTGCTAATTTAGAGATTTTATATGCAGCAACGCAGAAACACACCTTCTATACTACTACATGTTGGACGTTTACTACAACAATACATGGTTGATATGTACATAAAAGTTGAAACCCAAAAACTACGCTGGATTCGGTCCCACCAAAGTGATATTAGGGTTGAGCATTATCAAGGTTTACAAGATTGTTTATATACTGGTGAAAACGATGCAGGTACATATAAAATCAATCATACTTGATAGAAATTCACATTTTAAAGCTTACGGTTCTATGTAACTTATAAATTAATTCTATTTAATCATTTTACAGGTAATGTGGGACGTAGAACAATCTTACCGTCATCTTTTATCGGAAGTCCCAGAGATATGTACCAGAGGTATCAGGATGCTATGGCAGTTGTGCGCAATTTTGGCAAGCCAGATATTTTCCTAACAATGACGTGTAATCCTTCGTGGCCGGAGATAATCAACGAGCTCTCTCCTGGACAAATGCCTCATGATCGCCCAGATTTAATCTCCAGAATTTTTCATGCAAAGCTAGAATGTTTAAAGGACGACATTTTCCACAAAGGCATTCTTGGTAGAGTGGTTGCTCACGTTCATGTTGTCGAGCTTCAAAAGCGTGGACTACCACATGCACATATGTTATTTATTTTCAACGAGCACAATAGGCTCAATAGTCTAGACGATTATGACGGGGTCGTACGAGCAGAAATACCAATAGAAATAGAAGAACCTGAGCTATATAATGCAGTACTTAAACATATGATACACGGGCCGTGTGGACGATTGAGACCGAACGCACAATGCATGAAAAATAATGTTTGCAAAAAGGGATTCCCAAAACCTTTCATTGAAAGCACAACACACGGAATTGATTTGTATCCCCTATACCGTCGCCGGGACGATGACAGGAGAATAACACTGGGTCGTGATGACAACTTGGTAATCGATAATGGCCGGGTCGTTCCGTACAACTAAATTTGATCGAGTTGACTCTACAACAATGAGAAGCACGGTATGATATCAAATACAACTAAATTTTATTTCATAAATAAGAACTACTTCAATTGGTCGAAGGCTAAAATAAAGATTCATTTTCATTGCTCACTGCAGAATCATGACGTTGATTGTTTTTAGGTATATTTTCAAGATCCCGCTGCGTATGATCTCATGCTGCCTCTGATTGAACAATGCACAAAGTACATTAAAGTTCTGATATTCTCTGTCATTGCAGATTTCTTTTTTGCAGAAAGACTGAAATTTAAAATTAATGTACTTATTTTAAAAAAAATTCTATTTTGCAGATCATACGTTTTGTTAGATGATTAAAAGACTACACTTCATTTGGGTTAAAAATGATGGGTATGAGGATATCAATTGTGGTATATGTTCAGGTAAGATGCATGTATGTTTTTGTTAATGTGCTTTGTAAAGAACTTATATTGTTATAACATCATCATATCTTTAATCAATTCAGAAACTCTATCGTCAAACGAACACCATCACAGCTGTATCCGATCAAAAGGATTTGGCGGAAAGGACTCTGCAAAATATATTTTCCGCTTCATTTGAACCCTAACATTTTGTCATGCGATTCTGTCCCCACGACATCCTCCTTGCTACGCTCCCTCGATACCCCTGGTCTGTCCCTCTCGCCATAACGATGCAACTCTAAGCCTACACACAGGAAGAGCACCTCATAGATCAAGCAAGAATCGAAAGATCACCTCCTCAAACCTCCGATAAAGCTTGTGGCAGCCCCGACCACCTCCCTACACCCACCGATCCTCCAAAAAACAGGTGAACACCCTTCATCGATGCATCATTATTCCTTTCTGCACCAGTCAATACTAATTCTCTTTGACTCATCCATGGAAAAACACTCATTTCAATGGATCTGCACTTTGAATGATCTACCTCCTCCATTCCTCCTACATATTTTCAGATCTAAAGATTTGCATGTTGCATAATCATTAATGTCTGATATTTATATATGAACTAAGAGATGATTTATTTATATGAAACTTTTAAAATAATTATTAAAACTGTAATACTCATTCATTTGCATCTGTGCCTTACCAAGCCATGATTCCATTGAAATGATTTCTATCCTAACATTGACGATTATTTGGTGTGTTTATGCTTTACATCTCGGGCTTGATTTCTCTTTCCATTCTCCCTTGATTTATATGCGTCTAGATCAGAATTTTTTTAGATTTTCTTAACAATGACATTTTTTAAATTAAAATTTTTGGATCTCTTTCTCATCTCTCCACTCTCTACCTATTGAAGTCTATGCTATTAGTTATTCTTCTTTAGTTCATGATGCTATGACATTTTCCTCACATATTATTCATAATTTCGACCACTTCTTAAAAAATCTTTAATTTAGGTTTTTCTCTGTTCTTTTGACAAAAAATTTAGCTGGGGGCGACAAATGATTTTCTCAATGCTTATGTGGGTTATGGAATTGATGATAATTTTGAGGGAACTTTACTAAAAGTTGCACTTATGTAAAGCCGGAAGTCCGTGTTGTTGCAATTATGTAGGGTCAGAGGCCAGTGTTGTTGCAATTACGTAGGGTTGGATTCGGGCCCGTGTCATTGCACTCATTTAGGTCCGGAGGCCCGTGTCGTTGCACTCATGGTTGCCCATGACAAATGTCGCCTACGACAAAGGTCGTCGCCCACGAAAAATGTCACCCCCACGATAAATGTCGCCCCTCAAAACAATTGTTGCCGCCCACGACAATTGTCGCCACCCACAAAAAATGTTGTCGCCCGTGAAAAATGTCTCTCCCAGGACAATTATCGACCCCCACGATAAATTTCGCACCCACAACAAATGTCTCACCCATGCCAAATGTCGCCCCATGATAAATGTCATCCTCACGACAAATGTCATCTCCACGACAAATATCGCCCCCACGACAAATGTCGCCGCCCACAAAATTTGTCACCGCCCACGAAAAAGGCCGCTCCTGCGACAATAACCGCGCCTACGACCAATCTCGCCTCCACGAAAATTGTCGCACCCACGACATATGTCGCACCCACGACAAATGTCACATCCACGAAAAATGTCGCCCCCACGAAAAAATGTCGCCCCCACGAAAAATGTCGCACCGACGACATATGTCGCCCCCACGACAAATGACGCCCTACACGACAAATGCCGCACCCACGACATATGTCGCACCCACGACAAATGCCCCCCGGGACGAAGGCCCGTGCCTGTCACTCGTATATATATATATATATATATATATATATATATATATATATATATATATATATATATATATATATATATATATATATATATATATATATATATATATATATATATGTGTGTGTGGTGTGTGTGTGTGTGTGTGTGTGTGTGTGTGTGTGTACACGAGTGACAGGCACGAGCCTCCGGCCCTCGTGCCCCGCGCGACAGTACCCAGTCGCGGCGGCGGGCGCCAGCCCACGACACAAAAAGATATATATTTATGTGTGTATGTGTTGCATGTCTTTTTGTGATGTGTTTTTTTAATTCGGTTAACTTTTTTATTACTTATATGTGTTTAGAACAAAAAAAATTATTATCATTTTTTAATAAAAAATTAAAAAGTCGAAAATATAAAGGAATTTAGAAATCCACATGCTGAAGTGGGAGAGAAAGAGAATTGGAGGAGAGATACGTGCCCCCACATGCTGACGGTTAGGAGAGAGAGCAGTGTTGGCTTATTATAGTCCCACATAGGTAGTTTGAATAAATAATTGGGGTTTAAAATAGGTTTTGAGAACCGGACCGGAGATCGAACCGGTGAGTTCAAAGGTTCAAGGTCCCACCGGTTGGACCGGTCGGACCGGGGTCGAACCGTTTGTCCTTTATAAGAAAATAAAAAAAATAATATTATAATAAATATTTGCATATATATTTGTTATTTATCATCATAATTTGATACAAATAAAAATAATATATTTTGAATCAAAAAATAATATTTATTTTGATACAAATAAACCCTAAATCAAATTTTAATGATATATAATATATATTACTAGTATATATATATATATATATATATATATATATATATATATATATATATATATATATATATATATATATATATTAGAAAAAAAATTAATTAACACAACATTAAAAATTTGCCTATAAATTATTAAATTTTTATGACTATATTGTGATACAAATGAAAATGATGTAAAAATTATCACTGTATTAGTATACTTTTAAAGCTCTGTTTGACGTAACGTTTTTCCGCTATTGAGTTTAGACAAAAACATCACCGTAATAAAATGGATGTTTGACATGACAATAGTTAAAACTACAATTAAAATCAAAAAAACAAAACTAATATTGACTTTTAAACATAAAAGTTGATGAAGTTTCTTATATAAGATGAGTGATAAAAAATGACATTTCATAACCATCGCGTTTATGATTTATAACTGTCATCGTCGTGCCAAAGAGAGCCTAAATATATTGTATACTTTAATTTTTAAAACATAATTTAATAATTTATTATAATAATATATGTAGGAAATATTTATTTTATATTTGTGTAGTTTTATTTTATGAATACATTAATATTTATATTAATATAATAATATGCACTTTAAAACAGCAAGAATCAATTGGTCCAGTGGTCAACTTCTCCCTGAATTAGGAAGTGGCTTGGGTTCAAACCCCAACAGTTTCGAAATTTCAATATTTAAAATTTTGGGCTTTGGCCCGCCCGGTTACCCTAAGACCCGCCCGGTTCCCGGCCCGCCAGTCCGCCCGCCCGGTTCCGCAGTTCCCAGGCGGTCCGCAGATGGAGGCGGTTTCTTACCTGAACTGGACCGGCTGTGTGTCCGGTCCGCGGTTCCACCGGTCGGACCGGCCGGTCCGGTTTTCAAATGCCCGGTTTAAATACTATCCTGAGACAATTTCTGTTGAAGTTAAAAGTTATACATGTTATAGATGTAATATTTCTTGGTATTTAACGTGAAATACTTTCACTCTGAGAGGGGCATGCATTTATGAAAAATTTTAAACAGTTGGAGGGTTAAAATGGTAAGTTCATATTGTAGGGTAATTGACTTAGTAAATTTATAGGTTTAAGACACTCTACTCCTCTAAGTTTAGGAGCCCTATGAAGATCTAAATGGACGGTCTTCATCGATTGGAGGATCGATCGCCTGAGATGTTCTGATCTAACCAGATCAGCGGCCTGAAATTGTTGGATGGCTTTTAAAAGCATAGCTTTTAAAATCCATTCATATTTCTTTATAGGTAGTACGAGCATCTTCGCACGGGCTACGCCCGTGCTCGATGCTCTCGGGCAGCCTTCGGCCGCATCCAGGCGGGCTTCGCCCGCCTCCGAACGGGCTCCTACCGTGCTCTATCCGTCGTTGCGGGCTGCACCCGCATCAAAGCGGGATGTGTCCGTATCAAAGCGGATTGCACACACATCAAAACGGACAGTGTCCGCAATATATACATATGAGTACTCAAAATGGTCGCAAAAAATATAAATTAATATTTCCTTTTTAAAAAAAAAATTTACGTTTTGTCGTAAAAACATTAATTTCACGCAATCTGTCTTTTCCGCCCGTGCTCCATGCGTCGTTGCAGTCTACGCCTGCATCAAGGCAGGCTGCGCCCGCAACATATACATATGAGTACTCAAAATGATCGTAAAAATATATTCATTAATATTATTATTTATATTTTATATAAAAAAGCATGTTTTCATGTATAAACATTAATTTTCAATCTCTACTTTCTATTTCTCTCTCCCCATCTCTCACTCTCTCCTACGCCCTCTTTCCCTCTCTCCCTTTCTTTCTCTCTCTACCTGACTCTTCCTATCTTTCTCCCACCTCTCTCCCCTCATAAATAACCGCATCCTCTCTCTGCCTTTCTCTCTCCTCCATCACTCTCTCCCCACTCTCTCAACGCCATCTATATGCGCCGTACTCACTCAGCTCCCGCCTCCTCCTCTCTCATTTCTCCCACTCATCTTTCTCTCTCTCTTCCCTTACCAGCTATAGCTTTAGGACATCTACTTTTTTTTTGGTATGATCATTAGATACGATCGGACAGCTGGTAAACAAAGAAGTCAAATCTAACGGCTGAAATCTTTTGAATGAATTTATATTTCATCGATTTCATACTTCTTTATATATGGTAAAGATATATATATATAGACACATAATAAACATTTATATAATTTAAAAGTTTATATAATTTATACAAATAAATTTAAATGTATATATTTATATATAGTTATGCATATAATATTTAAATATATGTATATATATATATATAATTATTTATATATACGACCTGCATATATATATAGAGAGAGATATTTATTTAAATATATGTATATATATAATTATATATATATATATATTATAATTAATACAAAAATATGATTATACATTTATATATGCATATAAATAGTTTATAAATATATATATTGATGGGGATGAAGTCCTATTTAAAGTTCTAGAGGGTGCATTTAATCACTCCCCCCATAATTTCTTCTATTATGGAGATCATGGGATTAACTGGTCGACCCACTTCTCATGATCTCCATCACAATAGGAGAAATCATGGGGGCTCTCATTCAACAACTAACGCCGCTCGCCGCCGTCGACCCCCGTCGGCTGCCGCCCGCTGCCCGCGACCGCCACTGTCGTGGTCCGTTTCTCCCGCGGCCGCCGCCGTCTCCCAACGTCACGGCCGCCGCCGCCGTTATTTCCTGACTCCACGATCGCCTCCACCGTCATCCGTATCTCCCGTGGCCGCGTCGACGCCGTCTGCCAATGCCGCGGATGCCGCCACTGTCGTTCGTTTCTCCTGTGGTCGTCGTCGTCGTCTTCAAACATCGCGGTCGTTGCCGCCATTATTTTTAGACTTCACGGACGTCGTCGCCGCCGTCTTCAAATGATGTGGCACCTCCGCCGTTATTTCCCAACTCCACGACTGTCGCCGTCGCCGTCCGTTTCTCCCGCGACCGCCGCCTTCGTCTCCCAACGTCGCAGCCGTCGTCGCCGTTATTTCCCGACTCCACGACCGCCGCCGCCGTCGTCTGTTTCTCCAGTCGCCGCCGTCGTCGCAGTCTCCCAACGTCGCAGCCGCCGCCTCCGCTATTTCCTGACTCCACGGCCGCCGCCGCTATCGCTCATTTCTCCAGCGGCCGCCGCCGCTGTCACTCCTCTCTTCCTCGGACGTCGCCCTTGATGGCCGCTCCCAACTTTTCGTCGACGGCATGGCCGCCGTCCGCTCTCCCGGCCGTTGGCAGCGATCTCCCGCCTCGCAGGCAAATTCGCCAGCAAGTTCACCGTCCGTCCGAGGGATCCCGTCTCCACCGTCCGATCACGCTCTCACAATCGCCACCGTCGGTTATGTGGGTAACCTCCCGCATGATCTCCTGTAGTGGAGATAATGCGTTGTCAAAAATAAAACAGTCATCATATAACGAGATTAATATGCATATTAAACCATATAATGAGATTAATATGTGTTGCCAAAAATAGCACGTCTCCTCCTACGAATTCCCTCTCTCTCATTCTTCCCTCATCTTCTTCATCTTTTTCCTCCCCTTCGAAGATTATGAAGCATTCTTTGAAGATCTCCTTCGTCTTCGAAGATCTTCATCTTCTCCGCCCGGAATTTCTCTCTCCTCCGCATATCTTCCTTGCGAGCTCCCGCGCGTGCCGCCTCCCCGCGCGCTCTCGCGCGCATTTCTCTCATGCGCGCTCTCGCGCGCATTTCTCCCTTGCGCGCTCTCACGCACACCGCCCTCTTTCGCGCTCTTACGCTCATTTCTCCCTTGCGCGCTCCCGCGCGCGGCGCCTCGTTGCGCACTCTCGCATGCATTTCTCCCTTGCGCGCTCTTGCGTGTGTCGAACTCTTGCGCGCATTTCTCCCTAGCGCTCTCGCGCGCGCCGCCTCGTTGCGCGCTCTCGCGCGCATTTCTCCCATACGCGCTCTCGCGCCCGCCTCCTCGTTGAAGGCTCTCGCGCGCATTTCTCCCATACGCGCTCCCGCGTGCGCCGCCTCCGAGCGCGCTCTCGCGCGCATTTCTCCCTTGCGGGCTTCCGTGTGCGCCGCCTCTCTCTTGTGCATTCTTGCGCCAGTCTCGCTCTTGCGCGCATTTCTAACTCATGCTCTCCCACGCGCGCCGCCTCGTTGCGCGCTCTCGCGCGCATTTCTTCCTTGCGCGCTCCCGCGCGCACCGCCTCCTTGTGCGCTCTCTCCCGTATTTTTCCCTTGCGTGCTCCCGCGTGCGCCGCCCACTTGTGCGCTCTTACGCGTATTTCTCCCATGCGCGCTCTCGCGTGCGCTGCTTCATCGCGCGCTCTCACGCGCATTTCTCCCTTGCGCGCTCTCGCGCGCATTTCTCCCTTGCGAGCGCCCGCGTGCGCCGCCTCGCTCTCGCGCATTCTTGCACCTGTCTCTCCCCTGCACGCTCATGCGTGCTATCATGCACGTTGCTCCCTTGCACGGGTCTCTTCCCCCAGCGCTACACGCACCTTTCTCCAACAAGCGCCCAGTGCACTCACCTCTGGCAAGCGCTCTGCGCGTTCTCCTCCAACAAGCATCCTGCGTGCTGTCCTCCTACAAATGCCCTACGCGCTCTCTTTACCAGCAAGTGCTCTGCGCGCCCTCTTTCATCTAGCGCTTCGTGCGCCCTCCTCCAGCAAGCGCCTAGTGCTCTCTCCTCCAGCAAACTCACAGCGCGCACTTTGCCAACAAGCGTACCACGCGCTTCAGAACAAGCACTCCATCTACCGACATAACAACCAACCACGCTTCTCTAAAAGACAATCGGAGACAAGAAGCGGAGGGTAAAACATGCTAAGTGCGCCTCCGAGCCTCAAAGCTCCAGACATCAGAACATGTACAGCAAGCTATTCCTGCCTCTAGGAATTGTTAGAAGACTGCAGAATATAACGAGCGCATCGCTCCCCGCAACACTCAAAAAAATAATTAGCCCTGTGAGTGGTGTCCTGTCACCATCCAGGCTCTCTCTCTCCCCCCAATAATTATAATGAGAGGCGGTCTGTCGTCCTCGAGTTTTTGAAAAAGTCTTGTAACAGCACTCAGATATAGTGGAGGTTTGGTTGGCACAGATCCGACCACGTGGTTTTTCACCACTTTCCGAGGTTTTCCACGTCAAAAAATTACCTTGACACCTTTCTATTTTCATTGACTGTGTGCGCGCTCGACCATTCCGAGAGCTAAGACGGTCCAAGAATTTTGGCCCGACCGGGACGTCGATTTAGTCCGCAACAGTTTGGCGCCGTCTGTGGGAAGCGAGTTCCCAGCATCCTCAAAAGACAGTACCCTCAACACAACAATACTCATAACTAAAGACCATGGCGGGAGAAGCTGCCCGCACGATAGAAGGGACAACGCTCTGGGGGGCAGGTTGGTCCAGTTCCCCCGTACCGGCATGTCGTTGCCAGAAGGAGAACTCCCCAGTGCGGATGTCTACGGTCGTAGAGTCCGTTTAGACAAAGGATCTGAAGTTCAGCATCACTACAATCACCTAGAAGCAACAGGCATCAGACCAACATAAGTTAAAAGGCTCACACGCGAAGAAGTTCTCAACTTAATCACAGAAAAACACGAGCGGGCCAAGCAATGTGCCGCTACCGCCAGCCGCCCTCTCCATCATTACTCGCCATTTGCACTCGAGGTTCTAGCACACCCAATAACTAACAGTTTCAAGCTCCCAAAGATCGAGGCATACGATGGTACAAGTGACCCGTCAGAGCATGTCAGACACTTCGCAATCATGATGCAACTTTGCAGCGCCCAAGATCAACTATTGTTCCAAGCTTTCCCAGCAACTTTGAAAGCGCAAGCTCGCGCATGGTTCATGTCCCTGAAGGAAGGAGAAATCAAAGATTTCGCAGAACTAACGCAACAATTCACGGATCAATTTATTGCCAGTCGCCGGATATTCAACGATCCTTCCCACCTGTCCGGTATCCGTCAAAGTGAAGGGGAAATCCTTAAAGATTTCTTCCGCCGTTTTACCATTGAGGCACGACGAATCTCTGGGATAAAATCGAAGCTCCTACATTGATTTCTTCTTGGAGGGCTTCGCCCTACTGGCTTCCACTCCGCACTAGTACGAGAGACTATACCCAGCTATTCTGATCTTGTTCAACGGATCAATGCCCAGATCGCCGCTGACGGTGCAATCGAAGAACACCGCCAACAATTCAAAAGCAATTCAAAGAGACAGCGAGAGCAGGGGTTGACACCATAGTCGGTTCCCAAAAAGAGCAATTCGCGCTGCGTCAACTCTCGACGGGTTGGGGGAAATCACCAACATCAAGCCTTCACTCCCCACAACACTTCCCCAGTGTAAGTGTTGCTCGCCATACACAACCATCCGTCTCTCCAAAGGCAAAGGGCTCTTACTCCAAATTCAGGGTTCCAATCTAAGTATTGCAACTTCCATCAAGGTCACGGGAATAAGACAGAAGATTGTTCAAGACTGAAGACAGAAATTGAACAATTCGTTCGCCTTGGGTACCTCGAGAGTTCTCTCCAAAAAAAGGCTCTGAATCAACATGTCAAGAATGATCTGGCACTGAGACGAACCTCAGGATGAACATCTCAAAGAAGAGTTTGGTTTCTACCAAATGAGCATCCATAGCTTCATTATCACTGCTTGTATTTTGTATTTAACATTCATGAGACGAACAACAAGTGTTATTTCCAATCTTATTGATGACTGCATAACAGAGTGTTCCGTATTTCCAACAAGGGACTCTGGCCTCTCCTCTTACAAAGTATTCAGTATTCCCAACAAGGGAATCTAGCCTCTCATCTTACAGAGTGTTCAGTATTCCCAACAAGGGACTCTGTCCTCTCCTCTTACAGAGTGTTCAGTATTCCCAACAAGAGACTTTGACATCTCCTCTTACAGAGTGTTCAGTATTCCCAACAAGGGACCCTGGCCTCTCCTTTTACAGAGTGTTAAGTATTCCCAACAAGGGACTCTGCCCTCTCCTCTTACAGAATGTTCAGTATTCTTAACAAGGGACTTTGGCCTCTCCTCTTACAGAGTGTTCAATATTCCCAACAAGGGACTCTGGACTCTCCTCTTATAGAGTGTTCAGATCGCCGAAAAATGGATCCTGGCCTCTTCAGCTCTAAGCCGTGAGGCTGACACATGCAAACTCCTCGTGGGGGCCTACCCCCCCCCCCCTCACGGCAAAGCCGCGATTGTAATCAGTGCAAACGAAGCCGTAGGCTGGAACCTCGCAAACTAAGCCGCGGGATGGAACCGCACAAAATAAGTCGCGAGCCCGACTCGTTCAAACTCTCCGTGGGGGCCTGCCCCGTCACGGCTAAGCTGCGATTACAACCCGCGCAAAATAAGCCGTGAGCCCGACTTGTGCAAACTCCCTGTGGGGGCCTACCCCCCCCCCCCCCCCCCCCCCCCCCCTCACGGCTAATCCACGATTACAACCCGCGTAAAATAAGCCGCGAGCCCGACTCGTGCAAACTCCCAGTGGGGGCTTGCCCCCCTCACGGCTAAGCCGCGATTACAACCCGCACAAACTAAGTCGCGAGCCCGACTCGTGCAAACTTCCCTTGGGGGCCTGCCCCCCTCACGACAAAGCTGCGATTATAACCTGCGCAAATAAAGTCGCAGGTTGGAACCGTGCAAACTAAGCCGCTGGCTGGAACCCTGCAAACTAAGCCGCGAGCTAGTCTCATGCAAACTTCCCCGCAAGCCAGCCTTGTGCGCGCTAAATCCGCGAGACGGACTCGTGCAAACTTCCCCATAAGCCAACCCTGTATGCGCTAAAGTCATGAGCCAGTCTCATACGAGCAAAAGTCACGAGTCAGTCTCGGGCGAGCAAAAGTCGCGAGCCAGTATCGTGCGAGCAAACGTCACGAGCTAGTCTCGTGCGAGCAAAAGTTGCGAGCTAGGCTCGCGCAAAACAACGTGGCATGCCAAACTTACGCATAATAACTTGAACCTCGCCAACTGAGGTATCATTCTGGAGGCACCGTGTATGCATCCATGCACCTCGCCGCAACAAGTTTCTCCTTCCGACCTTGTATAAGAGGTGTCCGGTGATATACTCGGGGGCACCAGAAACTCTGCATCTCAGCGACCTCTTCTCTTCCACAGATTAGCTCTCAATGTGTCATACATATTACACCTTACGCACATCGCGTATGCAGCGCGCACAGTGCATGATCACCTAGGTGCGCACGAACCCAGGCGCGCGCACGCGCGACCAGGTCCGCCACCACCACCACCACCCCCCCCCCCCCCCCGCATGACTTGGTCTGCGCGCCTCCTCGCGTTCCCGCGCAGTGGTCGCCGATGCGCCGCCCGGCCGTGAAGGCGTCAGGGGCCCCCCCTTTTTTGGACACACTGGCGCTTCCTCTTGCCATCCCATCTTTCCCCTGAAATCGTTTAACATAACGTTACCTGGGCTCGTCGGGCGCCGCTCTCTGACATTTCCGGCCTTTCACCGGTCGTTGTCATGATCGAAGAGAATGGAGAAAAATCCTTGTTCTCTAGCTCGTGTTAATCTCCGACAACAAAGTATTTGGGGGCAATTGATGGGGATGAAGCCCTATTTAAAGCTCTAGGGGTGCATTTAACCACTCCCCCCCCCATAATTTCTCCTATTATGGAGATCATGGGTTTGACCGGTCAACCCACGCCCCATGATCTCCACCACAATAGGAGAAATCATGGGGGCTCCCATTCAACAACTACCGCCGCTCGCCACCGCCGACCCCCACAGGCTGACGCCGACCGCCGCCGGCCGACGCGACCGCCACTATCGTGGTCTGTTTCTCCCGCAGCAGCCGGCGCCGTCTCCCAACTCCGACCACCGCCATTATTTCCTGACTCCACGACCGCCGCCACCATCGTCTGTTTCTCTCGTGGCCGCCGTCAACGCCATCTCCCAACGCCGCGGATGCCACCACCGTCGTTCGTTTCTCTCGTGGCCGGCGCTGTCGCCGTCTTCAAATGTCGCGACTGTCACCATCATCATTTCCACACTTCACGGTCTCCGCTGCCGTCGTCTTCAAACACCACGGCCATCTCCGCCGTTATTTCCTGACTCCACGACCGTCGCTGTCGTCGTCTGTTTCTCCCACGGCCGCCGCCGCCGTATCCAAACGTCGCGGCCGCCGCCGCCGCCGTTATTTCCCGACTCCACGACCGCTGCCACCGTAGTCAGTTTCTCCTGTCGCCGCCGTCACCGCCGTCTCCCAACGTCGCGGTCGCCGTCGCCGCTATTTCCTGACTCCACGGTCGCCTCCGCCGCAGCTCATTTCTCCAACGACCGCTGCTGTCATCACTCATCTCTTCCTCGGACGTCGCCATCGTCGACCGCTCCCCACTTTCCGCTGATGGCATGGCCGCCGCCCGCTCTCCCGGCCGTTGGCGGCGATCTCCCGCCTCGCCGGCAAATTCGTCAGCAAGTTCGCCGGCCGTCTGAGGGAGCCCGTCTCCACCATCCGATCACGCACCCACAATCACCACCGTCGGTTACGTGGGTAGCCACCCACGAAACCGCCCGCATGATCTCCCGTAGTGGAGATAATGCATTGTCAAAAATAGAACGGTCTGCATATAACGAGATTCATATGCATGTTAAATCATAGTCCCGTAAAAATAAATATAATATTTTGGTCTATTGATAACAATCATGATGGTTATGAGCTCCAGATAACCGTGTAACCTCCATAACCACCCATGAAGTCTATAAATAGGGCCCCAGACCTCCATTTAAGGGGGATTCTCTCCTTCTTGGAAAAATTCTCCTACGGATTCCCTCTCTCTCCTTCCTCCCTCATCTTCTTCATCCTTTTCTTCCCCTTCGAAGATCTTCAAGCATTCTTTGAAGATCTCCTTCGTCTTCGAAGATCTTCATCTTCACCGTCCGGAATTTCTCTCTCCTCCACATATCTTCCTTACGGACTCTCGCGCGCACCATCTCCTCGCGCGCATTTCTCCCTTGCACGCTCCCGCGCGCACAGCCCTCTTGCGCGCTCTTGCGCGCATTTCTCCCTTGCGCGATCTCGCGCGCGCCACCTCATTGAGCACTCTCGCACACATTTCTCCCTTGCGCGCTCCCACGCGCGCTGCCTCCTTGTGCGCTCTCACATGCATTTCTCCCTTACGCGCTCCCGCGTGCGCTGCGCTCTTGCGCGCACCGCCTAGTTGCGCGCTCTCGCGCACATTTCTCTTATACGCGGTCCAGCGCGCGTCGCCTCCTTGCGCGCTCTCGCGCGCATTTCTCCCTTGCAGGCTCTCGTGCGCGCCGCCTCTCTCGCGCATTCTTGTGCATGTCTCGCTCTTGCGCGCATTTCTAACTTGCGCGCTCCCGCGCGCGCCGCCTCCTTGTGCGCTCTCGGCCACATTTTTTCTCTTGCGCACTCCATCACGCGCCGCCCCCTTGCGCGCTCTTGCGCGCATTTCTCCCATGCGCGCTCTCGCGCGTGCCGCTTCGTTGCGCCCTCTTGCGCGCATTTCTACATTGCGCGCGCTCGTATGCGCCGCCTCCTTGCGCGCTCCCGTCCAGGCCCCCTCTCTCTCACGCATTCTTGCGCCTGTCTCTCCCCTGCACGCTCATGCGCGCTATCACACACGTTGCTCCCTTGCACGAGTCTCTTCCCCCAGCGCTTCACGCAGCTTTCTCCAACAAGCGCCCAACGCGCTCTCCTTTGGCAAGCATCATGTGCATTCTCCTCCAACAAGCACCCCGTGCGCTCTCCTCCTATAAGCACCCCACGCTCTCTCTTTACCAGCAAACTCTTTGCGCGCCCTCGTTCACCTAGTGCTTCACGCGCCCTCCTTCAGCAAGCGCCTAGCGCGCTCTCCTCCAGTAAACTCACAGCGCGCTCTTTGCCAAGAAGCGTACCACGCGCTCCAGAACAAGCACTCCATCTACCGACAAGACAACCAAATCACGCTTCTCCATGTGCGAACAGAAAAAGGTAGACCGAAAATTCGGTGTAACAAAATCTTTATTATCCAAAAAATGTATCTATTACAAAGGTATAGTCTCACTTTTATAGAATGGATGAGATGAGAGAGATTACAAATAATCAATGTGGGACTAAAAAATTACAAGTATATGCGGCTTTACAAATAGACAAACCGGACAAGTCGTGCGGTTAGACAAGCCGGCTAACCGCCCGACAACCAACAGTAAGAGAGAACAAGCGCCATAGAGAACAAGCCGTCACAGGAGACCGCTAGACCGCCCGGTCTCCAAGTCGCCTGAGACAAACCGCCAGATCGCTAGGATACCAAACAAAAATAGCCCGGCAGACAAGCCGGCTAGCATAAACCTCCAGACCGCTCGGCCTCCGAACAGCAACAGACCGCCCGGCCTTCATACTGTAACACTCCCCCTCAAGCTGGAGCATAGATATCAATCATGCTCAGCTTGTTGTAAATGTGGAAGAAGGAAGCGGACACTGGCTTGGTGAATACATCTGCCAACTCGTTGTCGGAAGTGACGAACGGAGTACAAATCTGTTTCTTCAAGATCTCTTCCCGAATAAAGTGATAGTTAACTTCTATATGTTTTGTCCTCTCATGGAAGATGGGATTTTTGGAAATGTATATTGCGACCTTGCTGTCACAGAACATAGGAAGATGATAGTTGTAGACCTCTCCTAAGTCAAACATGAGAGCTCGTAACCATTTCAACTCACATATGGTCGATGCCATACTGCTATATTCCGCTTCTGCACTAGACTTGGAGACCACAGACTGTTTCTTGCTCTTCCAGCTCACAAGATTTCCTCCAACAAATGTGCAAAAACCTGATGTTGACTTGCGGTCACCTTTGTCATCAGCATAGCTCGAATCTGAATACGCTTCAACCCTTAAGTGACCATTCTTCTGAAAAAGGAGTCTTTTCCTTGGCGCTGCTTTAACATACTTCAATATCCTCAAGGCAGATTGTAGATGACACTCCCTAGGAGCTTGCATGAACTGGCTCACCTTGCCCACATCATAAGAGATGTCGGGTCTGGTTACAGTGAGATAAATGAGTTTGTCAACCATACGTCGGTACCTCGTAAGATCGGATAGAGGGGGCGAGTCATCTGTCCAAGTTTTGTCTTCTCCAATAGCCATGAGACATCGGGCAGGTTTTGTAACATCCCGACTTTTATTGGGCCACCAAAGCCCTAATGGGCCCAATAAAAGTGGCATGAACCCTACCCATGACCCGGTGGGAGATAACCCTCGGTAGGAAATAGAGCTAGAGAACTCCGAATTAAGTTCTGTCAGTTTCTGTGATCTCGTATAGTCGATACGAGTGCATCAGAACTCGTTCAGTTAGACCTCGAGGTCATATAGTGGATGTGACCATTCCTCGTAAAACGCAACGAGAGCGAGATTTTTGGATATCGAGCTAGAGAACTCTGAATTAGGTTCTGTCGATTCTTGTGACCTTATATAACCTAGATGGGTGCATCGGGACCCGTCGCGTCACAATCCGAGATCTAACGACATATTTAGACACTTCGACCGTTTTAGCGATGTACGACGCGCAAATTTTAGACTTTCACCAAACGAACTCTGATTCAACCCCAGTCAGTGGAGTTAGACTCGTGTGGTCAATACGAAGTCAACGGAAGTCGTCCCAGTCAATTTCGACGACAATTGGTCAACTCGTGGTGAAAACAAGCATAGTGGTGCACCGAAAAGCGTGCGCATACCAATTGTGACACGACACCTGAACTTTGACCAGACCCCGATGACTTGGACCCACTTTGACTTTGACCAACAGGGGGGACCCACCCTAGGGTTGACTTGGTCAAACCCCCCTAAAAACCCCATTTTTTGGATTTTTCTCCAAATAGGGGCCCACCTCCTCACCATGGGTGGATAGTCCTGGCCCCCCCCCCTCACTCTCCTTTGGTCCCCCAACCAGCAAGATCCACCTTAGGACAAGTGGAGTCCCACCACTACCCCTCCTCTCCTCTCTTTCCCCCTCTCTTAAGAAAAGCCCAAGCCCATATGGGCTTAGCTTTTTCCCCACATAGGGGAAATATTGGGGCCTCCAGCTGTCCTTAGACAGCTGGATGGTAGGGATTAATCCCTCCCTAAGGAGGGATTAATCCAACATTGGCTAGGGGAGGAGAGCCCCTCCCCTGCAAGCCAATAAAAGGCCCCCTCCCCCTCTTCCCCCTCAAACTCTTTGAGCAACCTCTCCCCCCTCCCCTGCCCGACCTCTGCCAGAGCCCAGGTGGCCGAAAAAAGGCAAGCCAAGGGAACCCTCACCCTCCACCGCCGCCACCTTGGCATGACCGACCAGGCCGGCCCCTCACGAGCCCAACAGACCCATGTGGAGACTTTCTCCCTCCCCCTTCCCTATTCTGGACGTCTTGTATGTGCCTCCCGACGGACGGAGCGCCGCCGACGCCACCCGAGCCATGCTTCAGGCCGGGTGGTGCCCAAGGAGGAAAGCTCCTCCCCCAGTGCCGGTGGTGGCACTGGGGGAGTGCTAGACCATTGGGGGTTGCGACCCCCAGCGGCGGAGAGTGGCAGTGCCGCCTGAAAATGCGGCTCCGGCGGCACCCACAAAATAGAGCAAAGCTCTGTTTAGAGCTGGCGGCAGCGGCCGGCGGCGTAAGACCGCAGGACCACTGCCGGCGAGAAGCCCAACCCCTGGTGCACCGACCGGGGTGGAGCAGTAGGCGGTTAACCACCCGAGGAGCGGGGGTGGTGCGGTGGCGCCGGGAGCAGAGCCCCCGCCACCCCAGGCCCTCGGGTTAGGTTTTTCGGTGGCGGTTGGCGATGCCAGGCCGCCAGACCACCACCCAGAGGGTCTCCTGCCCCCAGCGAGTCGATCGGGGCTGGCGACGGCTGCTGGCAGAGGCTGGCCGGCGGTAGTGGAGGCTGACACCCTCCATACCGCCGGGAAGTACAACGGTCGTCTGATCTCAAGATGATATCAGGCGGCCCTGATTTTCTTATTCCTCGCCCCCGCCTCAGCATCAGCGCCCCCTACAATAGATCCGCGACCGATCTGTTGTGGGGACAGAAGGACGAAACGCGTCATGCGGCTCAATCTCAGCCGCAAGATCAAACTGATCTGATATAGACAGGCCAAAATCAAGGGCAGAAATTTGTGGTTTTTTTGGGGCAAAATCTAGGCCTCTAAAAAATGAACAACATGAAAAATGTTTCTCATGATGAGGGCTTCTTTCACAAAAATTTTGAGAATTTTTGCAGTTGATTTAGTATTTTTTAAAGCCAAAATAAAATTTGTTTTGCTAAATTAAAAGCCCAAAATACTTTGGAAAATTATAAAAAAATTACTAGACTCATTTTAGGCCCTCCTAAGGGTTGTATCAAAATTTGGGGTCATAGTGATAGGTTTTGATATTTTTCCTAAAATTTGGACACCTAGGGTCGCGCTCGGAACGTTTTCCGCTCTTTTTCCCTCGAAGGTGGAAATTGGAGTGTGAGACCACCCCTTTATAATCAAATAAGTAAATCAATACTACTCCAGTCTCATACCGGTCAAGCTTAATTCAGTAACACTCCAGTCTCGCACTGGTCAACCTTATTTTAGTACTTTCAATTCAGTACATCTCCAGTCTCGTACTGGTCAAGCTTAATTCAGTATCACTCTAGTCTCGTACTGTTCAACCTTATTTTAGTACTTTCAATTCAATACATCTCCAGTCTCGTACTAGTCAAGCTTAATTCAGTATCACTCCAGTCTTGTACTGGTCAACCTTATTTTAGTACTTTCAATCCAGTACATCTCCAGTCTTGTACTGGTCAAGCTTATTTTAGTACTTTCATTTTAGTACTGCTCCAGTCTCGTACTGGTCAAGCTTATTTTAGTACTTTCATTTAAGTACTACTCCAGTCTTGTACTGGTCAAACTTATTTTAGTACTTTCTATGCAGTACTACTCCTGTCTCGTACTGGTCGCATTTCATTCCAACACTTTAAATAAGCAGCATAATCACTGTACTTATCCTCATTGCAACTTACTATTATAATCTCGGGTCCTGCTCTAAAGAGTAGTCGTTGTTAAATTTGAGACTTAGTTGGGGATAACCGGAGCTGAAGTAGTCCTTCAGTTCTAGTCCCAAATAATGCGCTCTCACGCTCCTTGATGAAAGTAGAGCTAAGTGTTGATGCCCAAAGTCTAAAGCCTAGTAGGGCAGGCCGACGTAGACCCGGTGAATATTATGTTTGTCTTTTGTTTGATTGTTTGTAAATTGCTTGAGGTAAAATAGTGGCGGGTCAGTCCCTCTCGCAGACCGTTCGTACCGGTGCGGGAAGGTCGACGACTCAAGGCGACAGGGAGATGAGTACCACGGGTGCCCGACCGTTATATTATTCCCCGTCGGGTTTTCCTCCGCTAGTCGGCCAAAATGATTCGCCGGATGTCGCTCACATCCAAGAGTACACAAGGTTGTACGTTAGGGCGTGGGGTTGTGCGGTACGATCACCCCCAGAAGTTGCAGGACTGGCCACTGTCACCGACGGCCACATCGGCGAGGCCCGCGGGGCTCGCTACCCTGCTAGAACAGAAGCAATCCAAACTATGTCGACATAGGGTTTGTATATGCGGCTATGAATGCATGCGGTGTGTGCACGGCTATGAATGTATGTGGTGTATGCGCGGCTGTGAATGTCTGCGATAGAATTCAGGATGTGAAAACCTGATGTGCTAACGAGCTAGTAGAGCTTTGTTATAACTGATTTACATTGCTGCTGCTTTTTCTAGTTATATTATCCTGCACTCTTTTATAGTTGCTCCTAGCTATACATATATGAAATGTTGTGTTAACCCTCTCTTGCTTCGGCTATTTACTTTTGTTGTGTGGTGTGTGCTCGTCCCCAGGATGTGGATCCGGGGAGAAGATTTGTTTCCACTTAGTTCTGTGATTAACGGTTATCTAAATAACCACTCACGGGAAATGGAGCAACGTAGTGACCCGCTGCCGCAGGAGATTATGCCAGCGACTAGGAATACTCGAGCATATGCACCCCCGCCGTCCCCGGAGTTTAGAGACGTGAGTATCGCCGAGCAGCATAGAGAGAGAGTGTGTGAGGGTTATATGTAGTACATGTATAGCCCACGGGCTTATATAAACGCTTAGGCTTCGACCCTAGAACCGATGTATTATTTTGATGTGATATATATATCTGCAGTGGTTTCTTATTAATGCTTCTGCTATACTCTGATGGGTTGTGAATGTTGTGATTCAAGCCGAGCAAGGCGGCCATCCAGTGCTTAGATGGGGTGATCGTTTCCCCTAAGGAGCACTGGGTGGACGTCTTGGGCCAGTAGTACCCCTACGGCCTGACCTGGGTTAAAGGTTGGGGGGTCTACAGGTTTAGCACCAGTCAACCCTGCCTCCTTTAGAAGATCAATAACATACTTCCGTTACAAAAGGACCATGGAGTTGGGCTTCCTAGAGATTCCAATCCCCAGAAAATATTTCGGAGAGCCCATATCCTTTGTGACCAGGTGTTGACGGAGGTGTTTCTTTGTCAAAGTTACCCCATCCTAGTCATCGCCAGTAAGAAGAATGTCGTCCACATATACCGCAAGAACTACCAGAGCCGAGGCGGTTTTCCGAACGGACATGGAGTGATCGGCTGAACTTCTTGCAAAACCAATGGCCGCAACAATGCCGTTGAACTTGTCAAACAAGCACGAGGGCTTTGCTTTAGGCTATAGATAGCCTTCTTTGGCCGGCATACTCGTGTCTCCCCCTGAGCAACATACCCTGGAGGTTGCTCCATGTAAACATCTTCCTGAAAGTCACCGTAGAGAAAAGCATTCTTAACATCCAGTTGTGAAATGGCCCATTCCCTATTGACAGCGACAGAGAGAAGGACCTGAATGGTGCTGAGACGAGCAACGAGAGAGAAAGTGTCAAAGTAATCAACACCATAGGTCTGAGTGAAGCCTTTGGCAACCAGGCGGGCCTTGTATCGATCCACACTGCCATCCAGATGGAACTTTACAATAAAGACCCAACGACAGCCAACCACATCAGTGCTCAAAGGGGGGAACCAGGGTCCAGGTACCCGTTTAGTGAGGGTAGCAATTTCCTCATCCATGGCGGCCTTCCAATGAGGAACAACAAGAGCTTCCTAGTAGGTGCGGGGAGTGGCAGTCGTAGAGATAGCCAATGCAAATGCCCTGCAAGAAGGAGTGAGACGATCATATGACACAACAGCAGCGAGCGGATGCTGGGTACACATCCACACCCCTTTGTGAAGAGCAATGGGAAGATCCAGGTCAACGTTTTCCTCAGGAACCGGAGCATCTGTGGCGAAGAAAGTTGGCCTGGGAGAGGAGAGAGACGGCCATGGAGAGGAGGGAGAGAGCGGCGGTGATGAGGAAGAGAGGGAAGGAGGATACGATAGAGGTGATGGTGGGAAAATCTCGATGGGAGTAGATGGGGTGGAGGAGACGTTGGGAGAAGGCGAAAGAACTGTAGAGGGAGAGGGGTCGGAAGAGAAATATGGCACATTCTCGAAGAAGGTCACATCTGCGGAGACGTATTGTTTACGATGAACGAGATCAAAGTAACAGTAGCTTTTTTGAGTAGTGGAGTAACCCAAAAAGATACATTTGGTGGCACGTGAGTCGAGTTTGTCATGAGTGGCGGAAGGATTGTGGACAAAATTCGTGCACCCAAAGATACGCAGAGGGAGAGGAAACGAATCCTTGCCTGGATATAGAATAGAGAATGGGGTTTGTCCGTGGAGAACCGTGGATGGAATGCTATTAATGAGGTAACAGGAGATGAGGACAACATGGCCCCAATAGGAGTGAGGAACGTGCATCTGTGTCATTATAGTGCGAGCGACATCGAGGAGGTGATGGTTCTTACGTTCCACCACCCCATTTTGTTGGGAGGTATAGACACAGGTAGTTTGATGAATAATACCATGTTGCATACAAAAAGAAGAGAAAGCAGTGCTAAGATATTCCTTAGCGTTGTTAGAACGAAATATTTTAATAGATATATCAAATTGAGACTTAATCATATTATAAAATGATGTCCATACAGAAAAAAGTTCGGAGCGATCCTTTAAAAGATACACCTACGTACATCTAGAGAAATCATCAATAAATGTTACAAAATATGAACTACACCGACCTATGGTGAGGGTAGTAACAGGACCCCAGATGTCAGAGTGAATAAGTTCAAACGGTCGGGAAGAGCCACGACCTTGCTTCGGTGGGAAGGAGGAGCGGTGATGCTTGCCAAGCTGACATGCATCAGAGTTGAGAGGTGGATTCTGCGGAGGAAGATGTGGTAGAAGCTGACGTAGAAGACGTGAAGGAGCATGACCAAGATAAAGATGTCACTGGAGAAGATCAGTAGAAGATGTGGAGAAGGCGGAGAGTGCGGAAACGTTGTCGAGGAAGTAGAGGCCGCCGCTCTCAGTCCCAGTAGCAATCATCCGCTTGGTGCCCGGATCCAGAAAAGAACAGGTGGTAGAAGTGAATATGACAGAGCATTGTAGTTATTTGCAAAACGAAGTAACAAATAACAAGTCGCAAGGGAACTTGGGCACGTAGAGGGTGTCCGCTAGGCGAAGAGATGAAGTGACTTGAACCACACCCGTTCCATTGACCGGTGAGGGAGAGCCATCCGCAATAAGGACCAGGGGAAACCGGTCATGCTGTTCGAGGAGAGAAGAATATTGCGGATTGCTGGTCATATGATTGGTAGCACTAGAGTCAATCAGCCATTTACCTTGAGCAGCGACGTGGGCACTACCTAAAGACGTGACCACAGAGGCGGATGGCTTCGAAGAAGAAGTGGAAGCGTCCCCGGATGGTTGAAGATTAGGATGCTTCTTCCAGCAACAATCAACTGTGTGGCTAATGCAGCCACAGTGAGAGCAGATAAAGTGGGAAACACCACGGTCGCTTGATGGGAGGTGGCGGCCACTAGAGCCACTTCGCTGAGTATGGTTAGCGGAGTTGTCTGGTTGAGGAGGGGACAATAACAGTGGATGTTGGAGCAAAGATGTTACAGCGGCTATGCAGGCAGCAGTGGCATCCAGGCTGGGAGACTCCGCCTCGCCAAGGATTTGCTGACATATCATGTCATATGAATCAGAAAGTCGTAGAAGATAGCACACAACCAGAAGCTCCTGGAAGTGTTTGTGTTGCTCAGCGAGATCAGCAGAGAAGGGGCGATTTTGGAGAATTTCGGCTCTGAGAGTCTGAACTTGTTGGTAAGCAACAGCTGGTGACATGGAGGGACGGGCAAAGAGGTCCGCATACAGAGTATAGATGTGAGACATCTGAGCCCCCTTAGAGTAGAGAGCGGCAAGATGGAGCCAAGCCGCATTTACTGTTTCATCATGACGGATGACAGGGAGGCATTCATCAGAGAGGCTGTTAGCCAGCCATGTGCGGACAAGAACATCGTTGGCATCCCAATCATCAAAGAGAGGGGAATCATGCGGAGGAGGGTCATCTGTGAGATGATGACGTTTGCATTGAGAGCGGAGAAGGAAGGTGAACGAGACACTCCAATCCGGGTAGTTGTGACCGATGAGTTTGGAAGCGGTGCCAAGGTTACTAGAAGGAGTGGGAGGTGTAGGAGGATGAGCGGCAACGGGAGTAGTGGTGGTAGAGATATTGGAGTTGGTCATAGATAAGAGCAGCAAGAAGAACAAGCCGAGGCTAGAAGGAGAAGTCACGGCGACAAAGAGCAAGTCGCGACTAGAAAGAGAAGTCGCTGCGACAAATAACAGGTCGCGGCTAGAAAGGGAAGTGGGGCGACTAGGCACAGGTCGCGACGACTTAAGAACTAGTCGCGGCGACAAAGAGGAGGAGCGGCTAGAAAAGTAGGGTCAGCGACTAGGCAAAGAGCGCGACAAGAAGAAAGAGGAATCAATAGGTCGCGTACATAGAGAGCAGTGACAAGGAGAGAAAGAAATCGCTCGAACAGGGCGAAAGCCAGAGGAAGAAACAAGTCGCGAATACATGTCGCGAGAAGAAGAAATAAGTCGCGCGGACAGAGAGGGCTCACAGAATCAGGAGCAAAAGATCGAGTGCTCTGATACCATGTGTGAACAGAAAAATGTAAACAGAAAATTCGGAGTAACAAAATATTTAATATTCAAAAAAGGTATCTATTACAAAGGTATAGTCTCCATTTTTATATAATGGAGGAAATGAGAGAGATTATAAATAAGCAATGTGGGACTAAAAAATTACAAGTATATGCGGCTTTACTAATAGACAAACCGGACAAGTCGTGCAGTTAGACAAGCCGGTTAACCGCCCGACAACCAACAGTAGGAGAGAACAAGTGCCACAGAGAACAAGCCTGCGGGGAGGGTCTCGCCCAGCGGCCTGCCTCGGGTGTCCGGGGGGGGGGGGTAGGGGGCTTGCTTTTACTGTTGTACCCCCAAGGGTGGATTTCCCCATTTACCCTCCGATGTGGATGTTTTCTATTGGCCCAAGGCCTATTTGTCGTAGGGGCATTTCAAACATTTTGGCCCATGGGATTGGAAAAACTATAAATAGACCCTTATGGGTGCCTTGGAGAGGATCACTTCTTCACTCTCTCTTCATCCTTCAAGGCACCCTAGCTCAAGCATTGGCTAGGGAGGGGGAGACCTCAAAGGTCTTCCGGGTGTGAGGTGGGACCTCCGCACTAGAGCCGAGGGTCTGTTTCTAGCTTCTTGATCTTTGGTCTGTGACGTTCTCCTGAGTGTAGTAGGTGCGAGGTCACCCCTTTCTAGGGACCCCGAACTCCACAGAGGCCAATTTTGGCTTCAACACTTTTGGTGCGGTGAGCGTGGAGAGTGACCAGCACAGAAGATCTCGGGAGAGTGCCATAATGGGAGGTCAGGGGGTAGTGATGATCTCGGCGAGCTCCCCAGCCCAGGACTCTTTGTGGGGAGGCAGGAGTTCATGGCCTCCATCCAGGGCATCATGGAGATGCTGCGAAGCATTGCTCCTTGTTGAAGTATTAGACCGCGCGGCCTTGCGGTCTTGTCTGGTGGATTGTTGACCGAGCGGTCTGGCGGTCTCACTCAGGAGCTTGGAGACCGGGCGGTCTGTCGGTCTCCCATTGCGGCTTGTTCCTATTCTGTTGGAGTTGCCGAGCGGTTAACTCATCTGTCTAACCACGCGGCCTGTGCGGTCTCCATTATTTCTAGCCGCTCAGCCTTGTACATGTTTAGTCCCACATTGTTTGTTTATACTCTCTCATATCTCCTCCATTCTATAAAAGGGAGGTCATACCTTTATAAATGATATCTTTTTTGGATAATAAAATTTCCATTATTCAAAACTCTATTCGTTTGTTGTTGCATGTTCGCTACTTTTAACATGGTATCAGAGGCCACGGTCTTTTCCTCCTAACTGTGTGCGCTCTCTGATTCTCTCGGCTTGTTTCTGCTTCACGCGACCTGTCTTCGCAGCTTGCCTTCTCTTCTGCCTGCTGCACTGTTCGCGCGGCTTGTTGCTTCTCTTCTCTAGCTGCTCTTCGTCGCCGCGACCTGTTTAGTTGTCGCAGCGGCCTGTTTCGTTCTAGCCGCCTGTTTTCCCCTAGCTGTGCGGCCTGATTCTGTTCGCCCGGCTTGCGACTTGTTGTTGTCACCGCTGCTTATTGCTTCCTCTTCTCTTCTGTTCGCTCGGACTTTTCAGTACGCGTGACCTCTTCCCCGCTGTGCCTTGGTCTGCTTCCTGGCCGCTAGTGTTCGCGCGGCTTCTTCCCTCTAAACCGCTGTAGTTTCGCTCGGGTTGCTCTCCTTTTTTCCTCTCCCCGCGGCTTCTCTTCTTCTTGCGCGGTTTCCTATGACTACTTTCGGTCTCACCACCCCCGTTATCTCCACCACTCCCGCAGCTCCTCCTCCACCTACTCCTTCGGGCAACCTTGGCACGCTTTCTAAGCTTGTTGGCTCCAACTATCCCGATTGGAGTGTTTCTTTCACCTTTCTTCTTCGCTCTCAGCGCAAGCGTCATCACCTCACCGATGACCCTCCTCCTCGTACCTCGCCTGAATTTGATGACTGGGATGCGAGTGATGCCCTTGTCCGCACTTTGCTCGCCAACAGCCTCTCTGATGAGTGCCTTCCCGTCATTCGCCATGATGAGACGGTCAAGGCCGCCTGGCTTCACCTTGCTGCTCTCTATTCGAAGGGGGGACAGACGTCCCGCATTTATACTCTGTATGCGGACCTCTTTGCCCACCCCTCCATGTCTCCTGCTGTAGCTTACCAGCAAGTTCAGGCTCTTGGCGCCGAGATCCTACAGAATCGTCCCTTCTCCGCGGACTTGGCTGACTAGCACAAACACTTCCAGGAACTCCTGGTTGTTTGTTATCTTCTCTGTCTTCCCGATTCCTATGATATGATCCGCCAGCAGATCTTGGGTGAGGCGGAATCTCCTACTTTGGATGCCACTGCGGCTCGCATTGCCGCTGTTACTTCGCTGCTCCAACGTCCTCTGTTGGCCTCCCCCCTTCCCAGGACTCCTATGCTCACCAGGCTCAGCGGGGGGGGTCCTAGTGGTCGCAGCCACTCCGGCGGGCGTGGTTCGTCCAAGTTCCTCTGCTCTTACTGTGGTCATACCGACCACTCTGTTGGCCGCTGCTGGTAGAAACATCCTCGTCTTCGCCCTTCTAGTGATGCTCCTTCCTCGATCTCTGCCTCCTCTCGGCCGTCTGCCTCTGTGGCCACGACTTCAGGTAGTGCCCACATTGTTACCCAAGGTAAATGGCTGATTGACTTGGGTGCTACAAATCATATGACTGGCAACCCTCATTGCTTCTCTCTCCTTGAAACGCATGACCGCCTACCCCCGGTTCGTGTGGCGGATGGTTCACCGTCCCCGGTGCTCGAGACGGGCATGGTTCAAGTCACCCCGTCACTTCGCTTGGAGGACACTCTCTATGTCCCGAAGTTCCCGTGCAATTTATTATCTGTTACCACTTTATGCCGGCAACTACAGTGCTCTGTCTTATTCACTCCCACTTCTTGTTCTTTTCAGGACCCGAGGACCCAGCGGACGATTGCTACTGGGACTGAGAGCGGCGGCCTCTATTTCCTCGATGACGTTTCTGCTCTGTCCGCCTACTCCTCCTCTACAGATCTGCTTCAATGGCATCTTCGCCTTGGACATCCTCCTCCTCGGATTCTTCGACAGCTTCTGCCCCACTTACCTCTGACTAGTCCTCCGCTCAACTGTGATGCATGTCAGCTTGGCAAACATCATCGCTCCTCCTTCCCACCGAAGCAAGGTCGTGGCTCCTCTCGCCCGTTTGATCTCATTCATTCTGATGTCTGGGGTCCTGCTCCTACCCTCACTGTTGGTCGGGGTAGTTCCTATTTTGTCACTTTTATAGATGATTTTTCATGATGTACCTGCGTGTATCTCTTAAAAGATCGCTCTGAACTCTTTTTTGTTTGGCAATCATTTTATTTTATGATTAAGAATCAGTTTGACATTTCTATTAAAGTTTTACGCTCTGATAATGCTAAGGAATATCTTAATCATGAGTTCTCCTCTTTCTTTCAACAACATGATCTTCTTCATCAAACCACTTGTGTTTACACCTCCCAGCAGAATGGGGTGGCGGAGCGTAAAAACCGTCACCTCCTTGATGTTGCTCGTACTCTCATGACGCAGATGCAAGTACCTCGCTCCTACTGGGGCTACGCTGTGCTCCTCGCCTGCTATCTCATCAACTGTCTTCCCTCCACGGTTCTCCACGGCCAGACCCCCTTCTCCATTCTCTACCCCTGCAAGGAACCTTTTCCTCTCCCTCTCCGTGTCTTTGGTTGTACGGCTTTTGTTCACGCTCCCTCCGCTACCCGCGACAAGCTTTCCCCCCGTTCCACCAAGTGTGTCTTTTTGGGGTACTCTACCACTCAAAAAGGCTATTGCTGTTTTGACCCCCTTCTCCGCAAGCAATTTGTCTCCGCGGATGTGACATTTTTCGAGAATGCTTCCTACTTCTCTCCTACCTCCTCTCTTCCTCCAGATGTCTCTACTTCTCCACCGCCTCTCTCCGTTCCCTCCACGCCTCTCGACATCCCCCCCTTTCGTCCTCTCCTCCACCATCTCCTTCCCTGTCCTTCTCCCCTCCCACCCCTCCTCCCTCTTCTCCAGCGCCATCTCTCTCTAGTCCCGGGCCAGCCTTCTCCGCCACGGACGCTCCGGTCACTGACGCACCCGTTGACCTGGATCTTCCCATTTCTCTTCGCAAAGGGGTGTGGGCGTGTACTCAACACCCTCTTGTGGCAGTTGTTTCCTATGATCGGCTTTCTCCTTCTCGCAGGTGTTTTGCCTTGACTATCTCCGCTACTTCTACTCCCCGCACCTACCAGGGGGATCTTACTATCCCTCATTGGAAATCTGCTATGGATGAAGAGATGGCTACTCTTACTGAAAGGGGTACCTGGACCCTTGTTCCTCCTCCCGTGGGCACTGATGTGGTTGGCTGTCGCTGGGTCTTTGTTGTGAAATTTCGCCCCGACGGCACTGTGGATCGCTACAAGGCCCGGCTGGTGGCTAAAGGCTTCACTCAGACTTACGGAGTTGATTACTTTGACACTTTTTCTCCGGTTGCTCGCCTCAGCACCATCCGGGTTCTTCTCTCTGTGGATATTAACCGGGATTGGGCTATTTCCCAGCTTGATGTCAAGAATGCCTTTCTCTATGGCGATCTTCAGGAGGACGTCTACATAGAGCAACCTCCTGGGTATGTTGCTCAGGGGGAGACACACGTATGTCATTTGAAGAAGGCCATTTATGACCTAAAGCAGAGCCCTCGGGCGTGGTTCGACAAATTCAGTGGTATTGTGGCTACCATCGGCTTTACAAGGAGTTCGGCCGATCACTGCTTATTCATTCGCAAAACGGCCTCGGGACTGGTGGTTTTGGCAGTATATGTGGATGATATTCTTCTTACTGGCGATGACCAAGATGGGGTGGACTTGACGAAGAAGCACCTCCGTCAACACTTGGTCACGAAGGATATGGGCTCCCCGAAATACTTTTTGGGGATAGAAATCTCTCGGAAACTTGACTCATTGGTTCTCTCCCAACGGAAGTATGTCATTGATCTTCTACAAGAAGCATGATTGATAGGTGTCAAACCGGATCGGTTTCCCATGGCTACTGGAGAAGACAAAACGTGGACGGATGACTCGCCTCTTCTATCTGATGTCAGAAGGTACAGATGTCTGGTAGGCAAACTCAACTATCTCACAGTGACTAGACCCGACATCTCCTATGCTGTAGGCAAGGTCAGTCAGTTTATGCAAGCTCTCAGGGAGTGCCATCTTCAGTCTGCCTTGAGGATTTTAGAGTATGTCAAAGCAGCACCAGGCAAAGGGCTAATCTTTCAGAAGAATGGTCATCTGAGGGTTGAGGCCTACTCAGATTCAAGCTATGCGGATGATAAAGGCGATCGTAAGTCCACATCAGGTTTTTGTACTTTTGTTGGAGGAAATCTTGTGAGTTAGAAGAGCAAGAAACAGTCTGTTGTCTCCAGATCCAGTGCAGAAGCCGAATACCGGAGTATGGCGTCAACCACGTGTGAGTTAAAGTGGTTGCGGGCTCTCATGCTTGACCTAGGAGAGGTCTATGACTATCCTCTGCCTATGTTCTGTGACAACAAGGTCGTTATATACAAATCCAGAAATCCGGTCTTCCATGAGAGAACAAAGCATATAGAGGTTGACTGACACTTCATTCGGGAAGAGATTTTGAAGAAACAGATTTGTACTCCGTTTGTCACCTCTGACAAGGAATTGGCAGATATCTTCACAAAGCCGGTCTCTACTTCTTTCTTCCACATCTGTGACAAGCTGGGCATGATTGATATCTATGCTCCAGCTTGAGGGGAGTGTTGAAGTATTAGACCGCGCGGCCTTGCGGTCTTGTATGGCGGTTTGTTGACCGAGCGGTCTGACGGTCTCACTCAGGAGCTTGGAGACCGGGCGGTCTGTCGGTCTCACATTGTGGCTTGTTCCTATCCTGCTGGAGTTGCCGAGCGGTTAACCTATCTGTCTAACCGCGCGGCCTGTGCGGTCTCCGTTATTTCTAGTCGCTCAGCCCTATACATGTTTAGTCCCACATTGTTTGTTTATACTCTCTTATATCTCCTTCATTCTATAAAAGGGAGGTCATACCTTTGTAGATGATATCTTTTTTGGATAATAAAATTTCTATTATTCAAAACTCTATCCGTTTGTTGTTGCATGTTCGCTACTTTTAACACTCCTCAGGGTGGCAACTCCACCCCGACCCCCAGGAGCTATCTCCACCCCCTCTCGATGAGTTGACTCCCAGGGGTCTAGGCGAGATGACCCCAGTAGGGGGAGAAGGAAGTGCACCAGGAAGAAGGCCAGGGAAGGAGAGGATGCGAGATAGGGTCGAGCGAGACCTCACTGGCCGGGAGTTGTTCTCCAGCCCGGCGAGCGTCGGACTTCAAGGCAAGCAGGTCGCGCGAGTGGAGGTGGCAAGACCACCCCTTAGGGGGTCACCCTTCAGCGAGCTAATCATCTCAGCTCCCGTTCCCGAGGGGTTCCGAGAACCCGACATGGCTTACTACACAGGGAAGGATGGCCCCGTCCAGCATCTGCAGTGGTTTGAGTATGTCGTCTCCATCAGGCCGATGAAGGACACCTTCAATTATCTCCTCTTTGCGATCACGTGAAGGAGAAGGCAAGGGACCGGTTTCATCAACTCCCTCCGAGGTCGATATATGGGTTTGAGGACTTGAGTCGGAGCTTTCAGCTTCGCTTCTCCACCTCCAAGAAGAGGAAGAGGAGTCCCAAGTCCATTTTCCTGATAAGGCTGGGGGCCGAGGAGTCGCTCGCCCGTTACATTGACAGGTTCCAAGAGGAGATCCTGGAGGTCCAGGAGATGCCAGGGTATGCCCTCCAGATGGCATTCACGGTGGGGTTGCGCGAGGGGTTCTTCAAGATGAGCCTGACATTTGTCAAGAAGTTGGCAAAGCTAATAGAGATGGAGTCAAAGGAGCAAGATGGCTCGAGATATTAGGAAGGAAGAAGGAGAGAGGAGCGGAGGGCTCATGAGGGCCCAGAACCTGGTTGGAGGCAGCAGGGAGGACCCGTTCAGGGTACAGGAAGAGGTTACGTCCAAGATGGGGGAAACTTCCATGGGGGCCAAGGGAGGTTCAACTTTCAGAGGCAAGCCCCAAGATAGTTCTTACCCCCGCCGCAACAAGCCTTGGCGATAGGAGGAGGAAGAGGTAACAGGAAAGAACGCCCAGCCCACCGAAGGAGGGGAGGAGCGCTACCGTACTGTGACTTCCACCAGGTGGAGTGGCACGCCACAACTACCTACCCCGAGTTCTTGGAAGTGAGGGGGGCGAGAGGCCCTGCCCAGCCACAGCCACCAGTGCGGGTTGAAGAGGTTCTGCCCAGAGAAGGGGGATGACGTGTGTGAGGACCGGGTCGATGTCGGACCCCAAGGTGGTATAGCTGTGATCCATGGTGGAGTGGGGACAAGGCCACTCGGAAGGCGAGCCTTCATGTGATGTACCGACGGAGCGTCGCCTCGACGTCCCAGACCCCGCGCTAGGAGGAGAAGATCACCTTCTCGGTGAAGGACCTGCCGGATCATGAGGATCCGTTTTGTGATATGCTGGTCATCCAGACAGTCATCGAGGGCTACACTGTCTCCCGAATCTTGGTTGACAATGGAAGCTCTGTCAACGTCGTTTTCAAGAAGCCGTTTGACGAGATGAAGGTAGATCCAAGGAGGGTGTTGGCCTCGGACGGCCCCCTGTTCGGATTTTCAGGGGAGAGGAAGGAGGTAGAGGGTGGAGTAGGACTCCAAGTAAAGTTGGGAGGGGCTTCAAGTAACTGTCGGTTCGTCATTGTTGACGCTCCAAGAAGCTACAACACCATCTTCGGAAGGCCCCTCATCAGCGCCTTCTGTTGTGTTCCATCTTCCTTACACCAATGCCTCAAGTTTAGCTCAGGAGGGATCCAGGTCAGAGTCAAGGGAGACTTCAGGATGGCAAGGCAGTGCTACGTCATGGCCGTCAACACCATCACTTGGTTGGCCAGGGCGGAGGAGATGGAAAGGATCATATAAAGCCTGAGCAGGATGGAAGTGTCCGGCGAGAATGAGGCGGATGACGACCACCAGGCCCAGACCCCCCGAGGAAGCCTCGCCCTGGCAGAGTCCTGTATGTTTCTTATGTTGTAATGAGTCCAACCCTCGACCAACTGAGTCGGGGGGGTCATGTAACACATCTTTTTTCCCCGTTTGAGGATGTTGGATTTGGTAGAAGTTCAAGTGAAACACCTGGTTCCCCACCCCCGAGAGGATCTCCTCAGCCAGGATCTCACTAGCTGGTTGGGTCAAATGTGCCTCGGGGATATCAAGCCCCACCCCCGAGAGGATCTCCTCATCCAGGCTCCTACTAATTGGTTGGGTCGAATGTGCCTCAGAGAGATCAAGTCCCACCCCCGAGAGGATCTCCTCAGCCAGGCTCCCACTAGCTGGTTGGGTCGAATGTGCCTCGGGGAGAGTAAGCCCCACCCCCGAGAGGATCTCCTCAGCCAGACTCCCACTAGCTGGTTGGGTCGAATGTCCCTCGGGGAGATCAAGCCCCACCCCCGAAAGGATCTCCTCAGCTAGGCTCCCACTAGCTGGTTGGGTCGAATGTGCCTCGGGGAGATAAAGTCCCACCCACGAGAGGATCTCCTCAGCCAGGCTCCTACTAGATGGTTGGGTCGAATGTGCCTTGGGGAGAATAAGCCCCACCCCCGAGAGGATCTCCTCAGTTAGGCTCCCACTAGCTGGTTGGGTCGAATGTGCCTCGGGGAGATCAAGTCCCACCCCCGAGAGGATCTCCTCAGCCAGGCTCCCACTAGCTGGTTGGGTCGAATGTGCCTCGGGGAGAGTAAGCCCCACCCCTAAGAGAATCTCCTCAGTCAGGCTCCCACTAGATGGTTGTGTCGAATGTGCCTCGGGGAGATCAAGTCCCACCCCCAAGAGGATCTCCTCAGGCAGGCTCCCACTAGCTGGTTGGGTCCAATGTGCCTCGGGGAGAGTAAGCCCCATCCTAGAGAGGATCTCCTCAGCCAGGCTCCCACTAGCCGGTTGGGTCGAATGTGCCTCGGGGAGAGCAAGTCCCACCCCGGAGAGGATCTCCTCATCCAGGCTCCCACTAGCTGGATGGGTCGAATGTGCCTCGGGGGGAGTAAGTTCCTTTTCTCCGATGATGGTCCCGCTGTCAGGCTCTTACTAGCTGGCAGGGCAGGCGTACCTCTCGTGGAGGCCCAAGTCCCTTTTGCTCTGAGACGGTACCGCTGTCCAGGCTCTCACTAGCTGGACAGGGCTGGTGGTACCTCTCGTAGGGGCCAAGTGTTTTTTACGCGGAGGTGGTCTCGCCACCCAGGCTCCCATAGCTGGCATGACAGGTTGATCCCTCTAGGGGGTGAAGTGTTTTTTACCCGGAGGGGGGTCTCGCCACCCAGGCTCCCATAGCTGGCATGGCAGGTTGACCCCTCCGGGGGGTGAAGTGTTTTTTACCCGGAGGGGGTCTCGCCACACAGGCTCCCATAGCTGGCATGGCAGGTTGACCCCTCCGGGGGGCCAAGTATTTTTTACCCTGAGGGGGTCTCGCCACCCAGGCTTCCATAGCTGGCATGGCAGGTTGGCCCCTCCGGGGGGCCAAGTGTTTTTTACCCGGAGGGGGTCTCGCCACCCAGGCTCCCATAGCTGGCATGACAGGTTGACCCCTCCGGGGGGCCAAGTATTTTTACACAGAGGGGGTCTCGCCACCCAGGCTCCCATAGCTGGCATGGCAGGTTGACCCCTCCGGGGGGCCAAGTGTTTTTTACCCGGAGGGGGTCTCGCCACCCAGGCTCCCATAGCTGGCATGACAGGTTGACCCCTCCGGGGGGAAGTGTTTTTTACCCGGAGGGGGTCTCGCCACCCCGGCTCCCATAGCTGGCATGGCAGGTTGACCCCTCCGGGGGGTGAAGTATTTTTTACCCGGAGGGGGTCTCGCCACCCAGGCTCCCATAGCTGGCATGGCAGGTTGACCCCTCGGGGGTTGAAGTGTTTTTTACCCGGAGGGGGTCTCGCCACCCAGGCTCCCATATCTAGCATGGCAGGTTGACCCCTCAGGGGGGTGAATTGTTTTTTACCCGGAGGGGGTCTCGCCACCCAGGCTCCCATAGCTGGCTTGGCAGTTTGACCCCGCAGGAAATTACACTCAGCGAATACGTTGGGTTAGACGTTTCTTTCCGAGCTTTTGTCAACCTCAAAAAGAGCGGGGATTGTGTATAACCCCGTATTCGCAGGTTTTTGGTTTTAAGATTTTTGAGTGGTTTGAGCTCTTGGTGGTCAATTTAGGTCTAGCCCTCAGAATATACTAGTAGGGGGAGGAAAAATCTGCCTCCCCCCAGTGGCCCTTTTTGGGGGCGGGTGCGGCACGTTGGTCGGTACCCGCCCCAGCATGCTAAGTTCGAGGTGGGGGGCAAGACCGGCCTGCGGGCAGGGTCTCGCCGGCGGCCTACCTGGGTGGCGAGACCTGGCTGCGGGCAGGGTCTCGCCCGGCAGCCTGCCTGGTGGCGAGATCGGCCTGCGGGCAGGGTCTCGCCGGCGGCCTGCCTGGGTGGCGATACCTGCCTGCGGGCAGGGTCTCGCTCGGCGGCCTGCCTGGGTGGCGAGACCGGCCTGCGGGCAGGGTCTCGCCCGGCGGCCTGCCTCGGGTGTCCGGGGGAGGGGGTAGGGGGCTTGCTTTTACTGTTGTACCCCAAGGGTGGATTTCCCCCTTTACCCTCCGATGTGGATGTTTTCTATTGGCCCAAGGCCTATTTGTCGTAGGGGCATTTCGAGCATTTTGGCCCATGGGATTGGAAAAACTATAAATAGACCCTTAAGGGTGCCTTGGAGAGGATCACTTCTTCACTCTCTTTTCATCCTTCAAGGCACCCTAGCTCAAGCATTGGCTAGGGAGAGGGAGACCTCAAAGGTCTTCCGGGTGTGAGGTGGGACCTCCGCGCTAGAGCTGAGGGTCTGTTTCTAGCTTCTTGATCTTTGGTCCGTGACATTCTCCTGAGTGTAGTAGGTGCGAGGTCACCCCTTTCTAGGGACCCCGAACTCCACAGAGGCCAATTTTGGCTTCAACAAATCTTCTCTGTCAACAAGAAGCATTCTCTAATACAGAGAAGCCCTCGACCAGAAGCTCATCAGTACCTGAAGAAGAAGAACAACAATACCTATATCTAGAGTCCTCTTTCTTCAAGCACTCCAAGACACTTCAAAAGGACAACATCAGTTCCATCTGTCAAAGAAGTTCCTGAAGATTATTGTTGGTCAAGAATTCAGTTTGAAGACCTATCACCTTGAAGCTTAGCTCCTGTTTTCCCTGATTCATTCTACATCTCAGGGGGAGCCATAAGCTATAATCAAATCCACAGTCTTCTCAGTTGTATATTGAGAAAGAGAAGACAAAATCATCTCCCCCCCCCACAGTATAAAGGGTTGTCATCTCCCTTAAAAAGTGATTCCTTGGTTGCAAGTCTACTGATCAAAAGACTTGGGTTGGTTTTTGAGCACCTGATCAAAAGCTCATTGGTGTCAGGCACCTGATCAAAAACCTGAGTGGATTCCTACCAGGGTGGTAGAAGAGTGGATGTACCCAGGTTGGGGAACCACTATAAAATTCTTATGACGTCTGGTTGCCCATTTTTCTTTTGTTCTTGTTGTGCTTGTGCTTTAGGTTTATTGTGTGTTAGCTATATTTATTTCTACACTTTTAATTTACAGCAAAAGTTGTAATAGCTGTTAAGAATTTTTTTAAGAATACTCTATTCACCCCCCCCCCCCCCCTCTAGAGTATTTCAGATCTAACTCTCACTTTCAATTGGTATCAGAGGGAGTTCTTTTGGTTGTACAAGTTAAATCTTGAACCAAAAGATCCTAAGTTAGATCTATCTTATTTCATTTCATTTTTGATAGTCTTACACACACAGCATGACATTGAACAAGGACTATGCAAGCACCAGACCTCCAGTGTGTAACCTTAATAGGTTTGCCATCTGGAAGGCAAGAATTAGGTTGTACATGAATTTCATTGATGAAGACATCTACAATTCAATCTTGACAGGTCCCCCACAAGCATCCACCTCTGCAACACCTACAAGTTCAACAGTAGTTCCACCACCTGAGTGGACTGAAACTCAAAGAAAGGCAAAAATTGCAGATGCCAAAGCTATGAATATCATGGCACAAACTATGTCAGATGATATCTTCCAGAAGGTTGCTGAGTGCACCTCAGCAAAAGCCATTTGGGATTCCCTAAACCAAATGGTGGATGGATCAGCAGATGAGAGAAAGGATAGGAGATCAAATCTCATATCCCTATACGAGAACTTTAAGAAGGAAGAAGTTGAGACAGTTTCTGATATGTACAATAGATTAACCTCAATTATCAATGAGCTAAAAACCTTGGATAAGAACATCACTCTTACTGAAGTGACTGACAAGATCCTGATGTGCTTCCCAAGCTCATGGGATACAAGAATCTGGCCCATCAAGGAGGCCAGATGCCTGAATGAGATTTCAACTGAATCTCTATTAGGCAAACTGAAGTCATATGAATAGTTGATAAAGACCAGGGAGGCAGCTGAACAAAGAACACCTCCAGCAGCTAGAAGAGAATAAAGTATTGTCTTCAAAGTCACTAAAGAGACAGAGACTGCAACATCAAATGAAGAGCTCATGAGTCTCTTCGCTAAAAGATTCTACAAGATGGCCAGAAAGGATTTCAGGAGAAAGTCATCAAGAAAAGATAACAAGCCAAAATATGACAAGACACCAACCAAAGAAATTGTGTGCTATGGATGCAGGAAGCATGGGCACTTCCTCTCTGAGTGTCCAGAGAACCAGAAGAAAGAGAAGAGAAGAGAGAAGGAAACCAGAAGACAGCACACCAGCAAACCCTCTTCCAGCAAGCACAAGAAGAAGGAAAAGGGCTTTGTGGCTGAGACCTGGAGTGAGACAAAAGATGAGTCAACATCTTCAAGCTCCAGTGAAGATGAGGAAGAAGCAAGAGCAAAGGAGGTTTGCCTCATGGCAATTGATGCCTTCAGAAGTTACTCAGAAGAAGAAGAGTCTGAAGATGAAGGAGTGTCTGAATCAGAGGCAGATCAGGTATTGTCCTCCTTTGACTACAACTCTGAAACCTTTTAATATGATTTCAAGTTAATGTGCATAAATTTGATTAATTCTGAAAAAGAAATTAAAATTCTTAGGAAAAGATTAGGAAATTTAGAGGATGTTCAATCTGAAAACATTAGGTTAAAAGATGAATTAACCTTAGCAAATGAAAAAATAATTTCACTAAAAACTGATCTTTGTGAGGCCAAACAACTTGAGGAAGCTCTCAATGGGAGAAGCCTCAAGCTGATGGATATCACAAGTACTGTTAATGCCAGACTTAATGGCAAGCAAGGCTTGGGTGCTCCATCAGGTTTGCCCCCCATTCTCAAGAAGAATATTTTATCAACCCCAATAAAATTTGTATCTGCTAAAGAGAAAGAAACAGTAAATGACAAACAAACAGTAGAAAAGATCCATAAGACAGTATGACAGAAAATCAAAAACCAGAAAACACCTAGTAAAAACAAGCTTCAGCAATTTTCATCGAACTCAGATCGACAAAATGGGGTCAGTTCGTCGAACCCAGATCGACAAACTCTAAACGCAAATTATAGTTACATTTATTCGTCTAACTGCGATCGACGAACTCTGTATGGTTCGTCGAGCAGAGTTCGACGAGCGTGGGGCACAGAGAATGAACATGTTCATTCTCTGGGCAGAGATCGACGATTTCAACCCAATTCGTCGAACTCTGGTCGATGAACTTACAGAAATTCGTCGAACCCAGGAAGACTTAATCAAAACTATAATTCCAACAACAACTTAAATATTTCTAAGAAATCATTTAATCCACTAGCTGACTCGATCATACCACCTAGGAGATATCACCCCCTAGGATACAAGTCTCAACCTGAATTCTCTATTATTTCAAGCTTCTCTTATCAGCAATACAAAGGATCCAAGGTAACCTGGGTCAAAAACCATTAATTGTCTTCTATTGCAGGTGAAGAGCTATCCAGGGATAAATCAAACTTGGTACCTGGATAGTGGCTGCTCCAAATATATGACTGGCAACAAGGACATCTTATCCAACTACAAGTCCAAGCTGGGGCCAAAGGTTATCTTTGGTGACTCCAAATGTGGTCAGTCAGAAGGATTTGGAGAAGTAAGAATAGGAGTTGTCACATTCAAAAAGGTGACATATGTAAGTGGACTCAAGCATAACCTCATCTCCATAAGTCAGTTATGTGATGACGGTTATCACGTATACTTTAACCCATCCACTTGTTCTATTATTGATAAAAACAACCAAACAGTTTTAATTGGAAATAGACAAGGCAACATATACTTAGTAAATTTTCTTTCTGCCAAAACTGATATCTGTTTACTTAATTTAACTAGTAATCAGAATGACTTATGGTACAAAAGACTAGGTCATGTAAATCTGAAAAACATTGCTAGGATATCTAAACACAACCTTGTTAGAGGTCTACCTTCTGGTCCCTACAAAAAGGAAGGTCTTTGCAGGGCTTGTCAATTAGGCAAGCAAACTAAAACTAGTTTTAAATCTGTTAATAAGAGTGATTCACCTAGGATTTTATACTTGCTACATTTGGATCTCTTTGGACCCATTGCTGTACAAAGTCTAGGAGGGAAATTCTACACTTTGGTTATAGTGGATGACTTCTCCAGGTTCAGTTGGGTATTCTTTCTGAGATCTAAGTCAGATACCTTCAATGTTCTTACAGATTTTCTCAGGACCATACAGATTGAGTTCTCTACTCATGTTGCATTGATCAGAAGTGATCATGGCACAGAGTTTGAGTCTCTTCTTATGCATGAGTTCTGTGATAAGGAAGGTATCAGGCATTGCTTCTCAGCTCCTGCACTCCCCAACAAAATGGGGTAGCTGAAAGGAAAAATAGGACACTCATTGAAGTTGCAGGTACATTGCTTGCAGATGCTTACATGCCCCTAACCTTTTGGGCAGAGGTTTTAAGCACAACAAATTATGCCCTAAACAGGAGCCTAATTGACAAACTAAAGAACATGACTCCCTATGAATTGCTCAAAGGGAAGAAACCTAAAATCAACTACTTCAAAGTATTTGGATGCTTATATTACATTCATAACAACAACAAAAAAATACATTAGAAAGTTTGAGGCTAAGGCTGACGAGGGAATTTTTCTAGGATATTCCCAAGTAAGCAAGTCCTATAGGATTTTTAATAAATCAACATTAAAAATTGAAGAGTCTATTCATGTTTCATTTGATGAGACTAACATGTATTGCAAGGAGAAAGAAGTTTCTACCAATAGCAACTTGCAGGTACCCCACTTGTGTGAGACCTTGGATGGACTAAACCTCACCCAAGAGATTCCAACTCATCCCTCTACACAAGCCATTGAAGAAAGTGAAGAAGAAGAAGCTGAAGAAAATGAATCTCTACCAACAGTAAATACAATTCCACGGGAGGAATTAATTCCAAATGTTGTTGTACAACCAACTCCACCCACTAATTTTGTCACACTTAGGGATCACCCCAGATCTCAAGTGATTGGAGACATATCAGCAGGTGTACAGACAAGGCATCAACTCACCCAAGATTTGATGCATGCCTATTTTCTCTCTCAGGTTGAACCTCTATCCATCCATGATGCTGAGCAGGATCCCCACTGGATCCTTGCAATATAGGAGGAACTAAATCAATTTGAGAGATGTAGAGTTTGGGATTTGGTTCCAAGACCTCAAAACTACCCAGTTATTAGAACCAAATGGGTATTCAGAAACAAGATGGATGCCCAAGGAATCATTGTGAGAAACAAGGTTAGGCTTGTTGCTCAAGGATATAGGCAAGAAGAAGGAATTGATTATGATCAAACCTTTGCACCTATTGCAAGTGTTGGGTATTGTATCCACAATTACCTGGATTTGAGGAAGCCACCTGTCAAGCTAAGATGAATTCACAATGTATTTGATGAAACCTCTTAAGTTGTGCTTGCAGTTATTCCACGCTAAGTGCAAACCAATGTCAGGGTGCAGTAGGTCAATATACACGGGTCTGCACGACGTAATCCCTCGTTGAGCAGATCAGTGTGTTGGCCTACATGTACTCTCTCTATTGGAGTGCACTTACTTTCAAGTACATGGATGTGTTAAGGAAAGAGCAGACAAGGAGCAAGGATGGGTCAAGGAGCAGCTCTTGGGTGGAAAGACGAAAAATCGTCTAAGTATAATTCGGCGAGAATCACCAAGTGATTCTCGCCGATTCGGCGAGAATCACCAAGTGATTCTCGCCGATTCGGCGAGAATCACCAAGTGATTCTCGCCGATTCGGCGAGAATCACTTGGTGATTCTCGCCGAATCGTCGAGAATCATTAGTGATTCACGCCGACTCTTTTCGTCTACCTCAAAATGGTGTCAAGTAAGATTCGGCAAGAATCACTAGTGATTCTCGCCGAACCCATCGTTGAGCAGATCATGGCCAAGTAATATTCGTCGAGAATCAACAAGTGATTTGGCGAGAATCATCAAGTGATTCGGCGAGAATCACTAGTGATTCTCGACGAATCGTCGAGAATCACTAACTGATTCTCGCCGATTCGTCGAGAATCACCTTCGATTCTCGCAGATTTTGACTTGGCAATTTTTCTGGAAACATCTGGACCGGATTTTGCCGCTAGCACTGTGTTGAACCGGAACTAGTGTTTTCTTCTTGTGGGACCCACAACGGTCATCTTGAAGTTGTCTACAGTATAAATACAGGTGTATTTTTGAACAGTGATAAGGACGGAGAAAAAGACGAAACACGGGCCGCGATATAACCTAGATCGCGAGTTCCGCTCCGCCCCCGCCGTCGCCGCTTGAGAGGGTTGATCGCCGGTCTCGATTTTGGTTTCTTCCAGATCTCCGGTCGATAGAAGCTTAGCCAAGCTTAGCGTCTCACGTGTCTAACCGGAGATCTCTTGTCTCTTGATTTGTTGATCGGGAAAACCTTCCTCGTCCGAATCGATCGAGACGACTGATCCCAGTGTGACCGTTGGTAGACCTAGCTAGCTTCGCTACGAAGTTTGGATCTCCAAAGTACAGCAGCCGCACATCATTGTCGCCGCCGATCCCGTGAACCTAGCCGCCGCCCATCTTGCCGCCGCCGGTTCCGGGGAGATTCTCTCCAAGAGAGATCTAGGGTTGTGGACTCTTCATGGACTTCAAGAACACGTCGTCAACGAAGAGGGACACCGTAGTCTCCAAACGTAGTTTGTATTTCTTGTACATTCTATTTTATTTTTGTTGTAAAGGAACGTTGGTTCCTAGTTGTAAGGGTTGGGTGCAACCCGGTTTGTGGGAGTGTTGACTCCTACGTGTGGAAGGGTTCCTTCCGATAGTGCAAGGATTGGATTTCAATCCTGTTGGAGAAGTGACCGAGTCGTCCCTGGTTGGGAGATAGGTCGAAGGGGAAAGTGGATGTACCCAAATCGGGGAACCACTATAAATAGCTTGTGTACTCTATTGTGCTGTGTTGTTTTATTTTCATGTGCAGGTACAATTTAAATTCCGCAAAAACGCTGCACGTCACCTATTCCCCCCCCCCCCATAGGTGAAGATAGTTGACACTAGGTGGACTTTCAAGTGGTATCAAAGCCAGGTTACTCATCAAAAGGTTTACACCTTGAGTAGAATCCTACCACCAGTGTCAGAAGCATGGAGCTGGATCATGAGATATCGCCACTAAGACTCCCCACATGCACAAATGAGTTTTATCCCGTCTGGAGGATGAGAGTGTCGTATCACTTGGATGCTATCGATCCTCGAGCATCTTTCATCCTGGAAGAGGGTCCTTTTATTCCTATGAAGACCTCCGACTCTGGAATTCAAGTGCCCAAGTGCATTGCTGAGATGTCAGAGACAGAACTTTCATTATTTAATTTGGACAAGAGGATTCGTCAAATTATCATGGATATCTGGTCTGGAGCTTCTCGCTCTAGATTGGAAAAATGTGGGTCGGCTAAATCTATGTGGGTGATGATCTCAGAGCTGATGGGGGGTCAGAGAAAGCTGGAATCTGCTGTCAATCAGAGGATGAAGCCTATGTGGGGGTCCTCGCCTCTGAAGATGAAGGCAAGGATCTATCGGACAGCATCAGAGCTCCAGTGTCTGTGTCAGAGACTGAAGAGGCCAGTGAGGAAAGCAGCTCTGATGAGGATGACACAACGGTCACTAGCTCTAATGACAATAACACTGAAGAGCAGGTAACTTCTTCATCCTGCCCCGTCTCTCTTGAAGGTTCTGAAGACAGGAACTGCTTTCCTTCAGAAAATTCTGATTCTCTGAATAGAGCCCTTCAGACAAGAAACCTACTTGCTGAGGAGCAAGCTCAAGAGATTGCTCGACTGAAGATCTTGTTGGTTCTCCAATTGGCATCCAACAAGGTCAAGGACTCTAAAATCTCAGCTCTAGAGAGTAGTCTAGAGAATGAGAAAAGAATAGTATCAAACTTTTCCAAGGTTGATGCTATAAAGAGAAAGCAAGAAAATGGGTGGATCTCCCGGATTATCAATTCGTGGAGAAATGGGGAAACGGTATTCCGACCCCCCACTCCAAGCAGGAAGGCAACTCATCATGCCTTCAGGTATGACCACAGGAATAATCGTGGTCACTGCAAGGGTGATCTGTCCTCATGTGGAGACACCCGTAGTGCAAGGGCCGTCGTGGCCACCCATGAGAGAATACCTAAGGCTCATTCTGAGCCCTTTGTATTCACTGCCACTGCCTCAACTCGGTGTGAATCTGCATGTACCAGCTCTCAGAACACTTCTCACCACCCGAGGACACAGGACAGGGAGGTTAGAAGTCATGGTGTAAGTTTTTATGGGGCCTCAGGAAGGGGGTTGCCTGAAAGGAAGGCACCACCTCCCCGGCCTCATGACGCTCGCAACATGCATTCCTTCCACCCTTCCACGTGTCACGGTGGAAGAGGAACTTTTGTGAGGAGATCATGCCCTATCCCATTTAGACCTAGGACCGTGACTACCTCAGTCACTAGATCAGGTGAGAAACAGCGATACAACATTCACCCGTGTTGGTGCTGTGGCAAAGTGGGACACTTTTCCATAGACTGTTGGCACAACCCCTCTGTGTCAAGGGCAAGGGCCTATCCACATTTTCTAGGCAGAGGTAGTCTTCCTGACAGGTTTTCTGAAGGAAGGCAGTCGAGTGCTTATGCTAACAGGAACCTAGGACCCAATATGTATTGGGTTCCTAAGGTAAAGTAACTCTTTCTTGCAGGGTAGTCTAGGTTCCCGTAAATATGATGGGAACTAGACAGTAGATGTCTCAAGACTATATTGGAACAAGCGTCTGGAATAACAGATGTGATATTTACATGGGCATACTCACATTGAGCTCCTAATATGTTTTACCTGAGGGACTAAATGATGACTCTCATAATCCCAGGTACCTTTGATCAGTTCCAGGACTTGAGTCATATTGTATCCACATTTACATATATATATATATATATATATACTTATACTTGCACTTATATGTGTGTACATCTGAGGATATGTTAACACGGTGAACATAAACCATAAATACAATAATGAAGACTTATCGGAAATTCCACTAGTAGATTCGAGAACTAACATCTACAGGCGTAAATTAGTTCACTGAAAACTAACGAAAATACGTCATTGGAAATCTCGACAACAAAAATACGTCATTGGAAACCTTGCCATCAATAAAAGTATGGAAAAGCCGGTTCAAGCCCTAATAGCTCGGCTTTAAGGAGTATTTATATATTTAGAAGATTTTCAAATCGACTTAGAACAAACTAGAAACCCGCTCAACCCGAACTCACGATCCTTTATATATTTAGAATTCCCGCATACCTTTCACCTTCCGTAGGAATCCCGCCGAAGGACCTTCTCCGCAGGAAACTCACCGAATCCCGCAAGATTATCGCCGATTAACCGAAGGTTTCCCGCAAGTTTCTCACCGAAGGTCTCCATCGTCTTCATCTTCCCCTTCCGCAAGATTCCCCGATTCTTTCCCTTTCGCAAGATTCCACCGAATGTCTTCCCGAAGGTATCTCGCCGAATCGTGAAGGCTTCCGTCGACATCCTGCAGGACGCTCACTGAAGATCTCACGCAGGAAGCTCAACGACGATCTCTCCCGGTTTCGATTCTTCCTTCCAGGAATTTCTCCGCGTGCACTCATCCGGTGTCCATCATCTTCAACCAACTAACTCTCGTCTACGCTTTTAGGTAACCTCATCCTCACCCTTACTTGTACTTGATCACTAGTGTTGCTTCCTTTTTTATTTTTGATTAAGCGTAGAGTAGGGCTTCTCTCCCTAGATTTGCAATGGCTCCAAGGACAACCGCTGGGCTAGTCACTGGATGCGAGTTGGTTCGCACAGGGTTCTCTCATGCCTCAAACGAATTCAGGAACATCATCCTTATGCTAGAGGAGGCTGGACTCTCTATCGTACTAGAGCATCCCTGTAAAATCCTGGACAAGGAGGTACTGGAGTTCTTTGCAACCGCAAAACTCCGGAATGACGACTCTCTCTTCAAGAGCAAGGTTGCTGGGTCAAAGATCAAGATGTCTGCCAGCAAGCTGACCCACTTCCTGCAGCTCTCTAGCTCGGAGCACGAGGATTATCTTGAGGAAGAAGACAAAACCAGGACTCTATTATTCTGTGGTCTCACTCGAGGAACTCGGTCGATAAAGCGAAAAGATATGAATGAAGAAGGGAAACTTCTGTCAGACATAGTTGGGAAGGTACTCATATGCAAACCGGGTTCTCATGACCACATCTTTGTGGATATGTTCAAGATCCTGGTGGCAATTGTCTGCAGAAAAGGATTCAACTGGGGGGCATTGTTGTTTGAGAAGATAAAGGACACCCTGAGATCTCCTAGCTTTGGCCGAATCATCAGTCTGTATCTCAATCAGTTGAATGGAGATAAGTTTGACATGAGTAAAGGTGTTCCTCTACATTACTTAAAGAAAATGGACTCAGGTGTCTTTGACAGATGGGAGAGGCGCATTGGGCAGGCCGCCATGGTAGGACAACAGGAAGTATCTCCAGCAGTAATCCCCAGTGAAATTCCTGATTCCTTGACTGCAGGAATTGAGGGGGAGCCTCTACCCACTCATGCTGATATCGTATCTGACATCTCCCAGATGGCCAGAGATGTTGTGGCAGATATACAAGAAGAAAGTGAAACTGTGCTGGAGAATAAGGAGGCCCTGAACCTGAACGATCAAGGAGCCGAAGCTGCTGTACAGGAGACTGCTGACGAAGAGTTGGAAGATGATGTTGAGGAAAATGATCTCATGGATGATGAAGGTGAAGAAGAAGGCAATGAGGGACAGGATGTATTGGAGACTCAGGATATCATTGAAGCTCCATCTGACAAGCACGCACCTGAGATCGTTCCTGAGAACATTGGTGCACGAGTGGAGGGGGAGTCTGAGAAATCTACAGATGCTGCAAGTATTCCTCCCTTAGAGGCTGTGCTCCTGTCCAGCTCTACAGGTGAATCTGATGAAGTGCAAGGCCAAGAAGTGCCTCAGGATCTTCCACTACGAGATGATATAGCCACTCACACCGTGAATATCATTCAGGGCATAGTGGATGAGCTTAAGGCATCTTTTGAGAAAGCTCAAAATACAATGTTGAAAAGGATTAAGAAATCTGAAAATCTCATGCTCAAGAACATAGTGGAGATAAATCACAAACTGGACGTGATGGAAAAGAAGTTTGAAGATAAGTATACTGCAGCCGGCCAAGCTGTCACTCTCCTTATGGACGGACTGAAAAAGAACACTGATACTCTCTCCGTAGTAAATCAGAATGCTCATGTCGTAGCAAACAATATTCAAAAGTTTGATGGCAATATGGTAACTCTCAACACCAATCAGCAGGCCTTGGTCACTGAATTCTCCAGGACTACAAAGCATATTGATGACTCACTGCACTCCTATGCAAACTCCATCGCAGTCGAAGCCAAAAAGGGGGAGAAGGAATATATAGCTAAGATGGCTGAGCTTCGGGAAGTCATGATCAACAACTTCGAACAGTCAAACAAATATGTCTATGATAGTTGCTGGTGGATGCTCCAACAGGCGTTAGGCGTCGATTTGAATCCTGCGGGTATTCATGCTCCTGAGACTACTACGGCTGCTGAGGGAGTAAGTGCTGCAGAAGTTCCCATGAGTGAAGCTGATGCTAGGGATATTTCCAAAGCAAAACGTATGGCCATGTTTGACCAAGAGGCCCTAGCAAAAGCCAGGGACAAGAGAAAGTTTCAAGAAGGGACATCAAAGGAAACACAAGCTGAAAAGAGAATCAGACTGAAGGAGGAGGAAGTAAGAAACGAAAAGTGGAGTCCAGTATCCAAGAGTATCATATTGGACACATTCTGGCTACAGGAACAAGGGGAAATCAATCGAAATGATGTATACAGCCAGTATGAGTGGGAGATGCATAAGACGTATGAAGCCAAGCGGAACATCTTTTTCAGGACCAATACTGCGGCAGATAAAGCTCCTCCTCCCAGATATTATCCGAAGCCCAAAGAGTATATGGAGAGGCAAAGAAAGAAGTATTTGGCTCAAAACTCAAGGATGACTTAGCCAAAGAAAAATAGCCAAAACTTTATAGCCTGTCATTTTCTCTTAAGAACAATTAACGTTTATTGTTATTATATGAACAATCTTGAGATTATATATATATATATATTATATATGTATTTGAATTTGTGAATGACTCAAGTCTTGATCTGTTTGCCTATATTCTCTTGTGTTGCATATTAAAATCTGAATGTTGTTTATATTATCTAGTTGGTGTTATTCATCTTAGCTAGTAGGATTTTGGCTTCGTCAAATAGGGCGAGATTGTTGGATATTGTATCCATAATTACCTGGATTTGAGGAAGCCACCTGTCAAGCTAAGATGAATTCACAATGTATTTGATGAAACCTCTTAAGTTGTGCTTGCAGTTATTCCACGCTAAGTGCACACCAATGTCAGGGTGCAGTAGGTCAATATACACGGGTCTGCACGACGTAATCCTCATTGAGCAGGTCAGTGTGTTGGCCTACGTGTACTCTCTCTATTGGAGTGCACTTACTTTCAAGTACAGGGCTGTGTTAAGGCAAGAGCAGACAAGGAGCAAGGATGGGTCAAGGAGCAGCTCTTGGGTGGAAAGACGAAAAATCGTCTAAGTATAATTCGGCGAGAATCATCAAGTGATTCTCGCCGAATCGTCGAGAATCATTAGTGATTCACGCCGACTCTTTCCGGCTACCTCAAAATGGTGCCAAGTAAGATTCGGCGAGAATCACTAGTGATTCTCGCCGAACCCATCGTTGAGCAGATCATGGCCAAGTAATATTCGTCGAGAATCAACAAGTGATTCGGCGAGAATCATCAAGTGATTCGGCGAGAATCACTAGTGATTCTCGACGAATCGTCGAGAATCACTAACTGATTCTCGCCGATTCGTCGAGAATCACCTTCGATTCTCGCCGATTTTGACTTGGCAATTTTTCTGGAAACAGCTGGACCGGATTCTGCCGCTAGCACTGTGTTGAACCGAAACTAGGGTTTTCTTCTTGTGGGACCCACAACGGTCATCTTGAAGTTGTCTACAGTATAAATACAGGTGTATTTTTGAACAGTGATAAGGACAGAGAAAAAGACGAAACACGGGTCGCGATATAACCTAGATCGCGAGTTCCGCTCCGCCGCCGCCGTCGCCGCTTGAGAGGGTTGATCGCCGGTCTCGATTTTGGTTTCTTCCAGATCTCCGGTCGATAGAAGCTTAGCCAAGCTTAGCGTCTCACGTGTCTAACCGGAGATCTCTTGTCTCTTGATTTGTTGATCGGGAAAACCTTCCCCGTCCGAATCGATCGAGACGACTGATCCCAGTGTGACTGTTGGTAGACCTAGCTAGCTTCGCTATGAAGTTTGGATCTCCAAAGTACAGCAGCCGACATCGTTGTCGCCGCCGATCTCGTGAACCTAGCTGCCGCCCATCTTGACACCGCCGTTCCGGGAGATTCTCTCCAAGAGAGATCTAGGGTTGTGGACTCTTCGTAGACTTCAAGAACACGTCGTCAACGAAGAGGGACACCGTAGTCTCCAAACGTAGTTTGTATTTCTTGTACATTCTATTTTATTTTTGTTGTAAAGGAACGTTGGTTCCTAGTTGTAAGGGTTGGGTGCAACTCGGTTTGTGGGAGTGTTGACTCCTACGTGTGGAAGGGTTCCTTCCGATAGTGCAAGGATTGGATTTCAATCATGTTGGAGAAGTGACCGAGTCGTCCCTGGTTGGGAGATAGGTCGAAGGGGGAAAGTGGATGTACCCAAATTGGGGAACCACTATAAATAGCTTGTGTACTCTGTTGTGATGTGTTGTTCTATTTTCGTGTGCAGGTACAATTTAAATTCCGCAAAAACGCTGCACGTCACCTATTCCCCCCCCCCATAGGTGAAGATAGTTGACACTAGGTGTACTTTCAGTAAGGTTGGAAGCCATAAGAATATTCCTTGCCTATACAACATACAAGAGATTCAAGTTCTTCCAAAAGGATGTGGAAGAGTGTTTTTCTAAATGGAGTGCTAAAAGAAGAGGTTTATGTAGAACAACTCCAGGTTTTGTTTCTCCAACTTACCCACTCATGTTTTTAAATTGCATAAGGCTCTTTATGGTCTAAAACAAGCTCCAAGAGCTTGGTATGAGACCTTAGCTAGTTTTCTATTAGAGCATAAATTTATAAGAGAAACTGTAGATAAAACACTTTTCACTAGACATCATAAGGACCAAATCTTATTAGTACAAATCTATGTGGATGATATTAAATGATGGGCTCTACAGATTCAAATTATGCAAGAGGTTCTCTGACCTCATGCATTCCAAATTTGAAATGAGTGGCATGGGTGAGCTTTCCAACTTCCTTGGTCTCCAAGTGAAGCAGCTTCCTGATGACATCTTCATCTCTCAAGCAAATTATGCTAAAAAACTTCTAAAGAAGTTTGGGATGGTTGATGCCTCAGCAAAAGAAAACACCTATGGCTACCAATGCTGTTGTGGACTCTGATGTACCAGGGAAACCTGTGGATAAGAAACTTTATAGGGGCATTGTTGGGTCCCTTTATACCTCACAGCAAGTAGGTCAGATATTATGTTTGTCACATGTCTTTGTGTTAGGTTCTAGGTGAACCCTAAAGAATCTCACCTAATTTTTACTAAAAATGATTTTGAGATATATAAAGAGTTGTCCTAATCTAGGCCTATGGTATCCAGCTGAATCAGAATTTGAGTTAACTGTATACTCTGATACTGATTTTGCTGGATGCAGGGTAGATAGAAAAAGTACTTCAGGAACTTGCCAGTTCTTGGTATGAGATTAGTATCTTGGTTTTGTAAAAAGCAAACATCAGTGTCAACCTCAACTGCTGAAGCAGAATATATTGCAGTAGGCAGATGTTGTTCACAGATGCTTTGGATACAAAATTAACTTCTAGATTATGGATTCAACTTAAATAATTCAAACCTACTCTGTGATAATACAATTATTATAGCCATAGCCCAGAATCCAGTTCATCGTAGTAGGACAAAACATATTGACATAAGACATCATTTCATTAGAGAGTGTGTAGACAAAAATAAAATCAAGCTTGTCTATATCTACATTGATTTACAAAGGGCTGATATATTCACCAAACCTCTGGATGAGAGAAATCATATGTTCTTTGTAAATCAACTTGGAATGATCAATGAAGAAGACTTTATTTAATTTATGTCTGCACTCGATGAATTTTTCAAAGTTCGTCGAACGGAGTTCGACGAACCGGGGAAAGTTTGAGAGATATTCGTCGAACGGAGATCGACGAACTCTCTGTGAGTGAAATAATGTTCATCGAACGGAGTTCGCCAAACTTGCTCAGAAGATATTCGTCGAACGGAGTTCGACGAATAGTCTTCAATTCTTCTGGATAAGATTGACGAATTATTTCATTCAAAATTATTTCGTCGAACTCAGTTCGAAGAATTATTTCTATTTTCGTGGAACGGAGTCTGTCTATTCATATTCTTGAAAACCTTATATTTAGGTTTTCTTCGACCTCCATCCGTGCTTTCTGTTCCTTTGCACTTGATCGTGTTTTGTGTCTCTCTTGCAGGTGATTCCATGACGATTCAGGCAAGCATTCTCGCATGCATGAAGTTCGATACAGGTTTTGATGTGTACTTTGATTTGTTTCAGCATTCTGATCTCATATTCCTTTACATTCTGGAACTACTTAAAGAACAAGAACTCAAATTCTTGTGACAAAAGAATCAAACTGCAAAGCACTGAAATCAGAGAATGGGTCTACACCCTATCGCCAACAGAGGAGAATACGATGACAGGCACCATTGCGGGTAACCCCGTCTCCTTAACTCCTGCAATTTTAACTGAAATTTTTGGATTAATGAATGGAGAAGAGCAACTAGAGATTGAAATAGAGGAGTCTGATGTGATGCTGGGCCTAATTGGTTATACTGGAGATAACTCTAATAAACTATTGAAGAAACACCTCTCTGCCCATTATAAGTTTTTGGCAGATTTGGTTGGAAAAGTTTTGCTTGGGAAAACATACTTCCAATGACTACATCAACCAGACACCAGTTTATAGTCATGTGTGCAATCATAAATAAGAAACAGGTGGATTGGGCACAGATTCTTTTTGATCTGATAAAGAAGAAAAAATAATAAAAGGAGTTTGCTTTGGAAGGATCTAGTGATCTTTTTACAAGAAAAAGCTGTTGAATCCTGGTCTTCCAGACCATATTCATTAATGCCAGCAAAAGGCTTACATGTGCCTGTTTTGGAAGATGGGAGAGGACATCACTAAGCCATCCAAGGCTTCTACCTCTTCCACCCCAGCTTCTGAAGGCACCATGGCCTTTTAAAGCCACTCCCCAACCTCCTGAAGAGATTCATCCAACACCCCCATCTCTTCCAGCCCCCCTTCCAGCAACACAAATTCATCCCTCTTCCACACCTCCATCATCCCCTACTCAACCTCCTACTCCACCAGAATCTCCACATGCTTCACCAGCACCAACTCCTCCATTATCTCCACTTCCTCCTCATTATCCCCATACCATTTTAAACATACCACTATCACTCCCAATTCCCCTCTTCCTCCAATTCACCTATATGGAAGATGTCACCCATCCATCCCCATCAACATCTACCATCCCTCAACATGCATCCCCTTTAGATGTTCACATACCAGATTGCTCCACTTTTTATCCCTCCCACAGTTCCCATTCTACACCTTCTGCAACACCATCTACCACTCCACCATTGGACACCTCCACAATTACTTCTTCATTGCCCTCCTCACTCCCCTTCTCAAAACACTAATAGTTGAGGCCATTACACCTCTTGCTACTTCACTTACTACCTATCTGCACAGATCACTGCCCTCACTACTTCCCTATCTGTAAAGATCACTGCCCTCACTACTGCCCCATCTTCAGTCAGGGGCATGCTTCAGGTCTTACTGAAACCATGCAGGGGGAGATGTCTGATGATGTAGCTGCAGTAGTTCTAGCAGTAGCAGCTCAGCAGTAGAGGCAGCAACAGTAGCAGCAGACTGTACAGAGTATATTGATACAGATGATCTTGATTTTATTAATTTTATTGATACTGACATGAACTTGGAAGAGTCAGTCTCTGAGACAAATAATTACTGGTGGTGATTTCATCATAAATCCCACAGTTGATTTAGATAATTTGTTGAAAAATTTTAAATTTGCAGTTTTGAGATATCTTATAGCAGAATATACTACTAAGCCATACTTGGATATTGTACCATATACATCTCCAGTAAGTCCACAAGTTGTAAATCAACTCCGTGATAGTTTTGATGTTCCTGAGCCCACAGTTATTCCAGCTCCTTCAGAAAATTTCCTCTGCTCCTAGTTATGTCATGGATGAATCTCCATTGCCAGATCTAGATGAACTGATCTTGGTTGATATTGAAGAGGAAGATAAGGCAGCAGCTGAAAGCTCTGTCCAAGTTAGTTCTGATCTTTTGTAGCTTCTCCTCCAACTCTTGTTGAAACTCCTGCTCTGCTCCAGAAAAGCTGTTATTTCTGCTGAGGCTTTGAAAGCTTTGAATGATTTATATGATAACCCTCAGGGTTCTGAAAATGATGATGATGAAGATGAGGATGAGGACTCAGATGAGGAGGATACAAAGAAGAGGAAGCAAGTATCAAGAAAAAGAAAAAGCTCCTCTTCTCCTGCTCCTAAGCCTAATCCAAACAATGACACTCCTTATTACATTCTTCAAAAGATAACTTCATACAAAGGGATGCCAGCATGGATGTGGCTATCTACGAATCAGCAGAAGGAAAGGAAGAAGAGTAGAAGGTACTCTCCTCCACCAATTCAAAGGTACAGAAAGATCCACCCCTCCTCCTCCTGCATCTGGTGCTCCTGGTTCAAGCTCTCAAAAGGTCTGCCCCTGTTCAAACTTATCAAAATACATCATGGCAGATCTTCCTCTGGTAGTAGTCAGCACAGGCAACACTCTTCAGGAAAACAACATCAGCCAGCAACAACAACATCAACAACAACAACATGAACAGCTATCAACATCAACAAGCTGAAAGTTCTAGAAGATCAACCTCTCCTCCTGTTCCTTATGAAGATCCAGAAACAGCCAACACAGCTAGAATGGCCAGGTTACAGGAACTAGTAGGCCTTTCTATGATTAACAAGGCAAAGGCTGAAGGGAAGGATATTTCTGAATACACTATAATGTCCAAAATACAGGAGAGAAGAACTGAAAAGGTTTGAAAAGGCTAACAAAATTTTAATGTGATGATTATATGAAATTACATCCTGGAGCAGTGGTCCTTAGAACTACATCTCTGAAGATTATAGGGGTTGCTGACATGACAATGACTATGGAACAAGCTTCAAATCCAAACAGGGAAATAATATTTACCAAGCCAGGAGACAAGGGCAGGGATGTAAAGCATCAGGAGAAGAAGCAGAAGAAATGAAATCTGAACTATTTATTCTATTTTTCTCTCTTAAAATGGTTTCATATTGTCTGAACACAAGCTCTTGTGCAAATATATCTGTGCATGTGTTAATTATCTCTGCTAGATATATGTTTTTCCTGCTTTTGTTACTTTATGTTTTTATTTTGAGTCTAGTAGTGACATCACCAAATAGGGGGAGATTGTTGGATCCCTAGTTTGATTTGGGCCAGGTTCACTAAGCTAGATGATGTGACCAACATGTACAGCCAGGGCATAGTTGTGTCTAGAGTCTAGGTCAAGTCCTCAGTAATAACATCACATGGACAAAGCCATCATCAGACTGCCAGAGACTCAGGACTTAGAGTTTTTCAGAGATTCAGAGAATTTCTAAAGAAACTAAGTAAAATGAGTTCGACGTTCGTCGAACTCAGGTCGACGATAGTCATTCTCAGCTCGACGATCTTAGAGAAATATTTCTGAGCTGAGCTCGACGAACTTCAGTCACAGATCGACGATCTTGGACTCCACCTTCAGAATTCTAAGTCCAGACTGTTCTCTAGACTCAGGTCGATGAACCTAGTTCTCAGGTCGACGAACTTATTCTTTGCTCGACGATTTCTGCACTTCCACTTCAACTCTATTCCAGAGGTTATCAATTTTTCTCTAAGTCCAGAATTATTTTCAGCTCGATGAATTCAAGACTCTCCAGACTTTGGTCGATGAACTTAGTTCTCAGCTCGACGAACTCTATTCTTTTGGTCGACGAATCCTTGGACTACTACATCACTCTGTTAGATATGTTCTCTAGTCTTAGGTCGACAAACTCAGTTCTCTACCCGACGAATTCTGGATCATCTACTTCAACAACTAAGAACCAGAAGAATTGTGTCGACACTCAGAGATATATCGACACCAACTGAGTCGACACTAGAAGAACTTTTGTCGAAACCCAGATCATCAGTCGACACTGTGGAAAGATTTATGTTGACACCATACAGAAGACTTGTGTCGACACACAGGAGTAATTGTGTCGACACACAGAATATTTGACACTCCAGAATAGTTGCTGAAATCCAGTCGACGAACACATTTACCAGCTCGACGAACTTCAGACAGAAGGCAAAGTTCAAAAGAGACTGCAGTTCAGTTTCCAGCTCGACGATTCTGCAACTCAGCTCGATGAACAGAAGTCATCAAGGTCAACGAACTACAGACTCAGCTCGACGAATTCTGCTATCTATTCAAAGATTCCAGACCTTAGTTATTTTAGCCTTCTATCCCCACTCTAATGTGATAATTCCTGAGTAATTAATGCTCTAACATTCTCTAAATGTAACCGTTAGAAGGATCATTAATTATGGTCTTCTTCAGGATCATTGCTTGCCGTTTTTCCATGGAGACAGTTGGGGAAATAAATCAATGTCATTTTTCTCAATGCTGTCAGCATTAATTGCAGAAGAATTCAAATTTTGAAAGACAGATTTTGACAGAAAATATAAAAGAAAAGAAGAGAATATATAAAAAACAATCAAGGGATCATTAAGAAAGTTTTACACAGAGCACAGTTCACTCAGAAGTCATATGCTATTACAGAGACACAGAGAAATATTCAATCTTGAACAATCTGCTCTGTCAACAAGAAGCATTCTCTAATACAGAGAAGCCCTCGACCAGAAGCTCATCAGTACCTGAAGCAGAAGAACAATAATACCTATATCTAGAGTCTTCTTTCTTCAAGCACTCCAGGACACTTCAAAAGGACAACATCAGTTCCATCTGTCAAAGAGTTCCTGAAGATTATTGTTGGTCAAGAATTCAGTTTGAGGACTATCACCCTGAAGCTTAGCTCTGTTTTTCCCTGATTCATTCTACATCTCAGGGGGCGCCATAAGCTATAATCAAATCCACAGTTTCTCAGTTGTATATTGAGGAAAGAAAAGACAAAATCATCTCTCACCCCCCCCACTGTATAAAGGGTTGTCATCTCCCTTCAAAAGTGATTCCTTGGTGCAAGTCTCCTGATCAAAGACTTAGGTTGTTTTTGAGCACCTGATCAAAAGCTCATTGGTGTCAGACACCTGATCAAAACCCGAGTGGATCCTACCAGGGTGGTAGAAGAGTGGATGTACCCAGGTTGGGGAACCACTATAAAATTCTGTGTCGTCTGGTTGCCCTTTTCTTTTGTTCTTGATGTGCTTGTGCTTTAGGTTTATTATGTGCTAGCTATATTATTTCTGCACTTTTAATTACAGCAAAAGCTGTAATAGTGTTAAGAATTTTTTTTAAGAAT